>CP136054.1:203592930-204792930 GCA_032464435.1 Aegilops umbellulata | reverse complement strand
ATGGAAAAACATGAGAGTTTGGAGCTTGCTCAAAGACGCGAGCGTCCGAGCTCGCGACGGCTATTGAAAATGCCAAATCTGCCAAGGCCGAATCCCATAAGGCCCTCTAGGAGTTGGATGCGGTGAAAAAGATAGCGGCGGGTAAGGCATTCTTTATGCAAAGCAAACATGTAAAAGTGAGGTTCTTGTTACTTACCCGAATCCGGAGCTCTCCAGGAGCATTCACAGATCTTCCCCGTAGCGTGTCTGATGCCGCCGCATTCTACCGAGCCGAAGAGGGTAGCTCGACGGAGAAGGTGTTCTGGTCTCAGTATGCTGAGGCCGGACACCCTGTGCCCCTGAGCGACCAGCTGAAGCAGCTGGTCGAGCTCCAAAAGGCGGCCGAACAGGCCATGAAGGGCCTCATAGTTTGGCTGTGGCCTGGAGAGGCTCTACCTGGGAGCTACTTCGGGCTGGTGCGGCAGCTAGTGGAGGCCTGTCCAAGGCTCGAGGTCATCAAGCACTCCGTTTGCATTGAAGGTGCCCGTAGGGCTCTTGCCCGCGCTAAGGTGCACTGGGGCAAGCTGGATGGTGAGAAGCTTGTGAAGGACGGGCCACCGCCGGGGAAAGAGCATCACAAGCCCGAGAACAATTATAAGGATGTTCTGAAGGGTGCCCGCCTTATGGCGGATGAATGTTCCAGGGATGTAATTTTTTAGTAAACTCGCTCGTATTGTCCTGTGCGCTGAGAACTTATTCATATGCGCTAAGCAATGCCTTTTGAATTTAAAATATTACTTTCTATGCGGCTGTTTATCAAAATTGAAAGATGGCCAGTCGTCGGCTTCTGCCCCCGTGCCACTAGTGCTGGGGTGTTCGGGAAAAACCTGAGCGCTCTTTTTCCCATATTTGGGTCCTTCGAGGGAGGCGCTCAGCACAACGAACAAGGCAATCGGACTATAATGCTTGAACACTCTCACTTAGCCATAGAATTCAATAATTTTAAATTTCGGCGAAGCCCCTAGTATTCAGAAGACCGAGTTCGGGGCGTTATCCATGCCTTTGGCCGGACAAAGCCGACTCCTCGCTCTAAGCGGCATAAGTCTTTAGGGACTCGAAAAACCTCTCGAACAGCGACCAGTCTCTCGCTTCATCATGACAGTCAGTTTTAGCTTTCTCAACTGAGGTGCTCCGCCCAGCTCAACTGGGGCACAATCGCAGTAGTTCTCTTAGTGCTACCTTAGCCGATACAACGGAATGTAAGGCACCAAAACATAGGAGCCGGGCAAACCCAACTATTGACCCAAGACATGATTCGGAGCCGATGCATATAATGCTATAAGTTCGGGGTGCCGCACTTGTTAAAGTGTTCGGACTTCTCACACCATATAAGGGGGTACTGAAGCCCCTGGCGTATTGACCGTACCAAAGTGTACTGGTGCAACATGTCATTAATGAACATATATTTGTAAAAAACAGTAATGCGAAAGTAGACAAAAGCTATGCATTGTTTATAGAAAGGCTACGATTGAAGCAGAACGATACAAATAGTGCGATAAGCAAAAGCGGGACTATTTAACATGTCCTTTCCAGGGGCAGGCTGCGGAATAGTATGCAAAACAGGTATACTGCTCGTGATAGAGACCACCTGGGTGTTATATAATGCGGCGTAGCTTTTCTGCTTCCCTAGTTCTTGCATCATTTGAGCGGCAGTTGGATTGCCGAATAGGTCTTCCGAAGTATGGAGTCCTGAAAGTAAGAGAAAATAAAGAAATCGGCAGCCCCTAGTGCGGTTTAAGCCGTGTTTCGGGCGTGCCGTGATGGTGCCCCTCCCCCTGTGCCCATGGTATTTCGAGAGCGTAGTTATGTACGCGAGGCACTGGTTTCGCTAGTTCGCGAGGGCTGGGGTTGGGGCTGCGTTGCTACGCCTGCTCGGAACGTGCCAGGCGGTCTTGTTGTAGGTTACTCCGGGCGCGCTTGACAATCTCCAGACGTTTAACGGCCGGACTGAAGAGCTGCCTTGAGAGGCTGCTTTGTACTTCTGCTCCGAGGGCCGCCGTGTGCTCCTCCGTTTGGAGGGAGCATTCGGTGTTTCCATTGACCGTGATTACTCCTCGAGGGCCTAGCATCTTGAGCTTAAGGTATGCGTAGTGCGGCACCGCATTGAACTTTGCGAATGCGGTTCGCCCGAGCAGTGCGTGATAGCCACTGCGGAACGGGACTATGTCGAAGATTAACTCCTCGCTTCGGAAATTGTCCGGAGAACCGAAGACCACTTCAAGTGTGACCGAGCCTGTACAGTTGGCCTCTACACCTAGTATGACGCCTTTAAAGGTCGTTTTGGTGGGCTTAATCCTCGATGGATCTATGCCCATTTTCCGCACTGTATCCTGGTAAAGCAGGTTCAGGCTGCTGCCGCCGTCCATAAGGACTCTTGTGAGATGAAATCCGTCAATAATTGGGTCTAGAACCAACGCGGCGAATCCGCCATGACGAATGCTAGTGGGGTGGTCCCTTCGATCGAAGGTGATCGGGCAGGAGGACCATGGGTTGAACTTTGGGGCGACTGGCTCCATCGCATATACGTCCCTTAACGCACGCTTCCGCTCCCTCTTGGGGATGTGGGTTGCGTATATCATGTTCACCGTCCGCACTTGTGGGGGGAAACCCTTCTGTCCACTATTGTTCGGCGGCCGAGGCTCCTCCTCGTCATTGCTACGCAACCCCTTGCCTCTATTTTCGGCATTTAGCTTGCCTGCCTGCTTGAACACCCAACAATCTCTGTTGGTGTGATTGGATGGCCTTTCGGGGGTGCCATGTATTTGGCACAAGCGGTCGAGTATTCGGTCCAAACTGGACGGGCCCTGAGTATTTCTTTTAAATGGCTTTTTCCGCTGACCGGATTTATAGCCTCTGAATCCGGCATTGACTGTTGTATCCTCGTTGCTGTCGCTGTTAACGCGGCATTTTTGCTTGTTCCGACGCGACCTGCCACTGTTGTCCTTGGTGTCTGAATTACCAAGGCTCTTTGTCGAGTTATTGCTACGAGCTAGCCAGTTGTCTTCTCCCGCGCAGAAGCGGGTCATGAGCGTCGTGAGTGCTGCCATGGATTTCGGCTTTTCCTGTCCAAGGTGCCGGACAAGCCACTCGTCACACATATTATCCTTGAGGGCTGCTAGGGCCTCAGCATCCGGACAGTCGACTATTTGGTTTTTCTTTGTTAGGAACCGTGTCCAGAATTGCTTGGCCGATTCCTCTGGCTGCTGAATTATGTGGCTTAGGTCATCGGCGTCCGGTGGTCGCACATAGGTGCCCTGGAAATTTTCGAGGAATGTGGCTTCCAGGTCCTCCCAACACCCGGTTGATTCCGCTGGCAAGCTGTTAAGCCAATGCCGAGCTGGTCCCTTGAGTTTGAGTGGGAGGTATTTGATGGCGTGTAGATCGTCGCCGCGGGCCATGTGGATATGAAGGAGATAATCCTCGATCCATACCGCGGGATTTGTTGTGCCATCGTATGATTCGATGTTCACGGGTTTGTAACCCTCAGGGATTTGATGATCCATTACTTCATCTGTGAAGCATAGGGGGGTGTGTGGTGCCTCTGCATTGGGCTATATCACGACGCAGCTCAAATGAGCTTTGTCTATTGTGTCCGGCCCGGCCGGATTTATTATATCCGGAGTGACGATCACCGTCACATGCCGTGGGGCGTCCGTGCGATCCATAGTTCGATCTTGTTTGCTTGCCTTGTCCTCCAATATATCTCACAGGTCTGGCGCATTTTCCCGTGGCTTAAAATGTTTTGAACGACGCCGGGGTGCGGCTTGAGTGGAGGGCCGAGAGGCCTCTCTGTCGCGGCCACGAGGTGGCCGATCGGCCGTATCATGCGCTGGTGATGTAGGTTTAGGTGCTTCCCCGTCTAATCGGGGTAGCAGCATGCGCTTGGGGTAGCTCTTGGAGGGGCGTTCGAGTTCATACTCTTCGGCCGCAAGGACTTCAGTCCATCTGTCGGCTAGCAAATCTTGATCAGCTCTAAGTTGTTGCTGTTTTTTCTTAAGGCTGCTTGCCGTGGCCATAAGCCTGCGTTTGAAACGCTCTTGTTCGACGGGATCCTCTGGCACGACGAATTCGTCGTCGTCGAGGCTTGCCTCGTCTTCGGAGGGAGGCATATAATTATCATCCTCGACCTCTCTGTCTGCCGCTCTCTCGTGAGGGCTGGCTTCTCCATCCTCCTACGCTGAATCTTGCTGGAGGGGGTGTTCTTCGGCGCTATCCGGAGTATTATTATCTCCTGTGCCGGAATCACCGTTTTTGCTTTGGCGGGATTTAGAGCAGCGACGCTGACGCCGGCGCTTAGGCTGTTTCTTGGAGGGGTCATCCCCCGCTGTTCCATCGCCATCTCCTTCTTTTGGGGTATCCATCACGTATATGTCATACGACAAGGTGGCTTTCCAGTGCCCTATAGGTGCTGGTTCTTGTTCGTCTCCTACATCGGCGTCCATACCGTCGATGTCTTCGGAGTCGAAGTCGAGCATGTCGGTTAAATCATCGACAGTGGCTACAAAGTGGGTGGTGGGTGGGATTTGAATTTCTTCGTCGTCCGTATCCCAACCTTGCTGACCGCAGTTCGGCCAGGGCTCTCCTGATAAAGAGAGAGACTTTAATGACTTCAGAATATCGCCAAAGGGCGAGTGCTGAAAGATGTCCGCGGCGGTAAACTCCATGATCGGCGCCTCATCGTATTCGATCGGCAGGGGCGCGGAGGGCTTGGAGTCCGGAGAGGAGTCCGGCCCTACGGAGTCACAGGCCTTGCGGAGTGCGGGGCTGGTGTTCGGCTCGATCGCCGTTGGGATCGCAGCCCCTGAGGCGGCGTCCAACCACTCGTCCTCGATCGGAGCAGTTGGTTCCGAATTAAGGGTCGGAACCGATGCATGCGCGGCCTCTAGGGCACTGTTCGGCGGCAGAGCTAGATCATGCCCATCGCGACAGTGCGGCGCGCTCGGCTGTGGCTCGAATCCGTCGAAGATCAAGTCCCCGCGGACGTCAGCCGTGTAGTTTAAACTTCCAAATCTGATCTGATGGCCAGGGGCGTAGCTTTCGATCTGCTCCAGATGGCCAAGCGAATTGGCCCGCAGTGCGAAGCCGCCGAAGACGAAGATCTGTCCGGGGAGAAAAGTCTCACCCTGGACTGCATCGCTATTGATGATCGGAGGAGCCATCGGGCCTAAAAGCGACGACACAGAGGATCTCTCAATGAAAGCACCAATGTCGGTGTCAAAACCGGCGGATCTCGGGTAGGGGGTCCCGAACTGTGTGTCTAGGCGGATGGTAACAGGAGACAAGGGACACGAAGTTTTACTCAGGTTCGGGCCCTCTCGATGGAGGTAAAACCCTACGTCCTGCTTGATTAGTATTGATGATATGGGTAGTACAAGAGTAGATCTACCACGAGATCAAGGAGGCTAAACCCTAGAAGCTAGCCTATGGTATGATTGTTGTATGTTGTCCTACGGACTAAAGCCCTCCGGTTTAGATAGACACCGGAGGGGGTTAGGGTTACACAAAGTCGGTTACAATGGTAGGAGGTCTAAATATCCGCATCGCCAAGCTTGCCTTCCACGCCAAGGAAAGTCCCTTCCGGACACGGGACGAAGTCTTCAATCTTGTATCTTCATAGTCCAGGAGTCCGACTGAAGGTATAGTCCGGCCATCCGGACACCCCCTAATCCAGGACTCCCTCAGTCAGGGTGAAGATATGCCGAACAAGCCCCTCAGAGGATTACTTTCCATAGTAACAAGTGACAGTAAATTTCAGCACACTATATAAATTTTTCCTTACCAAATTCCACCTACCAAAGGAGCTTCACTCCCCGCCAACGGCGCCAGGAAAGAGTCTTGATGACCCACAAGTATAGGGGATCTATCATAGTCCTTTCGATAAGTAAGAGTGTCGAATCCAATGAGGAGCAGAAGGAAATGATGAGCGGTTTTCAGCAAGCTATTCTCTGCAAGTACTAAAACAAGTGGTAACAGATAGTTTTGTGATAGGATAATTTGTAACGAGCAACAAGTAACAAAAGTAAATAAAGTGCAGCAAGGTGGCTCAATCCTTTTTGTAGAAAAGGACAAGCCTGGACAAACTCTTATATAAGGAAAAGCACTCCCGAGGACACATGGGAATATCGTCAGGCTAGTTTTCATCACGTTCATATGATTCATGTTCGATACTTTGATAATTTGATATGTGGGTGGACCGGTGCTTGGGTGCTGTTCTTACTTGAACAAGCATCCCACTTATGATTAACCTCTATTGCAAGCATCTGCAACTACAACAAAAGTATTAAGGTAAACCTAACCATAGCATGAAACATATGGATCCAAATCAACCCCTTACGAAGCAACGCATAAACTAGGGTTTAAGCTTCTGTCACTCTAGAAACCCATCATCTACTTATTACATCCCAATGCCTTTCTCTAGGCCCAAATAATGGTGAATTGTTATGTAGTCGACGTTCACATAACACCACTAGAGGCTAGACAACATACATAATATGGAATGAATACCAAATTCACATGACTACTAATAGCAAGACTTCTCCCATGTCCTCAGGAACAAACATAACTACTCACAAAGCATATTCATGTTCATAATCAGAGGGGTCATAATATGTATAAAGGATCTGAACATATGATCTTCCACCAAATAAACCAACTAGCATCAACTACAAGGAGTAATCAACACTACTAGCAACCTACTAGTACCAATCCCGGACTTGGAGACAAGAATTGGATACAAGAGATGAACTAGGATTTTGAGATGAGATGGTGCTGGTGAAGATGTTGATAGATATTGCCCTCTACCAATGAGAGTAGCGTTGGTGATGACGATGGCGATGATTTCCCCCTCCCGGAGGGAAGTGTCCCCGGCAGAATAGCTCTGTCGGAGCCCTAGATTGGTTCCGCCAAGGTTCCGCCTCGTGGTGGCGGAGTCTCGTCCCGAAAGGTTGCTTATGATTTTTTCCTCATCGAAAGACCTCATATAGCAGAAGATGGCATCGGAGAGCCAGCAGGGGGCCCACGAGGTAAGGGGCGCGCCTTGGGGGTAGGGCGCGCCCCCACCCTCGTGGATAGGTGGGCCCCCCTCTGGTGAACTTCTTCCGCTGGATATTTTTTATTATTTCCGAAAATGACTTTCGTGGAGTTTCAGGACTTTTGGAGTTGTGTACAATAGGTCTCTAATATTTGCTCCTTTTGCAGCACAGAATTCCAGCTGCCAGCATTCTCCCTCCTTATGTAAACCTTGTAAAATAAGAGAGAATAGGCATAAGTATTGTAACATAACGTGTAATAACAGCCCATAATGCAATAAATATCAATATAAAAGCATGATGCAAAATGGACGTATCACCGCCTCCAACTAAAAAATCCTGAAGGCCCCAACAAGCTGGTATCCTGCTCATAGACGTAATAGCCACTGTCCGAATACTCACGTATTTCACTGTGCTTGTATACAGTGGGGTTTTTGCAATATAACTTTTCCAGCTCATTTGTCCGAATGATCATCAGTCTTTTGTCGTAGTCTGATCGAGCGAGGAACCAGTTCTGCTTCCGTGTTTTTGGGAAAGGTGGTGTGATTACAAATGGCAGTAACTGTAGGGACACTGCATAAAAGGACACACATTGTTAATGTAAGATCAGCATTGTTCAGAGTATGAGTAGGATAATGCAAGAAACAACATTGATATGTCCCTGTTGGAACTGGGAGGAAAATACAGGGAAATGTATACTAGGTTTGGAAATATAGAAGTGCCATGCATGGTTATACTCATGTTATCTCGCAATCGATTCTTCACAGGAAACTACCATGTCATGCATGTTATGTAATCATGTTCTGTCCTCACAAACAAATTCTTCAAGGTAACTAATAGACCATGCATTGTTATATACTCGTGTTCTGTGGGCAAATTTTTTGTGAGGATATTACTCTAGCCATTGATTGCTGAAGGGCGAATATAGGTATGTACACATGGTAAGCATTACAGGATTTCACTACTTCCAAATATAGAGTTCTCCATATGCACATTTACTTCCCTAATGTATGGTTAGATGAAACCAACAGTGTGGTGCATGTTTCTAGATCATGAAAATGAGGAAACTAACATGGCCATTGATACACACTCATATTTAGTAGTAGTATATAGATTACTGTAAAATAAGGAGAATATCCATATATTCCTAACCGTTTGATTATTCAGGGGTACAAATTGGCTGTAATGACATGATCATAATCGCATGAATTAACTCATTCCAAATATAGCTGATTTACGATGTCTCTAATACATTGCCATAGTTCTACTCAAATTCTGCTCAAACAGGGATATGCCAATCATCACAAAAAGTTCAAACAGTGTCATGGCGTCATCATTAACATGAGACGGAAACAACTTACACGCGTTGTCCCAGCAATACGTGGTGCCATCTGCTTTGTCGATTGCGTAGGTGATGCCATTGTGTTCAATAGCATCACAGAGGTGTGTATCAGCTTTGACGATGATCCACTGCGAGCTAAGTTGTCTCCAGCTAAAGAAGGCACCGGCGTAAAGATAGGCGAGTCCGCGGTCGAACAAGGCAATTAGCTTGAAGTCTGCGTAATTCGCATGTCGTGTGGGCACTTGGCAGATTACAATCTTCTGCAAAACAAGGTTCGTCCAACTGACGTGGTAATCTAGATGACTAGGACCACGGTGATAAAACTCTATATAATCCAATGGAGGAAGGATAATCTCATGGGAGGTATGGAAGTTCACGAGCACCAACTTTTTACCGTCTTCTCTGAAGGCAGCCATCTAGTCGGAGTTCATGCCGACCCAGTACATACCTGCCAAGAAGTTTCGGGCGATGGTGATCGGATCAAAGTTGAGGGAAATGATGTATGGCGACCCACTACATACCTGCAAAGAAGTTTCGGCTAATGGAGATTGGATTGAAGTCGAGGGGCGTCATGTACGCCTCCATATCATGGTGAGCCAATCTCGCAAGACCAGATAGCAGCAAGCAGGGTGTCTTGAAAAGCTTTGGCCTCACTTCAATGATGGCCGTGTGCATGCCCCTCGAGCATATGCAGCCAGCCACAGGGTGCTCAACATATCCATACACGAACAATAGAGGTCGGTGGCGTCACTGGGGAGATTGCTCCAATCGCGGTTCATATGGATCCTGCGCGGTTCGCGTTCGGCCATGGTGGAGTTTGGAAGGTGGGGCTTTTGGGGGCTTGATTTACGGGGGAGAAGGTTATCAGTGCTGGAGCGGCTAGCGAGGGAATAGTGGTACTCGGGGAGGCGAGCGAGGCGAGGGTATGCGGGGGCACTGTGAGATAATGAAGAGTGACCTCAGGATCTCCGGCGAGACGGAGATGGAGATGGAGTGGTGCTAGGGGAGAGGGAGACGAGGGAGGCATGCTATACAGCGGCGGTGACAGTGACTGCACAGTGCACAAGGTGAGCCTGACATTGGTAACCCGAACACGCCGCCTGGACTGGTGTCACCTCCGGCGCAGGGTCTTGTCACTTCACTGTGAAGACCAGATGAATAATAGTATTTTGACCATCAAGTGTACCACAGTTGTACTACTATTACTAGTAGGAGTAGTAGGAACATGAGTACACTCCCGTGCTAGCATGCCTCTGGGTTCACTTCATCCTCCAGCTATCATCCATCTTGCAAGCAGAACCAAATTCTCGTGCATGCGGAAGCGCAAAGAAGAACTTCTCTTTTTTGAGGATAACCGCATATTCCTTAACCATAGTAGGAACATGAGTAGTACTCCCTCCGGTCCTCTTTTGTCTGCGCATAACTTTTTTCAGTATTTCTCTAATTAGTCTGCGTATATACCTTTTTGCATGCGCCCATTTCCCTCCATGCCCCGCATTCACATCATTAATTAGTGTACGCATGAGCAGCTGCAGCCAGACTCCAGCCAATAAACTACAACATGCAAGTGGGCCATTCTATGCGCGTGGGAGAGAGAAAAGGCAATCGAAGACCCCGTCCAATCCATTGCATGCAGCAGTCAAACCACCACAGCTCTCCTCATGCATGCACATAACTTCTCCCATTTACTTCTCCATCGAGAACCGATTTTCCTCGGCTTTTTCGCTACTCCTTGATCTTCATTTGCATCCAAACCACACTGCATTCACATTGTTTTAACCTCTTCACATCCTCCTGGAGTAATTCCGAAGCCCCTATAAATAATCATCTTCTTCAGTTAGACTAGCCATCTAATCCTAATTCTCCAAACCATAGCCCTCTGGTCCAGCGGTTCCAAATGGCGAAAGAGATCAAGATGTAGGTTTTTAGCGTCCAACATGTCCTCGTCGAAGGCTCGTTGAGCATAGTTGCCATAGTCACCGACCACCCAAGGGTTGTTCGGAAGTGGATCAACAATGTATCCAACTCCCTCCAAAAGGTGGAGATGAATGTCATCGGTCTCAATGCAGAGTACACAGAGCGTGCCATTGGGAAGATCCAGCGTGTCGTGTCCTTCAGCTGTGCCTCGAAGATGATGTTTTGGTGTACCACATCATACACGCACGCTCCATACCAGGTGAGCTTCATGATTTCTTGTCTCGGGAGGACATATACTTCTGTGGGGCAGCCATCGCAGGGGACAAACATAAGTGGGAGCCGTACAACCTTGATTTGAAAAGCATCGCTGACCTACAAACGAAAATAAAAATTCCTGTAGAAGATTGCGATAAACCTACACCATCCCTATTCGACGTAGCAAATTTTGTGCTAGGAACAAATCTTCAGAAGGGTGAGGAGACGCTGGCATTAAGGTCATCTGGATGGGAGAATTATCCCTTGACGTACGAGCGGATAAAATATGCTGCCATCGATGTTGCACCAGCAGCAGGGCATTATGGATGGATGAACTATTTCCTCTCTTGTAAAAAGAATATTCCCTCTCTATGTATATTGATATAGATGGACTATTTCGATGGTGTGCATGTCTTTGGAACAAGTAGTAGCGTGGGTCTGCTTGACTATAAGGAACTATTTATCCGCCTAGCTTTCTCTACTACTCCTTCTAGTGATCGGTATGCAATGCATGTGTCCGTAGACATGACAGCTTGTCCATGGAAGTTCAACTACGGCGACCATCACGTTTCACCCACTGCCACTCGCAATTCCCACGACACCGCTCCAACCCATGGCACCACGTCCCCCGACGTGCACCTCACCCCTCTCGGCCGCACCGCCCCTCTGCCTTTGTGTGCATGACATGTGGGCCACCGTAAATGCGGCAAGCATCAAGTTTCTACCACAGCCACACGCGATTCCCACGACGCCGCACGAACCCATGACACCACACGTCCCCCGACCTGCGGCTCACCCCTCTCGGCCCCACTACCCCTCTAAATTTGAATTTGAAACTTATAAAATGAAAAGATTCAAAACAAATAAACTGGGAGAGAGGGAGTATATCATAGGATGTGTCCCATACAAAAAAGTCCCCTGGTTTGTCACCGCGAAGATGCGGTTAGAAAGGAGCACAGCGTCTTCGTACTCGTACGGTAGCAAATCGGCCGCAGACAGCATGGTCCACCTTTGACCGCCATGTGCAAGGTTTGTGTTATCTTATTCAATCTCACCGTGGTTCTATCATACCAATTCATGTGGTGGCCCGTTGCATGGCTGATCCCAATGTTGGACAAAGGTTCTACGAGAACGGTGTCACCATTGTAAATGTTGTGCAAATTGATGTTGGCACCCTCCGGTACATATGCAAGCCAATCTCCACTCGCACCGAGCCTAACCTGTGAAACCGTGGGAAGGGGGAGAATTAGGAAATGGACATGGAAGTAGTCCTTAGAATGCATTTACTATGTGATCAAACTCATCTTACCTGCTCATCGAAGGAAATCCGAGTGCCCCTCAACGTCGGCATCTCAAGGGGCGTCAACTTGCAACTACGGCCACGCCGCGCTGGAGAGACCCCCAAGGAAACATCCTCGTGCATTCCACGGAACATCAAGATGCATTTGTATGCGTAGTTTATCTTGTGAGAGAAAAGGATGAACGAGGGAAGGCCTCTAGAGATAGAGATAGACACTACTGCTACCAATGTGCTGGCCCGTGCGTTGCAATGCATCCAAAGTAGTAGAATAATACTTGTTCACGTGCTTGATATATAAACACTCTAGTTTTGATATACATGTGACAGCAGACATGACAGCTTGTCCATGGAAGTTGAACCACGGCGACCATCACATTTCTTGTTTCTACCACTGCCACACCCACACGCGATTCCCACGATGCCGCTCCAACCCTACCTGTAAGCACGACGTCCCCCGACGTGGACATGGATCGTTTGACGTGGCTATCACTGCCTTATCCTGCCTTTCCTTCGCTGATTGGTGGGACCCACACATGCGGGTCCCACATGTCAGTGATAGAATGGTAGGATTGTTCACGTCAGGGGATCCTCATCCCCCCGACGTGCACCTCATCCCTCTCGGCCCCACTGCTCCTCTGCCTTTGTGTGCATGACATGCGGGCTAGTTGAACTGCGGCGACCATCAACTTTCTACCACAGCCACACCCGATTGGGCGCGGTTTGCCTGCTCCGCTGCTGTGCTCCGATCCGTACTCCCGCACCATCAAATTTTCATCCAGCAGCTGTGACACATTTCGTCCCGGGCATCAATCCTCCGCTGGAGTACTTCTGTACTACAGGGGTAGTACCTGCCGGTGTGGCCATCTACCGTCGGATTGGCTTCATCCAACGACCAACTTTCAAAGTTATGGTTTGGTTTGCAGCCTAAGGTTGCCACGCCTAAGCTTAGGCGTGCCACAAGTGTGTTTGGTTGCGTTCTCGTTTCAGCATAGTTGTTCCCTCTTCATGCATGCTCAACTCAACACCCCTCTTCATGTATGTTCTCTCCATGCATGCTTCTAGTGTATTTGTGCTAATCTAGTGTGGACTCATGCACCCTCCATACACTCTACCAAACACCCAAAAGCGGGTCGAGAAGGGAACTCTTGGGATCATGCACCCTTCATACACCCTACCAAACACACCAGTGTGTTTGGTTCATTGCTACACTTGTGGCTTGCCACACTTTTCTAGCTACATGGTCCACATGTCATAGACTCAACTTCTTGCCAAATCTTTCCACACTTGTGGTTGCCATTTTGTTAGCCACATTTTTTGTGGCAGACACACTTTGCCTAAGCTTAGTTGTGGCAAAGTTAGTCATGAATGAAGTTCAACCATGGAGTCTTCTAGATTCTACATATGGCAGAATCTGGTGGAATGTAGATGATATCTAACGGCCAGTAGTGCTTGGATTTGCCATCTTTGTACCGTCGGATTGGCTTCATCCAACGACCAACTTTCAAAGTTATTCACACACTATATAGGGGGTATAGATATCGATGTGTCGACCCGCTGCAATGGATCCAAAGTATATCTGTTTAGTGGAGTGCACTCTAAACACATTATCTATTTATTTTTCTCTAACCTTTCGTAGCCATGCAACCAAGCGACATAAGCTTCATGGGTGCCCCCCACATCATATTATTCATACTACGTTGAATGAAAAAAAGATAAATCACCCAAAACAAGATCTTCCCTTTTTTGTTCCTACGATGTTGTGCCGTGCACGTACCTACTAGTTGTATAGTGGTACTACTAGTTGTATAGTACAAACTTGGTACTGGTAGGAGTAGAGTCGTACGGAATGCTCCTACTCTATCAACGAGCCCCATTTGACACCAAATTTCTTGGCTTCCGTGCTACAGCTAGATCTTCCCCTCTTTTCTGTTTTCCAACCCGGCGGCGGGTGGAGTGCGGTTTGCCAATAGTCGGTTTGCTCAACGGCGGTCCCACATGAAAGTGAAAATGCTAGGCAACACGCCTTCCCTAAGCTATGTGTCGTACCGGACGGGCCCTGGAGTACTCCCGATTCCCGGGCGTGTGGGGGGAGTGCCACGCGAACGCGGCAGGCCTTTTCCTTTTACTAGCAATGTGCCTGTGCATTGCGACGGATCCAAAGTAGTAGAATAGTAGTACTTGTTCACAAACTTGAAAGAAATCACTCTTGTTTTGATATACTCCTAATATATTACTCCCTCCGTTCCTAAATATTTGTCTTTTTAGAGATTTCAAATGGACTATCACATACGGATTATATAGACATACTTTGAAGTGTAGATTCACTCATTTTGCTCCGTATGTAGTCACTTATTGAAATCCCTAAAAATAAAAATATTTAGGAACGGAGGGAGTACTTTTCACTCAAAATATATTTCTCAGGTTGTTTTGATGAGGTCATGAAGGGATGTGGTTGCTTTCAAGATAATAAGGTGTTTTCTGCAAATTGGAGCAGAGAAGTGGGCTATTGTTGCAAAAATTCCACAACTTACCTCACAGCCGTTAGATGCAGATCTAATGGTCAGAAACGACGGATGGCAGACACACCACCATCACCAACTTAGTCTTCTATAGGAGTAGGAGTAGAGAAACATGTATAAATTGTAACATTTTGGTTTTGCTCCTTGGCACGATCGATAGATAGAAATAACGATTGGAAATGCTACGGCGGGGCTATTTCTGCCAGATAAGCAGGGTACGTAGTAGCTAGGTTGGCGCATCGTCCATTTGGTCACATGCGGTCCGATATGTTTAGTGTTTCTAGCAAGATACCCGCGCGTTGCACGAAGTTGATGGAAAAGGTAAGCACAACTTATAAATTGACGGATGGAGTACTAGTTACAGTGATGCATATAATTAAGCAAAGGTATCGCACATGTCGGTATTGACTGGAACGAGAATGCAATAGCATAATAAGAATTAAGGCCACGATGATGATGTGAGCGCAGTGGTGGTTACAGAAGGCAAGAAGAAAGATGCATCCATCAACGTATGACCTCCTCCTACTCAACTTAGTGTGACGGGCTACCGACCGACGGCTAAGGAGCGACGACTTTTGCGGCGAGGTCGAGGTGCTTCTCAGCAAAGGCATCCAAGGCTTCCAGCCGGTTGCGGAAGGCCAACATCGTAGCTTCCTCACTAGCCTTCTAGATACCTATGTACACGATTTGCTCGTACACGTGGATGTGTAGGTCGACGAATTCTTGCAGGGTGAGGCGCCTTGCGGCGAGCACGACCTCCAGGACATTCTTCATGGCGTCGGCGGGCAGTCGCAGGGCCACCAGTGCTTGAAAGAGGTTCCGGCCATGGAGGCCGATTAGGGTGGCAGGCATTGAGGAGCCCGGGCGCGCGGGCTGGAGGAGTACGACAATGTCGTCCACGAGCTTCTTGAGGACGGTGAACTTGTTGGTGGTGGCAACGATCATCTGGTCCAACTGAGAGTCGTAGTTGGCGTCGACGGCGGCCATCCACCAGCCGGTCTCCAACACCGTCTGGAGACGATCCTCGGTGCCATGCCGCAGGCCAACGTCATGGACCATCTGGCATAGCCGCTGGCCGCTCGCGTGCATCGCTGCCATGGGTCTGGAGTGAGTTATTTTGCACTTAGTGTAGGTGCTTAGGCAAATGCTTAGGTGCGTACGATGTGGTAGATGCATTGGAATGGAGGGGCGCCTTTATATGAGGGCAAACGGCGTTGCATTCACATTGTGCAGCCTCTTTTCCCGGTCCTCCTCCCATTACTTCCCTCATGCATTAATTGAAGCAGGATGCATTGGTTGTTCAACATTTCGGGAACCGCTACTTCCTCCCTCGTCTGAATAGTACTGCGCCGCCAGCTACATGCCCGGCTGAATACGCCTCCTCGCCTCCATCAGACCCCTCCGTTAAACCCGCGTACAAACCGAGAAACCTACTCCGGCCACACGTCCGTTCATGAGTGGGCCAGAATTAAACGCAACACCGGTCGAGCTCCTCCTGTCCGCCCTCAGTTTAAACGAGGCCAGACGCCGGCCAAGCTTCTACAGTCCGCCCTCTATTTACACGAGGCCAAACAGCGAGCAAGAATTGCACCCCTCCACTGCCCACCCCCATCTCCTCCTTCACCATTTTCTCCACTCTTCCGATGGCTTCCGAGGAGCCGTTCTCTGGCATATTACCAGGCTGGGTGGCCCGCCGAGCCCTCCGGATACAGGCGAGGCCACTCGGTGCTTCACCAACCTCGCTTGGCCCGACGGAGACAGTTGCTGCCCTAAGCAGGCGCGTGGTTCAGCAACTCGCCGCTCCAGTTCAGCTCAATGAGGAGTGGCGAGTTGCTCCACGTCGGCACGACAGCGAGCACACTGGTACGAGCGTCATCGCTGTCGCGTCGTACCGCGCCCCCAGTGTCTGCGGTGCCGCGCCTCCCGTGTCTATGGGCGCGCCTCCTGTGCCTGCAGCAGCGCCATGCAGGCAGAGACAGAAGCCGGGTGCGCGGAGAGCGACGAGTCGGTGGCCAACTTCTCCGTGTCCACCGCCATCATCGAGGAGAAGTAGAACACGGGAGGCCGCCGCCACTTAGGTCCCATGAAGGCCACCGCCAAGGCGACGACTGCGCATTCAGGTGGTTTCTTTGCTTCTTCGTCTCTTCCGAGGACCTTCGTCGACCCCGCAAAGTGTTTGCCGGACATGAGGAAGACAAAGGGATCTGCGGGCGGCCATTTAGATTATGTACACCCTCTCCAGCTGGCGGGAAATTTTTGTTCTAAAAATGGATAAATTGTATGTATTTATAACTAAAATAAGTCTAGATACATCCATTTCTAGGACAAGTATTTCTGGACAGAGGGGGTATTAATTATACCAAGAGAGCCGGATTGGCACCGCTTAGTTCATGTAAATGTAATGAAATCCATCATGTTTATACGAAGATCCATATTTTTTATACGAAATCCTTCATGCTTATACGAAATCAGCCCGTGTTTGCACGAATTTCATCTGGTTGGTTAGAGTTGTGAAAATGTATGCCGCTGGCGTTTGATGTCGTCTTCCGCAGAAGGAAGCGGGAGGAAATTTGCCGGCTGCCATTGGAGATGCTCTTATGTTGGAAATAATAGAGTGATATAAAATCCATTTGAGTTAATTGCATGTATGATTGTCCCTCTATAAAAAGTTAATTGCATGTACAGTGTACACGTGACTTGCAGGGTGGCTACAGCTTCGTACAGAAAGTTAAAAAGAAACAAGTCCATCCTTAATCTTGTATTCTAAGTACTCTGTGGGTTCCACTGTCAGTACAGTAGCGAAAGAAGTATTTATTAAATAAGTAATATATAATATAAAAATCTAAAGTTAAAGACAGAATTCGAACTCATGTCATCGCGTTGCGAGCATCCGGCACTAACCAGTCCAGCACATTTTTGTTGTAGACCATGCTGGAGATATATCTCCATGTCTACTATTATACTCCATCCGTTCCTAAATATTTTTCTTTTTCAGATTTCAAATGGACTACCACATACGGATGTGTATGTAGACATAGTTTAGAGTGTAGATTCACTCATTTTTCTCCATATGTAGTCACTTGTTGAAATCTCTAAAAAGACAAATATTTAGGAACCGAGGGAGTAGAAAACAGAGTTGGTGATGATGGTGTGCGTGCCATCCTGCAATATAGGTCGTCGGATTTATATCTAACGGATAGGAAGAAAACTACGACAATTTTGCAAAAATATACCCACACCCCTCTCCACGTTCGCAAATACGGCCTTCCCTCGTTCATCCTTTTCTCTCACAAGATAAACTACTCAAAAAATACATCTTGATATTCCGTGCAACGCACGGGCATCTAGCTAGTTTCTTTTAAAATAGTTACTGTGATAATTGGGTTGAAGTGATATATTTTATGTCTGCCCCGAATGATTTCAGATTCACTAGTAGTAACAAAGAAAAGGTTGCCTTGTTACTTAACAGAAAGCAGGGTTAAAACTATCACATGAGGCTGATAAAAACGAGGCACACTGGGTTCAGCATCATCATCACTGCAGCTCTGCGCGCGCGAGAAGTCTACATATCGAGGGGGCTATTGAGCGAGGCACAGAGACACAATGTTCGAGAGATAAACCAATTGATAGATTATGATCAGATCGAGTTGTCACCCTTCTGCTGTCATTGTTGGGGTGGGGGGGAAGGGGAGGGAGAGAAAGACGTATCGAGAGTGTGCGCGGTAGGCACAGAGGCACAACTAGCGAGTGTGTGTGTGTGTGTTTGAAAGAGGAGTAGATAGATTACTATCAAGATCGAGGTGCCGCCCTACTCCTTCGGTGTCGGGTAGTGTGTGTGTGTGTGTGTGCGTGTGTGTGTTTGAGAGAGAAGCCAGTCGATAGATTAGTATCAAGATCGAGGTGTCACCCTACTCCTTCAGTGTTGGGAAGTGTGTGTGTGTGTGTGGTTGTGTGGGTGTGGGTGTGTGTGTGTCGGGGGGCAGTGACACTTACATATCCCTACTCTTATAAAAAAACAAAGTTGGTGATGATGGTGTTCCTGCCATCCTGCAATATAGGCCATCCGATTTATATCCGATGGATAGGAAGGAAACTTTGGGAATTTTGCAAAAAGATACCCACACCCCTCTCCGCATTTGCAAATAAGGCATTCCCTCGTTCATCCTTTTCTCCCACAAGATAAACTACTCATACAAATGCATCTTGATGTTCGGTGCAACGCATGGGCATCTTGCTAGTAGGGAGAAGGAGTTTGTGTGACACATATCTAGCTATATTAAGGGATAGGTAGATAGAATTTGTGCGAGGCATACTTAAAGCACCACGAAGATAAACAAAATTGTGTGCATGCAAGTGCCGGAAAAATGAAGCAAGAAACAATGTGTGTATGCGTGCGCGCGCGCGCGTGTGTGTGTGTGTGTGTGTGTGTGTGTGTGTGTGTGTGTGTGTGTGTGAGAGAGAGAGAGAGAGAGAGCGAAATCTCAAAACAAAAGGTGCTCTGCTGGAATCCCATTGTATGTATTCATATGGTTCCGGAACTCGAGTTAACCTTAGGCATATGTGTGAGAGACATTATTATACTTTGAGACATTAGTGGCTGTGGGTGGGCGGAATTAAAGGGGTGGGCGTGTTCGAAGGAGAGAGCGTGTGTGTTTCTGTGTGAGAGACTTGTAGGACGGGGTAGAAAGACGAATTCTAACCTTGACGGGGGGAGAGAAATACATGAAGTGCGCGTGTGTGATTCCGATGCCCACAGGGAAATGAGATATGTATGTGTGTGAGGGGGATTGCACAATTCATTCACGTATCACTATCTAGCGATCGTGGACGTGCATCGCTTGAACATAAATCAATATCTACTTCGTATTGTGGCCAAAGGTACAATATCGATTCAACCCTATAAAGATTGGACACTCACATATCACATTTTTTCTATTTAAATAAACATTTTCAGTTGTGCATGCCAAAGTTAGAGTGATGTTTCTTCAAACAACCAATGTAGCTATCATGTACATGCACCATTGTTACTCTTGCATTCAAAATCATTAGTCTTGGATGATTTAAGGTTCTATTATGAAGTAATATATGTAATATTCATATATAAATTCAATGCGTACGCAATTTATGAAATGGAGGCTATGTAATCATATGAGGTAACACTTTTAAGTAGCGGACTACAATATCCATTTCTTTTTGTGCGCCTCTACACTAACACGTCAATGCATTATGTTTAAAGTAAATAACCAATTGCACTAATTATCTATTTACACGAGAAATACATAGGCTGAGCGTTTGATCCATTTTTTGTGAACGCGCCACTACACTCGTACAATTGGCCGCGCTGTGTGAACGTCCAAGTTATCGGCGCATCATCCCGAGTTATTGTCTTTTTTTCTGGGGTGGACTTCACACCAGTTATTAACTACTGACGCGTGCCCCGTGTACACAGTCTTGCATGACCTTCCCGCTACCACGGTCCAAAATTAGTTGAAACTGGGTACGAACGATCCCGTGGGCGGCAAAATCTCCCGCCTCCTTCTAAAATTTCCGCCACCTTAGTCTTTAGCATGCGAAATTCCCCTTTTGTCATTGGTGCACGGAGACCAACAGTTACAATACCACCCTCATCTGTATAATAGGTCGGGGCTGCTTTGGTAACTTCTGGTTCCCCCCACTACACGGCACCCCAATTTCCTCCCCCCTCCCACAAAAATGACTAACTCCACAACACCAGAGCATCTCACATCATGTTGTCCGTACTTCATCGGCCTTTCTCCCCTCCCCTCTCGAAACCCTAGACTGCTCATCCACCAGCGTACCAGAGCCCATTAACTGCCAGCAGCGTCCACCTTGTCGGATCTGCTTCTGTGGCCGCATCTACCTCTCCCACCTCCCCTAGAAACAAGTAGACTGCTCATCCACAACTGTACCACAGCCCATTCAGTGTCGGCCTTGTCCACGGCGCAGGATCTGCTTCGCCGGTACTCTTGTCAACCGTAGCGCATTTGCAGCGGCTCATTCATACTACCCACCGGAGATGCTTCGTCCACACCCCCCGGAGCTGCCCCACCGACGCCCCCGTCGACGGCCTCTTATCCTCTTCGCCCACACCTTCCTCAACCCTACCGGAGCCGCTTCGCCGACACCATCTTCAACCCCACCGGAGTAGCTTCGCCTATACCATTTTCAACCCTACCGGGGCCGCTTTGCCAACTCACAAGTCCACGGCCATAGATCCGCTTCCTCGCACCCTCATCCAACCTACTGGAGCAGCTTCTGACGCCCCATCCACGGCCGCAGATCCGCATCGTCGACACCATCCTTAACCCAACCACCAGAGCAGCTTCACCTACGCCCTCGTCCACGGCCACAGATCCGCTTCGCCCACACCATAGTCCACCCTACCGGAGCCGCTCCACAAACACCCTACTCGACGGTTCTAGATCTCCTTACTGGACCCCGACAGCCAGCGCAGCGTCATCACCCTTGACGTTTCTAACCTGATTCCCACCGTCTGGCAAGATGCCAAGCACCCACTACGGCCTAGGTACTTGTCACCTTTAAACCCGTCCAGCATCACCTACCCGATGTACTTCAAATATACTAACAGGTCGCTGTTACCTGTTATGCAGCTGGCAAAAACTACAAGGGCGATGTTTCTTCTGGATCTAACATCTTGGCCAACCAAGATCCTGGACCGAGGCATTGCTATGATCTTGTAAGCATGTCTCTCTCTCTCTTGTATTGTTCTGTGCCTGCCTGCGTGCTTTGCTAGGATTTTCGACCAGTAATCCCTTTGTGCAGACAATGATTTCTACTACTGGCTGCTAAATTAGATATGTAGATGTCATACATGATACTACCTCGTACCTCTGTTCTTAAATATAAGTCTTTCTAGAGATTCCACTATAGGCTACATACAGAGCAAAATGAGTGAATCTACACTCGAAAATGCATCTATATACATCTGTATGTGGTCCATACTGGAATCTCTACATAGACATATATTTAGGAACAGAGGCAGTACATTACACAAAATCATAGGTGGCATGTAGGAATTCCAGTACACTACATTAGGCTCCCTTAGAGTGCCTGCTAGTCCAGCACACAGAGTCATGGCTAGTTTATGCTACGCACACAATCATCAATTGGTGGTTTAAATATGCGCAAGGGATATGCAATATATTATCATGTAGAGATGTCTGAAATTAGCCGTGTCAACTTGTAGATAGGGTTACACAATGAAAAAGTACAAGATGTATGTGGCAATTTCATGGAACATCGCAAAAAAAGGAGAGCCAGCGGTGAGCCTATACAGTGTGCTATGGTACGTCACTCCTCCATTGCAATCATCGTGACATGTTATTTGTATGTCAGTTCTATTGGCCAAGTTTCTTAGGGACAATTATTACGAGTTATCCTAAGAAAATAAGCACCTGTGAATATAAGCTCCATGTAATAAGCCAACCAGTTCTTTTCATTGCGTTTTCAGCTTATCTTTGGTATGATCAGTGAAAAGTCTAGATTGCATTATATTTTTTTCATTTTGCTGCCCATATGAAAATTAATTTGACTTGCAAACATCACAAATTGAACCCAGTGCAGTAATTAATATGATAGGAAAACAGACCATCATTATTTGCTCGAAATGCAAATACAAAGATACCATCTACTTGGCACAATCTACTTTGGTCAATGTTTTCCATAGAGATCCCATTGCCTAATTTAAACGAAAAATGCATGACCCACATTTAAATGAAGAACAATTATTTACTGAAATTCGATGGTCCAAGTGGCTGGTTATTATCATATAGCAGCACCACCTGAAAGCATCATATAGCAGCAGCAGCAGCTCATAGGAACTCATCATACAGCAGCAGCAGCAGTGTGCAATTCATCATATACCAGCAGCAGCTCATAGCAATTCATCATATAGCAGCAGGAGGAGCAACTCATAGCAATTCATCATATAGCAGCAGGAGGAGGAGCTCATAGCAATTCATCATATAGCAGCAGCAGGAGTAGCTCATAGCAATTCATCATATAGCGTCAGCAGGAGCAGCTCATAGCAATTCATCATACAACAGCAGCAGGAGCAGCTTATAGCAACTCATCACATAGCAGCAGCAGCTCATAGCAAATCATCATATAGCAGCAGCAAAAGATCATAGCAATTCATCATATAGCAGCAACAGCTCATAGCAATTCATCATATAGCAGCAGCAGCTCATAGCAATTCATCATATAGCAGCAGCAGGAGCAGCTCATAGCAATGCATCATATAGCAGCAGCAGAAGCAACTCATAGCAATTCATCATATAGTGGATCAGAATGAAAATTTGGCAAAAAATCAGAGGAGATCCTCACCTTGTTGGATGAGCTCATCCTTCAACAGCACCTCAAGGCCATGGCCTGGGAGGTGGGGAGGGGAATAAGGTGCCTTCTGGCGCAGTGTGGCATCAGCCGTAGTTGTGCAGCGCCTGCCGGAGTAGTGAGTTGGACGAACCACAGTGGAGCAGCTGCTGGAGACCATGAGAATGAGGGGCAGGGCCAGAGGGAGGAGTAGCCAGGGAGATTTGCCCCTACCCGCCGGCCATGTAGCCTAGCTAGACAGAGCATCGTCGAGGACCAGGCCAGATGGGACCAGTGGCGACGGCTTGCTGGAGGAACCCTAGTGCTGCAGGCAGGGGATCGATGTAGAGGGAAAGGTGAGAGGAGATGCAAGCGGGCAGGGCAATGAACACTTGCGTGTTTGTTTTTACTTGAGGGTGAGGTGTGACACGGGCGTCACCAGTTGCATTTTGAGTGTAATATAGGCAGACAACAGAGTCATTTCACTATTCCCCTTCCCTTCAATTTTTAGTGAGGTTCTACCAGAAACACCCTCCTCCAAAGCGAAATTAGTTAAGCCCAAGCCCATAACTCAAAAATGACTTCTTTACATCTTTTATGGCTTATTTTGATAATAAGCCCTGAAAAGGCGGAATAGAACTGGCCCTTAACCTGTAATTCAATTGTGTGTGCAATGATGAGTCACTCCTGCCTGCTATAGTGTACATTTAGGCATCATCATACATGGCATAACCTAATACATGTGCATTCCATTGTAGAATCTGGAATATGCAATGTTTATGTTAGTTCATACGTTACACATGATGTTTAAATGCCCCTTAAATCTGGTCAGTCAAGTGATGGTCTTTAAGCCTCCTTCTTTGCTTCTTTTCTTGATATCTAAGATTTGCTCACACATCTGTTCAATTGCTTGTTTGCATCAGCCAGCCATACTAGGACTGTTTGCTTTGATTACTTGTTGTTCTTGACCTAACACTCTAACAGAGCTTGTCAACGATTTAAACACTAAGGGCTGTTGTAGTGGGGCCTTTTCTAACTCATAGGTGACATAAAGGTTTGGCTGTACACTAAAGTAGGCTCTCCAAGAGTACCTAGAGATCCAGTTCGAAGGTATGCCTAGGGTTTACATAGTGCAGACATAGTAAATGCTCATTTCATTGTGTGCAAGTGCAAGAGATGCGGCATGTTTCATTATGTGGTGTTGTTTTGTTATAATCTCATCATTTTGTGTTCATAGACTGGAAAGTATGCATATTTATCTTCCAAGGAGACGAGTAACTAGTTGGTGTCACCTTGCAGAGGGGGTGCAATGAAGATAAGATTGAGGATTTCCAAGTACAAGATGTTAGGAAGGAGCCTTGCAAGAGAAGTTGGAGCTGCGCTGAGCCTCTTCAACCTGTTAAGGTAAGTCACTATATCCAACTCAACAGTTCAATTCCTTGTCTGTTTCAGGCATAGTTAATTTGCTCTTTCCAATTGCTTTATTTGTCCTCAGTTAATGAGATGCCCAAAGAATGATGCCTGATGTTGGGTACTTGTATAACTATTAGTTGACATAATTAAAGGCCTTACCATTTAATTACTCTGCCGAAGTGTGCCTGAAGCTTTGAAGTCTATTAACCAACTATTATTGCATCAGGCTCATAATCTAGTTTATATTAGGCTAATGATTGCATAGTTTTGCTTATTGTAGTATGTTTGTATGAAACCCTCTGCTATTCATTATGCTCCCTAAGACTTTAATTGAGCTACAGAATGGCCAACTGCTTGCTTACTTCTATGGAACATGTTGTCTAAATTTGTAACTTGTCTGTGTTTTGGATTGGGCCCCAACATCATGCTCCTCTGGTGAGCTAAGAGAGATTTCTGTATGCATGCTGCATAGACTACCTTTTTTATAATTTTTAAAATATCACCTGCTTATGCTTCATGACGTGTAACATTATTGTTAGTCCTGTTTTGCCATGTACAAAATAGTCTGCCTTGCTCGCTTCACTGTTGTAACTATATTTTTGCCCTACTCATGTGTACTTACAAAAACATTTCAGGATGAAGTGACATCAACACAAAGATCTGCGAGCAGTGTGGCATGGCCGTTACCGAATGATTATGTATTGGAATTGGAATGTGCTGATGTTCTCGAGCATCAACTAGAGGTGGCAAGACAACGTGTACATGATTCTGAACGTACAATCAACAAGTTGAGACTGGACATGCAGGTATTAGATGCAGGAGTCAAAAAAATGAAACAAGACACTGAGGTAACAATGAAGGAATTGGAGATTTTGCAGACTGAAGTTTGTGCTATCTAAATCCGGCCAATCCTATTTTCTGAAGAGATTATAGTTCAAATGGTAAGTTATGTTGATGCGCGTCCATGATGTATGAGTTGTATTTGCCCAGTGTATGTAATTTGCTGTTTGTGTATGCTTTATTATCACTGGTGCCGAACCATAATGCCTAGTGGGTATAATCGGCTGTAATTTCTTTATTGTATAGTGTAGGATTATTCTACGTTTCTATGCCTTAGTCTCTTTATTGTATAGTGTATGTTTTTTAGATGTGATAGTATAGAGTAGGATAGTTCTTTGAATATGCTATATCGTTCAAACGGGGGCCAACTCGCCCAAACGTTGTAGTGACCATGGCCCTCCACATGCCATACGATCCATGGGCCATCTACGGGATGGACGATCCATGGCCTTCTATGGCCGTCGGATCCGTGGGCCATCTATGGGCTGTCAGATCCGTGGGCCTTCTATCGGCTGTCGGATCCATGGGCCTTCTATGGGCCATCGGATCCATGGGCCTTCTATGGACCATCGGATCAATGGGCCTTCTATGGGTCGTCGGGTCAATGGGCCTTCTACGTCCCATCGGATCCATGGGCCTTCTACGGGCCGTCTCATCTATGGGCCTTGTACGGGCCGTCTCATCTATGGGCCTTGTACGGGCCGTATAAGGGGCCATAAACAGGCTAGAGTGGAAATCGTACATTTTATGGGCTGACCATAACGGGCTGTTAATAGGCCATATTTGATGATGCTATGAAAATGGCCCAACATATTAACGGGCCACAAACGGGCCGACTGTATCCACAGGCTGAATTTGGCCCACAAGCAGAAAAGGCCAGTAACGGACCGTAAGTAACCGAATGCCAGAAATGAGCCCAAGAATAAATGGGCCCTCAAAAGGCCGAAAGGTAACACGGGCTGGAAACGATCCAATGGAATAATGAGCCGCTAATGGGTATAAAGCAATACACTGTTCATTACGAGCCGGTTTCACCATGGGCCATTAATGGGCCGAGAGTTACAAAGGGACTCATATGGGCCGAAATACGTCATGGGCATGGAATTATATTGGATGTCCCAGATGACGCTACTGGGCCTAATTCGGATAGGCCGTAAACGGGCCCTGGGTTAGCGGGCTGTGAATGGGCTATATGCGAACATGTCGTTAACAGGCTTACCATGGGCCGGCCCGCCACCTTTTGACCAAGTCAAACAGACCGGCCTTTTCATAGGAATGGGCCTCTGTTGGGTCGTGCCACTTGTCGACGTATCATAGGCACTTTGGGTCTAATGAGTGGATGACATCTGTCCCAACGGTGAGCCGACACATGTTTCCTCCAGCCAATGATGATTTTACACGTGGAAAATCCCCATTGGTCGGGGCTGTTAACGGGTTATCGGATCCAAAACTAGACTCGATAGCTTAACGACGTTCCGTTACAGTGGATGCCACGTGTCGGTCACCCTTGACGAAAGCACTTCTGTGAGGCACGATTTATCGTCATGGAAGTGGACACTTCCGTGATGATAATTTTGGTAATGTCATGGAACACTTCTACGACAGCACAGGTATGACTATCTTGCTTCTGTCATAAAATTGTCATGGATGTACATGCATGATAGAAAATGTGACCTACTGTGACAAACACGTATCATCACGGAAGTGTATTTTTTTTGTAGTGAGAGTTGTACTTCCCCTGTCCATACTTCCTTTTGCGGCTCTCTATCTGCTGCTTGCCTTCAATCATGAGGGCCCTATCTATCAACTCCTGGTAGTTAGTGAATGTTGCCACCACCAACTGCATACTCAGCGCATTCAGCCCTTCCATAAACTTCTCCTTCTTCGCGGCATCTGTGGCCACATCATCTGGGGCATAACGAGCTAACTTACTAAACTCATCCACGTATTGTGCCATAGTACGATTTCCCTGGCGTAAGTTGTGAAGATCACGCTTCTTCATACCCATGGCTCCAGCTGAGACATGTGCAGTGCGGAAAGCTTGCTGAAACTGATCCCAAGTGACATTAGCCAAAGCGAAAGTGGCAGTATACTTCTCCCACCATGAGGCTGAGGGTCCATCTAGTTGGTGTGCAGCAAAACGCACCTTCTCAGCATCTGTGCAACCTGCGGTGGTCAGCTCCCTTCCAGTCTTGCGGAGCCAGTCATCAGCAACAACCGGCTCGGTGCTACTAGAGAACATCGGCGGATTCAACCTCAGAAGACGGGCTAAGTTGTCAACTGGAGGTGGTGGCGGTGGGTTGTTGTTGTTGTTGTTGTTGCCTTGGTTCTGGACTAGCAGCTGCATCAAGGCATTATGCTCTTGGATCAACTGAGTGAGCTCCGGTGGGAAGACAAATCTGGGGTCATGCCTCGAGGCATCTAATAGGTTTAGAGGGGTGAGAACAGAATAGAGTGAGGTCTAAAGAGAAATTCACTACCCATATGCACATGGGACGAACACATTCATTTCACACCACTCAATTCAAACAAGATCATACAATCGATCTAAGCTACCATTACAAAAGGCTCAGACTATTACTATATACATGGCGGAATACTACTGATGATTTAGTGGTCGACTAGAAATTTTGATCGGTGGAAGACTCCATGGTATCTGCTCCAGCTTCATCTTCATAATCATCATCACTATCGGGGTCGGAGTCGGTGTCGTCGATTATGATGTAGTCTCCAGGGTGGTTGTTCTCCTCAGGTTCGGGATCTCCCATGAATATTCCTAGCTTCTTCTTCAGGTCTTCATTCTTCTCCAGTAGTACTGCAATTTCTTCTTCATATCCATTGCGTGTAGACTTGAGTTCCTCTTCTAGCTCCATGTTCTGGGTCATCACCTTCTTCATGTCTACCATGTTGGCACACATCTGGTTCTCCTGGTGACGAATGTGCTGATTTAACTCCTGGATGTAGGCTACAATGGATCTATCCTTCCTGGTGCAAATCATCTCCCATTGCTCATCTCGGCGTCAACATATCTGGTAAATGGTGTCCTTAAGCTCCTTATTGTACACCTCACCGACGCGTCTCATGGCGATGTGGGCGGCCATGCTGTTTCCTAGACTCCAGGTATCCTAATTAAGTAACTAACCTAACTAATCTGTTAATTAATCTAATTAACTTGGTTAATTAGTTAACAGACAATGACAGTGGGACCCACGCGTCAGTTTGACCCAGTCAACCTTTGGTCCTGCTGACATCATGCTGATGTCACGCTGACATCATAATTGCAATTTCTAAATTAATTTAATTATGCTAATTTCTAGAAAATGATTTAAAATCTTTAAAAATTAATATAAAATAATCCGTAGCTCGAATGAAAATACTTTCTACATGAAAGTTGCTCACAACAACGAGACGAATTCGGATACGCAGCCCGTTCGTCTGCCGCACATTCCTAACCTATCGAACTCACAACTTTACCCCTCCGGTACCTCTGCCCGAAAACGCGAAACACCGGGAATACTTTCCCGGTTGTTTCCCCCTTCGTCGGTATCACCTCCTACCGCATTAGGGCATACCTAGCACCGCGTATTACCTTGTTATGTTTTGTGATGCTCTGTTTGCTCCGTATTTACTGTTTCTTCCCCCTCTTCTTCCTTGGTAGACCCCGAGACCGGCGCTGATGCCACCGAGTTCGACTACGGTGTCGACGACCCCTCCTTCTTGTCTGAGCAACCAGGCAAGCCCCCCCTTGATCACTAGATATCGCCTACTCTACTCTCTACTACTTGCATTAGAGTAGTGTAACATGTTACTGCTTTCAATTATCCTATCCTGATGCATAGCCTGTCTTTGCTACTACTGTTGTTACCTTTACTTGCAATCCTACATGCTTAGTATAGGATGCTAGTTTTCCATCCGTGGCCCTACATTCTTGTCCGTCTGCTGTGCTATACTATCGGGTCGTGATCACTCAGGAGGTGATCACGGGTATATACTAAACTTTATACATGATACATCTGGTGACCAAAGACGGGTCGGCTCGTAGGAGTACCCGCAAGTGGATCTTTGAGGCGGAGTGACAGGGCAGGTTGAGACCACCTAGCAGAGAGGTGGGCCTGGCCCTGTTCGGCGTTCGCGGATACTTAACACGCTTAACGAGATCTTGGTATTTGATCTGAGTCTGGATACTGGCCTATACGCACTAACCAACTACGTGGGAAAGTTATGGGCACTTGGCGTCGTGGTATCAACCGAAGCCTTCGTGACGTCAGCGACTGAGCGGCGCACGCCGCATTGGACCGTAAGCTCGCGCTTGTATTAAGGGGGCTAGATTTGCTTCTGGCCGCGTACGCAACATGCAGGTGTGCTAAGGGCGATGGGCCCAGACCCCTGTGCGCTTAGGTTTAGACCGGCGTGCTGACCTCTTTGTTGTGCCTAGGTGGGGCTGCGACATGTTGATCTTCCGCGGCCGGGCATGACCCCGAAAAGTGTGTCCGGCCAAATGGGATCAAGCGTGTTGGGTTATGTGGTGCACCCCTGCGGGGAAGTTAATCTATTCAAATAGCCGTGATCTTCGGTAACAGGACGACTTGGAGTTGTACCTTGACCTTATGACAACTAGAACCGGATACTTAATAAAACACACCCTTCCAAGTGCCAGATACAACCCGGTGATCGCTCTCTAACAGGGCAACGAGGAGGGGATCGTCGGGTAGGATTATGCTATGCGATGCTACTTGGAGGACTTCAGTCTACTCTCTTCTATATGCTGCAAGACGGAGGCTGCCAGAAGCGTAGTCTTCGACGGGATTAGCTATCTCCTCTTATTCTGGCATTCTATAGTTCAGTCCACTGATATGGCCCTTTACACATATATCCATGCATATGTAGTGTAGCTCCTTGCTTGGTAGTACTTTGGATGAGTACTCACGGTTGCCTTGTTCCCCATTTCCCCCTTTCTCTACCTGATTGCTGCGACCAGATGATGGAGCCCAGGATCCAGACGCCACCGTCGACGACGACTCCTACTACACTGGAGGTGCCTACTACTACGTGCAGCCCGCTGACGACGACCAGGAGTTGGAGGATCCCAGGCAGGAGGCCTGCGCCTCGTTCAATCTGTATCCCCGTTTGTGCTAGCCTTCTTAAGGCAAACTTGTTTAACTTATGTCTGTACTCAGATATTGTTGCTTCCGCTAACTCGTCTATGATCGACCACTTGTATTCGAGCCCTCGAGGCCCCTGGCTTGTATTATGATGCTTGTATGACTTATTTATGTTTTAGAGTTGTGTTGTGATATCTTCCCGTGAGTCCCTGATCTTGATCGTACACATTTGCGTGCATGATTAGTGTACGATTGAATCGGGGGCGTCACAAGGTTGGTGCATTAAAATAAAACTCTATGGGCTCAGTAACTGGTGCGATCGTCCTTCCTGGAACATGAACTCGAATCATCCAGTGCTCTTCTTCAGGTAGAGTGGCGGTGTATGTCCCGGTGAAACTTGGTATTCCGATGCTCAGGTACCTAGTGACTTCCTTCAAGTGTCGTCCAAAAGGGGTGTCATCATCTGGTTGAGTGAACTTGTTCCTTGGGTCCGCCATCTATAGAGTAGAAAATGGAGAAGAATCAGAAGTGAGTAGAGAAGAGTATCCTGTGGCTTGTCCTAATGGTCGCATCCTACAGTCAGCGTGTGCTCTGATACCATCCTGTAGCGACTCGACCTCAGACGGTCAAGTCTCTGTGCTTATGTGTCATCCCTGGATCGGTATTGCTGACACACATAGTACTTGAGTATTTATAACAGATTTCAATCACACACGTATTACATCGAATGTCTCAAAAGAGAATGTATTACAATAATATGGTTGAAGGCCATCTAAATAAGATAACGGTGGAAGCTTCGAAGGTAGAAGAGTACATCCAACTCCATGGCAAAACTGAGTGCATGACGATGACCTAGCGCACCTTACTCTTCGTCTGAAACTCTGCAACATAATACGTTGCAACCTGTGTAGGTCAGCACATGGAATATGCTGGCAAGATAACACTATAGAGCAATGAACAAATAACAACTACACTACATGCATATATGGCTGGTGGAGACTCTATGGTTATCATTTGCATAAAGCTAATTTTTTCCTACAACAAAGGAATATTTTTTTATTTAACTACAAAGTTGGTTGAAAACATTGAGAAGGTAAACCCAACTCAATCCCCATTAAAAGTTAACAACCCGACAAAATTAATTAAGTAGAGTGATGAGATCAACGTAATAATTCAAGCACCAGATATTCAAGATGTCCATAACCGGGGACACGGCTAACCATGATTAGTTTGTACACTCTGCAGAGGTTTCCGCACATCTCCCCACAAGACTCGATCTCCTCCGTTAAATTTCTCGCAATGCATGATGTTTGAGAAACGGATGACCGAGACACGGTCTTTCAGAAGCGTTAGCTCGTTACGACGGGTAGACAGTACCACCTACATCCCCTACATCTGCTAGTCTACCACTATAAAAGGTCACACAACATACTCAACTATGCCAGAGCCCATAATGTCTTGTGGATGCACACGGAAGTTTCCAGCATGAATAACATAATGATCCCTTTGAGCCTGGGTGGCGAACCATAGGATGATCACACGGGTACCCCGGGATCTCCTTGGACAACACTGGATTCCCTAGGTGCCCACAAACCAATCCACCCAGATGTGTATTAAAGTAGCCACCTTAAGTTAAACAATAGTTAACAATAATCTATCACATCTTCCATGAATTCTCTAAAAACCAAACCACATCTAGGAGCATAGCAGTATAAGCATAACGTAGTAAATACCCGCGGTTTGGTATAGGACAATAGGTGCTACCTCATCAACTACTTCCCAATACCCACATGTTAATAATCCTACTCATGCAATGTTTGAGGGTTGAAACTAATGCATAAAAACTGGGTAATAAGGGATATGATCAAAGTGTTACTTGCCTTGCTGACAATCGGAAAACCCTAGAGATTCGTAGTAGCAAGTCTCGCACTCCGAAAACTCTATCGTGAACAAACAATAACATACATAAGCACTCAAGCATGAGATGTCAAGGTAAAACCAAGAGAAAAGATCTGAACAGAAAGTTCAAGAGAAGAGCTTCGATTTGCAAAAAGAATCAATCGAATCGGAGCTTCGAAACGCAAACTACGATCAAAAGAAGTTCAAAAACAAATCTCCTTGAAACCAAATTTTGAATTGTCAAAACCATGTTCAAGTTGATTATCTGGATAGAGGGGAACAAGACAAAGATTTTGGCATTGGTTTCACTGGATTTGGACAAACGAGCAAAAAGTAACGAGGGTTTGAAGTTCAGGGACTAATATGTAAGAAAAGTATTCATGGATAAGTCCCTGGCCGAAAATAAAACTAAAAAGAAAAACCTAACGAACGAACATTCGTTAACGGAAACTAACGAACGAACATGTTCGCTAACACAGAGAAACGGGTGAACGTTCCCTAACTAGCGAACCCTCAAAAAAAGTAAAACTGATCTAAACGAACAGCCGAAAAAAAACGGGGCGGGTTTTCACGGTTTTTACTCGTTCGACGGTATTCAACGGAAAACCGGCGACGGATCCAAACGGCGGCGGTTGCGGCGGCTCTAGCGGATCGGCGTGTCGGCGGGGCTGCGGGGTGGGGCGGCGCGGCTTGGCTTGGCGAGGAAGGCGGCGGCGCTCGGCTGGGCCGTGGCCCGGCTCGGCTTGGCCGGCCCAAGATTTTTTTTTTTAATAAATTTCGCCATGAACAAAAATCCTAATAAAATATAAAAGAAAATATAAAAATTCCAGAAATAGTTTTCACCGTCCAACCCTAATATCTAGGACAAGATGAACATTTTTCTGGACTAAAATGCAGTTTTCAAATATGCAAGTTTTTCTCTAATTCAAATAAAATATAAAATACAAATACAAATAAAAATTAATTTGATTTTTAAAATTCTTGTCCAATATTTCACCTCTGTTTGAAGAAGTCATTTTATCTTCTCTCATTTATTTTTTTATTGTTGGAAATAATTGGAGAGAAAATATTAAAATCAAATTGATCCTCTTTTCAAATTTGAAAATAAATTCAAATAGGAAAATTTGGTGAAACCTCCAACTCTCTCTGTGGGTCCTTGAGTTGCTTAAGATTTCTAGGATCACAACCAAAATGCAAATAAAAATATGATATGCATATGATGATCTATGTATAACATCCAAATTGAAAATTTGGGATGTTACATGGTGGAAGGGTGAGAGTGCATATAATCCATGGACTCAACATTAGTCATAAAGAACTCACATACTTATTGCAAAAATCAATTAGTCATCGAACCAATCATAAGGAATCAAACTTCTCATAGTATTCAATGCACTTTATATGAAAGTTTTTATTATACCCCTCTTGGATATCTATCATATTAGGACTAAATTTATAACCAAAGCAAAATACCATGCTGTTTAGAGACTCTAAAAATAATATAAGTGAAGCATGAGAGTTCAACAATTTCTATAAAATAAAACCACCGCCGTGCTCTAAAAAGATATAAGTGAAGCACTAGAGCAAAATTGCCTAGCTCAAAATAAATAAGTGAAGCACATAGAGTATTCTAATAAATCACGGTTCATGCGTGTCCCTCTCAAAAGGTGTGTACAGAAAGGATGATTTTGGCAAACTAAAAAGCAAAGACTCATATCATACAAGATGCTCCAAGCAAAACAGATATCATGTGGTGAATAAAAATATAGCCTCAAGTAAAGTTACCAATAGATGAACACGAAAGAGGGGACGCCTTCCAGGGCATCCCCAAGCTTAGGCTCTTGGTTGTCCTTGAATATTACCTTGGGTTACCTTGGGCATCCCCAAGAATAGGCTCTTACCACTCCTTATTCCATAGTCCATCAAATCCTTACCCAAAACTTGAAAACTTCACAACACAAAACTCAACAGGAAAACTCATAAGAACCGTTAGTGTAAGAAAATAAATCACCACTTTTGGTACTATTGTGAACTCATTATTTATTTATAATGGTGCAGTATCTACTGTATTCCAACTTTTCCATGGTTTGTACCTCCCATACTACCCATAGATTCATCAAAATAGGCAAACAACACATAGAAAACAGAATCTGTCAAAAACAGAACAGTCTGTAGTAATCTGTAACTCTTGAATACTTTTGTAACTCCAAAAAAATCTGAAAAATTAGGACAACCTAAGCAATTTGTTCACTAATCTTCTGCGAAACGAATCAGTATTTTATCACGCTTCTGTTAAAAATGAGAATTGTTTTCCTGAGCGCAAAAGTTTCTATTTTTCAGCAAGATCAAATCAATTATCACCGTAAGCCATCCCAAAGGTCTTACTTGGCACAAACACTAATTAAAACACAAAACCACATCTAACCATAGGCTATATGAATTATTTATTGAAAAACAGAAGCAAAAAGCAAAGAAAAAAATAAAATTGGCTTGCCTCCCAACAAGCGCTTTTGTTTAACGCCCTTAGCTAGGCATAAAAACACAAATAGATCTAGATATTGTCATCTTTGGTATGCAATCCGGAAGTAGCTCTCATAATAGATTCATAAGGCAATTTAATTTTCTTTCTAGGAAAGTGTTCCATGCCCTTCCTTAATGGAAATTGAAATCTAATGTTTCCTTTTTCATATCAATAATTGCACCAATCATTCTAAGGAAAGGTCTACCAAGAATAATAGGACATGTAGGATTGCAATCTATATCAAGAACCATGAAATCTACGGGCACATAATTCCTATTTAAAGCAATAAGAACATCATTAATCCTTCCCATAGGTTTCTTAATAGTGGAATCCGCAAGATGCAAATTTAAAGAACAATCATCAAATTCACGGAAACCTAGCACATCACATAAAGTTTTTGGAATCGTGGAAACACTAGCAATCAAATCACACAAAGCATGGCACTCATAATATTTACTCTTAATCTTAATAGTAGGTTCCCACTCATCATAAAGTTTTCTAGGGATAGAAACTTCCAATCCAAGCTTTTCTTCAAAAGATTGCACCATAGCATCAACGATATGTTTAGTAAAAGCTTTGTTCTGATTATAAGAATGAGGAGAATTCAACATCGGTTGCAACAAGGAAATAAAATCTATTAAAGAACAATTATCATAATTAAATTCCTTGAAATCCAAAAGAGTGGGTTCATCGCTACTTAAAGTTTTGACCTCTCCAATCCCACTTTTATCAATTTTTGCATCAAGATCTAAAACCTCCGAATCATTGGGACGCCTTTTAACTAAAGTTGACTCATCTCCAGTCCCATATTTATCAAGATCTATATTGGGAAACAAAGATTCAGTAGGAGACACATCAATCACTTTAATATCTTCATCGTTATTTTCAGGAAAACTAGAAGAACACGCTTTTACAAACCAATCTCGCTTAGCACGCATCTTAGCGGTTCTTTCTTTACACTCATCAATAGAGATTCTCATAGATTTTAGAGATTCATTAATATCATGCTTGGGTGAAATAGATCTAATTTTCAAAGAATCAACATCAAGGGAAATTATATCCATGTTCCTAGCCAAATCATCAATCTTGAGCAATTTTTCTTTAACTAAATCATTGAAATTCTTTTGCGAACTCGTAAATTCTTCAACACTATTCTCAAAATCAGAGGGCATCTTATTATAATTTCTATAAGAATTGTTGTAGTAATTACCATCATTGTTAGAGGAATTACTAGGAAACGGCCTAGGATTAAAATTACCTCTATACGCGTTATTACCAAAATTGTTCCTACCAACAAAATTCACATCCATAGATTCATTATTATTTTCAATCAAAGTAGACAAAGGCATATCATTAGGATCAATATAAGCACTCTTGCTAGCACATAATTTCATAAGTTCATCCATCTTTCCACTCAAATCGCATGCACTTTTTTACTAGTGGAAGATCTTTCGGTGTGCCATTGAGAATAATTAACCATAATATTATCTAGGAGTTTAGTAGCTTCTCCGAAAGTAATTTCCATAAAAGTACCTCCCGTGGACGAATGTAAAAGATTTCTAGAAGAAAAATTCAATTTGGCATAAAAAAGTTGTATAATCATCCACAAATTCAAACCATGAGTAGGGCAATTTCGTATCATCAATTTCATCCTCTCCCAAGATTGTGCAACATGTTCATGATCAAGTTGCTTAAAATTCATAATATCGTTCCTAAGGGAGATGATCTTAGCGGGAGGAAAATACTTGGAAATAAAAGCATCTTTACACTTATTCCATGAATCAATACTATTTTTAGGCAAAGATGAAAACCAACTTTTAGCACGATCTCGAAGTGAGAACGGAAATAGCTTCAATTTAGCAATATCATTATCCACATCTTTTTTCTTTTGCATATCACACAACTCAACGAAATTATACAGATGGGATGCGGCATCTTCACTAGGAAGGCCGGAAAATTGATCTTTCATAACAAGATTCAGCAAAGCGGCAGTAATTTCATAAGATTCCCCACTAGTGGCAAGAGCAATCAGAGTACTAATAAAAGCATTGTTATTAGTATTGGAGGTCGTGAAAAATCAAGCAATCTAACACACGAGCACACAAAAAGCAAACGAAGAAGTCGAACGGAAGAGGGCGAAGAAAAGACAAATCTTTTCGAAAATCAATTTAGAAGTGGGGGCGAGGAAAACGAGAGGCAAATGGTGAATAATGTAATGCAAGAGATGAGAGTTTATGATGGGTAATTGGTATATCTCGACTTGGCGTCGATCTCCCCGGCAACGGCGCCAGAAATTTTGCATGCTACTTCTTGAGCTTGTGTTGGTTTTCCCTTCAAGAGGAAAGGGTGATGCAGCAAAGTAGAGATAAGTATTCCCTCAATTTGAGAACCAAGGCATCAATCCAGTAGGAGACAACGCACAAATCACCAATACCTGCACAAACAATCAAACAACTTGCACCCAACACGATAAAGGGGTTGTCAATCCCTTCACGGTTACTTGCAAAAGTGAGATCTAATAGAGATAGATGAAAGTAAACAAATGATAAAGTAAATATTTTTGGTTTTTTGGTTTATAGATCAGAAAGTAAAATATTGAAAATAGTAGATTGGAAACTAATATGATGGAAAATAGTAGATCGGAAACTTATATGATGGAAAATAGACCCGGGGCCATAGGTTTCACTAGAGGCTTCTCTCAAGATAGCAAATAATACGATGGGTGAACAAATTACTGTCGAGCAATTGATAGAAAAGTGCAAAGTTATGACGATATCTAAGGCAACGATTATGAAATATAGGCATCACGTCCGTGTCAAGTAGACCAAAACGATGCTGCTCTTCTACTATTACTCCACACAACGATCGACTCCTATCTGCATCTAGAGTACTAAGTTCATGAAGAACAGAGTAACGGATTAAGTAAAATGACATGATGTAGAGGAATAAACTCAAGCAATATGATGTAAACCCCATCTTTTTATCCTCGATGGCAACAATACAATGCGTGCCTTGCTGCCCCTACTATCACTGGGAAAGGACACCACAAGATTGAACCCAAAGCTAAGCACTTCTCCCATTGCAAGAAAAACCAATCTAGTTGGCCAAAACAAACCGATAGTTCGAAGAGAATTACAAAGATACCAAATCATGCATAAAAGAATTCAGAGAAGATTCAAATAATATTCATAGATAAGTTGATCATAAATCCCCAATTCATTGGATCTCGACAAACACACCGCAAAAGAAGATAACATCGGATAGATCTCCAAGAACATCGAGGAGAACATGGTATTGAGAATCAAAGAGAGAGAAGAAGCCATCTAGCTACTAGCTATGGACCCATTGGTCTGAGGTAAACTACTCACGCTTCATCGGAAGGGCAATAGAGTTCATGTAGAAGCTGATGACCCACAAGTATAGGGGATCTATTGTAGTCCTTTTGATAAGTAAGAGTGTCGAACCCAACGAGGAGCAGAAGTTAATGACAAGCAGTTTTCAGTAAGGTATTCTCTGCTAGCACTGAAATTATCGGTAACAGATAGTTTTGTGATAAGGTAATTCGTAACGGGTAACAAGTAACAAAATTAAACAAGGTGCAGCAAGGTGGCCCAATCCTTTTTGGAGCAAAGGACAAGCCTGGACAAACTCTTATATAAAGGAAAGCGCTCCCGAGGACACATGGGAATTATCGTTGTTGAACGTGACATATCTTGTATTTCTAATCTTATCTTCTCTAGCCTTGTATAGCTAACTCCTAGAGATATGGTAGGATTAGTTACCTTGTCACGCAAGACATCCTGTGTATATAATGTAACCTACTCCATGGAATACAATGAGTTGCACCAAATATCCTCTCTACATGGTATCAGTTTTACCGCGATCCTCTGTCGCTTCCGCACCCCTACGCCGTCGCGCCTACCCCTAGTCGCCGGCGCGCCAACTCCTCAACCCTCGTGCCGCCGCCGTCACTACCCTTCCTGTAGCCACCGCCGCCGCTTCCTTCCCACACATCAAGCCGCTGCCACCACCGCCACCTCTCCCGTAGTCGACGCCGCTGCCGCTTCTCTTCTTCCCCCTGCCCCCACTACCTCTCTCCTGAAACCCTAAGGGTTGCCGCCGCTCCTCTCTTCCTTCTGTAGCCGCCGCCACCCTCTTCTCCACACCCATCGCAGCCACCGCTCCCTCCTCCTCTCACCATCACCCAAAACCCTAACCACCAGTCGTCTCCATGGCCAAGGTTGTGGCATCCGACGCCGGTTCCTTCTCTGGTGCCATGTTCACCTCCGGTCGCCTCGAAGAGATCCACGTCACGGACCACGTACTTGTCATCCTCGACCTCGACTCGCCGTCCTACAACGCATGGCGCACGTACTTCGCGTTGTTTTTCGGCTCTTACCGTCTCATCGAGCATGTTGACGGGAGCGTTGACTTCCGCGACATGAAGGACGACAACGAGTGGCTCGCTGTGGACGCCTGCATCGTCAAGTGGCTCTTCCTCACCATCTCCGGCAGCCTCTTCAACATGGTGAATGCCCGCGATCCGTCCGCATATGCTATGTGGACGCGCCTATGTGATCTCTTCCTCGACAAAAACTGCAGCGCCGCGTCTTTCTTCAAGGGGAGTTCTTCACTATGCAGCAAAATGATCTTTCGATCGACGAGTATTGCACGCGGCTGAAGGTTCTCGCCGATGAGCTACGCGACATCGGCATGACAATCGATGACTCTGTCCTCCTCACCAACCTCCTCTACGGCCTCCACCCCGACCTTGGCCAGTCCGTCGCCAACCTCTCCCTCATCACGCCGACGTACGTGAAGGCAGTCACATACCTTCGCATGGAGGAAAAGCATCTCCGTCACACCGCTCGGCAGGCGACCCACGCCGCTCTCCACGTCGGCCTCGCCGTCAGCCACGGCTCTACTCCAACCCAGCCGGGGCCACGTGCTCCCGCTCCTGCCCCGCCACCCGCGCCTGCGCCCTCCGGCGGCCGCAAGCAGAAGGGTCGCGGGGGCTGGGGCCGCAACTCCAACACGACGCCGTGCTCTCCTGCGCCCGCGGCGGCTGCACCTCCCCCGCCTTGGCTCTCGGGGTATAACCCATGGACGGGAGTAGTGCATGCCTACTCCATGCCCGTCCCCCGCCCACCAGCTCCGAGCATCCTCGGGCCACGGCCGAGCACCCCTCAGGCGCTGCTGACCGCACCGGTCCCTGCCGCATATGGCGCTGCCGCGGCCTACGGTGGCCCGTCGGCCTATGGTGGTCCCTCCGCATACGGCGGTGCGCCGGGCTATGGTACATATGGTGGCGCCCCTCTGTTCTACGACCCGGCGCTTCTCTCCGCCCTTCATGCTACCCCCTCGCCGAGCGCCTACAACGGAGGTGGCGATTGGTACATGGACACCAGTGTTGCCGCTCACATGGCCTCCAACCCCGGTATCTTATCCCGTTCCGCTCCCTATCCCTTCTCCTCCCGCATCATGGTTGGTGATGGCAGCTCTCTTCCCATCACCCATCATGGTTCATCCTCTTTTCCGTTACCCTCTTCTTCATTAACTCTCAATAATGTGCTTGTTTCACCATCCTTAATTAAAAATCTTTGTTCTGTTCGTACTCTTACTCGTGAAAATCCTGTCACTGTTGAGTTTGACGCTCTCGGTTTTTCTGTTAAGGATGCTCGCTCCCGGAGGGTTCTGCACCGATGTGACTCTCCCGATGATCTCTACCCATGCGGTGCTTCTACTCGCAGTGGCCCGGTTGCTCTTCATGCGGACGTCTCGCTTTGGCACGCTCGTCTCGGTCATCCCGGCGCCGACGCTCTTCATAAAATTTTGAGCACTTTTCCCTTTTCATGTAATAAATCAGCGGCTCACACTTGTCATGCTTGCCGCATAGGAAAACACGTTCGTCTACCCGTTTTCTTCATCTTCATCGATTGCAACTTTTCCCTTTGATGTTATTCATTGTGATGTTTGGACATCCCGAGTGCCTAGCAATTCGGGTTTTTCATATTACCTTGTGACTTTAGATGACTTTTCACACTTCACTTGGACTTTTCCGTTACGCCGCAAATCCGACGTCGCCTCCACCCTTCACTCATTTTATGCCTATGTCAACATCCACTTTCATCGCACCATTGCTCATCTTCAAACCGATAACGGAAAAGAATTTGATAATCACGCCATTCGCCATCTTGTATCCACGCATGGCACTATTTTTTGCTTAACTTTTCCATACACATCCCAACAAAACGGCCATGCTGAACGTGTTCTCCGCACCCTCAATGAGAGTGTCCGCGCCTTGCTCTTTCATGCACACATGCCACCTCGCTTTTGGCCCGATGCGCTCGCCACCGCCACTCTCCTTCTCAACCTCCAGCCGTGTAAACCACGCTGGAACTATACCCCTCACCATCTTCTGTTCGGGTCTCCTCCATCATAGGATGATCTTCACGTCTTTGGTTGTTTGTGTTATCCCAACATCACCACTACCGCGTCACACAAGCTCGCACCACGCTCTCTCGCTTGTGTCTTTCTTGGCTATCAACCCAACACCAAAGGCTTTCGCTGCTTCGACCCGGTCTCTCGTCAAGTGTTCGTCTCACGGCATGTTTACTTTGATGAAGTTGTTTTTCCCTTTGAGCAAGTTTCATCGACAGCAGCTCCGACCTTGGACGCTCCCACTCGACGGTCTCGGGGAGCCCTTGCGCTTCCTTCGCTGCGCCCGCCCTCTTCTTTGGCGGGCCCCTCAGGCCTCTTAGCGGGGTCTCACTCACCGGCTCAGGAGGAGCCGGCTTTGCCTCGGTCGGCGTCACCCATGCGCGTCGCGGCCTCCCCGCCACCCGCGGCCACTCCGCCACCCGCGGATCCACCCGCGGCCTTGTCGCCGTCGTCATCGCAGTCACCCGCGGCCTCATCCGCGTCTCCATCGCCGCTGCTGGTACGGCCACCCGCGGCTTCGTCGATGGCCCCGTCACCGTCGCTGACGCTGCCAACTGCAGCTTTGCCCGTGGTTTCGTCATTGCCACCTGCGGCCTTGCCGCCCTCGTCACCCGCCGTCTCGGTCGCGGTTACGCCGTCATCATCGGCGGTCCCATCTCCGGCTTTGCCTGCCGCCTCGTCACCGTATGTCACCGTCGCCTCACCTTCTCCCGAGGCTATGGCTCCTCCTCGATGGCGGCCTCTGCCACCACCTCCGCCGCCTCATCATTCTATGGTGACACGCTCCAAGGACGGGATCCGACAACCGAACCCTCACTATCATAACCTCAGTGTCACGGTCGACTCACCCGTGCCACGCTCGGTGCGCTCTGCATTGAGTGATCTGCATTGGCTTGCCGCCATGTGCTCTTAGTATGATGCCCTCGTCACCAACCGGACCTGGACGCTGGTTCCCCGTCCCCCTGGTGCTAACATTATTACTGGAAAGTGGGTATTTCGGCACAAGTTCCTTCCGGATGGCTCTTTGGACAGGTACAAGGCCAGCTGGGTTGTTCGTGGCTTTGCGCAACATGCTGGCGTTGATTTCTCGGAGACCTTTTCTTCGGTTGTCAAACCCGCCACGATACATGTTGTTCTTCAGCTCGCTGCATCTCGTCATTGGCCTGTTCATCAACTCGACATCAACAACGCCTTTCTTTATTGTCATCTCCAGGAGCATGTTCTATGTCAGTAGCCCTCTGGTTTTGTTGATCCCACTCGGCCTGATGATGTCTGCTTGCTCTCACGGTCTCTCTACAGTCTGAAGCGGCACCTCGTGCTTGGTATCACCGCATTGCAGCATTTCTCACTGCTCTTGGCTTTCGCAACACCACCTCAGACACATTGGTCTTTGTGCTTCATCGAGCTGATCATGTCGCCATGCTTCTCTTGTGTGTTGACGACATTGTCATCACCGCCTCTCACGCGGACATACTTCGCGACATCATCGGTCGTCTTGGTTCTGAGTTTCGGCTGAAGGACTTGGGCGCATTGCACTTCTTCCTCGGCATTAATGTGCGACGTGATGCCTCCGAATTTTTTCTCCATCAAGGACAGTATGTTCTTCATCTCCTGGATCGTGCTGGTATGACCGACTGCAAGCCTGCTGCCACCCCTGCCGAGGCTAAGCCGAAGCTTTCTGCCACTGCTGGGCAACCTGTTACCTATGCTGCTCTATACTGCAGTATTGTTGGTGCTCTTCAGTACCTCACGCTCACCAGACCAGACATTCAGTTTGCGGTCCAGCAAGTTTGCTTGTATATGCACTCGCCCCGTGACGTTCACTGGTCCTTGGTCAAGCGCATTCTTCGGTATATTCGTGGCACACCGACCTTTGGTCTTCGTCTTCGTGCTTCTACCTCCACCGAGCTGCTTGCTTACACTGATGCGGATTGGGCTGGCTATCCCGACACTCGACGGTCCACATCAGGATATTGTGTCTTCTTCCGTGACTCTCTCATATCTTGGTCCTCCAAGCGGTAGCCCACCGTCTCCTGCTCGAGTGCCGAGGCCGAGTACCGTGCCGTCGCCAATGTTGTTGCCGAGACATGTTGGCTCCGTCAGTTACTTGGCGAACTTCGGGTTTCCATCCCGAAGCCACGGTGGTTTACTGTGATAATGTTTCGGCCACCTATCTCGCGGCCAACCCAGTGCAGCACAAGCGCACCAAGCATATTAAACTTGATGTTCACTTCGTCCGCGAGAAGGTACAGTTGGGTCAGCTTCATGTTCTTCATCTACCGACCACCCAGCAGTTTGCCGACATTATGACCAAGGGGCTTCCAACCGCTGCATTCCAGGAGTTTCGCTCCAGTCTTTGCATCGCCGACGCCGACGCTTCGACTGCGGGGGGGTGTTGAACGTGACATATCTTGTATTTCTAATCTCATCTTCTCTAGCCTTCTATAGCTAACTCCTAGAGATATGGTAGGATTAGTTACCTTGTCACGCAAGACATCCTATGTATATAATGTAACCTACTCCATGGAATACAATGAGTTGCACCAATATCCTCTCTACAATCGTCAAGCTAGTTTTCATCCTGCTCATATGATTCGCGTTCGTTACTTTGATAATTTGATATGTGGGTGGACCGGTGCTTGGGTATTGCCCTTCCTTGGACAAGCATCCCACTTATGATTAGCCCCTCTCGCAAGCATCTGCAACTATGAAAGAAGAATTAAGGTAAACCTAACCATAGCATGAAACATATGGATCCAAATCAGCCCCTTACGAAGCAACGCATAAACTAGGGTTTAAGCTTCTGTCACTCTAGCAAACCATCATCTACTTATCACTTCCCAATGCCTTCCCCTAGGCCCAAATAATGGTGAAGTTTCATGTAGTCGACGTTCACATAACAGCAATAGAGGAAAGACAACATACATCTCCTCAAAATGTCGAACGAATACCAAATTCACATGACTACTTATAACAAGACTTCTCCCATGTCCTTAGGAACAAACGTAACTACTCACAAATCATATTCATGTTCATAATCAGAGGGGTATTAATGTGCATAAAGGATCTGAACATATAATCTTCCACCGAATAAACCAACTAGCATGAACTACAAGGAGTAATCAACACTACAAGCAACCCACAGGTACCAATCTGAGGTTTTGAGACAAACATCTGATATAAGAGATGAACTAGGGTTTGAGAGGAGATGGTGATGGTGAAGATGTTGATGGAGATTGACCCCCTCCCGGTGAGAGGATCGATGGTTGAGGGAATCTTGGACTAAGGGGTCCTCGGGCGTCCGGCCTATTAGCCATGGCCAGACTGATGGGCTATGAAGGTACGAAGACCGAAGATTGCACCCGTGTCCGGATGGGACTCTCCTTGGTGTGGAAGGCAAGCTTGGCGACCAAATATGTAGATTCTTTTCCTTTGTAACCGACCTTGTGTAACCCTAGATCCTCCCGGTGTCTATATAAACCGGAGGACTTAGTCCGGAAAGGGGGATACTCATTACCTTAGTCATACAGGCTAGACTTCTAGGGTTTAGCCATTACGATCTCGTGGTAGATCAACTCTTGTAATACTCATATTTGTCAAGATCAATCAAGCAGGAAGTAGGGTATTACCTCCATAGAGAGGGCCCGAACCTGGGTAAACATCGTGTCCCCTGTCTCCTGTTACCATCGACCTTAGACACACAGTTCGGGGGCCCCTACCCGAGATCCGCCGGTTTTGACTCCGACATTGGTGCTTTCATTGAGAGTACCACTGTGCCATCCCCAAAAGGTTTGATGGCCTCTTCAATCGTCAATAACAATGTTTTCCAAGGTGAAACCTTCCTCCCTGGACAGATCTTCGTGTTCGGCGGGTTTGCACTGCGGGCCAACTCACTTGGCCACCTGGAGCAGATCGACAGCTACGCCCCTGGCCATCAGTTCAGATTTGGGAGCTTGAATTACGTCGCGGACGTCCGTGGAGATTTGATCTTCGCCGGATTCGAGACCGCGGCGACCGCTCCCGGTCACCTTGACGAACATGACATAAATCTGTCGTCAGACCGCATCCAGGAGATAGCTCCTGTGACCACTCCGGCCTTAGATCCAGAGCACACCGCGACATCCAAGGATTGGAGGTTCAACCCCACCATGGAGGCCACAGATTCTCCGGCGTTGGAGCCGCACATGGACTAACCTCATGCAATACTCGTGTCACTGGAACTCCGGACTCTCTTTCGGGTATAAATTCCGAACCATGTGAGCCCGAGGATACCGAACTTGATCGCTTATCGATCCTCGAGTTCAGCGCCACAGACATCTTCCAGCACTCGCCCTTGGGCGATGTGCTGAACTCATTAAAAGAACTTGTCCTTGGCGGGGGACTCATGGTCGAACTATGTACAGTTCGAACTAGGGCTGATGATGGGGAATTTTGCTTCCCACCCGCCACCCACTCCATAGCCACTGTCGAGGACTTAACCGACATTCTTGATTACGGATCCGAAGACATCGTCAGTACGGACGATGATACCGACGAGGAGCAGGTCCAAAACCCGCCATTCATTGGGCGATGGTCGGCCACTTCTTCCTACGACGTATACATGGTGGATAAGCCTAAAGAAACTAACAATGATGACAAAGAGGATCCAGTTGAAGATAAACCTCCTGAGACAAAGCCCAGTCGCCGGCGTCAGTGGCGCCGCTCTAAGTCACGTCTTACAAAAGAAAACAACACCGGCACCGGAGATAACAATACTCCAGACGATGCCGAAGACAATGAAGACCCTGTTGGAGCAATCTCCGAACAGGATGAACAGGCCATACACGAAGACTCGGAGGACAGTAACTATCTTCCGCTCTTCAAGGAAGAGGAAAGCCTCGGCAATGAGGATTTCATTGTGCCCGAGGAACCTCTCGAGAAGGAGCGCTCCAAACGTCGGCTAATAGCCACTGCAGGAAGCCTAAAAAAGAAGCAGCTGCAGCTTCAAGCGGACCAAGATCTGCTCAATGATAGATGGACCGAAGTCCTAGCCACCGAGGAATACGGCCCTAGTGGCCCAGCCAAAACCTACCCGAAGCATAGGTGGATACTGTCGTGGTTCTAAGTCTGACAGTAGAATGGGGGGTAGGAATGGAGAGGCAAGATCCTAGCTTTGGAGTAGTTGTGCACGCAAGAGGTTAACGAGTTCAGGCCCTTCCCAGAAGAAGTAATAGCCCTACGTCCCGGAGCCCGGAGGCGGTCGACTAGATTATATGCGTGTGTGTTACAAAGATGCGAACCCTTCTTCCTGTGGAGGGGGGTGGCTTATATAGAGTTCGTCAAGACCCCTGCCAGCCCACGCAATGAAGGATCTTAAGGTGCATTAAGGCAGGGCGTTACTGGAAACGCCCTGTATAAAGTGCTATTAAGGCTATAAAGGCCATTTAATTACAGACCGTTTGGATGCGGAGTGGCTCCTGTGCTTCCGATGGTCGAGTGAGTCTTCATGGTCGAGTGTCTCTGCGCTCGTCGAGTGTTTTTGTATTAGTCGAGTGGATGCTTATCAGGTCGACTAGTAAGCAGCCTGACCTTGGGGAGGGTACCCTTGGGCAGGCCTATGACCCTACCCTAGGTACATGACTTCATCATTAGCCCCCGAATGGATCGAGGTTTGAGTGATGAAGGAGTTGATAGTCTTCCGACCTGTTTCTTGCGTTGCAAGTGTGTCTTGCTCTGGATCAACGGCTTTTCAGCGATGGCTTCAAATTCTCTTTCAGTCGCCTTGATCCATTCTTTGCGTTTGTCGAGTGAACTTCGTGGTCTTGAGGATCTCCGAGTGACAGATCGGTGGAGACTCGCTGTCTGGCTGGTTGTTCTGCAATTAGCGGATTTCACGGGATCCGAATTTTGGGAAGCACGCGAAGCGGAGAAAACCGCGGCACTCGGATGGGACGAGACGATGACGCCTCAATCTTCGCGCCGCCTTTTTCGCCACGTACCGCTCGCGCGCCTGTTGCGGGATTTGATAGATTGCCTGGGCCTACCGGTCAGCCACTCGAAAGTGGCCTTATTTAAGGTGCCGGGTGGGGGTATTTTGAACAGTGCCAACACAATCTTCGTCTCCCTCCGCCCCCAAATCTCTCTGTAGCGCCCGTAACTTTCTCAGCGCCGCCGCTTCGCACCAGTCTCGCCGGCGACAATGGGGAAGGAGAAGACCGCGGCTCTGGAGCGGGCGAAGAAGGCGACGGCGACGACGAAGGGGAGGGCATCAAGCCGGGGCGGATCCTCGTCACGGTCCCAGCTGCCATGGGGTTGGGTCCAAGGAGATTGGATCCGCTCGACCATCACTGAGAAGGACCTCACCGATCTGGCCGACGAGGGACTGATCCCCCACGGGTCGGCGAGGCTCCCGGGAACGGAGTCGCAACCGCAGCGTGAGGAGGGTGAGTGTGTTCTTCTGGCCACTCATGTAGATTGTGGGTTTTCTCTGCCACCGAGTCCTTTCTTCTGAGGGTTTCTGAAATTCTTTGGGGCGCAACTCCATCATTTCACTCCCAATTCCATTGCCTACCTCGCTGCCTTTGTTTCGCTGTGTAAAAATTTCTTGGGCTGTCGGCCGCACTGGGGGCTTTTCAAGCACATATTCACCTGTCGCTCTCAGTCGGTGAAGAAAGCAAACCCAGACGACGAGAGAACTCAAGTGATCCAGATGTGCGGGGGTCTCGGAGTCCAGACGAGGGGCAAGAGCGCCTTTCTGGCGATGACTCTGCCTGACTCGGTTAGAGGGTGGCAGTCGACCTGGTTCTACTACCAAGACCAGTCGACGCCGGGGCAGTCTACCTGGTTCTACTGCCAAGACCAGTCGACGCCGGGGCAGTCGACTGGGCTCCCCCCTTTCTCCATGAGTCGAGTAGACAAGCCATCTTCTCTGAAGGTGTTACCGGAGGAGAAGGGCCAAGTGAAGTTGTTGATGGAGCGCGTAGTCCAGCTTATTCGCGACGGGGTGACTGGCATGGATCTCCTGGAAGTTTTCCTCCGGCGGCGAATTCAGCCAATGCAATACCGAGGCCATCTGATGTGGATGTACTCTGGTACCGAAGACACTACTCGGGTTCATCCAGAGGAGGTCGACGAAGCCACGTTGGAGAGGTGGATGACTGCCATCACTAGGAACAAGGACAATCCTCAAGGCGCCAGGAGAGTTCTCCCATTCGACCACTCTCGTCAACCAGATAAGGTACGAACACCTTTCTCCGACTGATCTGTAATATTCAATCTGCTTGTTTCCTCTTCCGAGACAGTCGATTGACCTTTACCTTGTTCGTTGTTCTCCAGGAAATTACTGAAATGTATTCGACGCCCAATGGAGCGCAGGAGCAGGCTGTGGAAGGAGAGGCGAGCGGAGGCGAGAGCGGAGACGAGCCAGAGGAGTGGGAGTCCGATGGCGAAGGGGAGGGAGGCGGCGACGCCGACTCCAGTGAGGAGGAGGAGGAAGAGGAAGCTGAACCTCCTCGCACAGAAAAGCGGTCCAAGCTTACGCACGACCCTGCGCGGGAGCGGGGCAAGGCGACTACTCCTGTTGGGCGGTCGTCGAAGCGTCTCAGGACCTCTTCGCCTGCGCCGACTGAAAAATCTACCAAGCATCCGCGTGCGACGCCGTCCAAGCCCCCCAAGGCCTTGCCCAGGATGAAGATGACTATCCCCACCATTTCTGGGTAAAGAGTTGAACTTGTCTTCTCTTGTTGAATGTGACAGATTTTGGTCGATTCATTGAGCGAGTCGACTGACTTTCGAAATTTGCGGTGCTGCTACCTCAGAGATTTCCGCCAAGGGTGATGATCAGGAGATGGAAGACGTCGTTACCTCCAACCTGAGTATAATTACTGATGCTTTGTTTTGGGTCGACTGCTGATTTCTTATCATTCCGGTCGGTTGAACTTTTCTTGCAGCTCCTCCTCATGTCATTGACCTCCCTGATGACGACGACGAAGTGCCGCTGAGGAGGAACAGGAAGGCTCTGGCCGGCAAGACTCCACAAGCTACCCCGGCGCCTGAGGTCGTGGCTTGGGATGGAGGTGATGCTACTCGGACTTCAGTGACTTTTGTTGTACCGCTGACGAGTGCTCGACCCACTTCGTCGACTGTTGCTCCACCATCTCTTTTTGTTGCCCACCACGTCCCGGAAGACCCAGTGAGCGCTGCTAAGGAAGCCATACGCCAAGCAAGGATTATGATGGAACAAGTGAAGGTGGTCCGAGAGGCCGGTCAGGCGGCTTATGATGCTAGTTCGGCTCTTCAGAATAATGTTCAGGTAAGTCGACTTGTCTGTTTCGTTATGAAACGCCACCTGAAAACTGCTTCTTTCTGAAGATTTTTGCTGTTTGTACACCCACTGGGGGGTGTGTGTCGATTGAATTTCTGTGGGGGCACGCTGAGTGCACCCACTGGGTGCAGTCCCCGAGGCTATGGTGGACTGCTGGCAGTCGACTATAGTCTTTATACTTTCAAACTTCTTCACTCGGCCTGGTCGGACCAAGTCGAGTGGAACCAAAAAAAACTGTGGGGGCACGCTGAGTGCACCCACTGGGTGCAGTCCTCGAGGCTATGGTGGACTGCTGGCAGTCGACTATAGTCTTTATACTTTCAAACTTCTTCACTCGGCCTGGTCGGACCAAGTCGAGTGGAACCAAAAAAAACTGTGGGGGCACGCTGAGTGCACCCACTGGGTGTAGTCCCCGAGGCTATGGTCGACTGCTGGCAGTTGACGATAGTCTAAAGAACTTTATGCTCTCTTTTTTTAGATGCGGCTGACCGCTGACTATTAGTCATGGCTTTAGAATCGTATTTGGTCGACTGATCGAGCAGAATTTTGAAAGATTACCGGTGGGGGCACGCTGAGTGCACCCACTGGGTGTAGTCCCCGAGGCTACTGTCGAATGTTTTGATTCGGCTGTAGTCTTAGAAGTGCTACAACTTTTCCTTTAGTCACTCGGAAGTAACTTGTCCTTGATGTCTTTTGTCAATTTACTCTTTGCAGAAGTCTTGCGAGCTTGTTGCTCATTTTGCTGAATTGAAGGAGAAACAGGTCCAGCTTAACCTCGACTTGAAGTTTGCCCAGGAAAGCTTGCAGAAGGCGAAGGACGAAGCAAAAGGTATGGCTGGTGAGGATTCGACGGTTGTCTTTGTTTTTCTGCCTATTATCAACTCCGTTCTCATTATTGTTTTGCAGACCAACTGGAGGAGGCTCTGAGGAAGAAAGATCTTGACCTTGCGGAAGCACAGAAGGCGGCTTCGGAGAAGGCGAAGCTCGCTGAGGAAAAGCTTGCTTTAGTTGGTCAGCTTGAAGATGAGAATGCCAAGCTGAAGTCTTCTCTTGACGTGGCCAACAAGGAAGCAAGTCGATTGAAAAATGACAAGATTGCTCTGACTGACAAGGTCAGCCATATGGCGGGGAAGCGAAAGGATCTGGCGGCTTATCTCGGAGGGCTCGCCAAGAAACTATTCCTCATGCTTGAAGGTAATCCCCTTTACTCGATTGACTTGTCGTTGTCGACTCATCATTCAATTATAATTTTGGACTGTACCTTTCATAATTCTGTCAAAACTTCGAGGAAGAAACTGGTCGAGTGGAAACCAGTCTGGACCCCATCAACTCTCCTGTGAAGGATGAAGCTGCCATGAATGTCCTCCGGCTGGAGTCTCGCGTCGCCAGCGTGGTGGACTACCTTGCTCGACTGAAGGCTGCAGTGTCGCGGATTGACTCTGCACTCTGGCCAAAACAGATACTTCAGAATGACCTTGAATCCTTGGTCACTCGACTGAAGGAAGTCCCAAGTCGAGTGCATGAATGGAAAAAGTCTTCTGCCAGGTGTGGTGCCGATGTTGCTCTGTCGCTGGTTCGTGTCCACTGCAAGGAGGCGCGAGAAGAGAAGCTGGCCGCCCTCCAAGTTGCCAATACCAGGAAGCATAATTTCCAGGACTTCATGGACACCTTCATTGCTGCTGCCACTCGTATCTCAGACGGGATTGATTTGGACGAGTTTGTTGCCCCATCCAGTCCTCCACCGGAGGAGTAAAAAACTGTTGTGTCTCACTTTAAATTTGCCTCGGAATGCCGAGTGGTTTGTGTAACCGATAAACTCTGTCGAGCTAGAGGCTCGAGTACTTTTATTTGCGGTCCAGGACCTTTTGATCTTATTCGAACTTGATTTATCGTTGAATATCTTCGTGATTTATCCGTCGAGTGAGACTTAACTTTCACTCAAATGACTTAGGCGAGCACAGGGTTGCAGCTAAGCCTCCGAGTGGGAGGTTTGCTCTCCACTCGGTAGGATTTTAATCACTTAGGCGAGCACTGGGCTACAGCTAAGCCCCCGAGTGGGAGGTTTGCTCTCCACTTGGTAGGATTTTAATCACTTAGGCGAGCACTGGGCCGCAGCTAAGCCCCCGAGTGGGAGGTTTGCTCTCCACTCGGTAGGATTTTAATCACTTAGGCGAGCACTGGGCTGCAGCTAAGCCCCCGAGTGGGAGGTTTGCTCTCCACTCGGTAGGATTTTAATCACTTAGGCGAGCACTGGGCTGCAGCTAAGCCCCCGAGTGGGAGGTTTGCTCTCCACTCGGTAGGATTTTAATCACTTAGGCGGGCACTGGGCTGCAGCTAAGCCCCCGAGTGGGAGGTTTGCTCTCCACTCGGTAGGATTTTAATCACTTAGGCGAGCACTGGGCTGCAGATAAGCCCCCGAGTGGGAGGTTTGCTCTCCACTCGGTAGGATTTTAATCACTTAGGCGAGCACTGGGCTGCAGCTAAGCCCCCGAGTGGGAGGTTTGCTCTCCACTCGGTAGGATTTTAATCACTTAGGCGGGCACTGGGCTGCAGCTAAGCCCCCGAGTGGGAGGTTTGCTCTCCACTCGGTAGGATTTTAATCACTTAGGCGAGCACTGGGCTGCAGCTAAGCCCCCGAGTGGGAGGTTTGCTCTCCACTCGGTAGGATTTTAATCACTTAGGCGAGCACTGGGCTGCAGCTAAGCCCCCGAGTGGGAGGTTTGCTCTCCACACGGTAGGATTTTAATCACTTAGGCGGGCACTGGGCTGCAGCTAAGTCCCCGAGTGGGAGGTTTGCTCTCCACTCGGTAGGATTTTAATCACTTAGGCGAGCACTGGGCTGCAGCTAAGCCCCTGAGTGGGAGGTTTGCTCTCCACTCGGTAGGATTTTAATCACTTAGGCGAGCACTGGGCTGCAGCTAAGCCCCCAAGTGGGAGGTTTGCTCTCCACTCGGTAGGATTTTAATCACTTAGGCGAGCACTGGGCCGCATCTAAGCCCCCGAGTGGGAGGTTTGCTCTTCACTCGGTAGGATTTTAATCACTTAGGCGAGCACTTGGACTGCAGCTAAGCCCCCGAGTGGGAGGCTTGCTCTCCACTCGGTAGGATTTTAAATACTTAGGCGAGTACTTGGACTGCAGCTAAGCCTCCGAGTGGGAGGCTGGCTCTCCACTCGGTAGGATTTTGAATACTTAGGCGAAATGGATTCGCAGCTAAGCCTCCGAGTGGGAGGCTGGCTCTCCACTCGGCAGGATTTTTTACAAACTTAGGCGAAACGGATTCGCAGCTCAGCCACCCACTGGGGGAAATTTCAACAAAAAGAAATATCAATCTTCTGTGAAAATTATAACATTCTTGCTTTAGATAAAAGAACTACAGAGGTACTTTTATTACATCTCAACCGAGTGAGTTTTTTTTCAAGTGTAAAAAGGACGGAGTAACTCCGCATTCCAAGCTCGAGGCTCATCGATCTGGCGATCAACGTTGTAGAGGTGATATGCTCCGTTGTGGAGGACTTTGGTGACGATGAAGGGGCCTTCCCAGGTTGGAGCGAGCTTGTGAGGTTTTTGCTGATCCACTCGGAGGACGAAGTCTCCTTCCTGAAAGGCTCGACTCTTCACGTTTCTGGCGTGGAACCGACGTAAGTCCTGCTGGTAGATAGTCGAGCGGATTAGGGCCATCTCCCTCTCTTCTTCCAAGAGGTCGACTGCATCTTGCCGAGCTTGTTCCGCTTCTGCTTCGGAGTATAGTTCGACTCGAGGTGCATTTTGAAGCAGATCGCTCGGCAGATCCGCTTCAACCCCGTAGACCAGAAAGAATGGCGTTCTTCCAGTCGACCGATTAGGAGTGGTCCTTAATCCCCAAAGAACTGACGGAAGTTCGTCGACCCAAGCTCCTGCCGCGTGCTTGAGATCACGCATCAGTCGGGGTTTCAGTCCTTTGAGGATGAGACCATTTGCACGCTCTGCCTGCCCATTCGACTGAGGATGGGCAACTGAGGCATAGTCGACCCGCGTGCCTTGGGAGGCGCAGAAGGCTTTGAATCTGTCGTTATCAAAGTTTGATCCATTGTCCGTGATGATGCTATGTGGAACTCCATATCTGAATATCAGCTCTCTGATGAAACTGATAGCAGTGCTTGCATCGAGGTTCTTGATGGGTTTGGCTTCTATCCACTTGGTGAACTTGTCGACTGCAACCAGTAAGTGAGTGAAGCCGCTTCTACCAGTTCTCAGCGGTCCAATCATGTCTAGCCCCCAAACAACGAAGGGCCAGACAAGTAGAATGGTCTTCAGAGCAGAGGCGGGCTTGTGTGACATGTTGGAATAAATCTGACACCCTTCGCACTTGTCGACTATGTCTTTTGCCATTTCATTCGCCCTCGGCCAGTAAAATCCCGCTCGGTACGCTTTAGCCACAATGGTCCGAGAGGACGCGTGATGGCCACAGGTCCCCGAGTGGATATCCTCAAGAATTATCTGACCTTCTTCTGGCGTGATGCACTTCTGGCCAACTCCAGTCGCGCTTTCTCTGTACAACTGCCCTTTGATTACTGTAAAGGCCTTGGATCGACGGACGATCTGTCGAGCCTCTCCTTCATCTTCTGGGAGCTCTTTTGTAACGCCCGGATAATTTGGCTACAGTAAAACTTTCCTGATGATGCCATGTCATCTGTGTTACTGTTGCTAACCTCGCAATAATTCAAAACCGATTCGGATTCCAACCCAAAATCAATCAAACAATAAAAGTTTTCGAATATTAAAACTAAAATGTTCGGAGTGATCCAACTAATGCATAGGTAATTATGGTGAAGAAACCACATTCTTATAGAAAGTTTAGATGCATTTGAAAAATTAAAACAGTAGGTAAAACAATGAAATAAATGTCTTTTGCATTTTATAAAATAATAAAATGTTTATTTAGATGACCCTAAGTTAATGGGGCAGTAGCATAATTATTAACACTAAATTAGTGACTGCTTTTATAATTTATAAAACTATTACAAATGAGAAAAGAATAAATAAAAACAGAAAAGGAATAAATAAAAGAAAGGAAACAAACACATCAAAAAAAAGAAGAACCCCCTTCCCCCTGGGCCGAATGGCCCAGCTAGCCAGCAGGCCCCCCTGCCGGCCAAACACCCCCCCACTACACCTATACCCCACCTCGCAGAAACCCTAGCCGCTTCCCCCACTCGCCCACGTTTCCCCTCCCCCCACACTCGCTCTCTCCCCTTTCCCGATCCAATTCTGGATCGAGATCGGGCGAAGGCCGAAGCCGCCCGACGCCGCCCCGGTGCACGTCCCCGTCGCCCCCGACGCCCCTCGCGCCGCCACACGTTGCCCGAAGCCGACCCCGGCGCCACCGTCCTCCTCCCCGACGCCGTCGCCCGTTGCCGCCTGGAGACCACGCCGCCCCGGACCGCGTCGCCGGACCTCCCTCACCGGACTGGCGCCGCCTCGACCTCTCCCTCGCTGGACCTCCCCGACCTCCACCGCGCCCATTTCCCAGACCCTACGGCCCGCGGTGAGGCTCCGGCCTGATCCCCTCCTCTCCTCTGTTGCACGCTGACCCGTGCCCGTCGCTGCGCCACGCGCGCCGGCAGCCGTCCCCCGCCGTCGCCTCGCCGTACGCGGCCACCCAGGGCCGCGCCCTGCCTCCTCACGCCCCGACCTCACCCCGCCGTCCCGCCTCGTCTGCGCGCATGCCCGCCGTGGCCGCGTTCTGCCCTCGCCGTGTTCCCGTGCGCCACTCCGTCCCGTCGCCGCGCCCTCTGACGTGGCCTCGCCGCTGCCGCCTCAGGCGACCGGCCTTGCCGTGGCCACCGGCCTCCCCCGCTGCTCCCCCTCCCTTGAACCCACGACTGCCGCCCCGCGCCTTGTCCTCCTCGTTGCCGTGCCGCCCTAGGCCCCCTACGCCCTGCTGCCGCTTGTGCGGTCGCCGGTGGCGCCCCGCCAGCCTCGCCCCACTCTGCCCCTCGCCGATGCCAGTGGTCGGGCGCCAGCAGTGCCCGTTCGGGCGGCGCCCGTGCCCTGCGCCCGCTCGGGTGCGCCCGCACCCGGTAGCCTGCCCCGCTGTGGCCTTTGGCCCATTGACAGCCGGGGCCCCGCCCCAGAACGATTTTAGAAAAGAAAAAAAATTAATTAATTAATTAATTAATTAATTAAGTTAATTAATCATAATTAGATTAACCTAATTAACTAATTAGTTTAACTAAACAGTAGTTAGATTAATTTAACCCTGATTAGGCTAAACAGTCACTAACCAGTGGGACCCACACGTCAGTTTGACCAGTCAACGCCCCTGTTGACTGCTGACGTCATGCTGACGTCATGCTGACGTCAGCGTACACAGTTCTGGATAATGTTGATTAAATTAATTAAATAAATCCTAAAAATGATTTAAATCTTTTAAAATTAATATAAAATAAACCATAGCTCGGATGGAAAAACTTTGTACATGAAAGTTGCTCAGAACGACGAGACGAACCCAGATACGCAGCCCGTTCTTCCGCCACACATTCCTAACATATCAAACTCGCAACTTTCCCCCTCCGGCTCCTCTGTCCGAAAACGCGAAACACCGGGAATACTTTCCCGGATGTTTCCCCCCTTCACCGGTATCATCCCATACCGCGTTAGGGCACCTCTAACGCCGTTACTTGTCATGTCATGCATCACTATGCATCTGCTTGCTTAAATATTTATTGTTTCTTCCTCCTCTTCTCTCGCTAGACACCGGGACCGACGCTGCTGCTGCCCCGTTCGACTACGGAGTTGACGACCCCTCTCTCTTGCCAGAGCAACCAGGCAAGCCCCCCCTTGATCACCAGATATCGCCTACTCTGATCTATACTGCTTGCATTAGAGTAGTGTAGCAAGTTACTGCTTTCGTTATTCCTATCCTGATGCATAGCCTGTCTTTGATACTGCTGTTGATACCTTTACCTGCAATCCTACTTGCTTAGTATAGGATGCTAGTGTTCCATCAGTGGCCCTACACTCTTGTCTGTCTGCCATGCTATACTACTGGGCTGTGATCACCTCGGGAGGTGATCATGGATATATATTATACTATATACATGATACATGTGGTGACCAAAGTCGGGTTGGCTCGAGGAGTACCCGCGAGTGGATCTTTGAGGCGGAGCGGCAGGGCAGTTCGGGGCTACCTGGGTGTGAGGTGAGCCTGGCCCTGTTGGCGTTCGCGGATACTTAACACGCTTAACAAGATCTGGGTATTTGATCTGAGTCTGGCCATTTGGTCTATACGCACTAACCAACTACGCGGGAAAGATATGGGCACTCGGCGTCGTGGTATCAGCCGAAGCACTTTTTGACGTCAGCGACTGAGTGGCGCGCGCCGCATTGGATCGTAAGCTCGCACTTGTATTAAGGGGGCTAGATCTGCTTCTGGCCGCGTACGCAACGTGCAGGTGTGCTCAGGGCGATGGGCCCAGACCCCTGCGCGCATAGGTTTAGACCAGCGTGCTGACCGCTCTGTTGTGCCTAGGTGGGGCTGCGACGTGTTGATCTTCCGAGGCCGGGCATGACCCAGGAAAGTATGTCCGGCCAAATGGGATCAAGCGTGTTGGGCTATGTGGTGCACCCCTGCAGGGAAGTTTATCTATTCGAATAGCCGTGTCCCTCGGTAAAAGGACGACCCGGAGTTGTACCTTGACCTTATGACAACTAGAATCGGATACTTAATAAAACACACCCTTCCAAGTTCCAGATGCAACCCGGTGATCGCTCTCTAACAGGGCATCGAGGAGGGGATCGCCGGGTAGGATTATGCTATGCGATGCTACTTGGATGACTTCAGTCTACTCTCTTCTACCTGCTGCAAGATGGAGGCGACCAGAAGCGTAGTCTTCGATAAGACTAGCTATCCCCCCCTTATTATGGCATTCTGCAGTTCAGTCCACTGATATGGCCCTTTACACATATATCCATGCATATGTAGTGTAGCTCCTTGCTTGCGAGTACTTTGGATGAGTACTCACGGTTGCTTTTCTCCCCCTTTTTCCCCCTTCCCCTTCTACCTGGTTGCCGCAACCAGATGTTGGAGCCCAGGATCCAGACGCCACCGCCGACGACGACTCCTACTACACTGGAGGTGCCTACTACTACGTGCAGCCCGCTGATGACGACCAGGAGTAGCTAGGAGGATCCCAGGCGGGAGGCCTGCGCCTCGTTCGATCTGTATCCCAGTTTGTGCTGGCCTTCTTAAGGTAAACCTTGTTTAACTTATGTCTGTACTCAGATATTGTTGCTTCCGCTGACTCGTCTATGACCGAGCACTTGTATTCGAGTCCTCGAGGCCCCTGGCTTGTATTATGATGCTTGTATGACTTATTTTATTTGTAGAGTTGTGTTGTGATATCTTCCCGTGAGTCCCTGATCTTGATCGTACGCATTTGCGTGCATGATTAGTGTACGATTGAATCGGGGGCGTCACAAGTTGGTATCAGAGCCGACTGCCTGTAGGAATCCCCCTTTCCAACTCCTTGGCCGAAGTTGAGTCTAGACATTGCAAAACTTTTACTAACATGGCTGTGTGTCTTACGGGCACACGTCGCCATCGGGTGGTATTAGGATCTTTTACTCCTTGTCTATACTTTGGGACTCTGATCTCTCTTCTATTCGGGTTAAATAAATTTTGCTAAATCTAACATTAGGATCTCGTTATCACTTTCACCCGGAGAACCCCTTATTACCGATGATCGTCTCCTGCACGTGAAGACCCTGAAGATACTCTCCGCTGTTAACCCGAGAACTTGTGTTCACCGCGTTGGCAAATCCCCTTCCACCGTCAACCCTTATGGATAACTACTTGTTGTTGTTATTCTTACAATTGTCCCCAGTTGGTCTTGTTATTACAAGATACCCCGAAATACTCGTTGTTGTTTCGATAATCCTTTAAGCTTACTGCCTTGCTGCTCTTTGTCACCTGAATACCCCTACGGATAATTCTCGCACTTATCGAGTGTCCGCTCATCCCCCAGTTGTCCATGTGTTTCACAATGGTCTTCGAAATACTATTCGATCCTCCAAAAATCCTTAGTAGCTTATTGCTCTGCAATACTTGTCTGCTTGCATGATGGATGCTTTCCATATGTCTGACAATATTCGTTAGTATCTTTTGACACCGTCATTTTGATCCTATTGATTCAACATGTGTGCGAATGCACACAATCATCTATCAACCCTTCTAAATTATCTTTCCGGCTCAGACATCATTTTTTGAACATGAGCTGGTTCTCGACCAAACTATTTGTTGTCAATTGTGCCTCTGGTCTATCCAACTTATCCATCCTTGATCAGAGCGTCTGCTTCTGATCCTTTGTTTGGGAAATCATAATTCATTTGTAATCTAAGCATCGAATTGTTCAGATGTTCTATAATATGATGCCCGTGCATTCTTCTTCCTCTGGTTGAGTACCGATACTCACATCAGCCCCATTGTGGATCGCCATATCCACTGTTGGATTATTATCCGACAGTGTCCTGCATAATTAATCACCTTGTGAGTTCTTTCTCCGATACATAATGCCTTTGTAAATTGTATCATCTCCTTTTGCCAACCATGCTCTGCTTTCGAGCTGGTGATATTTACTCTTGAAGCTTGTGGTATATGTTCCTAAGAAGCCCCGATGGGTTGAACCAATGCCTTCCCTAATCTGTGCAAACTCGAAAGATTTCACAGGGCCTACTTATCTGGTATTGCACTGGGTAAAACTTTCAACAACTAATGCCATTTCGAAAAGAAACGAGAACTTAATGAAAGGTTATGCATTGGAGAAGTGGGAGTCGACCTTGAACTTTGTGTTCATGCCCATGGACACGATGTAGAACTTATCATGGAAGCTGCTCGTAAAAATAATTACCCCCTTGATAGAAGTTCATCTTGTACTCGTGGTTTGATCTTTTATGATTGTGGTTCCGACCATAATTTCTTTTGATTCCACTTCCCAGACAAGTTAAAGCGCTTGTCTTCTACATTTCAATACACCCCACTTCAACATCTCATTTGATATGCCTTCAAGTATTATCCCCTAGTATCTCGAGGATATCATGCCATTGCACTACATCTTATGAATTTGTGCTGGAGTAATACCTTTCCCTATCAGAGTCACTCCACGAGTTCTGGGCTGTCGTCAACCAAGAACATCGAGAAGTGAATTGATTCCGCACTCTGCTTCAGTAACTCTAAGTAATTCTCGTTGCTTATGAGTTTAATAACCCTTCAAGTCATTTCCAAGCCTTATCGGCTATATCATTATCATGCAAACTTTTGACTGTGCAACTTGGTCCTTCTTCCTGTAGCACAATTTTTGAGGATAAGCTAAGCTTACATCAATTTTCCTCATCATATCATTTTGCCTTGATCAGCAAGCTTGATATCGAGTTTGTGTCGTACCCATGGTTCCAATAACCTCTTGCTTCATCATTCCTTTGACTTGATGTCATCGCTGACCGATTACATCTTCATGAAATCTCTCGACAAATGTGTCGTGGTCATCATCAACATCCTGAGCTCTTCCACGATATATATCGAATTCTTGATGAGAAATACCATCTTCACCCCTCAATGGTTTGTGTTATCACCGACCACTTTATTGCCTTCCGTTCAACACAAACTTATTCGTGTCTTGTGTTATACCTTGAGATCCTTGCTATCCAGCATTTGTTCTTCTTTACCTTGGAATATTACCACCTTTTATGTCAAGAATGTCGTGGTAATTTTACCACCTCTTGAGAATTCTTGGTATAGTAATATCTCTCGCCTTTTGCGTTCATTTCTTGGTCTCTGTGTTGTTTCTAACCGGAATACCGACAAATGGTCTATGATGTGTAAATTCTAAACTTCTAGCAACCCTATTGCTTTGAAGTTATTGGTCTACAATTTCATTCTAAGTCTATTGCTTATTTAATCATCATTCGAACATTGATCGTGCTACCTAGACCAGATTCCTGGGTGCACCCTCCTATCATTGTTCAGTTGTGTATGTTTTCCTCGAGCATACATCATTATATCATTTGTTCCGACAAATGATATTTCCTTGTTCACATAATTGTGGAAATCCATCTTTTTGGAAATCTCGATGGGTTGTCGCTGAGTCCATCAGCCACCTCCTCATCCTCTCCTTAGTTTAATGATGAACTCTCGTTTCGGAACTCACTCCCATAGTTCAGTCCCCGAGTCTGAGTTATCCTGACACCAATCAGATCTGAATCTCGGCCAGATATGGTGGCTGGAACATTTTCCAAAAGTTATAACGTTGGTCTTTTTACGACTCGGTAAGGTGATGTCATGCCTAGCACACCTGACCGGAGGACCTATTGTTATAATTTTCCTTTTACCAATGCTATCCATTCTTCCATGAGGAAATTATAAGACTTAATCTATAAGTTGTTCCTAATGGATCCTTTGTGTATCCCAAAATCTGACCTTTGCTTGAATACCTTGTCAATGCTATCTCGAAGCATGTCTATGGTACCCCGAGTTTTAACAGGAATAGTTGAACCCGATGCTAAGTGTTTCCTGCGCAATTATCCAAACACCGTTGTATGGGTAATGACATGAAATTTCTTTCCCTTACATAAATGGTTTTCTACAATTATACCCTGTCATGGACATCATGCTCTGTTTGTCCTTGGGAAGGTTATACCCCCTGAACAATGTGTTTAAACACATTTTCCTTTCCATTGTTCTATTTAATCTGATGATCACCTTTTCCTTACCATTATTTGTTTAACCTTTCTGGTGATCTCTATGATCTAAGCAGTATTATTCTCCTGCTTATGTACACACCTAGGTGTACAACCGTGTCAGTAAGACCCTGTTGCATTTGTCGATAGCACCCCGGTTACCACCGATGGACGAGAACTTTGCCTATTGGTCCGCCCCTTCAACGAGCGGGAAAATGGTTCTCTTCGTCCCTCGCCCTTGGTACCGATGTTGTTTTCGACATAACTGACGGGCTACCCTCTGACATGCCTTGCTATCATGACCGTGCAAGATGTCACCACTCCTTCTACCTTTATCCCGTATGGTGGGCCCATAACCCACAGTTCCACAGGATCGGAACCTGACTCCCCTGTACACCTTATTGTCAAAGTTATTCCTCGCACGTGGCCTCGTATGTAATTCACAGGCCACCGTCCTAGTGATCTATTCTGGTATCAGACGCAATACTTACTCTCGCTACTCTGAACCCCTTTTCTCACTCTGGTTCAGACTTCGAGCAACTATCTATCTGCTTGGAACCTCTTATTGTACCTTCGTACCTTACTCTCGATGTATTTCATATGTTCAACTCGAGAGATAATCTTATACTCATTCATGGGTTAACCCCAGATTGTTTCCCTCAAAAGCATTCTGTCGTAGCTGAGCTGCCCCTTATCCTTTCGTAAGTACGATGGAGTTCCCGAAGAAATGATGACAAGTTTATCATGATGCATTGGAATAAAGAATTGAAGACATCAACGAAAGGGATTAACTTCTTCGAGAAGATCCGTTAGAATATCATAACCAGAACTTTCCCCCTTACTCCCCTCCTAAATCTCGGGACGAGATTTCTTGTAGTGGAGGAGATTTGTAACGCCCGGATAATTTGGCTACAGTAAAACTTTCCTGATGATGCCATGTCATCTGTGTTACTGTTGCTAACCTCACAATAATTCGAAACCGATTCGGATTCCAACTCAAAATCAATCAAACAATAAAAGTTTTCGAATATTAAAACTAAAATGTTCGGAGTGATCCAACTAATGCATAGGTAATTATGGTGAAGAAACCACATTCTTATAGAAAGTTTAGATGCATTTGAAAAATTAAAATAGTAGGTAAAACAATGAAATAAATGTCTTTTGCATTTTATAAAATAATAAAATGTTTATTTAGATGCCCTAAGTTAATGGGGCAGTAGCATAATTATTAACACTAAATTAGTGACTGCTTTTATAATTTATAAAACTATTACAAATGAGAAAAGAATAAATAAAAACAGAAAAGGAATAAATAAAAGAAAGGAAACAAACACATCAAAAAAAAGAACCCCCTTCCCCCTGGGCCGAATGGCCCAGCTAGCCAGCACGCCCCCCTGCCAGCCCAACACCCCCCCACTACACCTATCCCCCACCTCGCAGAAACCCTAGCCGCCTCCCCCACTCGCCCACGTTTCCCCCGCCCCCCACTCGCTCTCTCCCCTTTCCCGATCCAATTCTGGATCGAGATCGGGCGAAGCCCGAAGCCGCCCGACGCCGCCCCGGTGCACGTCCTCGTCGCCCCCGACACCCCTGGCGCCGCCACCCGTCGCCCGAAGCCGACCCCGGCGCCACCGTCCTCCTCCCCGACGCCGTCGCCCGTTGCCGCCTGGAGACCATGCCGCCCCGGACCGCGTCGCCGGACCTCCCTCACCGGATTGGCGCCGCCTCGACCTCTCCCTCGCTAGACCTCCCCGACCTCCACCGCGCCGATTTCCCAGACCCTACGGCCCATGGTGAGGCTCCGGCCTGATCCCCTCCTCTCCTCTGTTACACGCTGACCCGCGCCCGTCGTCGCGCCACGCGCGCCGGCAGCCATCCCCCGCCGTCGCCTCGCCGTACGCGGCCACCCAGGGCCGCGCCCTGCCTCCTCACGCCCCGACCTCACCCCGCCGTCCCGCCTCGTCTGCGCGCATGCCCGCCGTGGCCGCGTTCTGCCCTCGCCATGTTCCCGTGCGCCACTCCGTCCCGTCGCCGCGCCCTCCGACGTGGCCTCGCCGCGGCCACCTCAGGCGACCGGCCTTGCCGTGGCCACCGGCCTCCCCCGCTGCTCCCCCTCCCTTGAACCCACGACTGCCGCCCCGCGCCTTGTCCTCCTCGTTGCCGTGCTGCCCTGGGCCCCCTGCGCCCTGCTGCCGCTTGTGCGGTCGCCGGTGGCGCCCCGCCAGCCTCGCCCCACTCTGCCCCTCGCTGACGCTAGTGGTCGGGCGCCCGCAGTGCCCGTTCGGGCGGCGCCCGTGCCCTGCGCCCGCTCGGGTGCGCCCGCACCCGGTAGCCTGCCCCGCTATGGCCTTTGGCCCATTGACAGCCGGGGCCCCGCCCCAGAACGATTTTAGAAAAGAAAAAATATATTAATTAATTAAGGAATTAATTAAGTTAATTAATCATAATTAGATCAACCTAATTAACTAATTAGTTTAACTAAACAGTAGTTAGATTAATTTAACCCGGATTAGGCTAAACAGTCACTGACCAGTGGGACCCACACGTCAGTTTGACCAGTCAACGCCCCTGTTGACTGCTGACGTCATGCTGACATCAGCGTACACTGTTCTGGATAATGTTGATTAAATTAATTAAATAAATCCTAAAAATGATTTAAATCTTTTAAAATTAATATAAAATAAACCATAGCTCGGATGGAAAAACTTTGTACATGAAAGTTGCTCAGAACGACGAGACGAACCCGGATACGCAGCTCGTTCTTCCGCCACACATTCCTAACATATCAAACTCGCAACTTTCCCCCTCCGGCTCCTCTGTCCGAAAACGCGAAACACCGGGAATACTTTCCCGGATGTTTCCCCCCTTCACCGATATCATCCCATACCGTGTTAGGGCACCTCTAACGCCGTTACCTGTCATGTCATGCATCACTATGCATCTGCTTGCTTAAATATTTATTGTTTCTTCCCCCTCTTCTCTCGTTAGACACCGGGACCGACGCTGCTGCTGCCCCGTTCGACTACGGAGTTGACGACCCCTCTCTCTTGCCAGAGCAACCAGGCAAGCCCCCCCTTGATCACCAGATATCGCCTACTCTGATCTATACTGCTTGCATTAGAGTAGTGTAGCATGTTACTGCTTTCGTTATTCCTATCCTGATGCATAGCCTGTCTTTGATACTGCTGTTGATACCTTTACCTGCAATCCTACTTGCTTAGTATAGGATGCTAGTGTTCCATCAGTGGCCCTACACTCTTGTCTGTCTGCCATGCTATACTACTGGGCTGTGATCACCTCGGGAGGTGATCATGGATATATATTATACTATATACATGATACATGTGGTGACCAAAGTCGGGTTGGCTCAAGGAGTACCCGCGAGTGGATCTTTGAGGCAGAGCGGCAGGGCAGTTCGGGGCTACCTGGGTGTGAGGTCAGCCTGGCCCTGTTGGCGTTCGCGGATACTTAACACGCTTAACAAGATCTAGGTATTTGATCTGAGTCTGGCCATTTGGTCTATACGCACTAACCAACTACGCGGGAAAGATATGGGCACTCGGCGTCGTGGTATCAGCCGAAGCACTTTTTGACGTCAGCGACTGAGTGGCGCGCGCCGCATTGGATCGTAAGCTCGCACTTGTATTAAGGGGGCTAGATCTGCTTCCGGCCGTGTACGCAACGTGCAGGTGTGCTCGGGGCGATGGGCCCAGACCCCTGCGCGCATAGGTTTAGACCGGCGTGCTGACCGCTCTGTTGTGCCTAGGTGGGGCTGCGACGTGTTGATCTTCCGAGGCCAGGCATGACCCAGGAAAGTGTGTCCGGCCAAATGGGATCAAGCGTGTTGGGCTATGTGGTGCACCCCTGCAGGGAAGTTTATCTATTCGAATAGCCGTGTCCCTTGGTAAAAGGACGACCCGGAGTTGTACCTTGACCTTATGACAACTAGAATCGGATACTTAATAAAACACACCCTTCCAAGTGCCAGATACAACCCGGTGATCGCTCTCTAACAGGGCATCGAGGAGGGGATCGCCGGGTAGGATTATGCTATGCGATGCTACTTGGATGACTTCAGTCTACTCTCTTCTACCTGCTGCAAGACGGAGGCGACCAGAAGCGTAGTCTTCGATAAGACTAGCTATCCCCCCCTTATTCTGGCATTCTGCAGTTCAGTCCACTGATATGGCCCTTTACACATATATCCATGCATATGTAGTGTAGCTCCTTGCTTGCGAGTACTTTGGATGAGTACTCACGGTTGCTTTTCTCCCCCTTTTTCCCCCTTCCCCTTCTACCCGGTTGCCGCAACCAGATGTTGGAGCCCAGGATCCAGACGCCACCGCCGACGACGACTCCTACTACACTGGAGGTGCCTACTACTACGTGCAACCCGCTGACGACGACCAGGAGTTGCTAGGAGGATCCCAGGCAGGAGGCCCGCGCCTCGTTCGATCTGTATCCCAGTTTGTGCTGGCCTTCTTAAGGCAAACCTTGTTTAACTTATGTCTGTACTCAGATATTGTTGCTTCCGCCGACTCGTCTATGATCGAGCACTTGTATTCGAGCCCTCGAGGCCCCTGGCTTGTATTATGATGCTTGTATGACTTATTTTATTTGTAGAGTTGTGTTGTGATATCTTCCCGTGAGTCCCTGATCTTGATCGTACGCATTTGCGTGCATGATTAGTGTATGATTGAATCGGGGGCGTCACATCTTTCCTCATAATATACGCGATGTATGGCGTTGTCCAGTCGGGAGTGACGACTACAACTTCCATAATCAGGTCGACCACGGCTGGAATCTCCACTTTAGTCGGGTCGCTGGCGCTCCTTGGCTGCGGAGGTTCTTCCGTGAAAGGATCTTCCTGTATCGATGGCGCACGAATGTGCTCCAAACACACATCACTGGGGATGGCTTCTCTCTTGGATCCTATTTTCGCCAAATCATCCGCAGCTTGGTTTTTTAGTCGGGGTATATGATGGAGCTCTAACCCCTCGAATCTCTTCTCCAACTTTCTCACTGCATTGCAATAACCCGTCATGGCTGGGCTTCGGACATCCCACTCCTTCATCACTTGATTAACAACCAGATCTAAGTCGCCGTAGACCATAAGGCGACGGACGCCGAGTGAAATGGCCATACGCAGTCCATATAGGAGTGCTTCATATTCTGCCTCGTTGTTGGAGGAATCAAAGTGAATCTGGAGGACGTATTTGAGCTTATCTCCTTGGGGGGAAACCAATACAACCCCCGCACCGGACCCATTCAGCATCTTGGAGCCATCAAAAAACATAGTCCAGTGCTCCGAGTGAACTTGAGTCGGAAGTTGTTGTTCAGTCCACTCGGCGAGGAAATCAGCTATTGCTTGGGACTTGATATCTTTCTTTGCCTCGAACTTGGTATCAAGGGGAAGAAGTTCAATTGCCCATTTTGCCACTCGACCAGTTGCATCTCTGTTATGAAGAATCTCTGATAACGGGGCGTCGCTGATGACTGTAATGGAGTGATCAGAGAAATAATGAGCAACCTTCTTCGTGGTCATGTAAATCCCATAAACAAGCTTCTGATAGTGAGGGTATCTTTGCTTTGATGGGGTCAGAACTTCAGAAAGGTAATAAACTGGGCGCTGAAATTTGAAGGTTTTTCCTTCCTCTTCCCGCTCGACCGTAAGTACGGTACTAACGACTTGTCCAGTGGCTGCAATGTAAAGCAACAACGGCTCTTTGCTGACAGGGGCAGCAAGCACCGGCTGGGTGGAGAGCAGAGCTTTTAGCTCTGCAAATGCTGCATCAGCTTCTGGAGTCCACTCGAACTTGTCTGACTTCTTCATCAGTCGGTAAAGAGGCAGTGCCTTTTCACCGAGTCTGGAGATGAATCGACTTAAAGCGGCCAAGCATCCAGTAAGCTTCTGGACATCGTGCACACGCACAGGGCATTTCATTCGGAGTATGGTGCCAACTTTTTCAGGGTTAGCGTCGATTCCTTGTTCGGAAACAAGACAACCGGTTAACTTTCCTCCAGGAACTCCAAATGTGCATTTTGATGGATTAAGCTTGATATCATACCTCCTGAGATTGGCAAATGTTTCAGCAAGGTCAGTCAGCAGGTCGGAACCTTTTCGTGACTTGACCACTATATCATCCATGTATGCTTCTACATTCCGACTGATTTGAGTGATCAGGCACTTTTGAATCATTCTCATGAATGTAGCTCCGGCATTCTTGAGACCGAAAGGCATGGTGACATAACAGAAGCACCCGAACGGGGTGATGAAAGCTGTTTTTATTTCATCGGGTCCATACAGACGGATCTGATGGTATCCGGAGTAAGCATCTAAAAAAGACAACCTCTCGCATCCTGCGGTCGAGTCGACTATTTGGTCGATGCGAGGAAGAGGGAAGTGATCTTTCGGGCAGGCCCGATTGATATGTTTGAAATCGATGCACATGCGCAACGACTTGTCCTTCTTGGGGACCATTACAACATTGGTGAGCCACTCGGAGTGGTAGATCTCGCGAATGAACTCTGCCGCTAAGAGTCGAGCCACCTCTTCGCCAATGGCCTTTCTCTTCTGGACGGCGGACCGTCGAAGATGTTCCTTAACTGGTTTGACTTTTGGGTCGACTCGAAGGCGGTGCTCAGCCAGTCCCTGGGAACACCCGGCATGTCAGCAGGCTTCCATGCAAAGATGTCCCAGTTCTCATGGAGGAACTGGATGAGCGCTTCTTCTTATTTAGAGTCGAGTGTAGTGGAGATGTTGGTCGGAGCCGCATTGGGGTCATTCGGGTGGATGTGAACCTGTTTTGTCTCACCGGACGACTGAAATGCTGACTCTATGGCAGGCTTCTTGGCTCGCAACAAATCACTCGGGTTTGCGGTCTTCTGGTACTCTTGTAACTCCATTTCGGCCATCTGAGCATCAGCAATTTTGGAGCCCTTCTGGAAGTACTCTTCTGCCTTCTTCCGATTACCCGTGATAGTGATCACACCTTTGGGACCGGGCATCTTCAATTTAAGGTACACGTAGCATGGTCGGGCCATGAAACGAGCGTACGCTGGCCTTCCAAGTATGGCGTGGTACGCACTCTGAAAATCCAGGACCTCAAAGGTCAACTTTTCCTTCCGGAAATTCTTTGAGTCACCAAAAACTACATCGAGAGCGATTTGGCCGAGTGACTCAGCCTTCTTTCCAGGAATGACTCCGTGGAAGCTCATGTTACTGGTGCTAAGTCTGGACATCGGAATGCCCATCCCTTTCAGCGTCTCTGCATACAGCAAATTCAAACCACTGCCACCATCCATCAAAACTTTGGTCAGTCGAGTGCCTTAAACGACTGGGTCGACCACCAATGCTTGCCTCCCTGGGGTAGCAATATGAGTCGGGTGATCGGACTGGTCGAAGGTGATGGCAGTCTGAGACCATTTCAGATAATTGGGTGTCGTCGGAGCGACCATGTTCACTTCTCGATTGATAACCTTCAATCGACTCTTGCTTTCGACATCAGTGAAAATCATCAGGGTGGAGTTGACTTGGGGGTACTCCTCACCGCTGTCTTCTTTGTCCTCAACTTTGTCTGACTCTTTCTCTTTGTCTTTGGCCTGTTTCCCTTGAAACTGCTGAATTAGGAGTCGACATTGTCGAGTGGTATGCTTTGGGTAAATGAGTTTACCCTCCTCGTCTTTCTTCGTGTGAATGTGACACGGTAAGCCCATCACATTGTTCCCATCCTGGTCTTTCACTTTCTTGGGGTTCCAGGGACCCTTGGGTTTCCCCTTAAACTTTCCTGGGGTCACAGCCAAGGTCTCTCTAGGAGCAGCTGGCTCGGCTTTGCGCTTTTGCTTCCGACTGGAGTTTCCTCCACCGGCCTCATTAGCGGCTGCTTTGTACTTGCCACTCCGGAGCCTATCTTCTTCTTCACCGTTTGCATACTTGGTGGCGATTTCCATCATCCGACTCAATGTCATATCTTCGGTTCGACCGAATTTCAAACTCAGCTCTCTATTCTTGACGCCTTCCTTGAAGGCACAAACTGCCTGGTGATCAGATACATTCTCGACTGTGTGATGTAAAGTGATCCACCTCTGGATATAATCCCTCAGAGTTTCACTCGACTTCTGAACACACGACTGCACTTCTGTCAACCCTGCTGGTCGCTTGCAAGTCCCTTCAAATGTCCTGACAAACACTTGGGCAAGATCTTCCCAAGTGTAAATACTGCTGGGTGCCAACTGGTTCAACCATCCTTTGGCTGATCCCTCCAACATAAGAGGCAAATGCTTCATGGCTACCTCATCGTTGTCGCCGCCAATCTGAACAGCCACTCGGTAATCTTCAAGCCATGTGTCAGGCTTGGACTCGCCGGTGAACTTACTAACTCCAGTCGCCAACCTAAAGTTGGGAGGAATTACCGCGGCCCTGATTGCTCTGCTGAAACATTCTGGTCCTGATACATGAACCCTGCTGCTGGAGGGAACGTCTCTGTCATGGCCTTCTCGGTGAGCTCTATTCCTGTCAACCAGACCTTGAACGATAATGGATCTCGCATTAAAGCCTGGTTCCCTGGGGTCGACTGGAAACCTTCGCCCAGCACTGTGCTGGCGTCTGTCATCTTGCTGCCGAGGAACGTACGATCCACCCCTTGGGGGAGGAGTGGGCACTCGACGTCGATCATTGCGATCGAATCGGTGTTCGTACCGCTCACGGCCTTGATAATGATCATCATGCCGGCCTCTACGTTCCTCACGCCTCAGGGGCGATCCTGGAATGTGAGCTAACTATACAGAATTCACAGCGACGGATCGGCTGTGAATCCTGTTACGCGACTATGATACAACTGAGTTCTGATCCCCTGCTGCCCAGAGCAAATCTCTGATCTGTAGCGGACCTCTCCCTGCCTCTGACTGAGAAGGCTGGATCGACTCTACTATGCAGGCTGCAGCTGCTAAATTCTGAATCGGAGTTCGGTATACCTGAGTTGGTGGCTGAAAGAGGCGGCGTCGACTGGATTCTGGAACTGGCGGTCGAGCGCGCTCGTCGAGTACTCTCTGGAGATTCTCCAGTCGAGTGCGTTCAGCCAGGTTGGCCAAGCGCGCCTCCTCCAAGGCGCGTGCCTCGGGGGTTTCTCAAATAATAGGAGTGTGAAGCGCGTCCATGTTCCGACGACGAAGTTCCTCCCTCTGCAGCGAGGTGAGGGGCTCGGGTCTGTACTCTTCGTGGCCCCGCGCCGGACCTCCTCCTCCGGCAACCTCTTTGGTGTGGGGGAATCCGGGGGGACTGCGCGGTCTGTCGACCATCAGTACCTCCGCCGCTGGATCGCTGCTGTCGCACTCGGACGCAGTCTCTGTGGAGCCAGTCGACAGATCGAACATGCCGTAGAGAGATTCGTCGGGCTCGATCACCGCGACTTGGGGGGTGGCCGACTGGCGGGCCAATGCATGCCTCACCCACCGCTGGAGCCTCGACCGACCGGAGAGCTTGTGCCGGCGGGAAACGGGGAGCGAGGACAAAACGGGTGCCGACCCGTACTGGGCCGACGGTTGCCGCAGGAGGACGCCACGAATGCACGCGCGAAAGTGCGTTGCCCCGCGGGCGGGAAGCGCGTCCACGTCGAGTGGAGCCTCCTGGAGCCAAGCAGAGTCATCGACGACGAAAGTGAGGGCACCGAGACGGATCTCGCGGCCCTCGACCAGGACTCCGCTCGAAGACATCATGGGAGATATCGAAAGAATCCCAACTCCTCCAACAAATCGCTAGAACACCGGCCCCAATGTGGGCGCCAACTGTCGTGGTTCTAAGTCTGACAGTAGAATGGGGGGTAGGAATGGAGAGGCAAGATCCTAGCTTTGGAGTAGTTGTGCACGCAAGAGGTTAACGAGTTCAGGCCCTTCTCAGAAGAAGTAATAGCCCTACGTCCCGGAGCCCGGAGGCGGTCGACTGGATTATATGCGTGTGTGTTACAAAGATGTGAACCCTTCTTCCTGTGGAGGGGGGTGGCTTATATAGAGTTCGCCAAGACCCCTGCCAGCCCACGCAATGAAGGATCTTAAGGTGCATTAAGGCAGGGCGTTACTGGAAACGCCCTGTATAAAGTGCTATTAAGGCTATAAAGGCCATTTAATTACAGACCGTTTGGATGCGGAGTGGCTCCTGTGCTTCCGATGGTCGAGTGAGTCTTCATGGTCGAGTGTCTCTGCGCTCGTTGAGTGTTTTTGTATTAGTCGAGTGGATGCTTAACAGGTCGACTGGTAAGCAGCCTCTTTTAGTAAGTGACCTTGGGGAGGGTACCCTTGGGCAGGCCTATGACCCTACCCTAGGTACATGACTTCATCAGATACCTCAGTTTCATGACGAGGCGCTGGAGCCCGTACCATCATCGCACAATGCGCCAGGCCGACCACAATTTGGTCCGGATTAAGCGACAACTCAAGCCGAACACCCCACCTCGCTGTAAAGGCAAGAATAAAATAGCTCGGGGTTGTACATATGACCTTCGACAGGACTCGGACAGTAGAGCAGGACACGCAAGATCGATCTATGGATCGCGAGGACGTGCCTCGACACACGACGACGGCTACCTATTCGGACGTGACAAACCTAGCCACACCCGGGCGGAAAACCGCAAATGGACTGCATCAGAGGTACGTCGCAGTGTGGCCCAGCACAGAGGTGCCGCACACCCTCTTTCCTTCACAGACGAAGTAATGGAGCACGAATTCTCAGACAGGTTCAAACCCATGAATATTGAATCATATGACGGAACAACGGATCCCGCGGTATGGATCGAGGACTTCCTCCTCCATATCCACATGGCCCGCGGAGATGACCTTCATGCCATCAAATACCTACCACTAAAACTCAAAGGACCAGCTCAGTACTGGTTAAACAGTCTGCCGGAAAATTCTATTGCCAGCTGGGAAGATTTGGAAGACACCTTCCGCGACAACTTCCAAGGAACATATGTCCGGCCACCGGATGCCGATGACCTAAGTCACATTGTCCAACAGCCCGGAGAGTCAGCCAGGAAGCTCTGGACTAGGTTCTTAGTTAAAAAGAACCAAATCATCGACTGTCCGGACGCGGAAGCCCTTGCGGCCTTCAAACACAGCGTCCGGGATGAATGGCTGGCACGCCACCTCGATCAACGACCTAAATCAGTGACAACCCTTACCGCTCTAATGACCCGCTTTTGCGCGGGAGAAGACACCTGGCTCGCTCGTAGAAGCAACAACGTCGGCGACTCGAGCACTTCTGAAATCCGAGACGGCAATGGCAAGCCACGACGAAGCAAACACAACAGTTGCAATGATAATGAAAGATCACGCGACAAAGCGGTCAACGCTGGATTTAGCAATCCCAAACCCGGTCAACGGAAAAAGCCATTCAAGGCGAACCGAGACAGACCATCCAACCTAGACAGGATATTGGATCGACCCTGCCAGATTCATGGCCACCCCGATAAACCAGCTAATCATACCAACAGAAGTTGTTGGGTCTTCAAGTAGGCCGGCAAGCTCAACGCCGAACACAAGGGGAGGAGGCCGCCAGGCGATAGGGACAACATAGAGGTTCAACAACCAAATGCCGGAGGTCAGGAGCAATGCCCCCCCCCCCCCGAGGATCGACCAATCCCTAGCAGAAATAGCAGTTCGGCTTCCACCTCCCACCTCATATACCCGAAATATTTGTACTGCGCATACATCACTACGCACTCAAGATACCATGGGCATTGGCGGAAGCACAATACGGACAAGCCTGCAAGCATTCCCGTAACATTTTTTATTTACTTTCTTTTTACTTCTTTCTTCATTATCTCTTAAAAACAGGTGACGCAAAGGACTAACATCTAAAACTGACTCTATCGGAGTTCGGATCCGTACACTCACCTAAGGGGCTAGTTCCATCAAGGATTCCCCCTCGCCAAGGATAGGCGGCGCACACGTGCGACAGGAGGTCCAAAATAACTTTTGTAGACCGCACTCTTTATTTCGAGCCTGTAATATGCCTTTTTCCTCCGCCTTCGACCCCGGGCATGTCAAATAGCCGGGGTTGTATATATATATATATATATATATATATATATATATATATATATATATATATATATAAAGTAATAATTGGCATGTCACTCAGATCCCAGTAAATATTATCCAAATTAATCATTCGTGTTTTCTCGCTAATGAATATGGCTCCTATGTTTGTTTCATACATATACCTCGGCATAACCTGCCAAGGGCTCGGTATGGGAACAAATGAGTTGCCAACAAAGTCCGAACAGCTTTACAGCATACTTTGGCGTCGCAAGTATGGCCTTATATGCATCAGCTCCGAATCATGTCTTGGCTCAATGATTGGGTTGTCCGGCTCCTGTGCTTGCTACCTTACGTTCCGCTCTATCGGCTAGGGTAGTAAAGGTAGAACTACTGCGACTGTGCTTCCGGTTCATCTGGTCAAGCACCTCAGTAGAGAAAGCCGAAAAACGACTGTCATGATGCTGCAAGAGCTGGTCAACCACTCGATGACTTATCGGAATCTGTCGCGATTGCCTCCGTATCAAAGAATGACCCTTTTTTCAGGTCATATATGTAACGCACCATATTGGAATAAGTCGTACACATACCAGGGGCTATATCCTAGCCCCCCCTATAAAACTCCTATGGCTAACTGAAAGTGTTAATGCCCTATAGTCTGATTGCCTAGTTCGCCGCATTATCACCTCCTTCATGGACAAAGACGTTGGATCAAGAGTGATTAAATGCTTTTCCGAACACCCCCGTACTTCCTACGAGGGGCCTGAAGCCAACGACTGGAAAACTTTCAGTTTATATTAAAACGGCCGCACAGGAGGAGCATAAGCTTTCGAGCAAAACATAAAAATAGATTAGCTATAAAATTATCTTTTACAATTCTCATACACCTCACTCGAATATTATGTCCTTTGAGCATTGACCCTCTATCAAGCGGGCGGCCTCTAGGACGTCTTCAAAATAAAGCTCTAGTGCGTGACGGTACTTGCCCTTGGGTGGACTCTTCGCCGCAACATCGATGGCCTTCATCTTCCCCCAGAATGTCTTGACACGGGCAAAGGCCATCCGTGCACCCTCAATGCATGCCGACTACTTCACACCGTTGATACGCGACACCACATCAATGAGCCGCTGCACCAAGCCGAATAGCTATTCGGAACAGGCTCAGTCGGCCACAGCCGGATTATGACGTTCTTCATGGCAGCGCCGGATATCCTATGAAGCTCGGCCCATTGAGACATTTGTTCATTCCGCAACAGAGGGCGCTTTGATGCACCAAACTATGACAAGAAAAGCTTCTCCGTTGCATACCCCTCTCGTGCTTGGTAAAACTGCGCCACATCGGAAGAACTCTTCGGCAAGTCTAAAAACTCGTCTGGAGAACTCCACACTTGGTTAAGCTGAGCATAGTTCGGATCGCCGAACTTAGTCTGTAGCAAAAAGGGCTTACCGGCCGCAATCTCCCCAGCTTGCTGGATCTCCTCACGGGCTGCTCTAGATTCAGACCGCGCTTCTCTCGCCTCTCATAAGGCCTTGTCAAGTTCAGCCATTTTGGCCTCATTTTCCTTCTCAAGAAGTTCACAGCGGCCAACAACATTTTTTAATTCGAGCGCCATCGTGGATATCTTCTCCTCGTCTTCGCGCCGAGCATCTTGTTCAGCTGTTAACTCAGCCGATGCCTTTTCGGCAGCCGCATTACTGAACCGGGCCTGCTCCTTGGCTCGGACCAGCTCCGCCCGAAAAATTTCAACGGCGGCAGCACCATCTGCAGTCATGCATATTCCAGTATATAACCTTCAGCGTCATGCTTATATCACAAAAATGTATGTGAAGGGACTGCCCCAAATACATACCTTGCGACTCGTCCAGGCGCATATTGATTAACGCAATGTAATCCCCTGCCACATCAAGCTTCCGCTGCAGCTCGGTAATATCTGTAGTCTGGGAAGTAGCCAGGGGGAAGCAGCTTGTGTTTCAGTTAATCAGATTAGTCCTTGAGTATTTCTTCTTGATCCTCCGTTCGCCTCCCATGGGGAGCCAACCCGAGTCTCAGGGGCTACTAGCTATACACAGGTACATTTTTGCAAATAAAATATAGTTGAAAACATTACATTACAAACCTCGAAGCCTCTTAGCAGGCTCATGAAGGATTCATTCAATCCGCTCTTCGCGGACAGAATCTTCTCAACCACCGTACCCATCAAGGTACGTTGTTCCCCCGAGACAGATGCTTTTCACAGCATATCCCTCAAGATATCCGGCGCCGCCGGGTCTCCGGAAGCCGCTGTAGGAGCACGACCATCCTTTGAAGGAACCTATTCGCTCGTCTCCAAAATCATCATTGGCTGAAAACCGGACAGTCTGGGGCCTTCATTATTGGCCCCCGAATCCCGAACGGTTGGAGGTCCACCTTCGGGTACCGCCTCCTTCATCCCCTGAACCGCTTGTTGATCAAGAATAACCCTCCGAGATGACACTTCGGAGTCGTCCGCCTTATTGGGCGAGGAGGTCGGGGGAGGCGTCTCGCTTTCCATCATCTCTGGGAGGAGATCTCCCAAAGAAGAAGATTGCCCAGAAAAACTCTGTGTCAGACTATAAAAATACACAGGCACGTTACGTATCTCTTCAGTAACAGCAAAGAAGCGGGACGCTATCAAAGTACCATGGATTCACTTACAGTTTGGTTGAGGGCTTATCCTCATGACGGAGTTGTTCACTGGCATTGCCTTCCAATCCTGAGCCGCTCGACGGTGGTATCTTGCCTCTCTTAGGAGACCGCCCCTCCCAATCATCGGAGGCGGCCCTTTTCCTCATGAATGGAGAAGGGATACTGGCTTCTCTTTCGCCTTCGTCTTTGGGCGAGGAAATGCCGATTTCTCCGGACTCAGCATCTAATTTACCTCCAGAACGAAGGTCGCCCCGGGTCTTCTCACTCTCCACCTTGCCCTCCCCTGCCGGCGCCTAGTACGGTGCCAGTGCCAGCATCCTTGTTAACACGGGGTTCGCTGAGTGTTCGGGAAGAGGGGTCGGACACCTAATCCGTTGTGCTTTCTTTATCCAACCCTGGAATAAGATGGTTTGCTTAGTGTCTTGCCACAGAATATCTGATTATGAGGTGTTCGGCGGACGAGTACTTACTGGGGTGTCCGGACGGTTACAGTCTAGGCCAGTATCTTCGGTTGTGTCCGGCCATTGTTTTCGTCTCCCGAAGAATAATTTTCACATTCCTTCGTGCGTAGTGCCGAAGAAGTGCTGAATAGTCCGTGGCCCTTCTGGGTTAAACTCCCACAGGCGGAGAGGCCGTCGCTGGCACGGCAGGGTCCAGCGGACTAGCATTACCTGAATAACGTTGACAATATTGATATCCTTTTCAATAAGGCTTCGGATGCGACTTTGCAGAGTCGGCACCTCATCAACTGATCCCCATCCAACCCCTTATTAATCCACGATGCGAGCTGAATTGGGGGGCTGGGTCGAAACGCAGGCGCAGCTGCCGACTTGGAACCACGGGGCTCAGTGATATAGAACCACTCCTGCTGCCATAAGTCGAAAGATTCTTTGAAAGATCCTTTTAGCCAGACATCATTGGTAAGCTTGCTCACTGAGGCACCACCGCATTCCACCTGCTCCCCTTCTATCATTTGCGGTTTCACAGTAAAGGTCTTGAGCCACAAGCCGAAGTGCGGAGGAGTTCGGAGGAAGGCTTCTCATGTGACGATAAACCCCGAGATGAGAAGAACAGAGTTCGGAGCGAGATCATGAAAATCTAACCCGTAATAGAACATGAGCCCCCGGACCAATGGATTGAGGGCAAACCCTAATCCTTGGAGGAAGTGGGAAACGAACACGACCCTCTCACTGGATCTGGGGGTAGGGATAACCTGCCCCTCCGCGGGAAGCCGATGGAGGATTTCTGCGGTCAGATATCTTGCCGCTCGAAGCTTAGCGATATCCTCCTCTGTGACAGAAGAAGCCACCCACCGGCCTTTATGGCTGGATCCGGACATGACTGAGGCTTATGGAGGGTGAAACCTGGGTGTTGGAACTCGAGGTAGTAAGAGTCGAGGAAGAAGCAAGCATGGAGAGGAAAGGCGGGTCTATGCCCCTTTATAAAGACCGAGAATATCAAACGCCTTATCCCGGGCCTTAAAATTTGCTTATTCCCAAGGAGTTGTACCCTAAGGACGGTTGGGGTTACCCACGTCCGTGTCGATAAAAGAATCCCGCAATAAGGGGACACTATCTCTGCTTTGACAAGACGTGCCAATGACAATCGCGTCTCAAAACGTGGAACAGCAGAACAAAACGGTCCGAAATTGTGACCGAGCAGGCGTGATGTCACATTGTAAAAAGTTGTCAGCGGATTGGACCCGTGGAATATCATATTGTCTCTGTGGTTGTGCGTGGTGTGTGTTACAGGTCCGGATACAATCATCACGTCTAGAGACTATCTTGGAGTTCAGAAAGAAGGGAACCCGCCTTGCAATGCCGAAGACAAATCTGTGCGTCGGACACCTCGTCATTGCAGCCAGGTTCAGGGGCTACTGAGGGAGTCCTGGACTAAGGGGTCCTCGGGCGTCCAGCCTGTTACCCATGGGCCGGACTGATGCGCTGTGAAGATACGAAGACCGGAGACTGCACCCGTGTCCGGATAGGACTCTCCTTGGCATGGAAGGCAAGCTTGGCGACCAAATATGTAGATTATTTTCCTTTGTAACCGACCTTGTGTAACCCTAGATCCTCCCGGTGTCTATATAAATCGGAGGACTTAGTCCGGAAAGGGGGATACTCATTGCCTTAGTCATATAGGCTAGACTTATAGGGTTTAGCCATTACGATCTCGTGGTAGATCAACTGTAATACTCATTGAGGGAGTCCTGGATTAGGAGGTATCCGGACAGCCGGATTATATCCTTTGGCCGGACTGTTGGACTATGAAGATACAAGATTGAAGACTTCATCCTGTGTCCGGATGGGACTCTCCTTGGCATGGAAGGCAAGCTTGGCAATACGGATATGTAGATCTCCTTCTTTGTAACCGACTCTGTTTAACCCTAGCCCTCTCCGGTGTCTATGTAAACCGGAGGGGTTAGTCCATAGGAAAAAACAACAATCATACCATAGGCTAGCTTCTAGGGTTTAGCCTCCTCGATCTCGTGGTAGATCAACTCTTGTAATACCTATATCATCAATATCAATCAAGCGGGAGTAGGGTTGTACCTCCATCGAGAGGGCCCGAACCTGGGTAAAAACATCGTGTCCCCTGTCTCCTGTTACCATCTCCTAGACGCATAGTTCGGGACCCCTACCCGAGATTCGCCGGTTTTGACACCGACATTGGTGCTTTCATTGAGAGTTCCACTGTGCCGTCACCGCAAGGAAGGATGTCTCGTCTCGTCTGTAAAGACAACATCACCGCCGGGGGAGCCTTGGCTGTCTTCCAAACTCTCCGGCTAGGCGGTTTCATCATGACCGCCTCTTCTGCTTCTGCACCGACGATGACTTCTCGGGTCATCGAAAATAGCCTCCACGTCAACTCGGAACTTGCCGAGCAGATGGATCCAATGGAGCTCTCTTCCCTAAATGAGCTCTTGGATCGCATCGCCGCCTTGGGAGTCACTACGGACTATGATCAGATTGGGCTTAAACTCGATCATAGGGAGATTAACTCTCCACCAGTCACCCATCACATTGCGGTGGTGGAGGAACAATGCGGTGATTCTTCCTCTATCTTGAGGACTAAGTATGTCCGGATTCCTGAGCTCTCCGAGCCGGACACCCGTTTACAGGAGGATGTCACCCAAGCCCTGAACCTAGAGTCAGGCAGCGGGCCAGATTTATCGGGCAACATCCCGGAACCCGAACTTCCAATATCGGAAACTCCTCGGCCCCTGGGTCTCAGATCGGGTAAGGGTTCGGTCTCAATTCCACCCACCCACCCAAACATAAGTGATCTTTCCAACATCAGGCAAGAGCCCCAGGAAACAGTACATCATTATTGGGCCAGATTCCTCCTTGTGATGAACAAGGTTAAGGACTGTCGCGAGGAAGACGCGGTCTCATTTTTCTACAATAATTGCATGGACAAGGGAATCCTTAATGCCATAAGTCGCCATGACATATCACGCTTCGCTGACTTGGCGTCCATAGTACGAAAATACTGTGCGATGGAAAGCGCCTAGAAAATCAAAACAAAATTTTGGGATAATCCGGCTCCAAATATACACCCAGTACGAAGTAAAAGGGTGCACTATCATAAGACACCCGAGTTAATCACAAAGAAGCAAAAACCCTCTACAGGGCGCGGAACCGTATTGGAGGGATGGCTCAACGGACCCTGCAAAATTCATAGTACAGCGGATACCATACCAACACACAGCTTTAGAGCATGTTGGGTACTCTGGCAGGTGGCCAAAAGTGGCGAGGGTCTTCTCATCCCAGATGCCACAGAGCACCATCTCGGGGATAACAATACGGTATTAACAGTCTTTGAGACCTTCGCATCAAATAATAGGCGCAAGCGAACCCTCCGCAACCTTGCCGAAATCTGCCATGTGGCAACTATAAATCCATGGAGCGACACGACTATTACCTTCAATGCCAGTGATGAACCTAAATTCTGGACACCCCGGGCACCAGCTGCACTGGTCCTCAGTCCAATTGTGGACGGCTTTCGACTCACTAAAGTACTCATGGACGGCGGCAGTGGATTAAACCTCATCTGTGAGGAAACCCTTCAAAAAATGGAAATAGACTGGAACCGCATTGAGAAAAGCAGCACAACCTTCAGAGGAATCATCCCCAGTCGGGAAGCACGATGTGCTGGAAAAATCACACTAGATGTGGTATTCGCACGCCGGAGAACTATAGGTCCGAAGAAATTACATTCCAAGTGGCCACATTCAGTAGCGGATACCACGCCCTTTTAGGGCGGGAGGCATTCACGACCTTCCAAGCTATACCCCATTACGGGTACATGAAGCTCAAAATGCCCAAACCCAACGGAATCATCACTCTCGCTAGTGATCCGGACACAGCACTCCGCGCCGAAAACAAAATAGCCGCATTGGCCCTCGAGGCATTATCCGAAGCCCTTGCGGCCGAGGAATTAACTGCGCTACGCTCCAAAGTGGACAGGGAAGACGTGCTACTTGACAAAAGATCCAAGTCCACCTCTTTTAAACCAGCGGATGAAATAGTCAAATTCCAGGTCCACCCAATGGACCCTACAAAACAGCCTCCATCGGGGCATAGTTAAACCCTGCCGTGGACGCCGCACTACGAGAGTTCCTGCGAGAGGATTGGGACATATTCGCTTGGCATCCCTCAGATATGCTAGGAATCCCACGCAGGCTTGCCGAACACAGCCTTAATATCCTAAAAGGATTCAAGCTGGTCAAGAAGGCTCTTCGGTGTTTCTCCGAACCCAAGAGACATGCCATGGGAGAGGAACTAGCCAAGTTATTGGAGACCGGATTCATTAGAGAAATGAAACACCCGGACTGGCTTGCAAACCTGGTGATGGTACCAAAGAAGGACATATCCTGGCGCCTATGTATCGTTTTCAAGGACCTCAATAAGGCCTGCCCAAAGGATCCCTTCCCCCTCCCCCGCATCGATCAAATTATCGATGCTACCGCAGGACACGATTCATTATGTTTCCTCGACGCATACTCCGACTTCCACCAAATCAAGATGGCGGAGTCCGACCAAGCCGCAACGGCATTCATCACACCATACAGCCCCTTCTGTTTCAACACAATGCCTTTTGGGCTCAAAAATGCCGGCGCGACATATCAGCGCATGATTCAGACATGTCTGGAAAAACAGTTCGGCAAAATAGTGGAGGCATACGTAGATGATGTGGTCGTTAAAACCAAACACGTCGACTCTCTGATAGACGACTTGAGGCTCACGTTCGACAACCTCCGAACATACGACATCAAGCTCAATCCAGAAAAATGCATTTTCGGCGTACCAGCCGGAAAGCTACTGGGCTTCATTGTCTCCAGTAGAGGAATTGAAGCAAATCCGGCCAAAATCCGAGCTCTCTCATAGTTGGCTATCCCAACAGACCTCAAACAAATCCAGAAACTAACTGGATGCGTGGCGGCTCTAAGCCGCTTTATCTCACGCTTAGGAGAAAAGGCATTACCTATTTATCGCCTCCTTCGGCACACCGAACACTTCGAGTGGACGTATGCCGCCACAGCCGGATTGGAAGAAATAAAAGCCAACTGGCAACCAACCCAATCCTGGCCGCACCAAACATCGGCAAACCAATGATGTTGTACATCGCGGCAACTCATCAGGTTGTAAGCGCAGTTGAGGGAGTCCTGGATGAGGGGGTGTTCGGGTAGCCGGACTATACCTTCGCCGGACTCCTGGACTATGAAGATACAAGATTGAAGACTTCGTCCCGTGTCCGGAAGGGACTTTCCTTAGCGTGGAAGGCAAGCTAGGCGATGCGGATACTCAAGATCTCCTACCATTGTAACCGACTCTGTGTAACCCTAACCCTATCCGGTGTCTATATAAAGCGGAGGGTTGTAGTCCGTAGGACGAATCATCATCATACACAATCATACCATAGGCTAGCTTCTAGGGTTTAGCCTCCTTGATCTCGTGGTAGATCTACTCTTGTACTACCCATATCATCAATATTAATCAAGCAGGAGTAGGGTATTACCTCCATCGAGAGGGCCCGAACCTGGGTAAAAACATCGTGTCCCTTGTCTCCTGTTACCATCCGGCCTTGACGCATAGTTCGGGACCCCCTACCCGAGATCCGCCGGTTTTGACACCGACATTGGTGCTTTCATTGAGAGTTCCTCTGTGTCGTCACCTTTTGGCCCGATGGCTCCTCTGATCATCAACAACGATGAGGTCCAGGGTGAGACTTTTCTCCCCGGACAGATCTTCGTTTTCGGTGGCTTCGCTCTGCGGGCCAATTCGCTTGGTCATCTGGAGCAGATCGAAAGCTACGCCCCTGGCCATCAAGTCAGGTTTGGAAGCTTAAACTACACGGCTGATATCCGCGGAGACTTGATCTTCGATGGGTTCGAGCCACAGCCAAGCGCGCCGCACTACCTCGAGGGGCATGATCTAGCTCTGCCTCCGAACAGTGTCCTGGAGGCCGCATAAGCACCAGTTCCGACCCTTAACTCGGAGCCCATTGCACCAAGCGAGGATGAACGGTTGGACGTCGCCTTGGGGGCTGCGATCTCAAAGGCGATCGAGCCGAATGCCAGCCCCGCACTCCGCATGACCCGTGACCCCGAGGGTCCGGACTCCTCCCCGGACTCTGAACCCCCCGCGCCCCTGCCAGTCGAACCCGATTGGGCGCCGATAATGGAGTTCACTGCCGCGGACATCTTTCAGCACTCGCCTTTTGGCGACATCCTGAATTCTCTCAAGTCTCTCTCTTTATCAGGAGAGTCCTGGCGGGACTACGGTCAGCGAGGATGGGATACGGACGATGAAGAAATTCAAAGCCCACCCACCACCCACTTGGTAGCCACTGTCGACGATTTAACCGACATGCTTGACTTCGGCTCCAAAGACTTCGACGGTATGGACGACGAGGTAGGAGACGAACAGGAACCAGCACCTGTAGGGCGCTGGACGGCCACCTCGTCATATGACGTATATATGGTGGATACTCCAAAAGATGGAGATGGCGATGGAAAAGCGGGGGATGACACCTCCAAGAAACAGCCAAAGTGCCGGCGTCAGCGGCGCCGCTCTAAATCCCTCCAAAGCAAAAACGGTGATTCCGGCACCGGAGATAATAGTACCCCAGATAGCGCCGAAGAACACCCTCCCCAGCAAGATTCGGCGCAGGAAGATGGAGAAGCCAGCCCTCATGAGAGAGCGGCAGACCGAGAGGTTGAGGACGATAACTATATGCCTCCCTCCGAAGACGAGGCTAGCCTCGATGACGACGAATTCGTCGTACCATCAGACCCCGCCAAACAAGAGCGTTTCAAACGCAGGCTCTTAGCCACGGCGAACAGCCTCAAGAAAAAGCAGCAACAACTTAGAGGTGATCAAGATCTGCTAGGTGATAGATGGACTGAAGTCCTTGCGGCTGAAGAGTATGAACTCGAACGCCCCTCCAAGAGCTACCCAAAGCGCAGGCCGCTACCCCGATTAGAGGAGGAAGCGCCTACATCACCAGCGCACGACATGGCAGACCGGCCACCTCGCGGCCGCGACAGAGAGGCCTCTCGGCCCTCCACACAAGCCATGCCCGATGCTGCTCAACTAAGGCACGGGAAAACGCGCCAGACCTGCAAGATGTACTGGAGGATAAGGCAAGGCAAACAAGATTGATCTACGGATTGCGCAGGCGCCCTACGACACGTGACGATGATCTTCACTCCGGATACGCAGGGCCGAACACAACAGACATAGCTCCTCTGAGCTGCGTCGTGACATAGCCCAATACAGGGGCGCCGCACACCCACTATGCTTCACAGATGAAGTAATGGATCATAAAATCCTAGAGGGTTTCAACCTCGTAAACATCGAATCATATGATGGAACAATAGATCCGGCGGTATGGATCGAGGATTATCTCCTTCACATCCACATGGCACGTGGCGATGATCTACACGCCATCAAATACCTCCCGCTCAAACTCAAAGGACCGGCCCGGCATTGGCTCAACAGCCTGCCAGCGGACTCAATCGGTTCTTGGGAGGACCTGGAAGCTGCATTCCTCAACAACTTCCAGGGCACTTATGTGCGACCACCGGATGCCGACGACCTAAGCCACATAATTCAGCAGCCAGAGGAATCGGCCAGGAAATTCTGGACACGGTTCCTAACAAAGAAAAACCAGATAGTCGATTGTCCGGACGAAGAGGCCCTAGCAGCCTTCAAGCATAACATCCACGACGAGTGGCTTGCCCAGCACCTGGGACAGGAAAAGCCAAAATCTATGGCAGCCCTCACGACACTCATGACCCGCTTTTGCGCGGGCGAAGATAGCTGGCTAGCTCGCAGCAACAACTTATCAAAGAACCCTGGTAATTCGGATACCAAGGACAAAAGTGGCAGGACACGTCGAAACAAGCAAAAGCGCCGCGTTAGCAGCGACACCAATGAAGATACGGCAGTCAACGCCGGATTCAGAGGCTATAAATCCGGTCAGCGGAAAAAGCCATTTAAAAAGAATACTCGGGGCCCGTCCAGTTTGGACCGAATACTCGACCGCTTGTGCCAGATCCATGGCACCCCCGAAAGGCCAGCCAATCACACCAATAGGGATTGTTGGGTGTTCAAGCAGGCAGGTAAGTTAAGAGCCGAAAACAAAGACAAGCGGCTACATAGCGACGACGAGGAGGAGCCCAGGCCGCCGAACAACAATGGACAGAAGGGGTTTCCCCCACAAGTGCGGACGGTGAACATGATATACGCAACCCACATACCCAAGAGGGAACAGAAGCGTGCGCTACGGGACGTATACGCGATGGAGCCAGTCGCCCCAAAGTTCAACCCATGGTCCTCCTGCCCGATCACTTTTGATCGAAGGGACCACCCCACTAGCATCTGTTATGGCGGCTTTGCCGCATTGGTTCTCGACCCAATCATCGACGTCTTTCACCTCACAAGAGTCCTCATGGACGGCGGCAGTAGCCTGAACCTGCTTTACCAGGATACAGTGCGGAAAATGGGCATAGATCCCTCATGGATTAAGCCCACAAAAACGACCTTTAAAGGCGTTATACCATGTGTAGAGGCCAACTGTATAGGCTCCGTAACACTTGATGTGGTCTTCTGGTCTCCGGATAACTTCCAAAGCAAAGAGTTAATCTTCGACATAGTCCCGTTTCGCAGTGGCTATCACGCCCTGCTCGGACGAACCGCATTCACAAAGTTAAATGCGGTGCCGCACTACGCATATCTCAAGCTCAAGATGCCAGGCCCTCGAGGAGTAATCACGGTCAACGGAAACACCGAACGCTCCCTCCGTACGGAGGAGCACACGGCGGCTCTCGCAGCGGAAGTACAAAGCAGCCTTTTTAGGCAGCTCTCCAGTCCAGCCGTTAAAAAGCCAGACACTGCCAAGCGCGCCTGGAGTAACCTGCAACAAGACCACCTGGCACGTTCTGAGCAGGCTAAGCAATGCGGCCCCAACCCCAGCCATCGCGACATAGCGAAGCTAGTACCTCGCGTACATAATTACGCCCTTGAAATACCATGGGCACAGGGGAAGGGGCACAGTAACGGCATGCCCGAAATACGGCTTAAAACATACTAGGGGCTGCCGGATTCTTTTTTTACTTTCAGGACTCCACACTTTGGACGACCTGTTCGGCAATTCGACTGCCACACAAACGATGCAAGATCCAGGGAAGCAGACAAAGCTACGCCGCATTATGGAACTCCCAGGTGGTCTCTATTACGAGCGGTATATCTGTTTCGAATACAATTTCGCGGCCTGCCCCTGGTCAGGACATGTTAAATAATCTGATATCTTTTTGCTTATCGCACTACTTGTATCGTTCGGCTTTGATAAATAGCCTCTTTATAAACAATGCATAGCTTTTCGTCTATTTTTTGCATTATCCTCTTTTAATATATATGTTTATTAAATAACATGATCGCACCCGTACACCATGGTACGGTAAACACGCCAGGGGCTTCAGTACCCTTCAATCTGGTGTGAGAAGTCCGTACACTTTCACAAGTGCGGCACCCCAAACTTATAGCACTATATGCATCGGCTCCGAATCATGATTTGGGTCAATAGTTGGGTTTGCCCGGCTCCTATGTTTTGGTGCCTTATGTTCCGCTATATCGGCTAAGGTAGCACTAGGAGAACCACTGCGATTGTGCCCCGGTTCAGCTGGGTTAAGCACCTCAGTGGAGAAAGCTAAAACTGACTGTCATGGTAAGGTGAGAGACAGGTCGCTGTTCGAGAGGTTTTTCGAGTCCCTAAAGACTTATGCCGCTTCGAGCGAGGAGCTGGCTTTGTCCGGCCAAAGGCGTGGATAGCGCCCCGAATTCGGCCTTCCGAACTAGGGGCTTCGCCGAAATTTAAAATTATAAAGTTCTATGGCTAAGTGAGAGTGTTCAAGCATTATAGTCTGATTGACTGGTTCATTGTGCTGAGCGCCTCCCTCGAAGGACCCAACCATGGGAAAAAGAGCGCTCAGGTTTATCCCGAACACCCCAGCACTAGCGGCATGGGGGCAGAAGCCGACGACTGGCCATCTCTCAATTTTTGATAAACGGCCGCACAGAAAATAATATTTTAAATTCAATAAGCATTGCTTAGCGCATATGAACAAGTTTTCAGCGCACAGGATAAACACGAGCGAGTTCATTCAAAAATTACATCTTTGTTACACTCATCCGCAATAAGGCGGGCACCTGCAAGAACATCCTTGTAGTAGTTCTCGGGCTTGCGATGCTCCTTCCCCTGCGGCGGCCCATCCTTCACCAGCTTCTCACCGTCAAGCTTACCCCAGTGCACCTTTGCACGAGCAAGGGCCCTCCGGGCACCTTCGATGCAGACGGAACGCTTGATGACCTCAAGCCTTGGACAGGCCTCCACAAGCCGCCGCACCAGCCCGAAGTAGCTCCTAGGCAGGGCCTCTCCGGGCCACAGCCGAACTATGAATCCCTTCATGGCTTGTTCGGACGCCTTGTGGAGCTTGACCAGCTGTTTCAGCTGGTCGCTCAGGGGCATAGGGTGTCTGGCCTCAGAATACTGAGAGCAGAACACACTCTTCGTCGAGCTGCCCTCTTCAGCTCGGTAGAATGCGGCGACGTCGGATACGCTGCGGGGAAGATCTACGAACGCCCCTGGAGAACTCCGGATTCGGGTAAGTGACAAGTAGTTTACTTTTATATTTCTACTTTGCATTAAGAATGCCTTACCCGCTGCTATCTTTTTCATCTCCTCCAACTCTTGGAGGGCCTTTTGGGCTTCGGCCTTGGCACCCTTGGCGGTCTTAAGGGCCGACGCGAGCACGGATGCTTGCGCCTTTGACTCAAGTTCCAAGCTCTCATGTTTTTTCATGAGAGCCTGCAGCTCTTGCTGCACCTCGCCAACCTGAGCCCCAAGTCTTTCTCGCTCAGTGCGCTCCTCGGCCGTTTTCTTTTCGGCCTCCGATAGCGCCTGCTTGAGGGTCGCCACCTCAGTTGTGGCCCCTACAATAAGCAGTACGATCCTGTTATTCTTTGCAATCACGCCTCTCTATAGGCACCTTTTTCTGTAGGGTATTTCTTACCTTCTTTTTCCTCGAGCTGTCGTTTGGCAAGGCCGAGCTCTTGCTCGGTCCGCCTGAGGTACTTTTTTAGGACATCCACCTGTGCAGTCAGTGCGGCGGTGGATAGCAGCGAAGCCTGCATACGCATATTGACTCTTTATTGTTAGACTCCTGCGAAAATTAATAGATCCTCTATTCGGCTTTTCTTTCCGAACGCCAAACAGAGCATCAGGGGCTACTGTCTATGCGGTAATATTTTGACATATTTTTACTTACCTCGAAGCCTGTCAGAAGGCTAGCGCAAGCTTCAGTCAGTCCGCTTGGACGGGGGGTCACTGGCTTATAAGGCTTGCTCCTTTTGGAAGGAGTTCGCCTACGACGGCCCGAAACTGTTGAAAGTTCCGGCACGGTGTCCGGCTCAAAGCCGGACTTGGAGCCCTGGGGGGTCTTGTCCCCTTCACTCCTGGAGTCCGGGAGGTTGCCTTGCCGCTCCTCCAGGACCACCTCTTCCTGCCCCAGAGCTTGTTGCGACGCCACTTCGGCGTCATCCGTGGTGTGGGGGGAGACAGCGGGCGGAACGGAGTTCACGTCCGATGAGTCCAGGGAGCCGCCCGACGATTCGTTGTATTCGGCCTGGGGCGGACTGCATATTCACATTCGACATTAAGGAAAGCTGCGCAACAAAGGAACATCATGAGTTACTTCGATGTTCGAACTTACGATTTCGCCGGACGCTTGGCCCTGTTCGGCCACTCCTCTCCGCTCTCTTCGGCGTCATGGGAGTAGTCCGGCGGAGGGGTCTTCCTTTTCCTAGACCCCTCGGCCTCCCCTGAGGGGGCGGCCTTCTTCTTCTCTTCTCCCTCCGCTGGGGGGGAGAGCTTTATTCTTCCTCCTCCTCGTTTTCACGTGAGGTGGGCGTCTCGAACTCGTCAGATGACGAGGCCGACACCACCAAGTTACGGGCACTCTTTCGAGTCCCGGTGGTCTTCTTTTTCTTGACCTTCTTCTCCGGCACCACATAAGGTGCCGGAGCCAGCAGCTTCACTAGGAGAGCTGGGGCTGGGTCTTCGGGCAAGGGAGCCGGACAGTTGGTCGGGATATCGCCTGCCAAGCCTGTCAAAGGTACGGGAGTTTAGATCCCGCATAGAGTTAATCTATGAAAAAGAGCTTAATAATCCTGTCAAAGGCATAGATAGTTTACCTCGCTAGCGTGACGCTGTGTGTTGTATCCGCGGTCCTCGGAAGCGGATGCGGGGGCCTCGGCGCCTTTGATTAGCACCTTCTAGACGTCTTCATACGATGTGTCGAAGAGCCTGTTGAGGGTTCGGTGCTGCGCCGAGTCGAACTCCCACAAATTGAAATCCCGTTGTTGGCACGGGAGGATCAGACGAACGAGCATGACCTGGACTATATTGACAAGCCGGATTGGCTTGTTTACCAGGGACTGGATGCAGGTCTTCAGTCCGGTCACCTCTTCCTCGTTGACCCACGACAGGCCCGTCTCTTTCCAGGACATAAGCCGCGTGGGGGGTCCGGATCTGAACTCGGGGGCTGCAACCCATTCCGGATCGCGTGGCTCGGTGATGTAAAACCACCCGGCTTGCCACCCCTTTAGGGTCTCCACAAAGGAGCCCTCGAACCAGAGGACGTTGGCTATCTTTTGCCAGCCATAGCTTCTCCGCACTCCGCTTGGCTGCCGCGCACCACCTTGGGCTTGACGTTGAAGGTCTTAAGCCAAAGGCCGAAATGGGGGCGGACGCGGAGGAAGGCCTCACACACGACGATAAACGCCGAGATGTTGAGGATGAAGTTCGGGGCCAGATCGTGGAAATCTAGGCCGTAGTAGAACATGAGTCCCCGGATGAATGGGTGAAGTGGAAAACCCAGTCCGCGGAGGAAGTGGGGAAGGAAAACTACCCTCTCATGGGGCCTTGGGGTGGGGAGAAGCTGCCCCTTCTCGGGAATCCGGTGTGGGATGTCCTTGGACAGGTATCCGGCCTTCCTTAGCTTTTTTACTTGAACCTCCGTGATGGAGGAGACCATCCACTTGCCTCCCGCTCCGGACATTGCTGGAGAAGGTTGAGGTGGGAAGAGCGGGCTTGGGCGCTGGAGCTAGAGTGCGCAAGAGATGGATTGGCAAAGGAGGAAGAAGGCGTAGGTGAAAAGGTGGATCCTTATCCCCTTATATGGGCGGATGCGGTTATGCGTCCCCACCTACCTAATAAAACTCGCTTGCCTCCCAAGCGCCGTGGTAAATGGCGCTATTGGGTTACCCACGTCCGTATTGATGAGAATCCTGTTAAAAGGGGCACACGATCTCTGCTTTGACAAGACGTACCAAGGAAACCGCCTCGCAAGACGTGCTGAGGGTGAAAAAGTAAAGACGATTCGTAAATGGACTTGGCCGTAGTGTGATGACGCACTGCGGAATATGTCGGCAGATTTGATTTGTGTTAATATTATTCTCTCTATGGCAATATTGGGAAACTTATTTTCCAGAGCCGGACACTATTCTTGGTGTTTACAATCTTCTATGAAGGACTTGGAGGAGGAACCCGCCTTGCAATGCCGAAGACAATCTGCGCGTCGGACTCGTCGTCATTGAAGCCTGGTTCAGGGGCTACTTAGGGAGTCCTGGATTAGGGGGTGTTCGGGTAGCTGGACTATACCTTCGCCGGACTCCTGGACTATGAAGATACAAGATTGAAGACTCCGTCCCGTGTCCGGAAGGGAATTTCCTTAGCATGGAAGGCAAGCTAGGCGATGCTGATACTCAAGATCTCCTACCATTGTAACCGACTCTATGTAACCCTAACCCTATCCGGTGTCTATATAAACCGGGGGGTTGTAGTCCGTAGGACGAATCATCATCATACACAATCATACCATAGGCTAGCTTCTAGGGTTTAGCCTCCTTGATCTCGTGGTAGATCTACTCTTGTACTACCCATATCATCAATATTAATCAAGCAGAAGTAGGGTATTACCTCCATCGAGAGGGCCCGAACCTGGGTAAAAACATCGTGTCCCTTGTCTCCTGTTACCGTCCGGCCTTGACGCACAGTTCGGGACCCCCTACCCGAGATCCGCCGGTTTTGACACCGACAGCAGTGCTCGTCGTCGAACGAGAAACGGACGGACACAAATACCCCCTTCAAAAGCCAGTATATTATGTATCCACTGTCCTCACTCCATGCAAATCATGGTACCTGCATTATCAAAAGATAGCCTACGCGGTATTCATGGCATCCCGCAAGCTGCGACACTACTTTCAAGAGTGTTCAATTACAGTAGCCTCAGAAGTGCCACTTAACGATATTATAAACAACCGCGATGCCACGGGCTGGATTGCCAAATGGGCCATTGAGCTTGAGGGAGTCCTGGATTAGGGGGTGTCCGGATAGCCGGACTATACCTTCGGCCGGACTCCTGGACTATGAAGATACAAGATTGAAGACTTCGTCCCGTGTCCGGAGGGGACTTTCCTTGGCGTGGAAGGCAAGCTGGGCGATGCGGATATTCAGATCTCCTACCATTGTAACAGACTTTGTGTAACCCTAACCCTCTCCGGTGTCTATATAAACCGGAGGGTATTAGTCCATAGGACAACTCCAACATACAACAATCATACCATAGGCTAGCTTTTAGGGTTTAGCCTCCTTGATCTCGTGGTAGATCTACTCTTGTACTACCCATATCATCAATATTAATCAAGCAGGACGTAGGGTTTTACCTCCATCAAGAGGGCCCGAACCTGGGTAAAACATTGTGTCCCTCGTCAACTGTTACCATCCACCTAGACGCACAGTTCGGGACCCCCTACCCGAGATTCGCCGGTTTTGACACCGACATAGGTGCTTTCATTGCGAGTTCCTCTGTGCCGTCGCAATCAGGAAGGATGCCTCTTCCCATCTTTAAAGACGGCGCCATTACTAAGGGAGCCTTGGCTGTTGGCCAAACTCTCCGGCTAGGTGGTTTTCTTATCACCGCATGTTAGGCTGTTGCGTCGACGGTGACTTCTTGGGTCAATGAAAGCAACCTTCACGTCAGCTCGGAACTCGCCGAGCAGTTAGATCCAATGGAGCTCTCTTCCATAAACGAGCTCTTGGATCGCATCGCCGCTCTGGGGGTCACTACAGATTACGACCAAGTTGGGCTTAAACCCGATCTAAGAGAAACTAACTCTCCCCAAGCCACCCATCACGTGGCTGTGGTCGAGGCACAGTGCGGCGATCTTTCATCTATCCTAAGGACTAGCTACGTCCGGATTCCCGATCCCTCCAAGCCGGATACCCGCGGAGGGGAGGACGTAACTCAAGACCTGAACTTAGAATCAGGCAACGGGCTAGATTCAATGGACAACATCCAAGAATCCAAACTTCAGAGTTCGGAAACTCCTTGGCCACCGAGTCTCAGATTGGGTGAGGTTCCGGATCTAACTCCACCCACCCACCCGAACATAAGCGATCTATCCCAAATCAGGCAAAAGCCCAAAGAAACAGTACATCATTACTGGGCGAGATTCCTCCTAGTTATGAACAGGATAAAGGACGGCCGCGAGGAAGACGCAATCTCAATTTTCCGTAATAATTGCATGGACGAGGGAATCCTCAATGCCATAAGTCATCGTGATATTACACGCTTCGCTGACTTGGCGTCCATAGTACAAAAATACTGTGCGATGGAAAGCACCTCGAAAACCAAAATAAAATTTTGGGATAATCCGGCTCTGAGTAGAAACCTCGTTCGTAAAAGGGTGCATCATCGAGAGACACCCGGGTTGAAAACCAAAAAACCAAAACCCTATACAGGTCATGGAACCGTACTGGAAGGATGGCTTAATGGACCCTGTAAAATTCATAGTACAGAGGACGCCACACCAACTCACAGCCTTAGAGCATGTTGGATACTCCGGCAGGTGGCTAAAATTGGCGAAGACCTCCTAATCCCGGAGGCCGCAGAAAACCACCCCAGGGACACCAGTACAGTCTTAACAGTCTTTGAGACTTTCGCATCAAATAATATGCGAAAAAGAACACTCCGCAGTCTTGCCAAAGTTTATCAAGTAGCAACAATAAACCCATGGAGTGACACGGCTATCACTTTTAATGCCAGTGATGAACCTAAATTCCGAACAGCCCGAGCACCAGCCGCATTGGTCCTCAGTCCAATTGTGGACGACTTTTGGCTCACCAAGGTACTCATGGATGGAGGCAGCGGATTGAACCTCATTTATGAGGAAACCCTCCAAAAAATGGAAATAGACTAGAACCGCATCGAGTGAAGCAGCACAACCTTTCGAGAAATAATCCCCAGTCGGGAAGCGTGCTGTACAGGAAAAATCAGACTAGATGTGGTGTCCGGCATGCCGGATAATTATAGGTCTGAAGAGGTCACGTTCCAGGTGGCCCCGTTCAGTAGCGGATACCACGCTCTACTAGGGCGGGAAGCGTTTACAATCTTCCAAGCAATACCCCATTACGAGTACATGAAGCTCAAGATGCCCGGGCCGAACGAAATTATCACTCTCGCTAGCGATCTGTACATAGCACTCCGCGCCGAAAACAAGATAGCCGCATTAGCCCTCGAGGCACTATCCGAAGCCCTAGCGGCTGAGGAACTGACTACGCTTCGCTCCACGGTAAACAGGGATGATGTGATACTCGACAAAATATCCAAGTCCACCTCCTTTAAACCAGCGGACGAAATAGTCAAATTCCAGGTCCATCCAACGGACCCCAATAAAACAGCTTCCATCGGGGTACAATTAAACCCTGATGTAGACGCCGCACTGCAAGAATTCCTACGTGAAAATTGGGACATCTTCGCCTGGCACCCTTCAGACATGCCAGGAATCCCATGCAGGCTGGCCGAACATAGCTTAAATATCCTAAAAGGATTCAAACCTGTCAAACAAGCCCTTCGGCGTTTCTCCGAACACAAGAGACAGGCTATGGGAGAGGAGCTAGCCAAGCTATTGGAGGCCGGATTCATCAGAGATATAAAACATCCGGACTGGCTAGCAAACTTGGTGATGGTACCAAAGAAGGACAAATCCTGGCGCCTGTGCGTCGATTTCAAAGACCTTAACAAGGCCTGCCCAAAGGATCCCTTCCCCCTCCCTCGCATCGATCAAATTATCGACGCCACTCCAGGACACGATTCATTGTGTTTCCTCGACGCATACTCCGGCTACCATCAAATCAAGATGACAGAATCAGACCAAGCCGCAACGGCATTCATCACACCATACGGCCCATTCTGCTTCAACACAATGCCCTTCGGGCTCAAAAACGCCGACGCAACATATCAGCGCATGATTCAGACATGTCTAGCAAACCAGATCGGCAAAACAGTGGAGGCATACGTGGATGATGTGGTCGTAAAAACAAGACACGTCGAATCTCTAGTAGATGACTTGAGGCTTACATTCGATAACCTCCGAACATATGACATCAAGCTCAACCCAGAAAAGTGTGTTTTCGGCGTTCCAGCCGGAAAGCTCTTGGGCTTCTCGTATCCGGCAGAGGAATTGAAGCAAATCCAGCCAAGATCCGAGCTTTGTCGCAATTGGATATTCCAAAGGACCTCAAACAAATACAAAAATTAACCGGATGCGTGGCGGCTCTAAGCCGCTTCATCTCCCGCTTGGGAGAAAAGGCACTACCCCTTTATCGCCTCCTTCGGCGCACCGAACACTTCGAGTGGACGGATACTGCCACGGCCGGACTCAACGAAATAAAAGCCATATTGGCAACAAACCCAGTCCTGGCCGCGCCAAATATTGGCGAACCAATGCTATTGTACATTGCAGCAACACACCAGGTTGTTAGCGCAGTGCTCATCGTCGAACGAGAAACGGACGCACACAAATTCCCCCTTCAAAAGCCGGTCTACTATGTGTCCACTGTCCTCACTCCATGCAAATCACGATACTCGCATTATCAAAAGATTGCATACACGGTATTCATGGCATCCCGGAAGCTGCGACACTACTTTCAAGAGTGTTCGATAACAGTAGCCTCCGAAGTACCACTCAATGATATTATAAATAACTGCGATGCAATGGGCCAGATTGCAAAATGGGCCATCGAGCTCCTCCCATTCGACATAACTTACAAGACACGGCAAGCTATAAAGTCGCAGGTTTTGGCCGACTTCGTCGCAGAATGGACGGAGGCCGAACTCCCTAAAGAGTACGGCACATATTCAAACTGGATCATGCATTTCGACGGCTCCAAAATGTTGGCCGGTCTGGGGGCTGGCGTCGTTTTGACGTCCCCCACGGGAGACACAGTTCAATACGTACTCCAGATTATGTACACAGACTCCAACAATGCAGCCGAATACGAGGCCCTTTGACATGGTCTCCGGATGTTAGTATCCATGGGCATTCAACGCCTAGAGGTGCGCGGGGATTCGAAACTCGCGATATCCCAAATAAATGGAGACTTCGATGCCAAGGATCCGAAAATGGCAGCTTACCGCAACACCGTCTTAAAAATGTCAGCTCGGTTCGAGGGGCTCGAATTTCACCACATAGCCCCGGAAAACAATCAGGCGGCAGACGTCCTGGCACGCATCGCCGCAAAACGCGATGAAGTCCCCCCAACATCATCTGGGAAAGGCTATTCAAGCCATCCGTAATATGGGAAGGGGAACCTGGCAATAACAGCCCGGACCCAACTGCACTGTCCGGCACCGAACAATCTGACATAATCAAAGGCTTTGCCAATGAAATTACAGCTTCAACCCACATAATAATGGCCGTCATCGCCCTGTGGACAGAACCATTCCTAGCCTACCTTACTAGGCAGGAGCTCCCAGAGGACCAAAATGAGGCACACTGCATAGTGCGGCGATCTAAAGCCTACAAAGTCCATGAGGGAGAACTTTATAAGAAAAGTACCACCTGAGTCCTTCAAATGTGCATCTCCGAAGAGGAAGGGCGGAACTTGCTGGCTAAAATTCATGCCGGACTTGGTGGTCATCAAGATGCAGCTCGGTCCCTTGTAAGCAAGGCGTTCCGTGCAGGCTTTTATTGGCCGACGGCCCGGGCAGACGCTCAGGACCTGGTCGAACGATGCGTCGGTTGCCAGCTTTTCGCAAACCAAAGCCATATGCCACCCACCGCCCTCCAAACTATCCCCATTACTTGGCCTTTCGCGGTCTGGGGGCTTGACATGGTTAGACCCCTTAAAGGCGGAACCCACAAGAAAAAATACTTACTGGTCATGGTGGACAAGTTCACCAAATGGATAGAAGCCAAACCTGTTAAGACGGCCGAATCCGGACCGGTGATAGACTTCATATCCGGGGTCATACACCGTTATGGTGTCCCCCACAGCATCATCACTGATAACGGCATGAACTTTACGGCCGACGAGGTAAAACTCTGGTGCAAACACATGGGCATCAAGCTCGATTATGCATCCGTCTATCACCCACAAACTAACGGCCAGGTCGAATGTGCAAATGGTCTTATTATGAGCGGCATCAAACCTAGATTAGTGCGGTCCCTCAAGGAATCCAACACGCACTGGGTAGAGGAGCTCGACTCTGTACTCTGCGGGCTGCGGACCACGCCGAATCGCACCACCGGATACACACCATTCTTCATGGTGTATGGCGCAGAGGCGGTTTTGCCTTGCGACATCATTCATGACTCACCTCGAGTGTGCATGTACGAAGAAAGAGAAGCCAAACTCGATCGACAGGACAGCTTGGACGCCTTAGAGGAGGAGCGTGACGTGGCAAAAGCCCGTTCCGCATTCTATCAACAGCAAGCTCGAAACTATCAAAGCAGAGAAGTACGGGCCAAAAATTACAACGTTGGCGAACTAGTTCTACGCCTGTCGGACAAGAAAAAGGACAAACGGAACCCCAAGTGGAAAGGTCCCTTCATAATCGACCAAGTCCTGACTGGCGGGGTGTACCGCCTGCGAGATGCGTCGGACAACCGACTCGAGCCTAACCCATGGAACGCAGCCCGTCTCCGAAGATTCTATGCTTAGCGCCGGACTCTGTGTTCATCTCCTACCTCTGTCTATTTTTTATTTTTTCTGTCTTACATTTCTCTCCCTCCCTTAAAGACTAATACAGAGACGCGCTATCCGCGCTCACTATACCTGGGGGCTTCTTTAAACAGAAGCTTATTTATACGGGCTTCATGCCCAACACATGTGTCAAAGTTCCACATGTACCTTTTACTCGCCATTATATGCATCGATATGACTTAAGTTTTGGCCAAGCTGGGTTGCCTGGCTCCTGTGCTTACCCCTACATTCCCGATTGTTCGGCTAGGTGGTAAAGGGAGCACCTCTGCGATTGTTATTGCCGGGTCAGCCGGATGTGTACCTCAGACTGGGTGAAGCCGAAAGCTAGCGTTCTTAAGGGAATATTCGGTCGGTGAACTAAAGATGACCTTTTTTACTTATTTTGTTGGAAATATGCCCTAGAGGCAATAATAAATTTATTATTATTATATTTCCTTGTTCATGATAATCGTTTATTATCCATGCTAGAATTGTATTGATAGGAAACTCAGATACATGTGTGGATACATAGACAACACCATGTCCCTAGTAAGCCTCTAGTTGGCTAGCTCGTTGATCAATAGATGGTTACGGTTTCCTGACCATGGACATTGGATGTCATTGATAACGGGATCACATCATTAGGAGAATGATGTGATGGACAAGACCCAATCCTAAGCCTAGCACAAGATCATGTAGTTCGTATGCTAAAGCTTTTATAATGTCAAGTATCATTTCCTTAGACCATGAGATTGTGCAACTCCCGGATACCGTAGGAATGCTTTGGGTGTGCCAAACGTCACAACGTAACTGGGTGGCTATAAAGGTGCACTACGGGTATCTCCGAAAGTGTCTATTAGGTTGGCACGAATCGAGACTAGGATTTGTCACTCCGTGTGACGGAGAGGTATCTCTGGGCCCACTCGGCAGGACATCATCATAATGTGCACAATGTGATCAAGGAGTTGATCACGGGATGATGTGTTACGGAACGAGTAAAAGAGACTTGCTGGTAACGAGATTGAACAAGGTATCGGGATACCGACGATCGAATCTCGGGCAAGTATCGTACCGATAGACAAAGGGAATTGTATACGGGATTGATTAAGTCCTTGACATCGTGGTTCATCCGATGAGATCATCGTGGAACATGTGGGAGCCAACATGGGTATCCAGATCCCGCTGTTGGTTATTGACCGGAGAACATCTCGGTCATGTCTGCATGTCTCCCGAACCCGTAGGGTCTACACACTTAAGGTTCGATGACGCTAGGGTTATAAAGGAAGCTTGTATGTGGTTACCGAATGTTGTTCGGAGTCCCGGATGAGATCCCGGACGTCACGAGGAGTTCCGGAATGGTCCGGAGGTAAAGATTTATATATAGGAAGTATGGTTTTGGCCACCGGAAGTGTTCTGGGCATCACCGGTAGTGTACCGGGACCACCGGAGGGGTCCGGGGGTCCACCGGGAGGGGCCACGGGCCTCGGAGGCATACATGGGCCAAGTGTGAGAAGGGACCAGCCCCTAGATGGGCTGGGGCGCCTCCCCACCAAGGCCCATGCGCCTGGAGAGAAGAGGGGGTAAACCCTAGGGCAGATGGGCCCTAAAGGCCCATGCCTGGTGCGCCTCCCTCTCTCCCCCCACTTGGCCACCAACCAGATGGGGATTGGGGCTGCCGCCGCCCCTAGGGTGGAAACCCTAGGTGGGGGCGCACCCTCCTCCCTCTCCCCTATATATAGTGAGGCCTAGGGCTGCCCGTAACACACGTGATTCGATCCCTCGTTGGTGCAGCCCTGCGTCTCTTCTTCCTCCTCTCCTGCGGTGCTTGGCGAAGCCCTGCAAGATTGCCACGCTCCTCCACCACCACCACGCCGTTGTGCTGCTGCTGGACGGAGTCTTCCTCAACCTATCCCTCTCTCCTTGCTGGATCAAGGCATGGGAGACGTCACCGGGCTGTACGTGTGTTGAACGCGGAGGTGCCGTCCGTTCGACACTAGGATCATCGGTGATTTGAATCATGACGAGTACGACTCCATCAACCCCGTTCACTTGAACGCTTCCGCTTAGCGATCTACAAGGGTATGTAGATGCACTCTCCTTCCCCTCGTTGCTGGTTTCTCCATAGATAGATCTTGGTGACACGTAGGAAAATTTTGAATTTCTGCTATGTTCCCCAACAGTGGCATCATGAGCTAGGTTTATGCGTAGTTTCTATGCACGAGTAGAACACAAAGTAGTTGTGGGCGTCGATATTGTCAATTATCTTGCCGTTACTAGTCTTATCTTGATTCGGCGGCATTGTGGGATGAAGCGGCCTGGACCAACCTTACACGTACGCTTACGTGAGACCGGTTCCACCGACTGACATGCACTAGTTGCATAAGGTGGCTGGCGGGTGTCTGTCTCTCCCACTTTAGTCGGATCGGATTCGATGAACAAGGTCCTTATGAAGGGTAAATAGAAATTGGCTATTCACGTTGTGGTTTTGGCGTAGGTTAGAAACGTTCTTGCTAGCAACACTGTAGCAGCCACGTAAAAACTTGCAACAACAATTAGAGGACGTCTAACTTGTTTTTGCAGCAAGTGTTATGTGATGTGATATGGCCAAAAGGATGTGATGAATGATATATGTGATGTATGAGATTGATCATATTGTTGTAATAGGAATCACGACTTGCATGTCGATGAGTGTGACAACCGGCAGGAGCCATAGGAGTTGTCTTAATTTATTTATGACCTGTGTGTCAACATAAACGTCATGTAATTACTTTACTTTATTGCTAACCATTAGCCATTGTGGTAGAAGTAATAGTTGGCGAGACAACTTCATGAAGACACAATGATGGGGATCATGATAATGGAGATCATGGTGTCATGCCGGTGACGATGATGATCATGGAGCAGGAGCAAAATGATATTGGCCATATCATGTCACTTTTTGATTGCATGTGATGTTTATCATGTTTATACATCTTATTTGCTTAGAACGATGGTAGTAAATAAGATGATCCCTCATTAAAATTTCAAGAAAGTGTTTCCCCTAACTGTGCACCGTTGCGAAAGTTCGTCGTTTGGAAGCACCACGTGATGATCGGGTGTGATAGATTCTTACGTTCACATACAACGGGTGTAAGCCAGATTTACACACGCGAAACACTTAGGTTGACTTGACGAGCCTAGCATGTACAGACATGGCCTAGGAACACAAGAGACCGAAAGGTCGAGCATGAGTCGTATGGTAGATACGATCAACATGAAGATGTTCACCGATGATGACTAGTCCGTCTCACATGATGATCGGACACGGCCTAGTTGACTCGGATCATGTAATCACCTAGATGACTAGAGGGATGTCTATCTAAGTGGGAGTTCATAAGATGAACTTGTTTATCCTGAACATAGTCAAAAGGTTTTTGCAAATTATGTCGTAGCTCGCGCTTTAGTTCTACTGTTTTAGATACGTTCCTAGAGAAAATTTAGTTGAAAGTTGATAGTAGCAATTATACGGACTGGGTCCGTAAACTGAGGATTGTCCTCATTGCTGCACAGAAGGATTATGTCCTTAATGCACTGCTCAGTGAGCTGAACCTCGAGCGTCGGTTGTGGATGTTGCGAACATCTGACATACACGCTTTGATGACTACATAATAGTTCAGTGCGTATGGTTTAGAATTGAGGCACCAAAGACGTTTTTGAAACATCGCAGAACATATGAGATGTTCCAAGGACTGAAATTGGGATTTCAGGCTAGTGCCCGCGTCAAGAGGTATGAGACCTCTGACAAGTTTCCTAAGCCTACAAACTAAGGATAAAAGCTCAATCGTTGAGCTTGTGCTCAGATTGTCTGAGTACAACAATCACTTGAATCAAGTGGGAGTTGATCTTCCAGATAAGATAGTGATGTTTCTCCAAAGTCATTGCCACCAAGCTGCTAGAGCTTCGTGATGAACTATAACATATCAGGGATAGATATGATGATCCTTGAGATATTCGCGATGCTTGACACCGCGAAAGTAGAAGTCAAGTAGGAGCATCAATTGTTGATGGTTAGTTAAAAACCACTAGTTTCAAGAATGGCAAGGGCAAGAAAGGGATACTTCATGAAACGACAAGTTAGTTGCTGCTCAAGTGAAGAAGCCCAAAGTTGAACCCAAGCCCGAGACTAAGTGCTTCTGTAATAAGGGGAACAGCCACTGGAGCAGAATTACCCTAGATACTTGGTAGATGAGAAGGCTGGCAAGGTCGATAGAAGTATATTGGATATACATTATGTTAATGTGTACTTTACTAGTACTCCTAGTAGCACCAGGGTATTAGATACTGGTTCGGTTGCTAAGTGTTAGTAACTCGAAATAAAAGGCTACGGAATAAACGGAGACTAGCTAAAGGTGAGATGACGATATATGTTGGAAGTGTTTCCAAGGTTGATGTAATCAAATATCGTAGGCTCCCTCTACCTTCGAGATTGGTATTAAAACCTAAATAATTGTTATTTGGTGTTTGCGTTGGGCATAGACATGATTGGATTATGTTTATCACAATACGGTTATTCATTTAAGGAGAATAATGGTTACTCTGTTTATTTGAATAATACCATCCCGATCATAGTGATACACGTGTTCATGCCAAAAGATATAAGATAGTAATGATAGTACCACATACTTGTGGCACTGCAATTTGAGTCATATTGGTATAAAACGCATGAAGAAGCTCCATGTTGATGGATCTTTGGGCTCACTCGTTTTTGAAAAGTTTGAGACATGCGAACCATGTATATTGGTGTATATGCATGAAGAAACTCCATGCAGATGGACCGTTTGGACTCACTTGATTTTGAATCACTTGAGACATGCAAATCATACCACATGGGCAAGATGACTGAAAGCCTCGTTTTCAGTAAAATGGAACAAGAAAGCAACTTGTTGGAAGTAATACATTTTGATGTGTGCAGTCCAATGAGTGCTGAGGCACGCAGTGGATATCGTTGTGTTCTTACTTCACGGATGATTTGAGTAGATACTGAGTATATTTACTTGATGAAACACAAGTCTGAATTATTGAATGGTTCAAGTAATTTCAGAGTGAAGTTGAAGATCATCGTGACAAGAGGATAAAATGTCTATGATATGATCATAGAGATGAGTATCTGAGTTATGAGCTTTGGCACGTAATTAAGACATTGTGGAAATTGTTTCACAATTGATACCGCCTGGAACACCATAGTGTGATGGTGTGTCCGAACATCATAGTTGCACCCTATTGGATATGGTGCGTACCATGATGTCTCTTATCAAATTACCACTATCGTTCATGGGTTAAGCATTAGAGGCAACCACTTTCACTTTAAATAGGGAACCACACAAATCCGTTGAGATGACACCGTATGAACTATGGTTTAGAGAAACCTAAGCTGTTGTTTCTTAAAAGTTTGGGACTACGACGCTTATGTGAAAAAGTTTCAGGCTGATAAGCTCGAACCCGAAGCGGATAAATGCATCTTCATAGGACACCCAAAAACAGTTGGGTATACCTCCAGTCTCAGATCCAAAAGCAATAGGAATTGTTTCTTGAATCGGGTCCTTTCTCGAGGAAAAGTTTCTCTCGAAAGAATTGAGTGGGAGGATGGTGGAGACTTGATGAGGTTGTTGAACCGTCACTTCAACTAGTGTGTAGCAGGGCACAGGAAGTTGTTCATGTTGCACCTACACCAATTGAAGTAGAAGCTTATGATAGTGATCATGAAACTTCGGATCAAGTCACTACCAAACCTCGTAGGACGACAAGGATGCGTGCTATTTCAAAGTGGCACGTAATCCTGTCTTGGAAGTCATGTTGCTAGAAAACAATGAACCTACGAGCTATGGAGAAGCAATGGTGGGCCCAGATTCCAAGAATGGCTCGAGGCCATAAAATCTGAGAGAGAATCCATATATGAAAACAAAGTGTAGACTTTGGAAGAACTACTTGATGGTCGTAAGGCTGTTAGGTACATATGGTTTTTAAAAGGAAGACGGACAATGATGGTAAGTATCACCATTAGGAAAGATCGATTTGTCATTAAAGATGTTTTCCGACAAGTTCAAGGAGTTGACTACGATGAGACTTTCTCACTCGTAGCGATGCTAATAAGTCTGTTGGAATTATGTTAGCAGTTACTGCATTATTTATGAAATCTTGCAGATAGGATGTAAAAACATTGTTTCCTCGACGATTTTCTTGAGGAAAGGTTGTATGTGATACAACCAGAAAGTTTTGTCAATCCTGAAAGATGCTAACAAGTATGCAAAGCTCCAGAAATCCTTCTGAGGACTGGAGTAAGCATCTCGGAGTTGGAATGTATGCTTTGATGAGATGATCAAAGATTTTGGGTTTATACAGAGTTTATGAGAAACTTGTATTTCCAAAGAAGTGAGTGGGAGCACTATAGAATTTCTGATGAGTATATGTTGTTGACATATTGTTGATCAGAAATGATGTAGAATTTCTGGAATGCATATAGGGTTATTTGAAAAGTGTTTTTCAATGGAAAACCTGGATTAAGCTACTTGAACATTGAGCATCAAGATCTATAAGGATAGATCAAAATCGCTTAGTAGTACTTTCAAACGAACGCATACCATGACAAGATTTTGAAAGAGTTCAAAATAGATCAGTAAAGAAGGAGTTCTTGGCTGTGTTATAAGGTGTGAGTATTGAGTAAGACTCAAGACCTGACCACGGCAGAAGAGAGAGAAAGGACGAAGGTCGTCCCCTATGCTTAGACATAGGCTCTACAGTATGCTATGCGGTGTACCGCATCTGAAGTGTGCCTTGCCATGAGTCAGTCAAGGGGTACAAGAGTGATCCAGGAATGGATCACAGGACATCGGTCAAGGTTATCCTTGGTAACTGGTGGACTGATGAATTTTCTCGATTATGGAGGTGGTAAAAGAGTTCGTCGTAAAGGGTTACGCCGATGCAAACTTTGACACTGATCCAGATTATTCTAAGTAGTAAACTGGATTCGTATAGTAGAACAGTTATTTGGAATAGCTCCAAATAGAGCGTGGTAACTGCATCTAGGAGATGACATAGAGATTTGTAAAGCACACACGGATCTGAAAGGTTCAGACCCGTTGACTATAACATCTCTCACAAGCATAACATGATCAAACCCAGAACTCTTGGGTGTTAGTCACATAGGGATGTGACCTTGAGTGTTAATCACATATCGATGTGAACTAGATTATTGACTCTAGTGCAAGTGGGAGACTGTTGGAAATATGCCCTAGAGGCAATAATAAATTGATTATTATTATATTTCCTTGTTCATGATAATCGTTTATTATCCATGCTAGAATAGTATTGATAGGAAACTCAGATACATGTGTGGATACATAGACAACACCATGTCCCTAGTAAGCCTCTAGTTGACTAGCTCGTTGATCAATAGATGGTTACGGTTTCCTGACCATGGACATTGGATGTCATTGATAACGGGATCACATCATTAGGAGAATGATGTGATGGACAAGACCCAATCCTAAGCCTAGCACAAGATCATGTAGTTCGTATGCTAAAGCTTTTATAATGTCAAGTATCATTTCCTTAGACCATGAGATTGTGCAACTCCCGGATACCGTAGGAATGCTTTGGGTGTGCCAAACGTCACAACGTAACTGGGTGGCTATAAAGGTGCACTACGGGTATCTCCGAAAGTGTCTGTTGGGTTGGCACGAATCGAGACTGGGATTTGTCACTCCGTGTGACGGAGAGGTATCTCTGGGCCCACTCGGTAGGACATCATCATAATGTGCACAATGTGATCAAGGAGTTGATCACGGGATGATGTGTTACGGAACGAGTAAAAGAGACTTGCTGGTAACGAGATTGAACAAGGTATCGGGATACCGACGATCAAATCTCGGGCAAGTATCGTACCGATAGACAAAGGGAATTGTATACGGGATTGATTAAGTCCTTGACATCGTGGTTCATCCGATGAGATCATCGTGGAACATGTGGGAGCCAACATGGGTATCCAGATCCCGCTGTTGGTTATTGATTGGAGAACATCTCGGTCATGTCTGCATGTCTCCCGAACCCGTAGGGTCTACCAGGGCCGGCCCTAGCATCTCGGAGGCCCTAGTGCGAACATGGTACAATGGGCCCTACGGTCACACCTTACGTCTCCGTGTTCGCTGCTGCACCTCGAACCCGCAAGTCCGTTCAAACTATCCATATGACAACAGTAATTTTAAACAAACATTTTATGATCTATCTACTAGAAGTAGCAATTTGAAATTTGAACAAAAACACAAACACCTTCCATACAAGAACAGTAGAGAAATGTCACAAGATAAACCCCCAGCAACATCTAATCGTCATGTGGTAATGTGGTGATAGTGGATCATCTTTAACATGAAACAATTACTTGTGTGAGAATTTCATGCATGCAAGAGAATCGTCACATAATTCGCAATAAACAAGAAAAAAGACGGACAATCCATAGGATGAACAATTTACCTGTGGACCGGTGCTGGTGTCAACGCCTTAGCGGCAAGCCGAATGTGGTGCATCTTCAGCTCGTCGCCGGTGCCAAGGAGGTCACCACCAGGGCCTTGTCGCCTTGGGTACTTACAAAAGAACCTATCTATTACTAGTAGTACGAAACTCTCTGGCAAAGAAATTAAGGAGATGATACAGGTGAAAATCCATTCATGAGCGTCGCTTGGGTCCCGCCCCCCTGGGGACTTGGTGCAATTAATTGGGAGAGGAAGAAGATTGGACGGGAAGAAGAACGAACCGGCGGCGCTGTCTCACACAAAACGAAGCAATTAGGATTTAATCTCATGGCTGGCTCCACCGTCCTTAACGGGCTGCGAGTGCTACCTTCTTCAGTTTATTTTTCCCCTTCAAATGTATCAATACATGTGCACAGAGAGTATGGTGGGCCCCTGGACATGCTGGGCCCTAGGCGGCTGCACTCCTCGCCATGGCTTAGGGACGGCCCTGGGGTCTACACACTTAAGGTTCGATGACGCTAGGGTTATAAAGGAAGCTTGTATGTGGTTACCGAATGTTGTTTGGAGTCCCGGATGAGATCCCGGACGTCACGAGGAGTTCCGGAATGGTCCGGAGGTAAAGATATATATATAGGAAGTATGGTTTTGGCCACCGGAAGTGTTCTGGGCATCACCGGTAGTGTACCGGGACCACCGGAGGGGTCCGGGGGTCCACCGGGAGGGGCCACGGGCCTCGGAGGCATACATGGGCCAAGTGTGAGAAGGGACCAGCCCCTAGATGGGCTGGGGCGCCTCCCCACCAAGGCCCATGCGCCTGGAGAGAAGAGGGGGCAAACCCTAGGGCAGATGGGCCCTAAAGGCCCATGCCTGGTGCGCCTCCCTCTCCCCCCCACTTGGCCGCCACCCAGATGGGGATTGGGGCTGCCGCTGCCCCTAGGGTGGAAACCCTAGGTGGGGGCGCACCCTCCTCCCTCTCCCCTATATATAGTGAGGCCTAGGGCTGCCCGTAACACACGTGATTCAATCCCTCGTTGGTGCAGCCCTGCGTCTCTTCTTCCTCCTCTCCTGCGATGCTTGGCGAAGCCCTGCAAGATTGCCACGCTCCTCCACCACCACCACGCCGTTGTGTTGCTGCTGGACGGAGTCTTCCTCAACCAGTCCCTATCTCCTTGCTGGATCAAGGCATGGGAGACGTCACCAGGATGTACGTGTGTTGAACGCGGAGGTGCCGTCCGTTCGGCACTAGGATCATCGGTGATTTGAATCACGACGAGTACGACTCCATCAACCCCGTTCACTTGAACGCTTCCGCTTAGCGATCTACAAGGGTATGTAGATGCACTCTCCTTCCCCTCGTTGTTGGTTTCTCCATAGATAGATCTTGGTGACACGTAGGAAAATTTTGAATTTCTGCTACGTTCCCCAACATATTTATGTGCCCCCAAATGCTTTTTCTGCGTTCGCAGTCCGAACATGCACTTTAGGGCATGCCTCCCAGAGAAAGGACCCCCTAATAGAACTATTCTCTCTGGAAGATGTTTCTTACTAACCATGTAATATAACATAACTAGTTGGGCACTTGTCTGATAAAGCACTAATGACCCCTACGCCTGGTCTCCATGCATACCCCGGTTCTTATATAACTGCTAGGGTATTCGGACACACTCCGGACCGTCAGGTCCCGAGGTCGAAGCGAAAAGTTCGGCAACGACAAACGATCTACAATCTGGCTAGAAGGCATTACACATGTCAATTAAAATTACATAGTCACTCTGACTGATTGTATTCCTCTTCAATACCATCTAACAGGCTGTCTAATTTACAGTCCTGCTGGGAATACTTTGCGGCCAATTCTACTTGGCCGTATACTAAGCTTACAGGGATCTCCTTCCCATCGGGCCCCATAGGTCCGACCTCGGCCATATGGTTTGGGTCAGCCTTTGTGTAACGCGTTTTCACCATGGCCCAGGCCTCCCTAGCGCCTTGACGGCAGGCTGATATCTTCCACAACCGGAAGCACCGCCGCGCTCCCTTCAACTTCTCTGCAAGCTCTCCAAGACCCTCGGGCATGGAGAGGGACGGCCATAAGGCTTGGGCAACGCCCTGCATCGCCTGCCAAACTCGCTCATGCAGTTGCGAGAGCTCGGGAAGAAGGTCACCCGTAGAACCGGGCATCTCCTCTGCAGGACGACCTGTTAGCATACCTACAGACATAACTCTGTTAGTCGACTTCCTCACCAAACTCCTTTTCGAGAGTTCGTTCAAGCACTTACTAAATATGCCGTGTCGAAGCCGCCGATTCTCCTTAACGGAGTCCGACTGCTGGGAACGGACATCTTTGAGTTCAACGTCCAGCTTGGTGTTGGCATCTTGAAGATCATTCTTCTCCCGCCTCACCTTTGTCAGCATGCTCTCACAGGTCTTTAGCCGGCGCAGGAGTTGTTGATTTTCCGGATCTAGTCCGGCACCATCTGCAATATTATTTGTTAGATTCGCCCACACGCCGCACAATACTTATCCTTTTGAAGCATATATTACCAGGGGAGGTCTCCTCGGGCTCCCCTGTCGCGGCTAGTGTGGCCTCAAGTTGGGCTTTGCACTCTTTTAGCTCCTGGGACAGTTGGGTATTCCTCTCGGAAAGAACCTGTGTATTACATGATCCTTAAATCTATTCTAACTGTTTCAAGTCTCGGGGGCTACTGATATATATATATAACCATTAAAATTCTTACCGGTATGTCTTTTACATATTGCTCCGTGGCTCTGGCTAGACCATTTTGAGCAGCACAGAGATACGCATCTCCCGAATTAAAGGCCTCTAATGCCTCTTGGGAGAAACAAGCATCACGGAGAATTGTCCGGCGGCGCCGGTGATTCATGGCACTCTCCACCTCGGAACGGGTGGCAGACAGCCTGTCTTCATCCTCTGTCGGAGGAGCATCCGGTGCGTGCCTCGTGTTTTCCTCCGTCTCCGGGCCGGGCTGTGGAGCCTGGCTGGTCGAGGCGCGGTTGGCAGCCTCTCTGGATATAGTCCGGCGAGGCCTCTTTGTCCTGCACCGAGCAAAGTGTTAATATGCCTTAAGGGAATAACGCCTGGGCTAAACAGGCGCGCTATACCTTTGCACCGGTGCCTCAGTCCGGACTACATTCCTTTTTACCCCGCGGGGCCCTGCGGCCCCTCGTTGGCTTGCCGTCGCAGGCTCGGCCTCCCGCCTCAGGAACCTCCCCTGCAAAACACGGTTGTTGTCAAGAGCACTGAAAACATGTGAGGATGGATCCCTTCCCAAGGTGACGAGACTCCGGTTTCGGTTACCTAGGAGGCCGGGATTAACCCTGGGTAATCGGCCGTAATGGCCACCAAGGTATCATCCTTGCTCAGCTGATAAAACACCCCGTCAATCAGCTCCACCGAAATGTCCGGATCCTCTTCGGAGGCCGGATCGAGGGACCGTTCAGGATCCTTGGGCTGTGGAGGATGGCTGTTTATATCCTTTACTTCCTGACGCAGTTCCTGCGTAGGAGTCGTTAGACTATATATTTAATCATGGGAATATAAAACGGATGGGCAAGCAAGATTGTCCGCTTATCCAGCTTGGAGGGTTGTACATAGTAAATCCACCCTGTGGGTTGACGTAGAGGAATTCCTCCTCTTCTCCCTTGTACAAAGAGGACAAGATCTTTACTAGAGCGGCAACTGAGTCCGGTCCCTTACGACCATAACGAGTGGCGTCATCCTCCCCGTTAAAATCCCACATGGGGTGGCTTCTATATTGAAGCGGCTGCACCCCCCGGATGATGCATATGGCCATGACTCCAATCATGGTTAGTCCGGAATGAGCCAATAGTCTTATCCGGCCCATCAGGTAGAGGACGTCCCTGTCACTTTCTCTCTGAGAACCCCGTGGACGCCAGCTTAAGTGTTTCCTTAAGGGAGCACTGTTGAATTCGGGGAGGCCGATCCGGATAGGATCCGATAGTGGGAAATCCTCCATATAAAACCATTCTGAAGGCCAGTCCTCGGACGCCTTCTTTGGGGTTCCGGATAGATATCCGGTCCCGGCGATGCACCAGATTTCGACTCCTCCCACTTCATATATTAACCCCTCCTGAGAACGGGGTACCAGGCAGAACAGCCTCTTCCACAGCACGAAATGAGCCTCAACACCCAAGAACAGCTCGCAAAAGGCAACGAAGCCCGCGATATGCAATATAGAGGCAGGTGTGAGGTTGTGCAGCTGGAGGCCATAGAACTCCAGAAGCCCTCGGAGAAACGGATGAATTGGAAATCCGAGTCCCCTGATTAGATAAGGGACAAGGCATACCCACTCTACTTTGGAGGGAGTGGGAGCACTCTCCGCTTGCTCTCTGCCGTTATAGGCGGCGAGTCCGGCTCGAACCGGGACTATGTAGGCCGGAGGGAGGAATCCCTTGGTCTGAAGCGATACTAGCTCGCTATGCGGGATGGAGCACCTCTCCCAGTCTCCGGGCTTAGGGCTAGAAGGGCGAGAGGAGGAGTTGCGACGGCTGGCCATGGTGGAATGGACCTTTGTCGGATGCGCTCTGATGAACACTCGCGGAAGGGAGAAGGTGTGGTTTGGATCTAAATCCCCATTCCTTTAAATAGGCAGCTCATTTACGCGGCTAGGGGTGTAAATGTAACAACACCCAGACTTTTCGTATTCGTTTGACACATGGAAGGCGGCCATTATTGGGCGTAGAAGCCAAGGAGCGCTATATTACAAAAACCGGACATTATTCGACAGGTACACAGAATTTGGAGAGAAACCCGCCTTACAATGCTGAAGACAATCTGCGCGCCGGACTCGTCGTCATTGAAGCCTGGTTCGGGGGCTACTGAGGGAGTCCTGGATTAGGGGGTGTCCGGATGGCCGGACTATACCTTCGGCCGGACTCTTGGACTATGAAGATACAAGATTGAAGACTTCGTCCCGTGTCCGGAGGGGACTTTCCTTGGCGTGGAAGGCAAGCTTGGCGATGCGGATATTCAGATCTCCTACCATTGTAACCGACTTTGTGTAACCCTAACCCTCTCCAGTGTCTATATAAACCGGAGGGTTTTAGTCCGTAGGACAACTCCAACATACAACAATCATACCATAGGCTAGCTTCTAGGGTTTAGCCTCCTTGATCTCGTGGTAGATCTACTCTTGTACTACCCATATCATCAATATTAATCAAGCAGGACGTAGGGTTTTACCTCCATCAAGAGGGCCCGAACCTGGGTAAAACATTGTGTCCCTCGTCTCATGTTACCATCCGCCTAGACGCACAGTTCGGGACCCCCTACCCGAGATCCGCCGGTTTTGACACCGACAGAGCTCCTCCCATTCGACATAACATACAAACCCCGGCGAGCCATTAAGTCGCAAGTATTGGATGACTTTGTCGCCGAATGGACGGAAGCCGAACTCCCTAAAGAGTACGACGCATACTCCAATTGGATCATGCACTTCGACGGCTCCAAAATGCTTGCCAGTCTGGGGGTTGGCGTCGTCCTGACATCCCCAACCGGAGATACAGTTCAATACGTACTCCAGATAATGTATAAGACTCCAACAATGCAGCCGAATACGAGGCCCTATTACATGGTCTTCGGATGGCGGTTTTCCATGGGCATTCAACGCCTGGAGGTGCGTGGGGATTCGAACCTCGCAATATCCTAAATAAATGGAGACTTCGATGCTAAGGATCCAAAAATGGCGGCTTATCGCAATGTCGTACTCAAGATGTCAGCTCGGTTTAAGGGGCTCGAATTCCACCATGTGGCTCGGGAAAACAATCAGGCGGCGGATATCCTCGCCCGCATCGGTGCAAAACGCGATGCGGTCCCACCCAACATCTTCTTGGAGAAGTTGTTTAAGCCATCCGTGGTATGGGAAGGGGACGCCGGTAACAATAATCCGGACCCAGCCACAATGCCCGACACCAAAAACTCTGACATAATCGGAGGCCCTGCCACCGAAATAACACCTTCAGCCGACGTAATAATGGCCATCATTGCCCCATGGACAGAACCATTCCTGGCCTACCTAACTAGGCAGGAACTTCCCGAGGACCAAAATGAGGCACGCTGCATAGTGCCGCGATCTAAATCCTACAAGGTCCATGAGGGATAGCTTCAGAAGAAAAGCACTACCGGAGTCCTTCAAAGGTGCATCTCCGAAGAGGAGGGGCGGAAGCTTCTGGCAGAAATTCATGCCGGACTCGGCAGCCATCATGCCGCAGCACGGGCCCTTGTAAGCAAGGCCTTCCGTACTAGTTTTTGTTGGCCGACGGCCCAGACAGATGCACATGACTTGGTCCAACGCTGCGTCGGTTGCCAGCTTTTTGCAAACCAAATCCATATGCCACCTACCGCCCTCCAAACAATCCCCATTACCTGGCCCTTCGCGGTCTGGGGGCTTGACATGGTTGGACCCCTTAAAGGGGGAACCCATAAGAAAAAATACTTACTGGTCATGGTGGATAAATTCACCAAATGGATAGAAGCCAAACCTGTTAAAACGGCCATATCCGGACCGGTGATAGACTTCATATCCGGGGTTGTACACCGTTATGGCGTCCCCACAGCATCATCACTGACAACAGCACGGACTTCACGGCTGACGAGGTAAAACTCTGGTGCAGCAACATGGGCATCAAGCTCGATTATGCTTCTGTCTATCACCCACAAACTAACGGTCAAGTTGAGCGAGCAAATGGTCGTATCATGAGCGGCATCAAACCCAGATTAGTGCGGTCCTTAAAGGAATCTAACACACACTGGGTAGAGGAGCTCGACTCCGTACTCTGGGGGCTGCAGACCACGCCGAATCATACTACCGGATACACACCCTTCTTTATGGTGTACGACGCTGAGGCGGTTCTGCCCTGCGACATAATTCATGACTCACCTCGAGTGCGCATGTATGAAGAAAGAGAAGCCGAGCTCGATCGGCAGGACAGTCTGGACACCCTGGAGGAGGAGCGCGGCGTGGCCAAAGCCCGTTCCGCATTCTATCAGCAACAGGCTCAAAGATACCAAAGCAGAGAAGTACGGGCCAAAAATTATAACGTTGGCGAACTAGTTCTACGCCTGCCGGAGAAGAAAAATACCAAGCTCGAGCCCAAATGGGAAGGTCCCTTCATTATTGACCAAGTTCTGACCGGTGGAGCATATCGTCTGCGGGATGCTTCAGATAATCGACTTGAGCCGAACCCATGGAACGCAGCCAGGCTCCGAAGATTCTACGCCTAGTGCCGGACTATATGTTCGTCTCCTTTCTATGTCCATTTTTTCATATACATTATCTGTCTTTTCTTCCTTTCTTTCTTCTTTCTTTTTTTATTCTCAAAACCTTCAAGGGCCAACTTGTGCTTTGCTTGCACACTATTGACGCGCTAACCGTGCTCATTATACCTGGGGGCTTCTTACACAAAACCTTAATTATTTATCTGGGCTTCATGCCCCGCACATGTGTTATTCTTCCGCATGTACCTTTTCTTCGCCATTATATGCATCGATATGACTTAAGGTTTGGCCAAGCTGGGTTGCCTGGCTCTTGTATTTATGCCCTACGTTCCCGTTAATTCAGCTAGGGCATAAGGGGAGCACCTCTGCAATTGTTACTGCCGGGTCAGTCGGATGTGTACCTCAGACTGGGTGAAGCTGAAAGCTAGCGTTCTTAAGGGAATATTCGGTCGGTGAACAAAAGATGATTTTTATTTATTTTCCATATGTGCCACCAAATGTTTTTCCTGCATCTCTCCTCGCAGTTCGGACATGCACTTTAGGGCATGTGTACCCAGGGAAAGGAAACCTTAACGGAACTATTCTCCCTGGAAGATGTTTCTTATTACCCATGTAATATAACATAACTAGTTGGATACTTGTCTGTTCAAGCACTAATGACCCCTACGCCTGGTTTCCACGCATACCCCGGTTCTTATATAACTGAGCGGGTATTCAGATACACTCCGGACTATCGGGTCCCGAGGTTGAAGTGAAAAGGTCCGCCATGACAAATGATTTACAATCCGGCTAGAAGGAATTATATATGTCACTTTAATTACATAGTCACTTAGACTGACTAAATTCCTCTTCTATACCATCCAACAGGCTGTATAGCCTACAATCCTGTTGGGAATACTTTGCGGCTAATTCTACTTGCCCATACACTAAGCTAACGGGGATCTCTTTCCCATCAGGCCCTACAGGTCCGACCTCGGCCATGTGGTTTGGGTAAGCCTTGGTATAACGCGTCTTCACCATGGCCCAGGCTTCCCTGGCACCTTGGTTGCAGGCCGATATCTTCCACAATCGGAAGCGCCGCCACGCTCCCTTGAGCTTCTCCGCAAGCTCTCCAATGTCTGCTGGTAGGGCGACGGATGGCCACAAGGCCTGGGCAATACCCTGCATCGCCTGCCGAACTTGTTCGTGCAGTTGCGAGAGCTCGGGTAGAAGTCACCCGCAGACCCGGGCATCTCCTCCGCGGGACGACCCGTCAACATACCTGCAGACATAACTCTGTTAGTCCGGCCTCTTCGCTGAACTCTTTCAAGGGTTCATTTAAGCACTTACTAAAAATGCCGCGTCAAAGCCGCTTATTCTCCTTCACGGAGTCCGCAAGCTGGGCCCGAACATCTTTATGTTCCACGCTCAGCTGGGTATTAGCGTCTCAGAGATTATTTTTCTCTTCAATGACGCGTTATAGCACGCGCTCGCCGGCATTAAGCTGTCGTTCAGCATGTTTCGCATTCCCCGGCACGGCCTCCGGATTTACTCCGGAGTCATCTGTGAAAGCTATTGTTAGACTTGTAGGCACGCCGCACAAATATCTGGTACCTGCCGATTCGCAGCATAAACCCATTAGTTACCAGCGGGGGTCTTCTTGGACTCCACTTCTGCGGCAAGTGCGGCCGGAAGCTGGGCTTTGCAATCTTCCAGCTCCTGAGATAATTGGGTATTCTTTTCTGTCAAAACCTGCTCCATTCATGATCCCTAAATCAGTTATTCTAACTGCTTCAAGTCTCAGGGGCTACTGGTATATATAATCATCAAATTTTCTTATCCGTATATCCTTTACATACTGGTCCGTGGCTATGGCTAGACCATTTTGAGCAGCACGGATGTACGCATCTCCTGAGTTGAACGCATTAAACGCCTCTTGGGAGAAACAAGCGTCACGGAGTACGGCTCGGCGACGCCTGTGGTTCATGGCGCTCTCCACTTCGGAATTCGTAGCAGATATTTTATCTGCATCCTCGGTAGAAGGAGCGTCCGACGTGTGCCTCGTGTTCGCTTCTGCCTCTGTGTCCGACCTTGGAGCCCGACTGGTAGAGGCGTGATCAGCGACCTCTCTGGATATTGTTCGGCGAGCGTTCTTCCTTCTAGGAAACACGGGCGTTATTATGTTTTTAAAGACGACAACCACGGGGTAAGGTGTTGCATCATACCTCTGCGCGGGCGTCTCCGTCCGTATCGCCTTCCTTTTTAACCTGTCCGGCTTCGGAGCCCCTTGTTGGCGAATCGCCGCGGGCTCGGCATGGCGTCCCGAGGGCCTTCCCTATAAAACACTGTTTGTATTCGGTAGGTGAAGTGCATAAAAGGAAATCCTTCTAAAAGGTGGGACTTTGGTCTCATTTACCTGCGAGGCTGGGAGTAGCCCAGGGTAGTCGGCTATAATAGCCACCATGGCGTCATCACAGCTCAATTGGTAGAATACCCTGTCAATCAGCTCCACGAATATGTCCGGGTCCTCTTTGAGGCCGGGGTCGAGGGACCGCTCAGGATCCTCTGGTTGTGGAGGTGGGCTGTTGATCTCCCTTACAGCCTTATGCAACTCCTGTGAGGAAATTGCAAGGTAAAATATTTAACTGCAGAAATACGGAATGAGTGGGCATAAAAAGTGGCGGCCTACTCAGCTCGAAGGGTTGTACATGGAGAATCCATCCTGTGGTTTGATGCGGAGGAACTCCTCTTCCTCCCCCTTGTACAGACCGGACAAGATTTTTGCTAGGGCAGTAGCCGAGTCCGGCCCCTTGCGGCCGCAGCGGGTGGCATCATCTTCCCCGTTGAAATCCCACATAGGGTGGTCTCGATATTGAAGTTGTTGCACCCCCCGCATAATGCATATTGACATAACCTCGGTTATGGTCAGTCCTGATTGAGCCAATACCTTTATCCAGCCCATCAGGTAGATAACGTCTCTATCATCTTTCTCCTGAGGGCTCCGTGGCCGCCAGCTCAGGCGCTTCTTCAAGGGAGCATTATCAAACTCGGGATGGCCGATCCGGATAGGATCTGGAAGGGGGACGTCCTCCATATAAAACCACTCTGAAGGCCAGTCTTCGGACGTCTTCTTCGGGGTACCGGATAGGTATCCGGTCCCAGCGATGCGCCATACTTCGGCTCCGCCCACTTGATTTATTGACCCCCTCTGTGTACGGGGCACAAGGCAGAACAACTTCTTCCACAACGCGAAATGAGCTTTGCAGCCCAGAAACAGTTCGTAAAGGGCTACGTAGCCAGCGATATGCAGTATGGAGGCAGGAGTGAGGTTGTGCAACTGGAGGCCATAGAACTCCAGGAGCCCTCGGAGAAACGGATGGATTGGAAATCCGGGTCCCCTTAACAAATAATGGACAAGGCATACCTGCTCTCCCTTAGAGGGGTTAGGAAAGCTCTCCGCTTGCTCCCCGCCATTATAGGTGGCGAGCCCGGCTCGAACTGGGACCATATATGCTGGAGGGAGAAATCCCTGGGTCTGCAGCTTTACTAATTGGCTATGCGGGACGGAACACTTCTCCCAATCTCCGGGCTTAGGGCTGTCGGGGCGAGAAGAGGAGCTGCGCTGGCCGGCCATGTTGGGATGGATATTTTCGAGCGCGCTCCGATGAATGCTCGCTGAGGGAGGATGGTGTGGTTTGGATCTGAGAATCCTCGTCTCTTTAATAGACAGTTCATTCACATAGCTAGGTTGGTAAATGTAAAAACGCCCTGGCTCCCCACATTCGCGTGACACGTGGAAGATGGTCATTATTGGACGCAGAGGCCAAGAAGCACAACATTTATGATAAGCTGGACACTATTTAACAGGTACTCAGAGTTTGGAGAAGAACCCGCCTTGCAATCCCGAAGACAATCTGCGTGCCGGACTCATCATCATTGAAGCCTGGTTTGGGGGCTACTGAGGGAGTCCTGGATTAGGGGGTATCCGGACAGCCGGATTATATCCTTTGGCCGGACTGTTGGACTATGAAGATACAAGATTGCAGACTTCGTCCCGTGTCCGGATGGGACTCTCCTTGGCGTGGAAGGCAAGCTTGGCAATATGGATATGTAGATCTCCTTCTTTGTAACCGACTCTATGTAACCCTAGCCCCCTCCTGTGTCTATATAAACCGGAGGGGTTAGTCCATAGGAAAAAACAACAATCATACCATAGGCTAGCTTCTAGGGTTTAGCCTCCTCGATCTCGTGGTAGATCAACTCTTGTAATACCTATATCATCAATATCAATCAAGCAGGAGTAGGGTTTTTACCTCCATGGAGAGGGCCCGAACCTGGGTAAAAACATCGTGTCCCCTGTCTCCTGTTACCATCCGCCTAGACGCACAGTTCGGGACCCCCTACCCGAGATCCGCCGGTTTTGACACCGACACTCATATTTGTCAAGATCAATCATGCAGGAAGTAGGGTATTACCTGCATAGAGAGGGTCCGAACCTGGGTAAACATCATGTCCCTTGTATCCTGTTACCATCGACCTTAGACGCACAGTTCGGTACCCCCTACCCGAGATCCGCCGGTTTTGACACCAACAATGGTGATGACGATGGCGACGATGTCCCCCTCCTAGAGGGATGTTTCCCTGGCAGAACAGCTTCACCGGAGCCCTAGATTGGTTCCGCCAAGGTTCCGCCTCGAGACGGCGGCGCTTCGTCCCGAAAGCTTCCTTATGCTTTTTTTCATGGAAAAGGACACCTTATACCAGAACATGGGCATTGGGGGGCTTCCAGGTGGCCCACGAGGCAGGGGGCGTGCCCAGGGGGTAGGACGCGCCCTCCACCCTCGTGGACAGTGGGTGGCCCCCCTCTGGTGCTTTCTTCGCCCAATATTTTTAATATATTCCAAAATTGACTTTCGTGGAGTTTCAGGACTTTTGGAGTTTTGCGTAATAGGTCTCTAATATTTGCTCCTTTTCCAGTCCAGAATTCCAGCTGCCGGCATTCTCCCTCTTCATGTAAACCTTGTAAAATAAGAGAGAAAAGGCATAAGTATTGTGACATAATGTGTAATAACAGCCCGAAATTCAATAAATATAGATATAAAAGCATGATGCAAAATGGGTGTATCAACTCCCCCAAGCTTAGACCTCGCTTGTCCTCAAGTGGAAGCCGATATCGAAAAATATGTCCACATGTTTGGACATAAAGGTGTCGATAAAATAAAATATGGACTTGAGGGCATCATGATCATTCTTGAAACAACAACATATACATTCATATGATTTCTTATGCTAAAGTAACAATCTATTCACAATGTAAAGTATGAATCAGAAACTTCATTGAAAACTAACAAACTATAATCTTAGTCATTGAAGCAATTGCAATTTATCATAACATCGGAAAGAGTCAATATAAGAGCTTTTCAGCAGGTCCACATACTCAACTATCATTTAGTCTTTCACAATTGCTAACACTCACACAATACTTATGGGTATGAAGTTTTAATTAGACACAGAGAAAGATAGGGGCTTATAGTTTTGCCTCCCAAGCTTTGACCTCAAGGGTAACGTCAATAATAATGCTTTATGAAAGCCTACATCCAATTGGATATATATATCAGGATCTTCCAACACATAGTGCTTGCCGAAGGATAAAGTGTAAAAAGGAAAGGTGAAGATCACCATGACTCTTGTATAAGGTATAAGACAAAAATAAAAGTTAGGCCCTTCGCAGAGGGAAGCAGACGTTGTCATGTGCTTTTATGGTTGGATGCACAAAATCTTAATGCAAAAGAACGTCACTTTATATTGCCACTTGTGATAGGGACCTTTATTATGCAGTCCGTCGCTTTTATTTATTCCATATCACAAGCTTGTATAAAGCTTATTTTCTCCACACTAATAGATCATACATATTTAGAGAGCAATTTTTATTGCTTGCAGCAATGACAACTTACTTGAAGGATCTTACTCAATCCATAGGTAGATATGGTGGACTCTCATGGCAAAACTGGGTTTAAGGATATTTGGAAGCACAAGTAGTATCTCTACTTGGTGCGGAGAATTTGGCTAGCATGAGGGGGAAAGGCAAGCTCAACATGTTGGATGATCCATGACAATATAATTTATTTCGGATATGATAAAACATAACACATTACATTGTCTTCCTTGCCCAACATCAACTTTTTAGCATGCCATATTTTAATGAGTGCTCACAATCATAAAAGATGTACAAGATAGTATATTTATATGTGAAAACATCTCTTTCTTCATTACTTCTTATTAATTGCAACGATGACCAAAACTATGTTTGTCAACTCTCAACAACTTTTATTCATCATACTCCTTATATGTGAAGCCATTACTCTCCATAAGATCAATATGATCTCTTTATTTCTTTTTATTCTTTCCCTTTTTTCTTTTATTCCCTCAAGATCATAGCAAGATAACTAAGCCCTCGACTCAAGACTAATATTTATTAATATATAGCTCACGGACTCGATTACATAGATAAGGATCAACACAAAAACTAAAAGCTAGATCACACTAAACTTTATTCTACTAGATCAAGATATAACCAAAAGGATCGAACTAAGAAAAAATGGTAAAGATAGAAGTGTGATGGTGATACGATACCAGGGCACCTCCCCCAAGCTTGGCAGTTGCCAAGGGGAGTGCCCATACCCATGTATTTATGTCTCTTTCTTCGGAGGTGGTGATGATGGAGTTGTTGATGAAAATTGTGCCTTCAGCTTTTTCATATTGTAATTGAGGAGAGCAATTTCCTCCTTTAAATCATCGACCTCCAACTCCAGCTTCAAGATCTTATCACATAAATCTCCTTTGCTTTTCTGCCGAAAACAAGAAGGAATAGATCGGTTATTAGACCAGTTAGCCCTATTAGGGAGACTAGACTTCTTGAACTTCACGTGCATGTCCCCAGGTTGAGGTAGAGGAACATCCTCCTCCTCCAAACTTGAATCATCGATCCTCATCAAATGAGCATCCTCCTCATCATCCGTAGTTCGACCATAAGGAGATAAGTCCCCATAGGTCTTTGGGTCAGCAATGAGGTGTGAGACATAGCTCTCTCCATCGGAGTCTTGAGATGACATCTTGCTCTAATCTGCGGTAGAAACAACTCCAAACAAAAACAGAGGGTTGTGTCGTGGTACGGTGGTCAAAACCTTCGGGAGATTATATAATGATTTTTTACCGACCAAAAAAAGTATCGTGCAAGAAAACGGAGTCCGGAGGGCACACGAGGTGCCCACGAGGCAGGGGGCGCCTAGGGGGGTAGGGCGCACCCTCCACCCTTATGGATGCCTCGTGTCCCGTTCGGACTACTTCCTATTTTCCAATTTTCTTAAATATTCCAAAACGGAGAAAAATTGCTATTAGAACTGTTTTGGAGTCGGTTTACTTACCGTACCACATACCTATTCCTTTTCGGAATCTGAAACGTTCTAGAAAATGTCCTTTATGTACTCCTCCGGGGTTACGGTGTCAATAACATTGGTTTCGACGTTTATGGGATTACCTGAGATATAATGTTTGATTCTTTGATCGTTCACCGCCTTTGGATTTGTGCCTTCGAAGTTGTTGATTTCTATGGCGCTGGAACGATAGACCTCATCGATAACGTAAGGACCTTCCCATTCAAAGAGGAGTTTTCCTGCAAAAAAATCTTAAATGAGAGTTGTATAACAAAACATAGTCACCTACATTAAACTCACACTTTTGTATCCTTTAGTCATGCCATCTTTTAACTTTTTATTTAAATAGTTTGGCATTCTCATAGGCCTGTGTTCTCCACTCATCAAGTGAACTAATGTCAAATAGTCTCTTCTCACCGGCAAGTTTGAAATCATAATTGAGCTCTTTAATGGACCAATATGCCTTATGTTCTAGTTCGAGAGGTAAGTGACATGCTTTTCCATAAACCATTTTGTACGGAGACATACACATAGGATTTTTATATGCAGTTCTATAGGCCCATAATGCATCATCAAGTTTCTTGGACCAATTCTTTCTAGATCTATTAATAGTCTTTTGCAAAATTAATTTAATCTCTCTATTACTCAGTTCTACTTGACAACTAGACTGTGGGTCTATGATTAACATCATACTTAGCAAGCATTTTACGAAAAGCACCATGAATAAAATGTGAACCACCATGAGTCATTAAGTATCTAGGGACTCTAAACCTTGGAAAAATAACTTCTTTAAGCATCTTAATAGAGGTGTTATGATCAGCACTACTAGTTGGAATAGCTTCTACCCACTTAGTAATGTAATCAACAGCAACTAAAATATGTGTATACCCATTAGATGAAGGAAACAGTCCCATATAATCAAAGCCCCAAATATCAAATGGTTCAATAACAAGTGAATAGTTCATAGGAATTTCTTGACGTATACTAATATTACCAATTCTTTGACATTCATCACAAGACAAGACAAACTTATGGGCATCTTTGAAAAGAGAAGGCCAATAAAAACCAGATTGTAATACCTTATGTGCAGTTCTATCTCCAGCATGGTGTCCTCCATAAGCCTCGGAGTGACACTTGCGTAGGATTTGTTCCTGTTCATGCTCAGGTACACAACGTCTAATAACACCATCTGCTCCTTCTTTATAAAGGTGTGGGTCATCCCAGAAGTAATGTCTTAAATCAAAGAAAAACTCTTTCTTTTGCTGGTATGTGAAACTAGGTGGTATAAATTTAGCAACAATGTAATTAGCATAATCAACATACCATGGAGCAGTACGAGAAGCATTTATGATAGCTAATTGTTCATCAAGAAAGCTATCATCAATAGGTAGTGGGTCATCAAGAACATTCTCTAACCTAGATAAATTGTCTGCAACGGGGTTCTCAGCTCCCTTTTTATCAATAATATGCAAATCAAATTCTTGTGGCAAGAGAACCCATAATTTGCAAAATCAGCACCTACAGCATAATCACTAGCATCACACATAATTTCAAAGGGTAAATTCCAATTAGGTGGCTGAACAATAGGTGCAGAAATCAAGGCTTTCTTAAGTATTTCGAATGCTTCTACACAATCATCATCAAAGACAAAAGGAACATCTTTTTGTAAGAGATTAGTCAGAGGCCTAGAAATTTTAGAGAAGTCTTTAATGAACCTCCTATAAAAACCGACATGACCTAGGAAACTTCTTATACCTTTAATGTCCTTAGGACACGGCATCTTTTCAATAGCATCAACTTTAGATTTATCAACTTCAATACCTCTTTCAGAAATTTTATGCCCCTAGACAATACCTTCATTAACCATAAAGTGGCACTTCTTCCAATTCAATACGATATTAGTTTCTTCACATCTCTGCAAAACTCGATCAAGGTTGCTTAAGCAATCATCAAAAGAAGTTCCATATACGGAGAAATCATCCATGAAAACCTCAATATCTTTTCACAAAAGTCAGAGAATATAGCAGTCATACATCTTTGAAAGGTAGCACGTGCATTACATAAACCAAAAGGCATACGTCTATAAACAAAGGTACCGAAAGGGCAAGTAAAAGTGGTCTTTTCTTGATCCTCTTTTGACACAGGTATTTGTGAGAAACCAGAATAACTGTCTAGAAAGCAAAAATGTGTATGTCTGGATAATCATTCTAGCATTTGATCAATAAAAGGTAAAGGGTAATGATCTTTTCTAGTAGCCTTATTCAATTTGTGAAAATCAATTACCATTCTTTAACCTGTAACAATTCTTTATGGGATCAATTCATCTTTATCATTAGGGACAACAGTAATACCTCCTTCTTAGGGACACAATGGACATGACTTACCCACTGACTATCAGCAACAGGATAAATTATACCTGCCACCAGAAGCTTTAGTATTTTATTTCTTACCACTTCTTTCATCTTAGGATTTTACTGTCGTTGGTGATCAACAACTGGTTTAGCGTCTTTCTCCAATTTTATTTTGTGCTGGCATAGAGTGGGACTAATGCCCTTAAGATCATCAAGAGTATATCCAATAGCAACACAGTGCTTCTTCAGAGTTTTCAATAATCTCTCTTCTTCCTGCTCTGAAAGGTTAGCACTAATAATAACAGGATATATGTCGGGGGAAATCTGCCTCCTCGAACACCTATGGGGACCGAGCCCCTTTCTTGGTTCGGCAGGGGGCGGAGGTCGCGCGAAGAGCGGATCGAGGCCATGCACACAAGGGGTTTACCCAGCTTCGGGCCGCACGGATGCGTAAAACCCTACTGCTGCTTTGTGGTTTGTATTGTGTTCTTGTTTCGGGAGCGCTGAGTGCTACATTACACTCAGGCAACTGATCAGACCGAGCGTGAGTGGCCTCCCCCCCCTCCTCGTTGCGCATGGGTCCTCCTTCTATATGTGCAAGGGGTTACCCACAGGTGGCAACATAGGCGGGGGCAAAACTGGAAAATGTTGTGTTGGGTATAGCTGTTTGCACAGTGCTATCATACCTAACTCTGACGGCAGGGGACAAGGGCATTAAATGCCCGTCTAGGTCGCCCAAACAGTGCAGAAAAGGGACCGTCAGGGGCGCCACCGTTTGCCACGATAGCTACCCTGTCAGCGTTGCTTCGCCATCGCATGCCCCTGGCCGCGCAGCCTCTCGCCACGTACGCCTGGAATGGCCCCAGAGCGACGCGTGGGTGGATGAGCTGGAACGCAGGCGCGGGGTGGTGACTTGCCGCGGCAAGAGCCTTGCCGCAGTTGATGCCTTGTCGCGCCCGGGAGCTTGTCGCTCACCGGTCCTTGCCGGGACGCGTGGCGCGTCGCAGCAAGTCTCTTGTCGTGCCTCGGTCGGCCTTCCCGGCAAGCTCCTCTTGCCGGGGCCTTGTGCTTCGAGCGGTCGTCCCAGCAAGCTCCTCTTGCCGGGGCCTTGGTCTCTTCGGGTGGCCTTCCCGGCAAGCTCCTCCTGCCGGGGCCTTGGCTCAAATACTTTGTTCTTGGATGGCCCGAGAAGGGACCATGGAGAGTTTTGGCGATCACCTGGCAAGCCTTGCCGCGGGGTGCTACGACTGCCCGTGCACAAGTTCGGGGTACTAAGGTACCCCTACTTTAGTACACCGACAGGAGCCCCCAGGCCTGGGCCATACACGGTGCCGAGCGCTGTCGGGCCAGGCCCAAAACAGTGCACGGGCACGCGCGGCCTGGGTCACGCTGCATCTTTTTCTGCGTCTACCACGCCCTCTTCGAACGGCACGCATCAAACGCGGCATCATGGGGGGAGGCGTGCATGACGTGGGCGGCGTGCGCGGGGCTGAGCCCCGCAGGCTTGCGTCACGTCGCAATAAAGGGGGGACGGTTTGCGCCATCTCCATAAGTGGAGGGAGGCGTGGCTCGTTTGCTAGACGGGGCCGAGGCACGGTTTTCGAGGCGTCCGCTCCCCACGATCACGGGGTGGAGGGAGGTCGCCTCATCCGTCGCCTCGGTCCTGCACGCTAGCCGCACGGCTTCCATGCACCCGGAGTTGCGGACGGTGGAGGCAGGAAACCGGGCCGTCGCGGGTCGAGGCAGCAGGCCGGTCCCAGACGCCTGCTCTCCCTGCGTCTTGATTGGCTGAGCGGGGCGGCCGAGCCCCCACCCTGCTCCTTTATAAAGAGCAAGAGGGGGCGACGGAAATCCGCACTCCTTCATCTTTCCTTCCCTTCGGCTTCTGATCCCCTCCCTCCATTCGCCATGGAGAAAGGGAACCCCCGGTCCTTCATCGGTGGCGGCGAGGGTCGCTGCTAGGCAACGCGCCCCTCCTCCCCTTGCGCCCGCGGTGGCGGAGCCAGCCGTAAGGGGAAGGGGGAGGGGGCGAGGTCGTGGACGAGGCCGAGGCGCTCGGGGAAGAGGCGGGCGGGGCGACGCGCCGGCTTCGCCTCCGCCAGCGGCTCCTCTTCTCACGGCGGTCCACATCGGGGACGACCCTTGCGAGTTCTTGGTCAGGCTGTGCCGGGCGCCTCGCCGTCGCCTCCGCCTCCCGGCTCCCTTCGCAAGCGTGATGGAGATGGAACAACCCTAGACGCTAAGACTGCGCATGAGGGGCTGCGGGATCAGCGGCACGCGGGTCCACGTTGAGTCCCCAGCCCCCGGCGTGATGTATCTTGGTCGAGGGTGGAAGACGTTTGCTCGTATCCACAGCTTGATGGAGGGGTTCACCCTCCATTTTAAGTTGATGGAGGGCGATCTCCTCTCCGTCAAGGTCTTCGGGTGCTTCGGGACCCGGGCCCGGTGCTGCGTGGATAGCTCCTCCGACAGCGAAGCTCCTCCTCGAGCGAGTGTGACGACGAGGGGAGCGACAGTGACGACGAGGGTAGTGGTCGTCGGGGTGACGGGTCCGACTAGGCGCCGGTCGCGGCTCCGTGTGGCACCGGCGACCCCATCATCCGTGTCGTCGGCTCCTTGAGCTTCTCGGGGTCGTCTCCTTGGCGGCTGGCGTAGGGAGGCTGCGGAAGAGGAAGAGGGCGGGCGGCAAGGCCGTCAACTCGGAGTACGAGGGCATGGCGCCCTCCACAGCGTGCTGACGTCCTGCTGCCTCTTCGAGCCCTGCTTCCGGCGCCGCCGTCACCGTCCAGCTTTCAGACGGCCCCCGGGACGTTCTGTTGGTGTCTTCTACCACCCGTAGCTCGCCTAGGCGCCTCTTTTGCCCTTTTCGCCTCCTTGTCCTACCTCCTGAGGAGAGAGACAAGAAAGGGATTATGGGCACCTTATCTCTTTTTAGCTTGTAAGCCCTTGGGCTCTAGTTGCATTTAAAGCTTGTAATCCCATCTGTCATGTTTTTCATTCTCTCTGAACTGTACCTGAGCGGAATGTTTTTTAATGAAAAGGGAATGTTTGCCGGGCTATTTGTCCCGCGGGTAGAACCCACGCCAAGGAGCGAATCCTTTATATCATTAAGATAGACACTTCTTTGCCCGGCAACAGGCCCTGCCGTCTTCCCGCGCCACTCGACCTTTCTCACGCCTTTGGCGGAGGTAGGGATGAGGCGGGTTCGGGCTCCTCATTCCGTCCCTTTGCCGCCGCGGCTGCTACCAAAACTGGCCCTAGGAACGCGCGCTGGGGCCCAGAGTTAAGGGAGCACGGCAGCTTTTTAGGAAGAAACAAGGTTTTCACATTCCTCAGTCCATAAGAGAATGCATGACAAGGGATGAAAAACTTATCTGGGATTGCAGCCCCCGGCAACTTTGGCCTGCCGCGGGCAAATCTTTGTACTTGCAGCCCCCGGCAACATTGGTTCGCCGGGGACCAGATGCTGGTCCGCCCTTCCTCTCTTCTTCGTCCTTAAGCGGTCTGGCCAGGATATGCAAAACCCTGCGAACCAAGGGAAACGAAGGAACAGGAAAAAAGGACGTAGACTCGACCTCTAAGCTAGGGGTTAGCAGCTGTTAGGCACTATCAACCCTAACCAAGGACGAGACTCGACTCAGCATGCATGCTAAAACTTAGGGCGCCAGCGCTTCATTTACTGCTGCTCAGGGTCTGCGCCTGGCTTTGTACAAAGGATTACATGCAACAGCGGCAAGACTTGTACAAAAGGTTGGTTGCCATACGGGGTCCGACAACCGCGCCTTACGGGTAAAACTTATGAAGATGCTCAATATTCCAGGAGTTGCTCACCGGAGTGCCATCTTCGGTCTCGAGGCGGACAGCGCCGGGCCTCGTGACTTGTCTCACCCGGTAAGGGCCTTCCCACTTTGGTGTCAACTTGTTGTGATTCTTGGCGGACGGAGCGCGCCGAAGAACAAGGTCGCCTTCCTCGAAGCTTCTGGCTTTAACTTTGCGGCTATGGTAGCGACGCAAAACTTGCTGGTAGCGAGCGGCTCGCACAGCAGCCTGAAGACGATCTTCCTCAAGGAGCAGCGTGTCATCTTCACGTAGCCGCTCTTGCTCAAGCTCATCATAAGCGAGCACTCGAGGTGACCCGTATACGAGTTCCGTGGGGGTAACTGCTTCTGCTCCATATACTAGAGCAAATGGTGTCTGGCCAGTGGCTCGATTTGGCGTCGTTCTGATCGACCAAAGAGCCACCGGCAGCTCCTCGATCCAGTTTCTTCCGCACTTGTGCAGCCTGTCAAAAGTTCTGGTCTTGAGCCCGCGCGGCACTTCGGCATTGGCCCTCTCCGCTTGACCGTTGCTCCTGGGATGAGCAACAGAAGCGAAGCAGACCTTGGCGCCGAGATCTTGGACGTATTGCATGAAGGCGCGGCTCGTGAATTGCGTACCGTTGTCGGTGATGATCCTGTTGGGGATCCGAAGCGGCAAACAATTGACCTGAAGAACTTGACTGCTGACTGTGTTGTCACCTTCCTCACTGGTTCCACTTCCGGCCACTTTGTGAACTTGTCGATTGCGACGTACAAGTACTCAAAGCCCCCGACAGCTCGGGGGAAGGGGCCGAGGATGTCGAGCCCCCAGACCGAAAATGGCCAGGATAAAGGGATCGCCTGGAGAGCTTGAGCTGGCTGGTGTATCTGCTTGGAATGGAACTGGCACGCTTCACACTTGGTTACTGGTGCAGTTGCATCCTGGAGGGCTGTCGGCCAAAAGAAACCTTGCCGGAACGCTTTGCCGGCAAGTGCTCTTGCGCCAATGTGGTGACCACATATGCCTCCATGTATCTCTGCCAACAACTTTTGTCCGTCTTCCCGGGAAATACACTTCAATTTCACACTGTTGCGCCCTCTTCTGTACAGCGTGTTGTCGACGAACTGGTACATACTCGAGCGCCGGGCTACTCTTTCCGCTTCTTCTTGTTCTTCGGGAAGTTCTCCGTTCTGGAGGAAATGGACAATCTGTTGCGCCCATGCTGGAGCTTGTGGCTTGACAACAAGGACTGAAGGCACATCTGCTGCTGCGGGAACGTCTGCTTCTACGGCGAGGATCTGGGGCTCAGCTGGAGCTTGATGTTCCCCGGCAAGCTTGCCGGAGCAAAACTTGTTGGGAGCGCCTGCTTCTACGGAACAAACCCTGGGGTTTGCCGGAGCAGACTGCTCCTCAGCACTCTTGGCGTCGATCTTGGGGACCTTCTTGGCGGCGGCTCCGGGGAGCTCTGCCGGAAGACAGTCACCGGAGACCAACTTCCTCTTCTTGCTCTGTCCGGTTGATGGTGTTACGGATGGCTGAGTCAGCTTGAGCACAAAGGTTCCTGGTTCCACAGGTAACTTAAATGCTGTGCACTTTGACAGGCCATCAGCAATGTCGTTCTCAGCTCTCAGAACGTGTTCCATTTGCAAGCCGTCAAAGTGCTCTTCTAGCTTCCTCACTTCATCAACGTACGCTTCCATCAACGGACTCTGGTAATCTTTGTTCACTTGGCAGACGACAAGCTACGAGTCACCCCTGACAATGAGCCTCTTGATCCCAAGTTCCGCCGCGATCCTGAGACCGGCAAGCAAACCTTCATACTCTGCAGTATTGTTGGTTGCTTGCTCCTTGGGGAAGTGCATCTGGACTACGTACTTGAGGTGCTCTCCGGTGGGCGCGATAAGCAACGCGCGAGCACCGGCGCCTTGCAGCGAGAAGGCACCATCAAAATACATCAGCCACTCTTTGCTTGCTTCTTTGACGGGGATGCTCGTCTTTGGGATTTCTTCGTCTGGTGTCGGTGTCCACTCTGCTATGAACTCGGCCAATGCTCTGCTTTGGATAGTTGAAGTGCTCTCGAATTTGAGACCGAAGCTTGACAGTTCCAGTGCCCACTCGACAATCCTGCCTGTGGCTTCTGGATTCTGCAGTATCCTCTTCAGCGGAAAGCGGGTGACAACCGTAATCTCATGTGCTTGGAAGTAATGGCGCATCTTTCTCGAGGCCATGAGAAGGCCGAAAAGCAATTTCTGCACACCAGAGTACCTTGACCTAGCCCCCTGCAGAAGGGAGCTGACAAAGTAAACTGGGCGCTGCACCATTCTCTTCTTCTGCACCTCCACTCGCTCCTGCGCAGATTCATCCTTGTCGGGGCCAGAGCTTGTCGGGGAAGCCTCCTGCTTGTCGCTGGACGCGCTTGCCGCGGTTGCTAGCTCATCATCTGCCTCCCTCTCCGCTACTAGCGCAGCATTAACCATTTGATTGGTTGCCGCCAGGTATAGCAGCAACTTCTCTTGTGGCTTAGGCGCGACAAGTATTGGAGCGGAGGACAGGTATTTCTTCAAGTCTTGTAGCGCAGCCTCCGCTTCCGGAGTCCATTTCACTGGACCCGCCTTTTTCAAAACTTTGAAAAATGGCAGGGCGCGTTCTGCAGACTTGGAAATAAACCTGCTGAGAGCCGCGACGCAGCCGGCAAGCCTTCGTACATCCTTGATGCGTGTTGGTGCTTCAATCTGCTCGATGGCCTTGATTTTGTCTGGGTTGGCTTCGATTCCTCGCTGAGACACGAAGAACCCGAGAAGCTTGCCGGAAGGGACTCCAAACACGCACTTCTCGGGGTTGAGCTTGAGGCTGATCTTGCGCAGGTTCGTAAAGGTCTCTTCTAAATCTTGAATCAGGGTTGCCCTGTCCCTGCTTTTGACCACTATGTCATCCATGTAGGCTTCCACATTTCTGTGGATCTGTGGCTCAAAAGCGGTATGGACAACCCTCGCAAACATCGAACCAGCATTCTTCAAACCGAAAGGCATCCGTACGAAACAGTACGTGCCACATGGAGTGATGAATGCGGTCTTTTCCTCATCTTCTTCAGCCATGAAGATCTGATGGTATCCTGAGTAGGCGTCAAGAAATGAAAGCAGGTCACATCCGGCCGTGGAGTCAACAATCTGGTCAATGCGCGGCAAGGGAAAGGGATCTTTGGGACAAGCTTTGTTAACATCAGTGAAGTCGATGCAAAGCCTCCATTTCCCATTTGCTTTGCCCACGACAACATGATTGGCCAACCACGTCGGATGGAGCACACCTCTGACAAGGCCTGCCGCTTCCAACTTCTTGATCTCTTCTGCGATGAACTTTGGCGCTCCACCGCTTGCTTCCTGACTTTCTGCTTGACGGGCCGTGCATGAGGACAGACGGCAAGGTGGTGCTCAATTACTTTCCTGGGAACGCCGGGGATGTCAGATGGTCGCCAGGCAAACACATCGACATTCGCCCGCAGGAAAGCAACGAGCGCGCTTTCCTATTTGGGGTCGAGAGTGGCACTGATGGTGAAGGTACCACCAGTGTCGTCCTCCTTGGCGGACACCTTCTTGGTCATTGGCGGGGCTGCCATTAACTTCTTACTCTTGCCGGTGGAGCTCGATGGCGCGTCGTCGACGGTAGCGCAGCACTCCGAAGAGGTGCGCTTGCCGGAGTGGGCACCAGAGAACTTGCCGGGCTTGGTCTTCTTCTTCCCTCCGGGAGCTTCAGCGGCAAGTGGCTTGTTATCCATTGCGGCCGCTGCTTCCCGGTAGATCTTGTCGGCACAGATAAGGGCATCTTTCTTGTCGTCGGGGATAGAGATGACGCTTATCAGGCCTGGCATCTTGAGCATGTTGTATGCGTAGTGAGAGGCCGCCATGAACTTGGCGAGCACTGGACGGCCGAGAATTCCATTGTAGGGCAATGGAAAATTGGCAACGTCAAAAGTGATCCTCTCTGTCCTGAAGTTCAGCTCGCTGCCAAATGTCACTGGCAACGTTATCTTCCCCTTCGGCTTGCTCCTTCCCGGGTTGATTCCTTGGAACGTGCCGGTCTCTTCGAGCTCGCTGTCGGGGACTTTGAGTTTCTGGAGCACAGCGGAGGAGATCAGGTTCAAGCCGGCCCTGCCGTCGACTAGCATCTTAGTGACCTTGAGGTTGCGGACTGTTGGTGAGACCAACATCGGCAAGCACCCGATCGCAGTTGTGCGGTCAGGGTGGTCCTCAATATCGAAGATGATAGGCGTGCTGGACCATTTCAGAGGCTTGCGTGACTCGACGGGTGGTTCCGCTGCATTGACTTCCCGTGCCCACTGCTTGAGCTGGCGGTGAGAAGTATGCAGGGAAGCACCGCCGTCTACGCACAAGACCTCTGTGGCTTTCTGAAACTCCTGCTCACTGGTCTCGACGTCATCCATGTCTTCGTCTTCATCGTCGTCTTCGTCCTTGTCGCGGCCGCGGGGAGGTCTATCTGCTTGCTGCTGCTTGTCCTTGTCGCGGCGTCCTCCATGGCCGGGGCACTTCGTGCCGGATCCTCCGCCACCTCCCCGGGCTTTCTCCTTGTCGCGCCGCTCGTACTCGGCCTTCTGCAGCTCGACGAGCCGCTCGACCTGCTTGCAGCTCTGGAGGTCATGGCCCTTGGTGCGGTGGATCTTGCAGTACTGTTTGTTGGTGCCGTCCCGCTTGTCGGAGACCGCCACAGCCTGGCAGTTGGTGCATCCGGCAACCTCCTTGCTGGAGCTACCAGCCTGGGCCTTCTTGGCGACGCCTTCATCGCCGGACTGCTCAACAACCAGTACTTCTTGGCTCTTCTTCTTCCTGTTGCTCCGCCGCCGGTTTTTTCTTGCCGGGGCGGTATCCTCACTGTCAGATTCTCCTGCTCCAGTGTTCTCTCCGGGGAGTTTCCTCCCTTCCTCAGCACGTGCACACTTGTCGGCCAGGGCATATAGCTCGCTGACGTCTTTGATCTTGCACATCGCCATCTCCTCCGGCATCCTGCGGTTACGCACGTTCTGATGGAACGCGCTGATGACCGCGGCGGGGTGGACGTCTGGGATGTTGTAGTGTACACGGCTGAATCTATGGATGAACTTGCGCAAGGGTTCCCCTTCCTGCTGGACGAGCAGATGAAGGTCGCTCGCTTGGCCATGGGGTTTGTGGCCGCCTGTAAAGGCGCCAACAAACTGATGGCACAAGTCTGTCCAGGAGGTTATGGAGTTGTCCGGCAAGTGCATGAGCCAGGATCTGACGTTGAACTTGAGTACCAGCGGGAAGTAGTTGGCAAGGATCTTGTCGTCTCGCCCTCCAGCAGACTGCACCGCAATGGTGTAGATGCTGAGGAACTCCGACGGATGCGACTTGCCGTCGTACTTCTCTGGTACATCTGGCTTGAAATTCTTCGTGCTGGGCCACTGGACTTGCCGCAGCTCACGGGTGAACGCAGGGCAGCCCACCGCGTACGGCAGGTCGCCCGGTTCCCCCGGCGCATGCATGTCGACAGAGGGCTCAGCGCGCTGGTCTGATTGACGCCGCGCTTCTCTTCGACGCTCGATGCGAGTACGAGCGTCTTCTTGCTTCTGTTCATGAAGAACTTGGTGTTGATCGCGACGAGTTCGCGGATTTGACGGCGCGGTGGAGTCGTTGTCGTGATGGTTCCGGCGAGTCGGCGATCTTGGCCTTTGGGGCGGGGAATGCACGGTGGTCGCACCCCCACCGGTCTTGGCGCCATCGGTCCTCGCCTGGCCGACCTGCCACGGCTGCGACGCACTGTGCTGCCGCGGGGTGTCGCCGTTAGCGAAACCGATGAGGCTCTATATCGTGGCCCTCCAGTCGTTGAGCTTGTCCGCCGTTGGAGGCTAGTCTAGGAGCAGTTGAGCTCATGCTAGAGCTTCTGCTGGAGTGGCGGGCAGTGGTGGCGAACGGCGCGTGGAGCGGGATGTGCTCGAACTTCTAACTACGTTAGAAGGAGCAGCACCCGGTCCAGGCAGTCGCGCAACGCTCGCGCCAGCACGTTGGTGTGTATGCTGGCCTTGAGCGCCCTGGGATCCGCCAGCTCGATCTGGGTCCAGCGAGCGTATGGTACCGTGAGTGCCGAGACGCTGCTGGTCCCGTGCCTCCTGAGAGGGGCACGGTGCATGTTCGGACGCCGTGGCACCATGAGCTGGCCCGCCGACGCCCGTTCCGCCGCCGGTGCCGTCCCCATCACCCGTTTGCTCCAGGGGCGGAGGGTTCGACGCGGACGGACCAGCCACCTCCGGAGCCTTCTTCTTCGGTGGCATGTCGATGAAGATGATGGAGATCTAGCCTGTGCAGACGCCGGATCAGGTTCACACAACCTCGACGCCCCCTACCTGGCGCGCCAAAGATGTCGGGGGAAATCTGCCTCCTCGAACACCTATGGGGACCGAGCCCATTTCTTGGTTCGGCGGGGGGCGGAGGTCGCGCGAAGAGCGGATCGAGGCGATGCACCCAAGGGGTTTACCCAGCTTCGGGCGCACGGATGCGTAAAACCCTACTGCTGCTTTGTGGTTTGTATTGTGTTCTTGTTTCGGGAGCGCTGAGTGCTACATTACACTCAGGCAACTGATCAGACCGAGCGTGAGTGGCCTCCCCCCCCAACCTCGTTGCGCATGGGGCCTCCTTTTATATGTGCAAGGGGTTACCCACAGGTGGCAACGTAGGCGGGGGCAAAACTGGAAAACGCTGTGTTGGGTACAGTTGTTTGCATAGTGCTATCATACCTAACTCTAACGGCAGGGGAAAAGGGCATTAAATGCCCGTCTAGGTCGCCCAAACAGTGCAGAAAAGGGACCGTCAGGGGCGCCACCGTTTGCCACGACGGCTACCCTGTCAGCGTTGCTTCGCCACCGCATGCCCCTGGCCGCGCAGCCTCTCGCCACGTACGCCTGGAATGGCCCCAGAGTGACGCGTGGGTGGATGAGCTGGAACGCAGGCGCGGGGTGGTGACTTGCCGCGGCAAGCGCCTTGCCGCGGTTGATGCCTTGTCGCGCCCGGGAGCTTGTCGCTCACCGGTCCTTGCCTGGACGCGTGGCGCGTCGCAGCAAGTCTCTTGTCGTGCCTCGGTCGGCCTTCCCGGCAAGCTCCTCTTGCCGGGGCCTTGTGCTTCGAGCGGTCGTCCCGGCAAGCTCCTCTTGCCGGGGCCTTGGTCTCTTCGGGTGGCCTTCCCGGCAAGCTCCTCCTGCCGGGGCCTTGGCTCAAATACTTTGTTCTTGGATGGCCCGAGAAGGGACCATGGAGAGTTTTGGCGATCACCTGGCAAGCCTTGCCGCGGGGTGCTACGACTGCCCGTGCACAAGTTCGGGGTACTAAGGTACCCCTACTTTAGTACACCGACAATATATCTTCTTTTCATCAAGATAAGCATATTTAAGAGTATCAGGTAATGGTTTAAGCTCAAACAAGGGATGACCCTTGGGTGGAGGAGGATCCCCTAAAATTTTAATAGGCAAGTTGTGTTTCAAAATGGGTCCCTATTTAAAGAATACTTCATCTATTTCTCTTCTTTCATTCATAAACATATCATTTTCATGGTCTAGCAAATATTGTTCTAAAGGATCATTAGGAGGCACGGCAATACAAGCAAGATCAATAATTTCATCTTTACTAGGCAATTCTTTATCATGGGGTTGTCTACGAAATTTAGCGAAATTAAAATCATGAGACATATCCCCTAAGCCAACAGTAACAATATCATTTTCGCAGTCTATCCTAGCATTAATAGTATTCAAGAAGGGTCTACCAAATATAATGGGACAAAAGTCATCTTGTGGGGAACCAAGAACAAGAAAATCAGTAGGATATTTAACTTTCCCACACAATACTTCAACATCTCTAGCAATTCCAATTGGCGCAATAGTATCTCTATTGGCAAGTTTAATTGTAACATCAATACCTTCTAATTCAGCAGGTGCAATATCATGCATAATTTCTTTGTATAAGTAATGAGGTATTGCACTCGCACTAGCACCCATATCACATAAACCATGATAGCAATGATCTCCTATTTTAACAGAAACAACAGGCATGCCTACAGTAGGTCTATATTTATTTTTAGTATCGGGTCTAAATGAAATTCTAGCAGCTTCATTACAGAAGTAAATAACATGCCCATCAATATTATCGACCAAGAGATCTTTAACCATAGCAATACTAGGTTCAACTTTAATATGCTCAGGGGGTGTACGTGTTCTAGCATTACTCTTACGAACCACAATTGAAGCTTTAACATGATCCTTTATTCTAATAGGGAAAGGTGGTTTCTCAATATAAGCGGTAGGAACAATAGGATCAACACTATAAGTGATAGTATTTTCTTCAACTTTAATAGGTTCAACTACTTTTACTTCAATGGGAAGATGATATTTAAACCACTTCTTCTTAGGGATATCCACATGAGTAGCAAATGATTCATAGAAAGAAGCTACTATGTCAGAGTCAAGTCCATATTTAGTGCTAAATTCACGAAAAGCATCGGTATCCATAAAAGATTTAACACAATCAAACTTAGGTGTTATACCTGACTCCTTACCTTCGTCGAGTCCCCAATCTTCAGAGTTGCGTTTAATTCTTTCCAATAAATCCCATTTGAATTCAATAGTCTTCATCATAAAAGAACTAGTACAAGAAGTATCGAGCATGGAGCGATTATTGAGAGAAAGCCGAGCATAAAAATTTTGAAAAATAATTTCTCTAGAGAGCTCATGATTGGGGCATGAATATATCATTGACTTAAGCCTCCCCCAAGCTTGAGCGATACTTTCTCCTTCGCCAGGCCAAAAATTATATATATAATTACGATCACGATGAACCAGATGCATAGGGTAAAACTTCTGATGAAATTCCAATTTCAATCGGTTGTAGTTCCATGATCCAATACCATTGCATAGCCTAAACCATGTCAATGCCTTTCCCTTCAAATATAAAGGAAGACCTTCTTCTTGATAACATCCTCAGGTATACCTGCAAGCTTAATTAATCCACAAACTTCATCCACATAGATTAGGAGCATATCGGGATGTAATGTTCCATCTCCTGTAAAAGGATTAGCTAGCAGTTTCTCTATCATACCCGAAGGAATTTCAAAGTAAACATTTTCAGTAGGTTCAGTAGGTTGAGGAGCAACTCTTTGCTCTACTGGTCGGGGTGAAGATACCCCGACAAGCCCCTCAAAGGATTATTTTCCATAGTAACAAGTGACAGTAAATTTCAGCACACTATATAAATTTTTCCTTACCAAATTCCACCTACCAAAGGCGCTTCACTCCCTGTCAACGGCGCCAGAAAAGAGTCTTGATGACCCACAAGTATAGGGGATCTATCATAGTCCAATCGATAAGTAAGAGTGTCGAACCCAACGAGGAGCATAAGGAAATGACAAGCAGTTTTCAGTAAGGTATTCTCTGCAAGCACTGGAATTATCGGTAACAGATAGTTTTGTGATAAGGCAATTCGTAATGGGTAACAAGTACCAAAAGTAAACAAGGTGCAGCAAGGTGGCCAAATCCTTTTTGTAGCAAAGGACAAGCCTGGACAAACTCTTATATAAAGGAAAGCGCTCCCGAGGACACATGGGAATTATCGTCAAGCTAGTTTTCATCATGCTCATATGATTCATGTTCGTTACTTTGATAATTTGGTATGTGGGTGGACCGGTGCTTGGGTACTACCCTTCCTTGGAAAAGCATCCCACTTATGATTAACCCCTCTCGCAAGCATCCGCAACTATGAAAGAAGAATTATGGTAAACCTAACCATAGCATGAAACATATGGATCCAAATCAGCCCCTTACGAAGCAACGCATAAACTAGGGTTTAAGCTTCTCTCACTCTAGCAACCCATCATCTACTTATTACTTCCCAATGCCTTCCCCTAGGCCCAAATAATGGTGAAGTGTCATGTACTCGACGTTCACATAACACCACTAGAGGAAAGACAACATATATCTCATCAAAATATCGAACGAATACCAAATTCACATGACTACTTATAACAAGACTTCTCCATGTCCTCAGGAACAAACGTAACTACTCACAAATCATATTCATGTTCATAATCAGAGGGGTATTAACGTGCATAAAGGATTTGAACATATAATCTTCCACCGAATAAACCAACTAGCATCAACTACAAGGTTTAATCAACACTACTAGCAACCCACAGGTACCAATCTGAGGTTTTGAGACAAAGATCGGATACAAGGTATGAACTAGGGTTTGAGAGGAGATGGTGCTGGTGAAGATCACTGGTGCGCGTCGGTCCTAAACAAACGGTTTTTAACCCCTTTCCGCGACGGCATTCGGAACCATCGCCAAGTGAGTGTGGGCGATAGGGGGGTCCTTCCCACACGACCCAGAAACCATTAGGGATATGCCCTCCTGGCACACACGCTCGGCAAAATGAGGTCGTGTGCGACCGGCGAGCACTCAAATACAAAAATACATACAGTAGTGCTCAACGATGGTACAGGTGAAGATGTTGATGGAGATTGACCCCTCCCGATGAGAGGATAGATGGTGATGATAGTAGTCATGATTTCCCCCTCCCGGAGGGATGTTTCCCCGGCAGAACAGCTCCGCCGGAGCCCTAGATTGGTTCCGCCAAGGTTCCGCCTCTAGAATTCTAGCTGTCGGCATTCTCCCTCTTCATGTAAACCTTGTAAAGTAAGAGAGAAAAGGCATAAGTATTGTGATGTAATGTGTAATAACAGCCCATAATGCAATAAATATCGATATAAAAGCATGATGCAAAATGGACGTATCAGAAGCCCTCCGTGATCGAATCCCCCTCCGGTAGGATGCCGGAAAAGGCCCCTAGATGGGATCTCATGGGAACAGAAGGTTGCGACAGTGGAAAAGTGTTTTCGTAGATACTTCTGGTGGTTTGGGAATATATGTGAATATATAGGCCCAAGAATTAGGTTAGGGGAGTCACGAGGGGCCCACAAGGCAGGGTGTGTGCCCTCCCCCTTGTGGCCGCCTCGTGGCTCTTCCGACTTGATCTCCAAGTCTCTGGGGTGTCTTCTGGTCCAAGAAAAATCATCGTGAAGGTTTTATTCCATTTGGACTTCGTTTGGTATTCCTTTTCTGTGAAACTCAAAAACAAGGAAAAACAAAAACTAGCACTGGGCTCTAGGTTAATAGGTTAGTCCCAAAAATAATATAAAATAGCATATTAATGCATATAAAACATCCAAAATAGATAATATAATAGCATGGAACAATCAAAAATTGTAGATACGTTGGAGATGTATCACTCCGTGGTGCTCAAAACGCTTTTGGAGCCCCGGTCCTAAGTCGTAAAGCATGGCACACTGAACTATCGAGTAGTCATCATTCCACGTTTTCCAGGCGTTCACAACATCTAGATTAGCGGGAGCGGGTTTGTCACCTAGCGGTGCATCAAGGACATAATTCTTCTATGCAGTAATGAGAACAATCCTCAGGTTACGGACCGAGTCCGTGTAGTTGCTGCCATCATCTTTCAACTTAGCTTTCTCTAGGAACGTATTAAAATTTAGGGGAACAGTAGCACGGGCCATTGATCTACAACATAGATTTGCAAAACTATTAAGACTAAGTTCATGATAAATTAAGTTCACTTAATCAAATTACTAATGAACTCCCACTTAAATTAACATCCTTAATTTATCTAAGTGATACATGACCTAAATCAACTAACCCATGTTCGATCATCACGTGAGATGGGGTAATCATAAATCATCAACATCTCTATGTTTATCATATCTACTATATGACTCATGCTCCACCTTTCTGTCTCCAATGTTCCAAGACCATGTCTATACATGCTAGGCTCGTCAAGGCTCGTCAAGTTTAAACCTAGTATTTTTCTTGTGCAAAACTGGCTTACACATGTTGTATGTGAACGTAGAGTCTATCACACCCGATCATCACGAGGTGCTTCGAAGCGACGAACTTTAGCAACAGTGCATACTCGGGGAGAACAGTTTTATCTTAAAATTTAGTGAAGGGATTGTCTTATAATTATATTGTCGTTCTAAGCAAAATAAGATGCATAAATGATAAACATCACATGCAATCAAAGTATGTAACATGATATGGCCATCATCATCTTGTGCTTTTGATCTTCATCTCCAAAGCATCGTCATGATCTCCATCGTCACCGGCTCGACACCTTGATCTCCAACGTTGCGTCGGGGTCGTCTCGCCAACTATTGCTAACGCATAGCGATAAAGTAAAGCAATTACATGGCGCTTGCATTTCATACAATAACTAAGAGACAACCCCAAGTCTCATGCCGGTTGTCGATATTACAGAACATGATCATCTCATACAACATCGTATATCACATCACGTCTTGACCATATCACATCACAACATACCCTACAAAAACAAGTTAGACGTCCTCTACTTTGTTGTTGCAAGTTTTACGTGGTTGCTACGGGCAACTAGGAAGAACCGCTCTTACCTACGCAAAACCACAACGGTGATTATCAAGTTTGCTGTTTTAACCTTCTTTAAGGACTGGCCGTAGACAAATTTGATTCAACTAAAGTAGGAGAAACAGACACCCGCCAGCCACCTTTATGCAAAACAAGTTTGCTTGTCAGTCGGTGGGACCGGTATCATGCACGTGGACATGTAAGGTTGGTCCGGGCCGCTTCATACCACAATCCCGCCGAATCAAAATAAGACGTTGGTGGTAAGCAGTATGACCAACACCGCCCACAACTTCTTTGTGTTCTACTCGTGCATATCATCTACGCATAGACCTAGCTCATGATGCCACTGATGGGGAATGTTGCATGGAAAGCAAAAAAAATCTACGCACATGCAAGATCTATCCATGGAGATGCATAGCAATGAGAGGGAAGAGTGTGTCTACGTACCCTCGTAGACCGTTAAGCGGAAGCGTTTATCAACGCGGTTGATGCAGTCGAACACCTTCAGATCCAACCAATCAAGTACCGATCGTACGGCACCTCCGTGTTCAGCACACGTTCAGCTCGATGACGTCCTCGCCTTCTTGATCCAGCAAGACGGGTGAAGTAGTAGATGAGTTCCGGCAACATGACGGCGTGGTGGCGGTTGTGATGCAACTATCTCTGCAGGGCTTCGTCGAGCTCTACGAAAATATGACTGAGGATGGACTAGAGGGAGACGGGCGCCGCACACGGCTAGGGAATCATGGTGTGTGTTGCCCCTCTATCTCCTCTCTTATATATAGGTGGAGGGGGAGTGGAGGCAGCCCCGGGCGGCCCCAATTGGTCGGCGGCTGCCCTAGAGGCCTTCCTAGCCCCCTCCATATATGGACATGGAGGGAGGAAAGGGGGATGGCTGCCTTAGGGGTGCCTCCCCCTTCCTTTCCTCCCTCCTTGGTGAATGGGTAGGGGTGGAGGGGCGTGCCAGCCCCCTTGTGGGCTGGTGTGCTTCCCCCCTTTGGCCCATAAGGCCCACCACTTACCGGTGACCTCCCGGAACCCCTTCCGGCTCTCCGATGAATACTTGGTACATCCCGAAACCTTTCCGGTGACCAAATAGCATCATCCTATATATCAATCTTTACCTCTGGACCATTCCGAAGCTCCTCGTCATGTCCGTGATCTCATCCGGGACTCCGAACAACATTCGATCACCAACTCACATAACTCATATAATACTATATCATCAACGAACGTTAAGCGTGCGGACCCTACGGGTTCGAGAATGATGTAGACATGACCTAGATGCCTCTCTGGTCAATAACCAATAGCGGGACCTAGATACCCATATTGGTTCCTACATATTACACAAAGATCTTTATTGGTCAAACCTTTATGACAACATACGTAATTCCCTTTGTCTGTGGGTATGTTACTTGCCTGAGATTGGATCGTCGGTATCTTCATACCTAGTTCAATATCGTTAGCGGCAAGTCTCTTTACTCATTCTGTAATACATCATCTTGTAACTAACTCCTTTACTCACTTTCCTTGCAAGCTTCTTGTGATGCTGTATTACCGAGAGGGCCCAGAGATACCTCTCCGATACACAGAGTGACAAATCCCAATCTCGATCCATGCCAACTTAACAAACACTTTCGGAGATACCTGTAGAGCATATTTATGATGACCCAGTTACATTGTGACATTTTATAGCACAAAAGGCATTCCTCTGGTATCCGGGAGTTTCATGATCTCATGGTCGAAGGAATATGTATTTGACATTAAGAAAGCAGTAGCAATAAACTGAACGATCATATGCTAAGCTAACAGATGGGTCTTGTCCATCACATCATTCTCCTAATGATGTGATCCCGTTATCAAATGATAACTCATGTCTATGGTTAGGAAACCTTAACCATCTTTGACCAACGAGCTAGTCTAGTAGAGGCTCACTAGGGACACCATATTTGTCTATGTATTCACACATGTATTTAAGTTTCCGTACAATACAATTCTAGCATGGATAATAAAATTTTATCATGAATAAGGAAATATAATAATAACAACTTTATTATTTCCTCTAGGGCATATTTTCATCATTAATATTCTCTCAAGTTCTACCGACCACCCATACAACTCTATGCACACTAACTTTCGCTTTACCTAGAACAAGAAATAAAATTGCTTTGTGAGAATAAAAAGATAGCTTTGCATGATAATAAAGAGTTGGTTGTTGATTAATAAAAGTAAAATAAATAAGAGAGTTTTGGAAAATAATGAGAAAATTATTGTCCCTAGGCAATTGAATATGACACGATAGTGATACTTATCATACATATGAGGGAGAGGGTTAAGCTAACATATTGTTCGTACTTGGATCACATGTTCTTATGATTGGAACTCTAGCAAGCATCCGCAACTAATAAAGATTCATTAAGGTAAAACCCAACTGTAGCATTAAGTCAAAAGTCCCCTTTGATCCCATATGCAACAACTCATGAACTCAGGTTTAAGCTTCTAGTCACTCCCGCAACCCAATATAAGCAAATCATTAACATATTGCACCACCCTACATCGTGGGTCGCACATGCTTGCACGACACAACAGGACCATAGGATAACACCATAATAACAAGCAACTCATATCAACCATACCATACCACAATTATCCCATAGAACAAAAAGAAACTACTCGAACATAATAGAGGTGCAACAAACCATTGGATAATAATATATAACATAGAGCACCATGTTCAAGTAGAGATTATGGCGGGTGGGAGAGGATACACCACTGCACAGAGAGGGATAAAGATGGTGATTACGGCGATGAAGTTGTTGGAGTAGATCACTGTCATGATGGTTCCCTCGGCGATGCTCCGGCGCCACCGGGAGAGAGGCCCCCTTCTTATTCTTCTTCTTCTTCTTCTTGCTTGGATTTCCCCCTAGATGAGAGAAGGTTTCCCCCTCTGGTCCTTACACTACAGGAATCAGGATCTTTGCCATCAGCCAGCTGACGGCAAAGAAGGTCTTTGCCATCAGCTTACAGAAAACTGAGGGCAAAGAAAGAGCTGACGGCAAAGACTTTCTTTGTCGTCTGCTAGTAGACGGCAAAGAGGGTGGGTGGCCCACTAACGAGAACAGAAAGTGGTCGTTTTAACGGCTATTTCCCCCCGGCCCCACCCCACTAGCTAGGCTTTTTGTCATCTGCTAGCAGAAGGCAAAGAGTTGTGACCTAGGGGCCAGCGCCCGCGCCCCACCCCTCTCACTCTCCCCTTTCTCTCTCACTCTCCCCTCACCTCACCCGCGCCGCCGCCCTCGTGCCCGAGCCGCCCCCGCCCCCGACCCCCACCGCCCCTGCCTCCCCGCCCCAACGCCCTCGACCCCCACCGCCCCCGCCGCCCCGGCTCCCCGCCCCGCCGCCTCCTCCACCACCGCCGGAGCCAAGGTGAACTTTTTTTTGTTTTTTTCTATTGTTCTTTGTTGTTTAGGTTTAGGTGTTATTAATAGGTTTAGGTTAGTGCTAGGTTTATGTTTAGATAATTATAAGAAGAAGAAAGTTGAAAAAAAGATGAATAAGTAGAAGAAGAGGCAAAAGGAAAAAAGGAAGAGGGTCGTGGATCGCCGGTCGCCGAGGGGATAGATGGTGGAGCCAGTGGGTCCCGCCTCCCTCCGGTCCCAATGCCGTTGCCCATGTAGAGAATCCCTCGGTCCGAGTGCTGACCCGTCGACCGTGTGTCGCCATACCAGAGGGCGACCGGGGACGAGCTGGTTAGGGGGTTCCTCGACGTCGATGGAACCCTGAATAGCAAGTATCGTTGGTGCGAGATACATGTGGCTGTCGGTGTCGAACACTACATCCACGTCCCACAAGTGACACCGGTGTTCGGTGTCCAGCAGCAACAGTTCTTGGGGTCGATGGCGGTCGAACACCTATGCAAATTTGTCTTGCAGCCTCTGCGATGACGATTAAAAGCCAAGTGTTGAAACTTGAAACACCCAAACTGACTCAAGTCGGTTTCTTTGTTTGAAGTTTCAAAACTTGGCTTTAATCCTCATCGCAGAGGCTGCCAGACAAATTCACCAAGGTGTTCGACCGTCATCGGCCCTCAGAACTATTGCTGCGCGCGGGACGCCGTGCGTCGGCGTCACTTGTGGGATGTGGATCTAGTGTTCAACGCCGAGCGCCACATGTATCTTACACCTATGATACTTGTTATTTAGGGTTCCATCGATGCCGAGGAACCCCCTAACCCGCTTGTCCTGTTGTAAATATTTAGTTAGGTTGACGAAAAAAACAATATTGCAATGTTACTCATCTTTCGATTTAAATGTGCAGTTTTTTCGTCGCTGCGAGGGTCTAGTGTTCGACAAGCTCCGCCCCTGCGTTCGTGGGTGAGCACAAATGACATCTCCTCCTCCCCCCCTTCATTTGCTCTGTTCAAGTCTTCGTGCCGATGGAACTTGCTAGCTATAGGTCTCTTCAATCATCAGTATGCGTGACCACTATGCGTCCCTTGTTTGAAAGGGTTACATCTATAAATATGCATGCATTTGCATATTTATAACCGTGATTCTTTCGAATTGTCCAACGTTATCCATGGACAGCCCGAGTATGTGTATATTGGGTTTGTTTACCCATATGCTCTGCTCCGGATCCGATGCAGAATTTCGTCAGTGCCTCCCTGTTGTTCTCTGGGTACACATCATCTCTGCTTATTGCCGAGATGTGTATTAGGAGAACGGCGGGGAGGTGCTGACGAATTTTTGCGTCCGATCCGGAGCAGAGCATGGGAAAATGAACCCCATCTACACATACTCGGGTGGGATTAGGACCTATCTTTACCTATTAGTGTCTAGGTTGCATGGACGTAATAAACGTGACAAACTCCATTAACAGATGAATATATACATGCTGATATATATATATATATATATCTTATGTGTCCAGTAGCTAGGCAAGATGAGTGATCATGCGTGGATGTACACCGGTCACACTAGTCAGAAAGACATGACCATTGAATGGTTAACCAAAACCAAGGGGTTTCTGAGAGCCGCATTTGCAAATGGCCAGAGGACAACCTGGTGCCCCTGTGTCGGGTGCAACAATTGGCACAAGAGGATAGAGGATGAAATGGGCAAACACCTGCAGAAGAGGGGTTTTACGCCAGGTTATATGGTGTGGACATTTCATGGCGAGTCTGCCCAATGTGCCAGAGCTGAGGTGCTTCGTCGTCGCACCGACGAGCATGGTACCGGGATGGAAGACATGGTGCAAGACTTTGATGATGCTCGGGACTCAGACGATGAGACGGAGGAATCTGCAAAGGCCTTCAATGAAATGTTGGAGTCTTCAGAACGTCCTCTCCACGAGCACACTGAGCTTTGTCAGTTGGATGCCATCTAACAAATAATGGCTCTGAATGCTCAATTCAACATGGGCGAAGAATGCTACGACGCGATGATGACAGTATTTGGACGTTTTCTACCCAAAGGCCATGTACTACCTGCAAACCTGTACCAGTCAGACAAAATCCTCTGTTCTCTTAAGATGCCCTATGAGAAGATACATGCCTGTGAGAAAGGAAGTGCCTCATTTAGGCTTCAGTATGCGGACTTGAACTATTATCCCATTTGAAAGTCATCCAGGTATGTTCTGGTAGATAACGGTATGGGTGAGAAGATGTGGACCAAAATCCCCGTTAATGTTCTTTGGTATATTCCAATCGTACCAAGACTTCAACGTCTTTTCATGATCAAAGAGACGACCAGAGAGATGACATGGCACAAAACGGGCAAAAGAACCCAACTAGATGCAGATGGGAAGATGATGATGGTGCACACATCGGACGGTGAAGCGTGGAAGCATTTCGATGCATTACATGATGACAAAGCGGAAGATCCGAGGCATCCTCGAGTCGCCATCAACATGGATGGGTTCAGTGTGTTTGGTCTGACATCAGCCCAATGCATTTGGTGGCTCGTATGTGTCATTCCACTCAATCTCCCCCCCCCCCCCCGGACAGATTATGCAAAGAAAGAACATTTTCCTGACATTGATAATTCCAGGGCCCAACTATCTGGGGAAGAATATGAATGTGTACATGCAGCCGCTGATGGACGAATTGAAGAAGCCTGGGATAGTGGGTTCAAGACATACAACGCCTTTAGCAAACGGAACTTCATAATGTATGTCTGGTACATGTACTCGACGCATGACTTGCCGGCGCATGCGCTATTTGTTGGCTGGTGTGTGCATGGAATGTTCTTTTTTGACAGAAAGACTGTAAGGGAACCCCTTACAGTATAATTGGTGCAACAAACCCGAATTGCAAGTACCATGCCTTGAACCTGGGTGGGTGGGAAGGCATCAGCCCCTTCCCACCACTAGGCTATGCCTTAGTCTGCTGCATGGAAGGTTCTCGTGCCCCACATGCAAGGGAACTCTTCAGTTTCGTTGGCTTCAGGCCGGTCGCAGGTTTTCTTGCTTCGACTTGCATAGACAGTTCCTGGATCCTCGCCATAAGTTCAGGAAAGACAAGCAGAACTTCATCAAAGGTAGAGTTGTCAAAAACTCCGCACCACCTCCGTTGACAGGCCAAGAGACCCTGGATCAGTTAGACGCTCTCGAGCCAGATCCAGAGCATCCAGGGTATTTCTAGGGGTATAATTCGGAACACGCTTGGACTCACAAGACATGCTTGTGGGATCTGCCTTACTTCAAAGACCTCCTTTGCCTACACAACATCGACGTGATGCACACTGAGAAGAATATCGCCAAGGCACTTTTTGGTACATTGTTCGGCATAGATGGGAAGTCAAAGAATAATACTAAGGCTAGAGTCGATCAGGAGGCGCTATGTCATAGACCGTTACAAAACATGCAACCACCGAAAGGAAAGCAGAACTGAACAAAGCCAAAGGCATGGTTCAATCTTGGAAGGCCAGCTATGAGGGAAATTATCTTGTGGGTGCAAAAGCAGTTGATTTTCCCCGATGGGTATGCAGCGAATCTAAAGAGGGGAGCAAGTCTTGATAAATTGAAGATATTTGGTCTCAAGAGTCATGATTGGCACATATGGATTGAGTGGGTAATGCCGGTGATGTTGCGTGGCTTCATCCCTGAGGATGAATGGCTAGTACTGGGAGAGCTGAACTATTTCTTCGGTGTTCTTTGTGCAAAAGAATTATCTGAAGTAAATATACCCAAGAGGGAATAATAAAGTTATTATTTATTTCCTTATATCATGATAAATGTTTATTATTCATAATAGAATTGTATTAACCAGAAACATAATACTTGTGTGAATACATAGACAAACTAAACGTCACTAGTATGCCTCTACTTGACTAGCTTGTTGATCAAAGATGGTTATGTTTCCTAACCATAGACATGTGTTGTCATTTGATTAACGGGATCACATCATTAGGAGAATGATGTGATTGACATGACCCATTCCATTAACTTAGCACACAATCGTTTAGTATGTTGCTATTGCTTTCTTCATGACTTATACATGTTCCTATGACTATGAGATTATGCAACTCCCGTTTGCCGGAGGAACACTTTGTGTGCTACCAAACGTCACAACGTAACTGGGTGATTATAAAGGTGCTCTACAGGTGTCTCCAAAGGTACATGTTGGGTTGGCGTATTTCGAGATTAGGATTTGTCACTCCGATTGTTGGAGAGGTATCTCTGGGCCATCTCGGTAATGCACATCACTTAAGCCTTGCAAACAATGCAACTAATGAGTTAGTTGCGGGATGATGTATTACGGAACGAGTAAAGAGACTTGCCGGTAACGAGATTGAACTAGGTATTGAGATACCGACGATCGAATCTCGGGCAAGTAACATACTGATGACAAAGGGAACAACGTATGTTGTTATGCGGTCTGACCGATAAAGATCTTCGTAGAATATGTGGGAGCCAATATGAGCATCCAGGTTCTACTATTGGTTATTGACCGGAGACGTGTCTCGGTCATGTTTACATTGTTCTCGAACCCGTAGGGTCCGCACGCTTAACGTTACGATGATAGTTTCATTATGAGTTTATATGTTTTGATGTACCGAAGGTTGTTCGGAGTCCCGGATGTGATCAGGACATGAGGAGGAGTCTCAAAATGGTCGAGACATAAAGATTAATATATTGGATGACTATATTCGGACACCGGAAATGTTCTGGGTGGTTTCGGAGAAAACTAGAGTGCCGGAGGGGTTACCGGAACCCCCCGGGGAAGTATTGGGCCTTAGTGGACCTGAGGGGAGAGAGAGGGCATCAGCCCAGGAGGTGGCGCACCCCCTCCCATGGGGAGTCCGAATTGGACTAGGGGAGGGGGCGCGGCCCTTCTTTCCCTCTCCCTCTCCCTCTCTTTCCTTCCCCCTTCTCTCTTCCTAGTTGGACTAGGAAAGGGGAGTCCTACTCCTACTAGGAGGAGGACTCCCCCCTCCTTGGCGCGCCCCAAGGGCCGGCCGGCCTCCCCCCTTGCTCCTTTATATACGAGGGCAGGGGGGCACCTCTAGACACACAAGTTGATCTTCGTGATCGTTCTCTTAGCCGTGTGCGGTGCCCCCCTCCACCATAATCCTCGATAATATTGTAGCAGTGCTTAGGCGAAGCCCTGCGACGGTAGAACATCAGGATCGTCACCACGCCGTCGTGCTGACGAAACTCATCCCCGACACTTTGCTGGATCGGAGTCCGGGGATCGTCATCGAGCTGAACGTGTGCTAGAACTCGGAGGTGCCGTAGTTTTGGTGCTTGATCAGTCGGGCCGTGAAGACGTACGACTACATCAACCACGTTGTCATAACGCTTCCGCTGTCGGTCTACGATGGTACGTAGACAACACTCTCCCCTCTCGTTGCTATGCATCACCATGATCTTGCTTGTGCGTAGGAATTTTTTGGAAATTACTACGTTCCCCAAAAAGATCGAACCCAAAACTAAGCACCTCCCATTGGAAAAAAAACCAATCTAGTTGGCCAAACCAAACCGATAGTTCGAAGAGAAATACAAAGATATTTAATCATGCATAAAAGAGTTATGAGAAGACTCAAATAATATTCATAGATAATCTGATCATAAATCCACAATTCATCGGATCTTGACAAACACACCGCAAAAGAATATTACATCGGATCTCGACAAACTAAAAAGCAAAGACTCATATCATACAAGATGCTCCAAGCAAAAACATATCATGTGATGAATAAAAATATAGCCTCAAGTAAATTTACCTATGGATTGAAGATGAAAGAGGGGATGCCATCCGGGGCATCCCCAAGCTTAGATGCTTGGTTGTCCTTGAATATTACCTTGGGGTGCCTTGGGCATCCCCAAGCTTAGCCTACTGCCACTCCTTATTCCATTGTCCATCAAATCTTTACCCAAAACTTGAAAACTTTACAACACAAAACTCAACAGAAAACATAAGATCCGTTAGTATAATAAAATAAATCACCACTTTTGGTACAGTTGTGAACTCATTCTAAATTTATATTGGTATTATATATATTGTATTCCAACTTCTCCATGGTTCATACCCCCCGATACTACCCATAGATTCATCAAAATAAGCAAACAACACATAGAAGACATAATCTGTCAAAAACAGAACAATCCGTAGTAATCTGGAAACTTCGTATACTTATGTAACTCAAAAAGTTCTAAAAAATTAGGAAAATCTTGGAAATTTGTATATCAATCTTGTGTAAAAAATTCAGATCAAAAGCGTGTTTCTGTGATTTTCTAAAATTCTGGCAATAAGCGCAAAAGTTTCTGTTTTTTAGCAAGATCAAATCAACTATCACCGTAGACCATCCCAAAGGTCTTACTTGGCTTAAACACTAACTAAAACACCAAAACATTATTACAGAGGTAATAATGTGTATTTATTAAAAACAACCAAAAACAAAAAACATAAAAATAAAGGGTTGCCTCCCAACAAGCGCTATTGTTTAACGCCCCTAGCTAGACATAAAACATAGATCTAGGTATTGTCATCTTTGGTATGCAATCCATAAGTAGCCATCATAATAGATTCATATGGCAACTTAATTTTCTTTCTTGGCAAGTGTTCCATGGCCTTCCTTAACGAAAATTGAAATCTAACATTTCCTTCTTTCATATCAATAATTGGACCAATCGTTCTAAGGAAAGGTCTACCAAGAATAATATGACATGTAGGATTGCAATCTATATCAAGCACAATGAAATCTACGGGCACACAATTTCTATTTGCAACAATAAGAACATCATTAATCCTTCCAATAGGTTTCTTACTAGTGGAATCCGCTAGATGTAAATTCAAAGAACAATCATCAAGTTTATGGAAACCTAGCACATCACATAAAGTTTTTGGAATAGTGGAAACGCTAGTGCCCAAATCACACAAAGCATTGCACTCATAATCTTTAATTTTAATCTTAATAGTATGTTCCCACTCATCATAAACCTTTCTAGGGATAGAAACTTCCAACTCAAGTTTTTCTTCAAAAGATTCCATCATAGCATCAACAATATGTTTAGTATAAGCTTCATTTTGATTGTAAGCATGAGGTGAATTTAACATGGATTGCAACAAGGAAATACAATCTATCAAAGAACAATTATCATAATTAAAGTCCATGAAATCCAAAGGAGTGGGTTCATCGCTACTTAAAATTTTGACCTCTCCAATCCCACTTTTATCATTTTTTTCATTAAGATCTTTGAACTCCAAATATTGGGACGCCTTCTAGCTAAAGTTGACTCATCTCCAGTCCCATCTTTATCAAGATTTATATTAGCAAACAAAGATTCAATAGGAGTCACACCAATCACCTTAAGATCTTCATCATTATTTTCAAAGACTCCGGCTTAGTGGTCATCTTATTTACCAAAGTGGTTTTATTATCGAAGATTTGGCCTACTAAATTTTCAATATGAGCAAATTGAGATTTAAGGTCATATATTTTCTTAGTAACATCATCAAGCTCTTTATTAATATATTCCATCATAGTTTTTTGTTCTTTAAGTTCGTTCCTAAAGAAACTATTATGCTCATATTGTTAGGACATAAAACTTTTTGCATTATTTTCAATTTCTTCCAACTTCCTATAGTAAGGATCAAGGTTCTTGGGTTGATCCATAAGGCAAGCAAACAATCTAGCACACAAGCAAACAAAAAGCAAACGAAAAGATGAACAAAAGAAGGGCGAACAAAAAACAAAATATTTTTGTGTTTTTCTGAAAGCGTTGTAGAAGTGGGGGGAGAGGAAAATGAGAGGCAAATGACAAATAATCTAAGTGCAGGAGATGAGAATTTATGATAGGTACTTGGTAGGCTTGATGTAGAACCTCCCCGACAACAGCGCCAAAAATTCTTCTTGCTACTTCTTGAGCTTGCGTTAATTTTTTCCTTGAAGAGGAAAGGGTGATGCAGCAAAGTAGAGATAAGTATTCCCTCAGTTAAGAACAAAGGTATCAATCCAATAGGAGGCACGAGCAAGTCTCCAATCTATGCACCTGCACAAACTAACAAACACTTGGCACACAACGCGAAAAAGGGGTTGTCAATCCCTTCACAGTCACGAACAAGAGTGAGATCTAATAGAGATAGGTATAAAAGATAAATAAAAGAGCAAACTAAAGTAAATATAAATAAAGTGCAGCAAAGTATTTTTAGGTTTTTTGGTTTATAGATCTGAAAATATATGATGGAAAATAGACCCGGGGGCTCTAGGTTTCGCTAGAAGCTTCTCTCTTTGTCGTCTACATATAGGCCAGCCCAGTGCCCCCCAGGTTGCACAGGTAGCTGCCACGTGGCAGCTTTGCCGTCTGCTGGCTGATGGCAAAGCTCTTTGCCGTCTGCCAGCTGATGGCAAAGAGCCTGTAGAGCCCCTGTTTTTTCTTCAATTCATTCAATTTCCAAAAATTTCACACACACACACACACACATACACATACACACATTTGAATATACTTTCAACACGCATAACAATACATATACATACCAAATCATATCCCTGCACTACAAAAAAGACACATCCGTGACATTTTGGGCCGAACGAATTTTTTTCTATCATACATATGACACTTCTATGACGATAATTGTTACAAAACCCGGTATCATCTTGGATGTGGTGGGCTCCTACTTCTATGACAAAAAATCATGATAGAAAATGGGCTTTTCGTCCTGGGCGGGCCGGACATGCAGTTGCATGACATTCTTTGGGCCGTCCATGACGGAAAAAATGTGGTAGAAGCGAGGGGGAGGAAAATTTTGGGGAGTTCCCGGTTATGGTGGGAGGTCGGGGGCCGAGCGATGCGTGTTTCTCTCGTACACGTACGCGCGTGTGTGCGAGGCGTTGGCTCTAACTGAACCCGAGCAAGGTGTTGGGCTCTAACTGAACCCGAGCGATTGCACTGCAGGCTACGCGTTACTGAACCCGAGCGATCGATCGATGGCTGTTAACTGAACCCGATTGAGCAATTCCTTCGCTACTGCTGCTAACTGAAGTCGATTGATGCTGCCTCTGGATGAACAGTGAGCGTTGCCGGGGGGTTGGGTGAACAGCTCCCGGTGGGGGTGGATGAACAGGACCTTGTGGTGTTGCCTCTGGATGAACAGGACCCCGATCGATTGAGCCGGTTGGGGCTGGATGAACAGGACCCCGTGGAGGGCTGGATGAACAAGACCATCCCGTGGAGGGCTGCATGAACAGTAGACGGTGGAGGGGTGGTTGAACAGTAGCCGGTGGAGTAGCGCGCGGTGGAGGCTGGATGAACAGGAGCCCGTGGAGGCTGGAGGAGGTTGGCTACTTCTGCTAACTGAAGCCGATCGATGTTGCCTCTGGATGAACAGTGAGCGCTGCGGGGGGGTGGATGAACAGTGAGCGGTGGCGTTGCCTCTGGATGAACAGGACCCCGTGGTGTGGTGGAGGGCTGGATGAATAGTAGACGGTGGAGGGGTGCCCGTGGAGGGGTGGATGAACAGGACCCTGTGGTGTGGAGGGCAGGATGAACAGTAGACGGTGGAGAGGTGCCCGTGGAGGGGTGGTTGAACAGGACCCCGTGGTGTGGAGGGCTGGATGAACAGTAGATGGTGGAGGGGTGGTTGAACAGTAGCCGGTGGAGTAGTGCGCGGTGGAGGCTGGATGAACAGGAGCCCGTGGAGGCTGGAAGAGGTCGACGGTGGATCAACAGTAGCTCGTGGAGGCTGGAGGGGGTCGACGGTGGAGATGAACAGTATCCCGTGGAGTCCCGTTTTGCGGTACGCCACACCCCTCCCGATGAACATGACCCCCGTTTCGACCGTAGGAGGTCCGTTTCCTCCGTTTTGCGGTACGCCACACCCCTCCCAATCAATAGGACCCCCGTTTCGACCGTAGGAGGTCCGTTTCCTCTGTTGTGCGGTACTCCAGGCCTTGTTTCCATTGCCTCTTCCGTCCAAGCCCTCCCGATGAACACGACCACGCATTCCGTTCCTACCCAGCCGGTTGGCTCCCACGCGTTCCGTTGCCTCCCGATGAACACGACGCATCATGTTGCCTCCCCATGAACAGGACGCATTCCGTTGCCTCCCCATGAACACGACGACGATGTTGTTTCTCCTTTCGACCCAGCCATGTCAACGAGCCCTCGCCGTACGTATGCGCGAGTAGGCATTCGAGACCCCGCCCGTATGTACACATACGTGGCCGTATTTTCTTTCTTGCACCCTGGCCGCCTCTACTACAACACGTGCGCGCCTCTACATCCACCAGTATATATGTACGTACACGTTCGCGACCAGAATGACAACGCTACGTACGCTTCGACTAGGTGGGTCCCGACTGTCAGGCACTTCCTTGCGTGCGAAGATGTAGCTGGTGGGTCCCAGCAGTCAGGGGCAAACGTTTTTTTCGTGAAATACGGTGGCCCGTCCGGTGGGTCCCCGCTGTCAGGTGGAGGAATAATTATTTGCGCGTAATAAGGAGGCACTTCCTTGCTGCGGCCGTGGACCCAGCAGTCAGCGTCTCCACGCACAGTACTCTTCCGATGGAAGTCGGTCGTTGACCACATTGACCACGGCGGTGGACGACGACGAGGCCTAGGAAGGGGACGACGCGGAGCCGGGGAAGACGCGGCAGTGGAAGCCCGCGCGGAGAGTAGTACGAGGGTTCACTCGTTTAGCTGCGGTGTGAGGCTGTCGTTGCCGCAGGGCCTGGCCAGCGGTGGGAATAGTAGGGGCGGTGAGGCCTCCGCGGCAGCACAGCCAGCCAAGGGAGGCAGGAGCATGCAGCACGACCGGCGCTGCTTTGGGCGGCTGGAGCAAGAAGACCAGAGGTTGAAGAAGCACTACGGCCGTTGGATGGACATCGTACGGTCACTGGAGCTAGAATCGTTCATATTGACTAAGTTGACAAAGCCCTTCATCCCCGTCAACTTAGTAGGCCCACAAGTCAGCCTCCCACGAAGGTGGGCCTAGCTAGCCAGGGGAGTATTCATTTTTTTGTGCGTAATAAGGAGGCACTTCCGGTGGGTCCGAACAGACAGCGGGGGGAACGTTTTTTTCGCGAAATACGGTGGCCGGTCCGGTGGGTCCCAGCAGTCAGGGGGAAACGATTTTTTTTGCAAAATACTGGTGGCCCGTCCGGTGGGTCCCCACTGTCAGGTGGAGGAATAATTATTTTCCGCGTAATAAGGAGGCACTTCCTTGCAGCTGCCATGGACCCAGCTGTCAGCCTCTCCACGTACAGTACTCTTCCGATGGAAGTCGGTCGTTGACCACATTGACCACGCCGCACCGAGAGCACCACGGTGGTGGATGACGGCGAGGCATAGGAAGGGGACAACGCAGAGCCGGGGAAGACGCGGCAGTGGATGCGCACGCGGAGAGGAGTACGAGCGTTCACCGGTTCGGCTGCGGTGTGAGGATGCCGTCGCCGCAGAATAACAGGGGGTGTGGGTGAGTACAGGGATGCCCTGGCCAGCGGTGGGAGTAGTAGGGGGTGTTGAGGCCTGCGCAGCAGCACAGCCGGCCACCGGAGGCAGGAGTAGGCGGTCCCGCCGGCGCTGCTTTGGCGGCTGGAGCAAGAAGATCAGAGATTGAAGAAACACGACGGCCGTTGGATTGACATCCAACGGTTACGTCTGCTAGAATCGTTTGTTGACGTATATAATAACTAAAAAAGTCTTGCATACACTTCAACTAAACAGGCCCACAAGTCAGACCACTCCCTCTTTTTTTAATAATTTATATATAGCTCATGGCAACTTCTTATGCAATTTATTGCAGTCGTTTGTTTTTGGTTGGCGAGGGCCAATTTCGCATATTTCTATGGGTTCCAAACTATTTTTAATACCAAAATGTCCAGCCAGATTAAAAGTACTTTGAAGATATATTTAAATTAGGTTAATGCCCAGTGAAATAGGAATATGAAAATGTGATAAAATTCAGAAATTATAAAGTAATTGCCAATTTGTCATCTGTTTTTATATTTACAACCCATTTCATATTATTTCAAGATTTGCAGGCGTATTGAAAGAGTTGCAGCCCATCAGGGCGTAGAAAAATAAGTAGGCCTGGATTGGGTATTCTTCAGAAATAATAAACTGGGCTCATTTTCACAAAGAAAAAATAGCTGGGCTGGTCACATGGTGAACATAAAATATAAGCCTGGGCTAGACGGGCCATAGCCCAGTTCAAACCCTGCTCCGTCTCAACAATACCAAACAAACAAAAATACTGCTCGAGTAGCTACGTCCCAGGTGTCAGCCGATCTTGTGTTGTTCTCTTGTCTATTGACTATATACGCTCACAATGTCGTGGGTCCCAGATGTCAGGAAAACACTAGGAGGAAGCATTTTATTTTTCCATACGCTGACGTGGTGGGCCCCTACTGTCATCCTCTGCAAGTACTTCTGCCGATTCCTGTTGTTTGTTGACCATGTTGACAACGCGAGAGGGCGGCGCCGCGGCCAGTGCACCAAAGCGCATGGAGGACGTCGACGTTAACGATTTAGGAGACGGTGGGGGCAGCGATGCGTGAGCTGAGGCGCAGCCAGCCATGGGAGGCAGAAGCAGGTGGCCCCGCTGGCGCTGGTTTGGTTTTGGCGGCTGGAGGAAGACAGGACTGAAGAAACATGACAGACTGTAAAAGCAGCATGAGTACTTAACAACCTTAACTAAAACCAGCAGGGGCACTTAACAACCAAAGCTGAAAGCCGTATGAGTACTTATACAGGTTCAACCGTACAAAGTACGCCTCAAATAGTGCTACTTTGCCTACAGTTAACCAAAGGTGAGGCCGCCAAGCCCCAGGACAAGGCCCAGGCGCCACCCCGCGCATCCACAACCTTCTGAAAGCGGCTTCATCTCGCAACATGGTCAATAAACAGGATATTCGCTTTAGAGCCATGGAAAAGCATAAACATAATCTTCTGTCCTATTCTCCAAGATGGACGGGCCTTCATTATTTGAGACCACCCATGAATAAGTATCTTTTCACCTCCAAGGGGAATTGAGTAGGTCGACATAAACATCATGTTATGACCAAGCGCAAGTCTGACCCAACCATGGTCAGGCATCTGTATAGGAACAATAGAATTCGGCAGTTCCTGTTTCAAGAAGATCACAGCTGTAAAACTGTGTATAAGCAATAGTTTATGAACAACATATATAACAGAAAACAGCTTGTACCATAAGTTTCTCGACATAGTTGGACCTGTTCAACGAGTGCAGCAGTGGCACACATATCCCACGTGGCCTTCCACCGTTGAAAGGCCCCACAAGGACCTCAAGACGATCAATAAAGTGTAGGAACTTGTGGATGTTGATCCAGTCAACTTCAGTGCCGTTAGTAACAGCTGAGTTATTACAGAGTAACAAACGAGCAGACTGCTTAACTTTGAAAAAACCTACACGCCACCAATTATAAGAGAATATTAGTTAGAAGTAGCATCTTCGTGAGAGATTCGTTGCTACTTCTAAAGTTAAATTGTGATTAGTTAGACAGAATAGGTGGATTAAAAAGTAATAGAGGCAACGAGCAAGAACCAGATGCAAAACTAACATGGATGAACAATTGGAACGATGTCGGAGTGGGAGATCGCAGTGAAGATGAGACCAGGTTCTGCTATTTCCATCAACATTCGTGCGCCAACTTTTAGTCCGTAACACTTGAGAAAGTTTATCCAAGTTCGGCCATAAAAGAAGCAGTGATCTTCTTGGTTCATGAACCCAACTCGGAACTTATATCCATGGCTTCTCTTCACTGTGACCATTAAACTAGTGTATTCAGTTATGGCAAGCCGAGCATCTTGAGTACATGTGTTCTGGCAGAGCAAATAATACACTGCAGGAAAAATAATATGAGAACACAGCATGTTCAAAAAAAACCACCCTCCCGGATAGAAAAGAGGATTCTAGGAACATACTGTGCGTGTTTCAAAATGTTGTGTTAGGATGAGAAGGAACAAGTGTGGCGTCTCGCCGAGGGCGCAGAAACCTGTAGGGTACTCGCACTTTGGGCACAGCAAATGAAACACACTAGATTCAGTAGGAAGAAAAATGCATCAACGGCGGCGGCTGCCATCCTAGGATTACCTGCGACCAAGGGACTTGGGTTTATTGGGGATGGATGAAGAATTCGTACCTGGTTCTCCATGAGAAAACCCTATGCAATCGCCGAGAGGGGGTTTTCTCTGAACAAGCAGACGAGGGAGAAGGGGATTCAGGCCCAGTGAAATATTGTCGCTTCGTCCGTCCAACTTACTGCTAAAGCTGGAAAGGGGGGGTTGTGATTTGATGGCTCATTGGGCATTACTGCGGCGCTACGATCATGGTGTGTCTACCGTGAAGTTGTGCACTCTAATTTGTGCATATGGCACGTGGACCCCGTTGTCGGTTGCCCCACATATCAGCGAAAGGAAGTAGAATGACAGGAGTAACTAGTTACACGTAAATATATTTTTTGATAGATAGATACTCCCTTTGTAAGGAAATATACAAATCTTTTATATCATAGGCTCACCTTGCCGAGAAATATACTCCCTCTGCAACACACGGGCATTATGGGGGTTAAGCTTTTTTATGGGGGTTCAGCTGAGAATATAATACTTAGATAGGCTCACGGTTCTGGACTTTGGGCCGCAGGCCGACCCTGCATGTTTGGGGGGCCATGTGTTCTACCTCAGCACTTCTCATATTGCAAGCGATCGGTACGGCGCAGGTTTTAGATGCTTTCGAAGGCGAATACACAAAATTGAATAAAGCACGGCAGCTGTTGGAATGAAATCGAACGGCAGTTCCTAACCAGCAATCAGAGTTGCAATTCTATCAACGATATACCATGTGATAAATAATACTGTCGTGCTACTTATACACACAGGACACTTGTTTCACCATGCCAGATTATTACATCAAAATCTCTCGGAGGATAGATCAGTTCGGCAGTTGTGTGCTGCTAATTTCAAAGTTGATTTGGGCCAGCTCTCCTTGCCGAGAAAGTTCGATTTTTACATCATCCCCTACCGCAAGATATGATTTAGATTTGAACCTTGACCATCCTTTAGCATCAATCATCATGCGACCATCCTTTGTACTTACGGTATATTGAGCAGGTTCATTCACACCAAGGTTGCGCATGGTAAGAGAAACTTGGCCGCGGTCGCCCGGATTGTTGAACGACTCCCTCGTTGCTCTAGGAATTCTCTGTTTGCAAACAAGAAGACATACCCAAACAGTTAGATCAACACAGTGAATCATGTGAAACAACATGGAAAGAAAAAAGAACGAAGCACTTGGGCGGCCAATGCTTACCAAGAAGGTGGACATGTCGGTTTTTGTAAGGACTTTGGTATATGAAGTGCGAACAGCAGCCCAGTCTGTTGCCGGTGCAACTGCACGGGCCGGAGCAGATGCAAGTGCAAGTGTTGGTGCAGATGCCGAAGCCTCTGCTGCTGCCGGAGATGGTGCTCCTTGTAGAGCTGGTGCCGGTGTCGGAGCAGGTGCCGGTGTCGATGCCCGATCCACCGGTAGATCAGACTGATCTGCTGACGCGGTCAGTGCCCAATCCTCAGCTGGATCAGACTGAGTTGCTGCCGCTGTTAGTGCTAGAGCAACTGCCGGTGCTCGATCTGTGCGAGACAGCGGCGATCGTGTCTGGTCTGCTATGATCAGCTTTCTAACTTGACTAGGATCCATGACCGTGATCCAGTCTTTCTCTTCATTTCTTTCAAACGCGAGAAGGACTAATTGTGGCATTTTTGTTAAACCAAACTGCAGTTCATCATAGGGATTCATCTTGTACTCAGACAACGGACTGATCCAATTTTTTCCAATAATATAAGTGATGGACGGTGCCTTCGTTACTGACACGACATAAGAAGTGAAACCTCCAAAAATATCCATCGTAGAGCAAACCAAACGGTTTATTCTGTGATGAATGTCACATGGCAAAACCTGCATCGTAAAATTGCAGGAAAAGAAAGAAAACATGACATTAAATCAATAAGATTTAGACAGTAAATCAATATGATTTACTTGATGTGACACGAGTGAATCCTTACCAGGAAATCACTATGTTGAAGTACTAAACAGAAGATTGATTGTCCAACTACGTGTGGCATGCAGGGGCCCCGCCTACTCCCACAAGCAAGACAGTCCAAAGGTCATGACAAATCATATGGACCGAACATCCATGGGACTGGAAATCCTGGTGGGTGCGATAAACCCTGCAATGCATACAGATACTGGAGTGTAACCATAATTGATAGACCGTCCTCACAAAAAATATGATATGGATACTTCAAAATATACAGACTGAATTGAGTGGACAGACATTAACATAGACCGTTCTCAGGACTGACCACACACCAAAAGCGGCAGTACTAATAAACAATACAGGGTTCACAAACACAAATCAAGTACTGAACAATAGTACTTACTACAGACAAGCAAAGTTGCACTAACTAAACTCTGCAGACTATTTCTAGCCACCGACCTACGGGATGAACCCCGCATAACTAACTAGGCCATGGACTTCGTGTGAGATGTCTACATGCACCATCACCATCTTGTCAACCTTGGAGAACCTAACAGAGTGGTCTTTCCACTCATAAACATGATGATGAAGACAGGCCGCATCGGATTTGTTGGGAAGCTTTACAAGAACCACACCCTTCGTAATCGAAGGCACAGCCAGGAAATTGTTGTGGTCAAGTACAGCCTCGAGAACACGCCTGACAACAATGCTACAAGAAAACACTAGTTCAGGACACGTGGCGACAAGGACACAACAGCTGGATAGTTCAGCAGTAGAACTCATCATCAGGTCTTCCAGTTCACACGGCATGACTTTGAGAACTTCATCTCCACCGCGGACCTAGTTCTAATTCAAACAGAAACCATATTTTATTACTACCTCCGTTCAGAAATATAAGATGATTTTCGATATTATACTCCATATATGACTACATATATGCACAGAAATGAGTGAACGAAGACACTAGAACATGTCTTCAAAGGCATGAGAGCAGAGGGATTACATGCAATATCCATAACACAAGTTACTGAGGCAAATATACCCTCTTAAAAGGTAGCATTGATGTTCATAAAGTACTCCCTCCGTCCCAAAATACTTGTCTTAGATTTGTCTAGATACGGATGTATCAAGTCACATTTTAGTATTAGATACATCCGTATCTAGACAAATCTAAGACAAGAAATTTGGGACAGAGGGAGTAGTTGAAAGTAATCTATAAGAAATCAGTGTCAACCTCTCGCATGTTTTGGTCAAAAGAGGAATTTAGAACCGTCATTTGGCACACAAAAATCACATGCAAGATCACCCAGAAAGTTGTACTACTAGTACTAGTATTGCGTGTTAGATGAAAAAACATGATCAAGATCGAGAAAAAGATCGTCAAGAAGAGATATTACCTGGACTTGCTTAATGAGGGATCCCGGAGAGGGGGGCTTGGACAGGGCGATGGCTTTGAGCTTGTCTGCGGTAGTCTCGGCGGGGTGCTTGCACTTCTTCGTACCATGAGCCTCGACGGTTTTGGCCGGAGCCATAGACATCACTTCGGCCGGTGCTCCAGCGTCCATCAAGAAAATGTCAAATAGAAATAAAAGAAGAAAAGAGAGGGAGTTATAGGATCGGTCTCGGGGTTGCAAGACCGGGCCTTGGCCAGAATCAATACCATTGATGCGCTTACCTTTCCTTCTTTGGGAGAGAAGAACAATGGCAGAAGCAGGTCGGGGTTTTCTTGATGAAATGAGGAACAAGATGAGGCAGAAGCGAGGGTTGGGTAGAGAGGAAGCTGAGAGAGAAGAGTGAAATGATGGTTGCTTCGTCTGTCCAACTTACTGCTGGAAAGGAGGGGGTTTGTGATTTGACGGCTCATTGGACATTACTACGGTGCTTCGATCGGGGTAGTCTACCATCACTCTACTACAGAGTAATTTAGTGCATGGCTGGTAGACCCCGATGTTGGTTGTCCCACACGTCGGCGAAAGTGAGTAATTTAGTGCATGGCTGGAGGAGGATCCGCACGGTAGAGCGTGTCCACTGTTTTTCAGAAGAAAAAAATGATTACAACAAGCATTTCCACTCTTACGACGGAGGAGTGCGAAACACGGCAGCCACTTGAACATACACAGTGCTCCTACTACTAGGCATGTGCAGTGGTTCATACGTCAGTACTACACAATCTTGTTGCTAGTGTAGTAAGATATGATGATAACAAATGATGTTGTGCGCATGTCAACTACTCCTATATGTAACATAGTATCGCTTTTTCGACTGTCCGGTCGAGAATGAACGGTGGGATCAATGTTAACAGAACTAGGTCCACAGCTCACGGAGAGTACGGTGCTACACTACTCCACGAAACATGAACCATATGAAGCACGAATAGTGTTAGGCAGGGTGTATGAAGGGTGCACGGGATGGGAGCAAAAGTTCCCTTATCGACCCACTTTTGGGTGTTTGGCAGAGTGCATGAAGGGTGCATGAGTCCACACTAGTAGGTTGACAAAAATACACGAAGAGGAAACAACTATATTGAGATGAGAATGCAACCAAACACACCCACACGCTTTGTGCTACAGTGACTGATCTGCACTGTCTGAGTTTGATCCAACGGTCATGTTGTGCCGAGACATGGACATGCCCATGCAGAGGGCGCCTAAACACCACCGAAGTCCCCCTACTTCTCGAGGCGCACGATGTTGGTGATGCAGGGTGCAACCGCCCGCAGAGCCCGCTCCCGGTCGGCGGGAGCCAGCTCGTCAAAGACGGCATCCAATGCCACGAATGGATTCCGGTGACGGAGCCCTGAAAGGATTCGCCCAGCAAAGGCGACGGCAGCCCGCAACCCCTCCTTGTCCAGCTCAGCCCCCACCATCGCGCGGAGACGGCTCAGCTCCTCGGAGATATAGGTGAAGAAGGAGACCAGGTCAGGAAGCCGCAGATCGTTGAAGTCGACCGGGTGGTCGAACGGGTTTAGCCCGACAGCCGGCATCGTCGCGCTGGCACGACGGTAGGCATTTAGCAGCCACAACACGTGTGTGGCAACTTGGTTCACCAAGTGGCTGAGGCGATCCTGGACCTCGTCACGATCGGCCCGCTCGTGCTCCAGCCAGCTCCCCTGACGGCCTATTGTATCTCCCGCTTTCTGCAGCAACGCCGCCGACGCCTCGAGCATCTTTGTGGTGGACGCCTACCGCTTTTGAAGCTCTGTGAACTCCCGCACATAACAAAGGAGCATGGCACTCCTCTCCTCCTTGAGCTCACGGAGCTCCTCGTCCTTGGCCGAGCTCCGCATCCTTGGCATGGAGCTCCTGTGTCAGGCGCCTCACCTCGGACTCCGTGATCTGCTGCGCCACCATGGCACCAGGTAGAAGCAATGGGGAGAGGAAGCAAAGGGGACGAAACGGCTGAAAGGCAATGCAATCTACGGGAAGGCGGAGTGAGCGGGGAATCTTTTTGTTTTCACCACGGTAAAACACCAGTCGACGACTTCTCACATCAGGGAGCAGTGGGTTTTTATAGGCGGAGTCATCGTGACTAATTGCTGTCGCGCCTGCTCCCGTCAATCAAAAATTAAAAATCCTGCCGCGCCTGCTCCCGTCAATCAAAAAATTAAAAATCCTGCCGCACCCAAACACCAGAGCAACGCCGCGGTGTATATTTAAATTTACCTACCGGCAAGTAGATAAAAAAAGGGGTGAAAAAACAAATGTGGCGGCGGCCTAGCTAATCGGTCGAACTAGCCCAACTAGCTAGCCACCGTGCTTCACTGATGTACTCGGCGGGAAAGGTGGTCTTTCGTGATTTGACGACTCACTTACTTGCTTCGGTGCTATGACTGAGGAGGACCCAGAAAACGCGCGGTAGGGCGTCCCACATCAGGAAGAATATATGCGTGCACCACCCAGGAGGACCCCGAAACCGCGCGGTAGGGTGTGCCACGTCTCGGCACGAAGGAAAAATGTGCGTGTAAAAATATATTGTATCAGACGTAGTACCTATGGTTCGACCTCGGGACCCATCCAGTCGGTCGAAAACACCCCACTAGCCACACAGCTTCATCATGCAAACGTGGCATGAAGGATAGATGTGGTTAGCTCCATCTCGACCAGCCACAACATCTCTTGTTCTAGGCGATTCTTCTATTTTCCAAGCTTTTTTTAAGTTGTAATAATACCACGGCAAGCTAGCGCCGCTCTTCGTGTGTGCCCGTGCAAAGGTTAGACGATGGAGAGAAGAGAGATTGAGATCGCAGACCTGGGACCCACCAGTAAGTGAGACACGGTCATGCACGTGTTGACGAGGCACTCCCTCTACTCTACTCAACGCAAGTACTGTATAAATAAAATCAAGTTATGGGACAAAGCCAACAATCGTTTGTTTTTTCAGGCTATCGACTTATGCTTTGTAGTCCAGGTTGCCAGTTTGAATCTTGTCTTTCAGATTTGTTAGTTTTAGGTCCAAATTTGATTTATGACAAGTGGGACCCCCGTGTGTTCTTCCGATATTTCAGTGTAGGATGTTTTTTTGAACAAACACTTTGCGCAGTTAGACAAGTAACGGCACGAGTTGGACGTATTTTGCAAGTTTACGAACAAAAATTACAGTGGCATAGAATATCACATCCACCCCACAGCTTAGATACTATGGTGATACGAGTTTTTACACCGTTGGAAGTGAGATCCAATGGCTTGGGAGTAGTCTTTGTAATTATGCGCAATTTCCAAACTCTCCAAAGGTTTTTTTGCAAATAAAACATTCAGGCCTCGTGTGTGCCGCTGCATGTTTGATCCAACGGCTCCCCGGTGCTCATATTAGGTGCTCCCCGTAGCTTAATTACCAGCTATGGTGATATGAGCATCTAGGTCGTATGATCAATGATCAGATGGCACATGCGTAGTACTTGTACTTTCTGCGCATTTCCCAAACTCTATCAGCCGTATATTGCAAAACCATTCGAACCTCCTATTGTGGGCCGTTAGATCTCAGTGAACTCGTATCACCATAGAATCTACGGTGCAGGAGCACCTCATACTCTCCCGTGCAAGAAAACATAAGGTGCTATCGCAGCTTGGATGCTACGGTGATACGAGCTTGGAGGTCGTTTGATCTGAGATCCAATGGCATCTGAGCAGTCTTTGTGCTTGTAAGCAGTTGCCGAACTCTTTTGGGGCTTTTCTGCAAAAAACCATTCGAACCACCGAGGAGGTGTTGGGTCACAAATCCAACGCCTCCGAAGAGCTTGTATCACCAAAGCATCGAAGGTGTGGTAGCACATGATATTCTTACATACAGGAGAATATGATGTCCTCCTTCATCTTAGATGCTACGGTGATACGAGCTTCGAGGTTGTTGGATATGGGATCAAAGGGCATCTAAGTAGTTTTTGTACAAATTGTGTGCAATTCTCAAACTCATCAAGGTTTCCTGCAGAAATATTAAGACACATCATGTGAGCTGCTATATCTCAGATCTACAAGCTCCAAGCAACTCGTATCGGCATATAGCATCTAAGGTATGGGGGCACATGATATTCTCCCAAGGAGGAGGGGTGGGGGTGCACAACCAATCGGTGGCTGGGAGGGTGGGGACAAATATAATCTAAACAACCCTAAACAGAGCTCCACAAATTTATCTAAGGTCGAGGGGTTGACCCCCGACAATCATAGCTCCGCCTAAACACAACATTTGCATGTACTGTAGTACTAGACTTAATATTCATGTTTCAGTTTCATGTTCATTTTAAATATTGAACTGAGGACCATGGATGTCTTACATTTTACTCCCTTCGTTCCTAAATATTAGTCTTTTAGAGGCTTCGAATGGACTGGCACATACGGATGTATATAGACATATTTTAGAGTCTAGATTCACTCATTTTGCTCCACATGTAGTCATTTGTTGAACTCTCTAAAAGACTAATATTTAGGAATAGAAGGAGTATTTTTGAATTCGTGTCATACATGCATGGTTTGGACAAATAGATGCACTATACTTATTGGATTGTTGTTGTGTTCGTGCGTGCGTGTGTGTGTGTGTGTGTGTGGTCATATGCTTGATACATACAAACTTTTCTCACCTCCATATCGTTCATCTTTTAAATTTGAATTTGCATTCGAAAACTTACTAGGGATACCATGAAATGTGAAATCCACATTGAGATCACTATATCACAAACTCACTCTAATTCAACAACTCGTCATAAATCAATTACCACGTTGAGATTAGTATTTGCAAGGAAAATACGGGTATTGTAATACATATAGATTCGTTCGGCAATTTAAAAGGTTCCTTTCGTATTCTCGAACGGTAGGACCCAACGGTGTACCAGACAGACCTTGGCTCGTGTTGATCCTAAAAAAACCGGGCTCGTGTCCTTCGGTGGCGTGCGTGGTACGCACATTAGGCAACCCCAACCAGTCGAGCCTCAGCGTTTCAAGTCGAAAGATCTGGCGGCTAGAATTCCAGCCCTAGGAAATTCCCCTCATGTCCCCGGTCCATAATGACTATCGATGAACAACGGAGGGATGCTTTAGTAACTAGACAACGTTACCTACCGTGCCGAGCACGGCTCAATTCCCTCGGTCGCCGCTCGTCAAGGTCACCTGTCAACTTACTACTACACCAAGATTATCCTTTTACTCTGCATATATAACTTGTCTGAAGTCTAACTAAGCAAAATGTTTGACCAAATCCTTTCTTAAGAAATACAACAGGACAGATGTACGGCTTGAAAATTTATTGCATGATGCAGGTTATGATATTGTTTCGAATCATGGATCTGAAATTTCAGAAAATCCAAAAGTGAGCATAAATTCTTGAAACTAAGCATGGTCACGTGATATGGCACAAATATTACTTCGTAAGTTTTTTCTTCAATTTGAGACAAGCTGCTTATGACAAGTTGCACAAATGAAGAGCCAAGGTATTTTGGAACAAAGCCCTGTCACGTTAAGGCGAACACTTTCACTATTGAAACCATGGGCGTTTACGTGCCGCCATGAGTCCCCGCTTCTCATCGGCAGGTGCCGTCCGAGCAAGCGTGTGATTCGACGGGAGGCGTGCGAGCAGACTGATGCGCCGGCTGTCAGGGAGGCATGCCAACAGATCGTTGTGCAGGCTCACCGGGAGGCGAGCCCTTTGACCAGGCTCCGCCGCCCACCGTCGTCCCAACTGCTCCCACTTTTAATGTCGCCGGCGCCACAGTTTAAAATCAACCCCGCACTACCCGGTATGACTACAATCCTCTCTCTTCCTCTCCGATTCACCTGTCGTCTACCTCCAACTAGCCTGACCTAAACGTACGCCATGCCGCATCATGATGGTCTGCCCTTAGTGTTCCAGTTTCCTAAGAAAAAACACCCAGTCGGAGTCTCAAGAACATAAGGCGCTTTGGGACGAGCTTGAACTAGCCTTGCGGGAAGACGCCGCGCCTGTCCCCGCTCCTGTTCCGGCTCCCGTCGCCCCGACTGCGCCAGCGCCCATCCCCGTGGCATTGATGGGCTGGGAGCCGCACATTGTCGCCGAGCTTGATCCCACAGGGTTCCACGAGGTCCCCGCCGACTTTCACGCGCCCGTGCACCTGCCAGCGCATGCGCCTGCGCGTGCACTGACGTGCGCGCCCGTGTTGGTGCTCGTGCAGACGAATGTCTCCGCCGCGCCATTGACAGCGCCTGTCCCCGCGCGGGTGCCAGTGCCCCCCTCAGCGGCATGGATGGCCGCCGTCGACCGCTTCCTTGCACCAACTCCAGTCGCCTCCTCCCGCCAGTCGACTCGCTCCGAAGTCCAGAACATTTTGTCCTTCCTTGAAGCTAGGCCGACGTCCAGGAGTACGCCAACAACGGCGCAAGACGCCGCCGTCGCCGTCGGTCAGTGGCCCGACGACACACAGAGCAGAGCAGAGGAGCCGCTTCCCACCGCAAGACGCCCCCGCCGCCGCCGCGTAATCTAAATTTGCCATGAAAAATGTTCGGATTGCCATGCTCAAAATCCGAACGTTTATCATTTCCGTTTATTTTATATCGATCGTCGTATAATTTAAAGTCAGAGTCAGACTGAACAAAATGTATGGTTTGATCGATTGAATGTTCTGCTAGAGCCGTATCAAATTAAATATAAAACGTCATCAAGCCACATGTATTCCTTGTCATCCAACGACCTAGACTGCTTCAATGTCGAGCGCTCAACACGTTTAGCGTGCAGTTAATTTCATGCGAAAAATAGTGCTAATCACATAACAACACGCAAATAATATCCTAGTAGTTAATATCCGCATGCACTTAATATACTTCCAAATTAACGTGCATTGCACGTACACACTGACTAGTGCTGCTAGTACGTGAAACTGGCGCTGTGACTTGTGAACGCGTCCAGATATGGTCAACGGCAACATCGCCTGCGAGTTCTTCCTGTTTGCCCGTGCGTCTAAACGCAGAAGGGGAGGAGAGAGAGAGAGCACACATGGAACCCACCAGTAAGTGAAGGCAAATAGTACTAAAAATAATATTACATGTTATCCATTAATTAGGTTGTGGTAATATAAAAACATTATGTGAACAAAGGGGGTACAACAAACATTGCTATTCTACGTATGTTGCCTACTCTTGACGTGCGGCTTGAAGGCCCGGTCGCATGTTCGATCCCCGTCCTTCATTTTTTAATTTGTATATGGGTACAAATTTGTTTCATGACATGTGGGCCCCTCGGTGTGTAGTTTGTACCACTTTAATTTGTGGGTCAAAATTTGTTCCATTCCAAGTGGACTATTGGTGTGTAGTTTTGTAGCTTATTTATAATAATTAAAGAGAACAACATAGTTTTTTCAATAATACCATGGTGCGACGTTGAAGGCGAGAAAGGACGTGCGAGAGAGCGATGACCGAGCCAGAGGGAAATCAACTAGGGCAGTTGCGTGGGTTGCAACGGTGTTTGGAGTAGTTGTGGGCCGAATGCTACGAAAATATAATCTAAACCGACCGGAATAAATGCCTACACAAATTAATCCAAGGTTGGAGTGCCCCTTGCAACGTAAATAGCTCTGGCTTTGCGTGGGATGGAGAGGTAGTAGCTTCAATGCATGGAAGATACGGTGTGAGAAAGCGAGGTCAATCGAGAGACATATAGATAGAGACAAAGTGAGTGTGGCCCGACATTCATTGAACAAATATATATGCTCTGGAGAGATATTGTCCGATTGAGCTTTTTGACAAGGGTGAGGGTTGTAAGATAGAGCTTGAGAGATGATCCAGTTACAAACGTGTAGACATATTTTGTGCGTGGGAGGAAGCAAGGTCAACCGATCACATAGGGTCGTCGTGCGATCGAAAGAGTGAGACGGGTTGGAGAGCGTGAGCTAGATAGACGATGTGCGTGAGAGAGTATACAATGTGAATAGGTCGAATTGGGCTCAAACATGGTGATATATCGTTTTTGTCCGAGAAAGAGCAAGGTCAATCCAGACATATGGAGAGAGAGAGAGGGAGAGAGAGCGATTGAGTGAGCATGGCCCACCATGAGGTCGAAAGAGTGGTGGCGGCTTGGATGGACTGACCTAGATAGACAATCTGCGTGAGAGAGTATAGAGTGTGTCGATCGAGGCCCGAACAGGGAGATATATCATTTGTGTGTGAAAGAAAACGAGGTTAAACGAGACTCAGATAAAGAGAGTGAGATTGAGCGAGTGTGGCCCACTGTGCGGAAGAAAGAGCGAGACAATCTCGAGGGAGTGACCTAGATATACAACATGCGTGCGTGCGCATGCACGAGAGCTTGGGGGGCTAGATAGGCAATGCATGTATTTAGCACGAGAGGGTGAGAGGGAGAGGGGAGAGAGAGAGGGAGCTCGGCATGGGGTGCAATGGCGGGTGTGTGACGTAAATACATTTGGTAACAGAGTAGGAAAAGGGGTTGTGTAGTTGAGAGACTTAGAGATCGAAACATGGAGAGAAAGAATGAACGTGTGTTGGAAACCGATAGCTTCCTAAGGTGGTTAGGAGAGGAAGATTGACCAATGCAGGAAGTATGTAGCGTTTGTGCGGGGGGGCTAAAAACAACATTTGAATGTACATAGTATGTGACTTAATATCGTTGTTTCAATTCGGTGTACATTGTAAGATTTGAACCTAGGACCAAGCATACGGGTAATTATTTCGAATTCGTGCCATACTAAGTTCGAAAAGTTGACATTGACTCAGTTTGTTGTGCTATTTTATAGGTCATATGTTTGAATCCATCCAAAAGTTTTCGCACTACCATGGTGTTCATCATATACATATGAATTTGTGTTAAAAAAAGTAGCATGGATACAGTGAAATGCGAAATCCACATTAGAATTGGAGATCGCTATGTGACACACACTCTAATTCAAATAACTAATTATGTGACACACAGTCTAATCCACGTTAGCATGGGTACCGTTTCAATTTTTTCAAATAACTCCTCATTAATTAATTTATAGTACTCCCTCTATTCACTTTTATAAGACCTTGAAGACATTTCAGACAATGTGCAAAACAATTCATTTTAAGTTGTCTGAAACGACTTACAAAAGTGAACGGATGGAGTATCTCATTTCGAATGACTAACTATTGCAAGGAAAACACGGGCATGGTAATACATACAGATTCGTTTGCAAATGAACGAAGATTCGTTTGCATTCTCAAATGTAGGCGCACCAGGCAAACCAGGGTCATGTCGGGGTGGATGCTGCTTCGGTGCCTTAAAGGCAACTGCCTTTGGGTCACTGACATGTGAGCCAGCCACCTGTTGGGCCCATATGTCATGGACACAAAGGCAGGTGCCTTAAGGCACCGAAGCATAGTCCTGTCGGGGTGGTCGCGTGTGTCGGACGGACGCGTAGCACCCAGCCACCCACCCCCTCCCCCCCCCCAAAAAAAGGACGACGACAATATAATTTCGCGCTTCCACGTTTCGGATTGAAATATCTGGCGGCCCCGATTCCAGCCCTACAAAATCTCTCTTCTCCATCGTCCCCTTCCGTGCCCAGATTGCTCAAATCCCTAATTCGCCGCCAACCCTCGAATCGCCCCTCGTCTCATCTCTTTCCCCGTCGTTCCCCACCTCTGTGCCGGACGATGACGACAACGACGGTCGCGCTTCACCACCGCACCGGAGCTACCTCATCTACGCCCTCGTCCACCGCACCAGGTGGTCCACCGACAACGTCGGCCGCCGCAAGCGACATGCCTCACAGACACCGAGTTCCACCGCATCAGGTGTGCTTCACCGACACCGTCTCCTAGCTCACCGGGGCTACTTCACCGAGCACATCGTCGCACCTCCGCCCCCCGAGGCCGTTGGGGCTTCACCAACGGTCTCGTCCACCGCATCGTAGCGCTCCACTGCCACTCAAGATCTGCATCCGTGCACGGCCAGCCAACGCCAGCGCATCACCCTCAACGGCTTTGAAGTGACCCGCACTCTAGCTAGGCGAGCATGCCCAAACGCCAGCCCGAACTAGGTATCCACACATCACTCCCTTGTGCACTGTTCCAACGATGTTTGGATATCCTTTCACTGCTCTCTTAGCTTACACGCCTATGCAACTCTGACCTTAACTCTTATTTCTTCTAGAGATATCATCTGAAACAAGCAAATCCATATTTTAGCGAAGCATGACGGCGCTATGGGATCTGGTACACATCCTGCACACCCGTATAATCTTGTAAGTATCTGTCCTCCGGTACAACATCAAGGTCGATTCCTCTTATTTGATCAACCATTCGCCGTGTCAAAAATGCAGAGGGGGATGCAAGGAGCACAAGGCCTGCACATCCAAGCAAGTGGTAACATGGACTTGTACATGGAACATCCCAAGCGCAAGCAGAGCTGCAGTGAGCTTGTACAATGAGCTAGCGTAAGTCCCCGCATTTCATTTAATTTGTACTGGCATTCATGTATGATTTGTGTGCAGTGACTGATCCACGAATTCAAGTTACCAGGGGCGAATATTTAACTTAAAAAATACGAAGGCACTTGCACTCCGGAAATCAACATAACTTGAGAAATGTGAAGCTACATGCACTTTGAAAACCAGCTAATGATCCAAAGTAGTTCAGATTATAAACACTAAATGATGCAGGCACCAAAAAACACGAAATGCAACATGGTGTACAAGGACTACAAACATGGTCTGTACCTGCTTGAATTATTCATTCTCTGGCTGAAAATATCAAAGTGTAATTGCACGTATAACCAGTGCGCAAACTGCATATCAATATATCTATCATGCACAAGTATGCCAATAGTTTCAAACAACAGATTAGAAAAGTATTTATGCTATGTTGTCATGATACGGGGACTTTCTGGTAGATGGCCTCGACGTTTCCTCAAGCTATGAAAATGCACTATAGTTTGCTTGTCATCAATGCCTCCAAATCTCTGTCTCTCTCAACATAGTAGATCATTATTAGACACTAAATCCTTCAATGAGCTTGCAAAATACTTGCATTAGATCCCTCATTAGACACTATATGTTCATGACCAGGAGCATGTAAAATGTTTGCATCAAATCCTTCATTAGCAGTCTGTTCATTAGACACTTCAGGCTCAAGAACAACATGAGCTTGTATGTTTGCACCGGAAACTTGATTAGATACATCAGATTCAGTCAGTTCAGTATTGATTGGGGGAGTTATAAAATAAGTAGAAATTGGTTTCATTTTCTCATAGATTCCCTACATATAAGCAGTTTTACAACACCGTCAGGTTTAACTATTGGCCAGAAATTGAAGAGTTGAATTAGATATAATCAGGGATGTGATGTACCTGCACGTGAAGGAAATATGCCCTAGAGGCAATAATAAAGTTATTATTTATTTCCTTATTTCATGATAAATGTTTATTATTCATGCTAGAATTGTATCAACCGGAAACATGATACATGTGTGAATACATAGACAAACAGAGTGTCACTAGTATGCCTCTACTTGACTAGCTCGTTGATCAAAGATGGTTATGTTTCCTAGCCATAGACATGAGTTGTCATTTGATTAACGGGATCACATCATTAGGAGAATGATGTGATTGACATGACCCATTCCATTAGCTTAGCACCCGATCGTTTAGTATGTTGCTATTGCTTTCTTCATGACTTATACATGTTCCTATGACTATGAGATTATGCAACGCCCGTTTGCCGGAGGAACACTTTGTGTGCTACCAAACGTCACAACGTAACTGGGTGATTATAAAGGAGCTCTACAGGTGTCTCCAAAGGTAGATGTTGGGTTGGCGTATTTCAAGATTAGGATTTGTCACTCCGATTGTCGGAGAGGTATCTCTGGGCCCTCTCGGTAATGCACATCACTTAAGCCTTGCAAGCATTGCAACTAATGAGTTAGTTGCGATATGAAGTATTACGGAACGAGTAAAGAGACTTGCCGGTAACGAGATTGAACTAGGTATTGGATACCGACGATCGAATCTCGGGCAAGTAACATACCGATGACAAAGGGAACAACGTATGTTGTTATGCGGTCTGACCGATAAAGATCTTCGTAGAATATGTAGGAGCCAATATGGGCATCCAGGTCCCGCTATTGGTTATTGACCGGAGACGTGTCTCGGTCATGTCTACATTGTTCTCGAACCGTAGGGTCCGCACGCTTAAGGTTTCGATGACAGTTATATTATGAGTTTATGAGTTTTGATGTACCGAAGGAGTTTGGAGTCCCGGATGAGATCGGGGACATGACGAGGAGTCTCGAAATGGTCGAGACGTAAAGATCGATATATTGGACGACTATATTCAGACATCGGAAAGGTTCTGAATGATTCGGTTATTTTCGGGAGTACCGGGGAGTTACGGGAATACGAGGGAAGAAGTATATGGGCCTTATTGGGCTTTAGGGGAGAGGGAGAAGCAGGCCGCGTGCCCCTCCATTGGCTAGTCCGAATTGGACCAGGGGGAGGGGCGGCGCCCCCTCCTTCCTTCTCTTCCCTCTTCCCCTTCCTTGTCTCCTACTCCTAATACATGGAAGGACTCCTAGTTGGACAAGGAAAAGGGGAATCCTACTCCCGGTGGGAGTAGGACTCCCCTAGGGCGCGCCATAGAGAGGGCCGGCCCTCCCCTCCTCCACTCCTTTATATACGGGGGCAGGGGGCACCCCATGGACACACAAGTTGATCTTCGTGATCGTTCCTTAGCCGTGTGCGGTGCCCCCCTCCACCATATTCCACCTCGGTCATATCGTTGCAGTGCTTAGGCGAAGCCCTACGTCGGTAGAACATCATCATCGTCACCACGCCGTCGTGCTGACGGAACTCATCCTCGAAGCTTTGCTGGATCGGAGCCTGGGGAGCGTCATCGAGCTGAACGTGTGCTAAGAACTCGGAGGTGCCGGAGTAACGGTGCTTGGATCGGTCGGATCGGGAAGACGTACGACTACTTCCTCTACGTTGCGTCAACGCTTCCGCTTCGGTCTACGAGGGTACGTAGACAACACTCTCCCCTCTCGTTGCTATGCATCACCATGATCTTGCGTGTGCGTAGGAAATTTTTGAAATCACTACGTTCCCCAACAGTGGTATCAGAGCCTAGGTTTTTATGGTTTGATGTTATATGCACGAGTAGAACACAAGTGAGTTGTGGACGATATAAGTCATACTGCCTACCAGCATGTCATACTTTGGTTCGGCGGTATTGTTGGATGAAGCGGCCCGGACCGACATTACGCGTACGCTTACGCGAGACTGGTTCTACCGACGTGCTTTGCACACAGGTGGCTGGCGGGTGTCAGTTTCTCCAACTTTAGTTGAACCGTGTATGGCTATGCCCGGTCCTTGCGAAGGTTAAAACGGAGTCTATTTGACAAATTATCGTTGTGGTTTTGATGCATAGGTGAGATTAGTTCTTGCTTAAGCCCGTAGCAGCCACGTAAAACTTGCAACAAACAAAGTAGAGGACGTCTAACTTGTTTTTGCAGGGCATGTTGTGATGTGATATGGTCAAGATGTGATGAGATATAAGTTGTTGTATGAGATGATCATGTTTTGTTGAAGTTATCGGCAATTGGCAGAAGCCTTACGGTTGTCTCATTATTGCATAAGATGCAAGTGCCAAATAATTGCTTTACTTTGTCGCTATGCGATAGCAATAGTTGCAAGAGCAATAGTTGGCGAGACGACCACGTGACGACACATTGATATAGATCAAGATGATGGAGATCATGGTGTCGTGCCAGTGACGATAGAGATCATGACGGTACTTTGGAGATGAAGATCAAAGGCGCAAGATGATCATGGCCATATCATGTCACATATATTGATTGCATGTGATGTTTATCTTTTATACATCTTACTTTGCTTAGTTCGACGGTAGCTTTTTAAGATGATCTCTCACTAATTATCAAGAAGTGTTCTCCCTGAGTATGCACCGTTGCGAAAGTTCTTCGTGCTGAGACACCACGTGATGATCGGGTGTGATAGGCTCTACGTTCAAATACAACGGGTGCAAAACAGTTGCACACGCGGAATACTCAGGTTATACTTGACGAGCCAAGCATATACAGATATGGCCTCGGAACACGGAGACCGAAAGGTCGAGCGTGTATCATATAGTAGATATGATCAACATATTGATGTTCACCGTTGAAACTACTCCATCTCACGTGATGACCGGACATGGTTTAGTTGATATGGATCACGTGATCACTTAGAGGATTAGAGGGATGTCTATCTAAGTGGGAGTTCTTAAGTAATATGATTAATTGAACTTAAATTTATCATGAACTTAGTCCTGGTAGTATTAGCATATCTATGTTGTAGATTAATAGCTCGCGTTGTTGCTTCCCTGTATTTATTTTGATATGTTCCTAGAGAAAATTGTGTTGAAAGATGTTAGTAGCAATGATGCGGATTGGATCCGTGATCTGAGATTTATCCTCATTGCTGCACAGAAGAATTATGTCCTTGATGCACCGCTAGGTGACGGACCTATTGCAGGAGTAGATGCAGACGTTATGAACGTTCGGCTAGCTCAATATGATGATTACTTGATAGTTTAGTGCACCATGCTTAACGGCTTAGAATCGAGACTTCAAAGACATTTTGAACGTCGTGGACCATATGAGATGTTCCAGGAGTTGAAGTTAATATTTCAAGCAAATACCCGAGTTGAGAGATATGAAGTCTCCAACAAGTTCTATAGCTAAAAGATGGAGGAGAATCGCTCAACTAGTGAGCATGTGCTCAGATTGTCTGGGTACTACAATCGCTTGAATCAAGTGGGAGTTAATCTTCCAGATAAAATAGTGATTAACAGAATTCTCTAGTCACCATCACCAAGTTAGTAGAACTTCGTGATGAACTATAATATGCAAGGGATAACGGAAACAATTCCCAAACTCTTCATGATGCTGAAATCAACGAAGGTAGAAATCAAGAAAAACATCAAGTGTTGATGGTTAACAAGACCACTAGTTTCAAGAAAAGGGCAAAGGGAAGAAGGGGAAATTCAAGAAGAACGGCAAGCAAGTTGCTGCTCAAGTGAAGAAGCCCAAATCTGGTCCTAAGCCTGAGACTAAGTGCTTCTACTGCAAAGGGACTGGTCACTGGAAGCGGAACTACCCCAAGTATTTGGTGGATAAGAAAGGATGGCAAAGTAAACAAAAGTATATTTGATATACATGTTATTGATGTGTACTTTACTAGTGTTCATATCAACCCCTCAGTATTTGGTACTAGTTCAGTTGCTATGATTAGTAACTCGAAACGGGAGTTGCAGAATGAACAGAGACTAGTTAAGGGTGAAGTGACGATGAAAGTTGGAAGTAGTTCCAAGATTGATATGATCATCATCGCACACTCCCTATACTTTCGGGATTAGTGTGGAACCTAAATAAGTGTTATTTGGTGTTGAGCATGAATATGATTTGATCATGTTTATTGCAATACGGTTATTCATTTAAGTAAGAGAATAAATTGTTGTTTTGTTTACATGAATAAAACCTTCTATGGTCATACACACCAACGAAAATGGTTTGTTGGATCTCGATCAAAGTGATACACATATTTATAATATTGAAGCCAAAAGATGCAAAGTTAATAATGATAGTGCAACTTATTTGTGGCACTGCTGTTTAAGTCATATTGGTGTAAAAGCGCATGAAGAAACTCCATGCTGATGGGATTTTGGAATCACTTGATTATGAATCACTTGATGCTTGCGAACCATGTCTCTTGGGCAAGATGACTAAAACGCCATTCTCCGGAACAATGGAGCGAGCAACTGACTTATTGGAAATAATACATACTGATGTATGCAGTCCGATGAGTGTTAAGGCTCGCGGCAAGTATCATTATTTTCTGATCTTCACAGATGATTTGAGAAGATATGAGTATATCTACTTAATGAAACACTAGTCTGAAACATTTGAAAAGTTCAAATAATTTCAGAGTGAAGTGGAGAATCATCTTAACAAAAATAAAAGTTTCTACGACATGATCGCAGAGGTAAAATATTTGAGTTACGAGTTTGGCCTTCAATTAAAACAATGTGGAATAGTTTCACAAACTCATGCCACCTGGAACACCATAGCATATTGGTGTGTCCAAACGTCATAATCGTACTTTATTGGATATAGTGCAATCTATGATGTTTCTTACCGATTTACCACTATCGTTTTGGGGTTATGCATTAGAGACAGCTGCATTCACGTTAAATAGGGCACCACCTAAATCCGTTAAGACAACACTATATGAACTGTGGTTTAGCAAGAAACCAAAGTTGTCGTTTATTAAAGTTTGGGGTTGCGATGCTTATATGAAAAAGTTTCATCCTGATAAGCTCAAACCCAAATCGGAGAAATATGTCTTCATAGGATACCCAAAGGAAACTATTGGGTACACCTTCTATCACAGATCCAAAGGCAAGACATTTGTTGCTAAGAATGGATCCTTTCTAGAGAAGGAGTTTCTCTCGAAAGAAGTGAGTGGGAGGAAAGTAGAAAACTTGATAAGGTAATTGTACCTTCTCCCTTATTGGAAAGTAGTTCATCACAAAATCTGTTCTTGTGACTTCTACACAAATTAGTGAGGAAGCTAATGATGATGATCATGTAACTTCAGATCAAGTTACTACCGAATCTCGTAGGTAAACCAGAGTGAGATCCGCACCATAGTAGTACGGTAATCCTGTTCTGGAAATCATGTTACTAGACCATGACGAACTTGCGAACTATGAGGAAGCGATGATGAGCCCAGATTCCGCGAAATGGTTTGAGGCCATGAAATCTGAGATATGATCAATGTATGAGAACAAAGTATGGACTTTGATGGATTTGCTCGATGATCGGCAAGCCATAGAAAATAAATGGATCTTTAAGAGGAAGACAGACGCTGATAGTAGTGTTACTATCTAAAAAGCTAGAATTGTCGCAAAAGGTTTTCGACAAGTTCAAGCTGTTGACTACGATGAGAGTTTCTCACTCGTATCTATGCTTAAGTCTGTCTGAATCATGTTAGTAATTGCCGCATTTTATGAAATCTGGCAAATGGATAAACAAAACTGCATTCCTTAATGGATTTATTAAAGAAGAGTTGTATATGATGCAACCAGCAGGTTTTGTCAATCCTAAAGGTGCTAACAAAATGTGCAAGCTCCAGCGATCCATCTGTGAACTGGTGCAAGCATCTCGGAGTTGGAATATACGCTTTGATGAGTTGATCAAAGCATATTGTTTTATACAGACTTGCGGTGAAGCCTGTATTTACAAGAAAGTGAGTGGGAGCACTACAGCATTTCTGATAAGTATATGTGTATGACATATTGTTGATCGGAAATAATGTAGAATTATTCTGCAAAGCATAAAGGAGTATTTGAAAGGAGTTTTTCGAAGAAAGACCTCGGTGAAGCTGCTTACATATTGAGTATCAAGATCTATAGAGATAGATCAAGACGCTTGATAAGTTTTTTCAATGAGTACATACCTTGACAAAGATTTTGAAGTAGTTCAAAATGGAACAGTCAAAGAAAGAGTTCTTGTCTGTGTTACAAGGTGTGAAATTGAGTAAGACTCAAAGCTCGACCACGACAGAAGATAGAAAGAGAATGAAAGTCATTCCCTATGCCTCAGCCATAGGTTCTATAAAGTATGCCATGCTGTGTACCAGATCTATTGTATACCCTACACTGATTTTGGCAAGGGAGTACAATAGTGATCCAGGAGTAGATCACTGGACAGCGGTCAAAATTATCCTTAGTGAAATAAGGATATGTTTCTCGATTATGGAGGTGACAAAAAGGTTCGTCGTAAAAGGTTATGTCAATGCAAGTTTTGACACCAATCTAGATGACTCTAAGTCTCAATCTAGATACATATTGAAAGTGAGAGCAATTAGCTAGAGTAGCTCCGAGCAGAGTATTGTTGACATAGAAATTTGCAAAAATACATACGGATCTGAATGTGGCAGACCCATTGACTAAGATTCTCTCACAAGCAAAACATGATCACACCTTAGTACTCTTTGGGTGTTAATCACATAGCGATGTGAACTAGATTATTGACTCTAGTAAACCCTTTGGGTGTTGGTCACATGATGATGTGAACTATGGGTATTAATCACAAGGTGATGTGAACTATTGCTGTTAAATCACATGCTGATGTGAACTAGATTATTGACTCTAGTGCAAGTGGGAGACTGAAGGAAATATGCCCTAGAGGCAATAATAAAGTTATTATTTATTTCCTTATTTCATGATAAATGTTTATTATTCATGCTAGAATTGTATCAACCGGAACATGGCGAGCATCTTTTTACTCGTGTCACGTTAAGTGTGGCGGAGGAGGAATCCGCTCCACGTTGCTTGTCTGATGTAGTTGCTGCCGCTGCAGCGATCAGGACCTGATTTTTGTTTAGAATTTATTTAGGGAGCGATTCCCTGATTCCCTCTCTCTTGGGATGCTTAACCTAAGCTTCGTTAGTTGGCGTTTGAGGGATAGTTTAGCTAAGCCTACTCATAGGGAAGGTGAGCGCTTGTCCGGACGTCTGCATCCTCATCGCATGGGGTGCTGCAAACACTTTCGCCGTTGCTATTTCGGGTGGTACCCGGAGCCTTCACATGCTAACCAGAGGATAGGAGGATCGTGAGGCGGGAGATGTGCTTCGCGTCAAAGTTCCGGCGCCCATTTCCCCGTAAATTCTACTCATCCTCCTGACCCTCCAAAAAAATAATCCTCCTGACCCGAAGACACCTTGATGCAACGGCCACGCGCAAAGGGATCTTATCTAGGCTGGATCGATCGATCAACCGACACCCGGCATCGTCCTTAGAAAACAAGCATTTCTAGGTCGATGAGTGTCTAATTCTTTTGGGCTCATAGCGAAAGCCACAACGTGTGTCATCCTAGTCCTATATATGCTCGAGAAGATTTTGCATGAGAGGAACGTGATTGGACTTCCATTAAACAAAAGTTGAAACACGAAATAAACGAGGCCTGGGTAATAGCACTCACACACTTGTGGTGTTTAAGCTATGGTGTTCCTCTCGGTTGTTGCAGGCAAGAAATGAGAACCGGCACTTGCTCGTGGTGGTATGTCTCGTCAAGTCGTCAATGGCCTCGTCAAGTCGTCAATAATAATAGTATGCCTCTACTTGACTAGCTTGTTGATCAAAGATGGTTATGTTTCCTAACCATAGACATGTGTTGTCATTTGATTAACGGGATCACATCATTAGGAGAATGATGTGATTGACATGACCCATTCCATTAGCTTAGCACCCGATCGTTTAGTATGTTGCTATTGCTTTCTTCATGACTTATACATGTTCCTATGACTATGAGATTATGCAACTCCCGTTTGCCGGAGGAACACTTTGTGTGCTACCAAACGTCACAACATAACTGGGTGATTATAAAGGAGCTCTACAGGTGTCTCCAAAGGTAGATGTTGGGTTGGCATATTTCAAGATTAGGATTTGTCACTCCGATTGTGGGAGAGGTATCTCTGGGCCCTCTCGGTAATGCACATCACTTAAGCCTTGCAAGCATTGCAACTAATGAGTTAGTTGCGAGATGATGTATTACGGAACGAGTAAAGAGACTTGCCGGTAACGAGATTGAACTAGGTATTGGATACCGACGATCGAATCTCGGGCAAGTAACATACCGATGACAAAGGGAACAACGTATGTTGTTATGCGGTCTGACCGATAAAGATCTTCTAGAATATGTAGGAGCCAATATGGGCATCCAGGTCCCGCTATTGGTTATTGACCGGAGACATGTCTCGGTCATGTCTATATTGTTCTCGAACCGTAGGGTCCGCACGCTTAAGGTTTCGATGACAGTTATATTATGAGTTTATGAGTTTTGATGTACCGAAGGAGTTCGGAGTCCCGGATGAGATCGGGGACATGACGAGGAGTCTCGAAATGGTCGAGACGTAAAGATCGATATATTGGACGACTATATTCGGACATCGGAAAGGTTCTGAGTGATTCGGGTATTTTCGGGAGTACCGGGGAGTTACGGGAATACGGGGGAAGAAGTATATGGGCCTTATTGGGCTTTAGGGGAGAGGGAGAAGCAGGCCGCGCCCCCCCCCCCATTGGCTAGTCCGAATTGGACTAGGAGGAGGGGCGGCGCCCCCTCCTTCCTTCTCTTCCCTCTTCCCCTTCCTTGTCTCCTACTCCTAATACATGGAAGGACTCCTAGTTGGACTAAGAAAAGGGGAATCCTACTCCCGGTGGGAGTAGGACTCCCCTAGGGCGCGCCATAGAGAGGGCCGGCCCTCCCCTCCTCCACTCCTTTATATACGGGGGCAGGGGGCACCCCATGGACACACAAGTTGATCTTCGTGATCGTTCCTTAGCCGTGTGCGGTGCCCCCCTCCACCATATTCCACCTCGGTCATATCGTTGCAGTGCTTAGGCGAAGCCCTGCGTCGGTAGAACATCATCATCGTCACCACGCCGTCGTGCTGATGGAACTCATCCCCTAAGCTTTGCTGAATCGGAGCCCGGGGAGCGTCATCGAGCTGAACGTGTGCTAAGAACTCGGAGGTGCCGGAGTAATGGTGCTTGGATCGGTCGGATCGGGAAGACGTACGACTACTTCCTCTACGTTGCGTCAACGCTTCCGCTTCGGTCTACGAGGGTACGTAGACAACACTCTCCCCTCTCGTTGCTATACATCACCATGATCTTGCGTGTGCGTAGGAAATTTTTGAAATCACTACGTTCCCCAACAGCTCGTTGCGCACGCTACTCTTGCAAGCTGCGACTGTCCGTTTGCGCAAGCTCGATGCCATGCCCGTGCTGCCACCGCTGCCTCCCACGCAGGCTACACCCAGGGTTGGATCTTCATCTTCTTGTCCTTCCGTTCGCTTGAAGCCCGGCGACCGCCCTCCAACAAGGGCGCGAGGAAGTGCTATGTCGGTCTGTCCAGCGGCGGCTAGGTTAGGAGCGAACCAGACTGGAGGCTGGAGCGAATGAATTGGGATTTTTCCTGCTGTCGATCGATATGGGAGGCGCTCGTTTGGGTCGCGAGCCTGCTATAGGGCCTGCCTTGCACTTATGTTATTGGCCCATCCAAATTGAAACATTTTTCTTCATTTTTTACATTGCCTGCTCGTGCGTTGGGACGAACAAAACTAGCGTGGGCCAACCTGGACGACTCAAACTAGGTCCACACTTTCCAGCCACCTGAGGCGGCCGCCCATACTAGCCCCTATGGTGGCGTCGCCCCTTTTGCGTGTATGATTGGATAGTGAAAAATATTCCTGTGGCGCTTTTGATTTACCCACAGAATGGTTGAATTGCTTGTTTCTATGAACTGAGTTCGCCAATAATGTGAAGGATGCCAGTCTTTTCATCATATTGTAGATTGCTTAGATCCCGATATGCCAAAAGTAATCGCATGAAATATACAGTAAAAGCCAGTGTGATGTGTTTGGCTACAACTAGTCTGACTACACGTCCTCATATAACATATCAAGGACGCACCATCTTACCAGATTAACCATTCGACTTACCCATGCAGTGTGGGAAGAAAGAAGTATTGGGACTGCGTATCCAAGCAATTGATGACATGGACTCCTTCGTACAACCTTGTAAGCGAAAAAGAAGTTGCAGTGTGCCTGTACAAAGAACTAGCATAAGTTCAGTTACCTGCTTCTCGGAATTTTAGTTAGCCACTTATTGCAAAAAAATTCAATTACGTTGCTTGGCTTAATTTAGTTTGCTAATGATTACATAATGGCACAGCCTGTTAATCATATTGTAGACTGCGCCTATCTATGTGTTTGATACTTACTGTTAAGAATTACCTGTTTGCCTTAACTTAAATATCTACTTGTTTGTTTAACTGCTTTGCTGTTGCAACAGCGGGTTACAATGATGTTAATAACTACTTTTCAGCATCCAATTGAAACTCTTTAATTCCTTGTTTGTTTAACTGGTTTGCTGTTGTAACTCCCAGTTGAGATGTTTCGCTAACTTCAACTTTTCTGAATCCAATCGGAACTTTGATAGCAAAACAGGTTAGCCCAAGATCAAAGAGCGAGGTCCCCATGGACGTTGCATCATCCCACAGCAGTGGCACTGGCCCAATTGTGCATTATGAATTGCCAACTGCTGATGCTCTAGAGGCTAAACTAGTGGTAGAAAGAGATTCTGCTTCTGCACTTAGAGATGAAGTTGACATGTTGAGGAAGCAAACAGCACAATCACAAGCAGTACTCAAGACAACCATTAAATATTTGGTGGATTTCAAAACGAAGCAAGCTGAGACTGACCAGATTGTTAAGGTCCTCAAGGAAAAAAGGAAATTAAATTCCTACTTGGTAAATCATAGGTGAAATGTTCTTTCCATAGTTGAATAAGCTTTGTGTTGTCTGTTCATGTAATCAATCAAACCATTTGTTTTAGAGATCATGTAATAATTGTTTTTTTTGTTTGTAATTTTATTTGAGCACAGGTCTGTAATAATTGATAAGACTCGGAGACATTTCACTTGGATTGCTGTGCCAGACCTACAAATATGCCAATCGGGCTGAATGTGCATTCAGCAATAGTAGTATAGATGGACCATAAGTGGCACGCATCGGAAAGGGCCAAGATGCTGGCTAAAAAAAGGATGCTGTTGTAGCCAAAAAAAAGTACAGCGGCATGGCTTATGTATGTTAGTTGATATTATTGATCCATATACTCTATAAGTGTTTATATGTCTGTTAGTTCCGTACATTCTTGGTTGATTGACTCGGTATTTGAATCTTGATACATCGCTTGTGTACATATCTAAATGGGAGTACACATTATGTTGCGTGTGACATTTGAGTTGGACATGAAGTGTTCCAAATATTCGAATTCACCTTAAACTGGATTCTAGTTTCTGAATTTGAGTATCGGCATTTGTAAACCATATTCATATATGACAGTGGAATACATCTTTGACGTCCTTTTGAAGATATATAAAAACACATAGAATAATTTATAAAGATTCATATAGGAATACAAAATGGATTAGGATTTAGCTGCCAGGGTAAACGTGGATGCTTATTGTCCCAAAATTCAAAAGAAACAACAAATGTCCACTCCCACATCGGCTGCCCGAAGCCAAGTGTTTGGGAGATGGAAATTACTGTCTACCCATTACACGGACAATCCATCGGCCCGATTTCCACTGCTCTAAATAGGGGTAGGTTAGTAACTTCAATTAGACGTGACACGACCGCCTCTGAGCCCATTCCGACACGGTGGGCGTCAAACATGGGAGGCAAAACTCATTTGATTCAAGCTCATCCGAAAGACCTCTGTTTCTCCCTCCATTCCCCATTCATACACCGTGGGCGGCAAAACAAACTCTCCTCGTCCGAAATAGATGTAGGCTAATATTTTAAATAGGGGCAGATGTGTAACTTCCATCAGACGTGACACAACCGCCCTACCTGTCAGCCCCGTTCATACACCATGGGCGCCAACCGTGGGCGGCAAAACACCCTCTCCTCGCCCGAAATAGTTACCGGCAAATATTTGGGAGATGCGAGATTACCGTCCTATCCCCAACCGACGAGACGTCCAAATTTGAAACGGGGGATAAGTTCGTAACTTTCCCATATTTCAGACAGGCGCGTCCCAAAGACATGGTTCCCCGTACCTCTCCCTCCATTTTCCCATTCATACACCGTCCGCGCTAGAACACCCCATTCCCACACCAGCCTCCGTCCGCCACCCCATCCATCGCCGCCGTCCTCCACCACATCCATCGCCATCGTCCTCCACCATGCCGGAGCACCTACCAAGACCACGTCGTCCACTGCTAGAGATGGACGTTTCTCATCCACGGCGATGGACCAATAGCCTTGCATCACGTCCTCTCGCTTCATCGGCGCTGTCGTCCTCTTTGCCGGGGCCGTTCACACGACCTTCTCTTCCACCGCAACGGGACTTATCCCCCAATGCACCCGTCTACCGTCGCAGATCTGCTTCAACGCCACCGACAGTCATCGCACCCCCGATGCCTACACGCACCGCAAGAGAGGTGGTACTTCATATCTCCTCAACCTTTTGATCTCAACCAGAAAATAGATCTTAACTTGGTTACTCTACTTTCTTTTCAGCTCTTAGAATTTAGTTCTTAGTTCGAAGCAAAAAATGGATGCTAAATATCATTTCTCCGGTTTGTAGCTTCAAATCTGCCATGGCACAGCCATAATATGGTTTAATTGATCATGCTTAGGGTTTAATTGATCATGTTGGTTCCGTGGTGGTTTCTTTAATAGAAATCAGAGGGGAAACCCTCTTTTGCTAAAAAATATATGCTTAGAGTTTTCCCCTTTTATGATCACTATACTATCAGAATACGTGCTTCGTGTCATAATAACACTGCTCCACCCATCAAGCTAAACAAGCTTAGTTGTTCAAATACGAATATGATATTATTAAAACAGAGTTGTTTAATTGGTCAGCTAAATGTTCCTAAGTTAGTTTCGAAAATGCATGTTCGCCGCTCGGGTGTGTATCTCTGTGTGTGGTCTGGTCAGCACGGTTGGGAAGGTGAACTTTGCATATGCAGGGGTTTATAGGGAGACACTCTCCGAGTTGAAACCGCAATGCATTCCATAGATAATCTGACTACTTTTTATGTTTTCATGAATCTCACATTCTGAACAGCATCATAATGATTATGATATGAAAAGAATAAAGCAGAACAATGCCATGGCTGTCAAACTTGGCATTAAGGGACTGAAATCCAGTCTGGATGCAATGCAATGCAAACACTCTCCACCTACAGATTCATTCTCAGAATATGATCCTAACAGTGATTCTGAGCTAGAGGGAGACCTAAGTCAATGTAGCTCCCTAGTGGAGGAGTTAGAGGAAGATGCCGTATCTTATTCACCCATCAAGGTACTTGCTCTAACTTTCCAAGGTAACATTGCTCGCACATATCTTGCAACTGATGCCTTGCATTGCTTCTACTTTGTTGAACTACCATTAGCTTACTTTACACATCGTGTATGTGAATACGCCGTGCCTATTCATTTTCAGTACATATTCCATCTGTCATCATACCATATTTATCCATTCAAATGTTGTTCTTGTGTATCAGACGTTCAAAAGGAAGAGCGCGATTGCTGATCGTGGAGGAGCACAAGAAAAGTATTTGGAAGAGGTAGTGGCACCTGATAAATCAAATAGCCCATTAGGTGTAGTTGCAATATCACCTGACCCACAAAATACCCCAACTCTAGCAGACTCTAGCCCTACTACGCTGGTCATTTCTGATGCCCCAACTCAGCAGACCCCAACTGCAGCAAACAGTATGATTATGCCAGTTGACATAGCACCAGCTGTACGACGCAAAACCCCCATTTCAGCAAAGAGTACACCAAATCCAGTTGCCAAATCCCTTTTCGAACCAGAGAGAGCCCAATTGCAGCAAATAGGACCCCTGTTCCATTTCTTCCTAGTTTAGAAGACGAAGCTTATGTTGTTGTCAGGAACTTTGTGCGCATCTTTCCTTCATGGAAAGATTATATCGCAGACACAGAACAATTTCCAGTCTTCCTCCGCAACTTACGCGTAAGTAATGTACTAATGTTATTCATGGTAATTACTGCATATGTTTTTGCTGACAGAAGACACAAGATTTCATTCTTTTAAATAGGCGAGGCGCAAACTGGATTGTGATGACGAGCGAGGGTTGGTTGCGCTTTTCAAGCACTCTTTGATGAAGTATCGTTCCTACCTGAGGCAAGTGCACTTCGATGGCAAGCCTCTGAACAAAATTTCTGTAAAGTCTCCGGTGCTACATTTATCCGATGGTGACTGGAATAATCTTGTTCACATTGGTCTCGGCTGCAGCTTAAGGTACTGTCTATGATATCACATCACAATTTGAATTACATTTCTGCATTTGCCTTAATGTCTCACTTGTACGAAAACTGTTAGCAGAAGAATATTTGTTCTCAAGGGACCACAGAATCTCGCAACTATACTGCACACTGCATTGCTCTTGTGAGTACCTCTTGCCCTGTATGACCATACTTACTTTCATAGCTGTTTGATTATGTAGCATCACTGCACATGTTAGCCTCGTAATCGTCCATTTGGTGGACATTATAAGATCCGTATGGACTCTTACATAAATTTAGAATCAACCTAATGCTTTTGAAGAGGTTTAGCTCTGCAGTCCTCTTGTAAGGACTGAACGTGGTCTATCACTGTACTTACATTAACAGCTACTCCCTCCGTCCCATAATATAAGAACGTTTTGTACAGTACACCAGTACTCAAAACACTCTTGTATTATGGGAAGAGGGATTGGTTCATTTTGTAGCATTGTGCATCTTATCACCCTCGCCCACCATTTACTAAAAAAGATCATATCCATATTTAATCTTACCAACAAGTAGAATACACAGACAATGCTAGTGCAGAAGTGTAGCCCATTGCTCTTGCCAGTACATTTTGTCCTGTAACGCTTGTACTTCCAGGGATTGGTTGTTGATTATGTAGCATCAATCTGCATCTTATCTTCATTATCCTCTATCCCTTCCAGTATTATCATATCTATAATTACTCTCTACAAAATGCAGAGTACATGCAATGCTTATGAAGCAGATTCTGTGCTGAAATTCTTGAGTTATCCTTCCCTTGCCATGGAGAAGGGCATTATAAAGCCGGTGTTAACTGTTAATGTAAGTCAGTCCTTCTAAAGCCTTTATCCTCAACTGCTGTTTAATTTGCTCATACTCCCTATCGTTTACTGCTGTTTAGTTTGCTGTTTCTACCAAAATGCAGGTTTGTAAGAACCGTAAGTTCTAAGTTTTACTTGCAAAACCAAACTCCTTATTCATACCATGCACATTACTTAATACTCCCTATATGTATGCTTGTTTTTGTGGATCTATAATCCAGTGTGTGGTGAAGCAGCCCATGTTTGCACCTTGTCATCTCCTGTTTTATCTTACTGATGTGGCTGATGATATGAACAACATGCCATGCACATTATCCAAAATAGATACAATGATTTTCTTTGCCCTTCATCTATGCTTGTTATGTTGACATGGTAATCCAGTAGTGTGGTGAAGCTCCCCGCATTATGAACAATGCCAAATTATGCTATTGATATTTTGAACATACTCTTTATTTTGTAATTTGAAATTGGATAGAATTGACAGAACAATTATCATCTTTGTTTATACACGTGCAAAACCTGTCATCTCTGCTTTGTTTCAGGGTGATATGCCTGATGGCATGCACAACTCTGGTGAAGGTTGTGAGACAAACCCAACATATATTGCAGCAAAGAAGGCAAAACATCTTGAAGATAGCGAGACAACCCCAAAGTCTTGTCTTGATGCAGTGTTCAAGTTACTTGAGACTAACAGTCAGACAAGCTCATAGAATTCGTTGTCTGAATCAGTTTGACTTCTTCAGTCCCAAGTTCTAGCAGAAAGGCATTCTGCAACTCAACTTCGACTTAAAGTCCTATATCTAAGAAAGATTGCGGAGAACACCAATGAGAACCTCATCTCTAAACAGCTACACCTGGAAGCTATGACCGACATGCTAGGCCGGTCTCACAGCCTTGCTCAGCAGCTTGCGCAGCAGTTCCCCCGCAAGGTTAACCTTTCTTGAACTGTCTTGGAAGTGGTCTTGGTTCAGTATTATTTTGTTACGCTGCAATGGTGCCCAGTTTTTGTAATCTGCTTCTTCGTTGCACTTTATGATCACTGGTGGTGAACTTCGATGCCCAGTGGATGTAATATACCTTAAATCCTTTATTGTGTAGTGTAGGTTTATTGTTAGTTACTATGCCGTAATTTCTTTATTGTATAGAGTAGGTTTGTTCTTAATTCCTACTAGTTACGCAGCAGCCCGAAATGAACCCCGGCCCATGATTGTGCGAATCAAATCACGGGCTTTTAACAGGCCAAAATTGTCTGGGTCCTTGTTTGGCCTAATGAGATATCGGCTGCGAGCAGGCCGGATGCAAACCGGGCCGTAGTTAGGCCCAACTATATGACGGGCTTTTAACAGGCCAAAATTAATATAGGGCCGAAATGTTAAACGGGCCCTTAACAGGCCAAAACTAATATCAGGCCGAATTACTAAGTGTGCCTTTAGCAAGTGGGCCCAAAAGCATAGTGTCCAGTTGACGGGCCGAATCTGATATGGGCCATAATTGAGCCCAAAGCCTCTTAAAGGGCCGGACCTGATCTGGGCCATAATTTGGCCCAGAACGTGGTAGGCTTTTAATGGGCCGGATCTCATATGGGCCACTATTAGGCCCGGAGCGTGGCAAGCCATTAATTGATCGGATCAAATATGGGCCGGCATTTGGCCCAAAACGTGGCAGACAGTTAATGGGCCGGCCTACTAGGGTCCTCAAAATCTTGTGGGCCTACAGCTGGGCCTGCCCATTAATGTCGGCGAAATCTCGTGGGCCTTTAGCTGGGCCGGCCCATTATGACCCGCAAGAATCTTGTGGGCCTTTACCTGGGCCGACCCATTATGGCACACAAAAATCTTGTGGGCCTTTACCTGGGCCGGCCCATTATGGCCAGCAAAATCTTGTGGGCCTTTAGCTGGGCCAGCCCATTATGGTCCGCAAAATCTCGTGGGTCTTTAGCTAGGCCGGCCAATTATGGTCCGCAAAATCTTGTGGGCCTTTAGTTGGGCCGGCCCATTTACACTTGTTGGGTCGTGCCACGTGTCGACGTATAATCGACGCCTTCTGTCCAGTGAGTGGATGACATCTGTCCCGACGATGAGCCGACACGTGTTTCCTCTAGCCAATGATGATTTTACACGTGGAAAATCTCCATTAGTCGGGGCTGTTAATGGGTTATCGGATCCAAAACCCGACCCGATAGCTTAACGGTGTTCCGTTACGGTGGATGCCACGTGTCAGTCACCCTTAACGAAAGCACTTCTGTGATGCGCGATTTATCGTCATGGAAGTGGACACTTCCGTGATGATAATTTTGGTAATGTCATGGAACACTTCTACGACAGCACAGGTATGACTATCTTGATTCTGTCCTAAATTAGTCATGGATGTACATGCATGACAAAAAAGGCGACCTACTATGACAAACACGTATATCACGGAAGTGTATTTTTTTTGTAGTGCTGCCATATGGATATGATCATCCAACACATATACATACCAAATCAAAAGTCCATATGCAACATATATAGCTAGCCAACATATCCAACAATAAGCATACAATGGTTTCATCCATACATACATATATAGGTAGCAAGTTTCACATTGTTCATCCTGCAAAATCAAAACAAAAAGGAAGCACAAGGAGAAGAGCAGACTCCATCAACGCAAGCTTCCTCATCTAAAGCAAATCTGCAAATTAGGAAAGAAGAAAGTTAGAAGAAGACTAGAAGAAGAAGACTAGCTAGAAGAAGAAGAAGAATTTTTCTTCTCTTTCTTTTTCTCCTCTCCTCTTCTTTATCTTCTTCTTCTTCTTGTAACTAAGGTAGGTAAAAATGCCATTTTTAGCTAATCTAGGTAAAACAATGCTAAGTGTAGGTCATATTAGAGCTAAGCTAGGTAAATAGGTCATTTTGGAGCTTAGTAAGGTTAGTATGTCATTTTCGAGGAAAATAAGCTAAGTCTATGTCATTTTGGAGGTAACAAAGATTATCATGCCATTTTGACCAAGTATGCTAAGTATGTCGTAAATGAACTGAAGAAGCTAAGTATAGGTCATTTTTTAGCTAACCTAGGTAGTTATGCCATTTTGACCTAAGTAAGCTAATTATGTCATAAATAAACTAGGTAAGCTAAGTATAGATCATTATTGAGCTATCCTAGGTAGTTATGACATTTTTTAGCTAACTAAGCATATTAAGTCATTTAGGAGGAAAAATGCTAAGTATAGATCATTTTACACCTATTCTAGGTAAAGTATAGGTCAACTAAGCTTATTATGTCAATTTGGAGAAAACTAAGGTAAGTATAGGTCATTTTTGTGCTAACCTAGGCGATGATGCCATTTTTGAGCCAACTTACATAAGTATAGCTCATTTTTATCCAACTTAGGTAATTATGCCATTTAGAGGAAAATAAGCTAAGCATGCATTTGTTAAGAAAAACACTAGAGAAAACTTACCCTCATCACAACAAATGCGTTGAAGATCGCAACTAAGGTACCAATTGATCCAATGGCATAATGATACCAAGCCTCATTATCAATGGCATATTTTCTAATCTTCTTAATCTTCAAGCGCATTGCATCCATCTTCAAGCGCATTGCATGCATCTTCATCTTGTGATCATCGATGACATCGACAACATACAACTCCAATGTCATCTTGTCTTCTTCAATTCTTTTAATTTTTTCTTTCAAATACTCATTTTATTTTTCAACTAAATTTAACTTCTTGACAAGAGGGTCGGTTGCAATTTCCGGTTCACATACCTCCTAGATTAAAATATCTCTATGTCAACTTGATGACCATAATTGTCATAAATGCGAAATGCAACAAATAGTTATAAAAGAGAATTTACCACACCCGAATCATAAAGCGGGCGAGGGCCGACGGGGCCGGATATCAAGACCATGGCACTATGTATACCAAACAAGCATACAAAGTAAGAAAATTATACAAGTAACTATATAAATCATACAATCATACAAGTAACTATATAAATCAAGTACAACATAAAAAATTGAATACCTAATGATAATCTGGATCGTCGGGTTCAATAAATGCTCCAGGATCAATAAATGCATCATCATCATCACTGTCAGTAATGACGTGCTCATCATCATCATTAATAAATGCATCATCATGTGGGAGGTCACCTTTACGTAATCGATCAAGCATTGACAGGTCATCCACATCAGTAACCTCTTCTAGTTCGGGTTCTTCTTGTTCCAGCAGAGGGGTGAAGTCGGGTTCACTGTCGCTGTCTACTTCAATGTTCTAGGGTGAAGTAGAGCGGTTCTTGAAACGTTTTTTGGAAAGACATGTTTCTTGGAAGAATTCTCCTTCACATCTGGCTGGGTTAATGTGAGGTTCATAATCCTGTTCATTGGGTGGAGGTGGTCTAACACGTGGCGGCACTTCATAAACGACATCCCAACCATTGAGATTTGGATCGCTTTGACAGGCCCACGATAGATAGAAAACTTGGGTTGCATGTTGAGCCATAATATAGACATCGGGAACATCCAAATGGGTGCTTTGTTTGATTTCCACTAGCCCTATATGTTCATGAGTCCTTCTAGTCTCCTTCGGCTGGAACCAATAACATTTGAAGACTACAATGTTTGGTGGGTTTGCACCATAGAATTGAAGTTCATAAATTGCTTCAACTCTTCCATAATACTCGGTATCTCCTTCGCCGATAGTAGAGACACAACAATTTGTAGACTTTCGGTCGGCCATATATAGCTCTTTGCCATAGGTATGAAAGCGATACCCGTTGATGTCGTACTTGTCAAATGAACGGACCTTAAAGTCAAAACCAATAGCGACTTGTCTCAATTCGACGTCCATAAACTCTGAATTAGACTACAAGTTTAATACAAAAGGAATTCTTGCATTAGCCACAAATTAGACGAAGAAATTGTAGCGAATCGACCTCAAATGGTCAAGCCTCTGTGTATCTATGCCATCCCTGGATCAGTGATCTCTACTACTCAACCTTCTCCTTGTAGACGTTGTTGGGCCTGCAAGTGCACGGGTTTGTAGGACAGTAGCAAATTTCCCTCAAGTGGATGACCTAAGGTTTATCAATCCGTGGGAGGCGTAGGATGAAGATGGTCTCTCTAAAGCAACCCTACAACCAAATAACAAAGAGTCTCTTGTGTCCCCAACACACCCAATACAATGGTAAATTGTATAGGTGCACTAGTTCAGCGAAGAGATGGTGATACAAGTGCAATATGGATGGTGGATATAGGGTTTTTGTGAACTGAAAATATAAAAACAGCAAGGTAGCGAGCGGTAAAAGTGAGCGTAAACGGTATTGCAATGATAGGAGACAAGGCCTAGGGTTCATACTTTCACTAGTGCAAGTTCTCTCAACAATAATAACATAATTGGATCATATAACTATCCATCAACATGCAACAAAGAGTCACACCAAAGACACTAATAGAGGAGAACGAACGAAGAGATTATGGTAGGGTACAAAACCACCTCAAAGTTATTCTTTCCAATCAATCCGTTGGGCTATACCTATAAGTGTCACAAACAGCCCTAGAGTTCGTACTAGAATAACACCTTAAGACACAAATCAACCAAAACCCCAATGTCACCTAGATACTCCAATGTCACCTCAAGTATCCGTGGGTATGATTATACGATATGCATCACACAATCTCAATTCATCTATTCAAACCAACACATAGAACATCAAAGAGTGCCCAAAGTTTCTACCGGAGAATCACGACGAAAACGTGTGCCAACCCCTATGCATAGGTTCATGGGCGGAACCCGCAAGTTGATCACCAAAACATACATCAAGTGGCACGTGATATCCCATTGTTACCACAGATAAGCACGGCAAGACATACATCAAGTGTTCTCAACTCTTTAAAGACTCAATCCGATAAGATAACTCCAAAGGGAAACTCAATCCATTACAAGAGAGAAGAGGGGGAGAAGAACATAAGATCCAAATATAATAGCAAAGCTCGCGATACATCAAGATTGTGCCAAATCAACAACACGAGAGAGAGAGAGAGAGAGATCAAACACATAGCTAATGGTACATACCCTCAGCCCCGAGGGTGAACTACTCCCTCCTCGTCATGGAGAGCGCCGGGATGATGAAGATGGCCACCGGTGTGGGATCCCCCCCCCCTCCGGCAGGGTGCCGGAATAGGGTCCCGATTGACTTTTGGTGGCTACAGAGGCTTGCGGCGGCGGAACTCCCGATCTAATCTCCGTTCTGGAAGTTTTACGATACGTAGGTATATATGGGTGCAAGGGGTACGTCGGTGGAGCTTCGGGGGGCCCACGAGGCAGGGGGGCGCGCCCTAGGGGGTGGGCGCGCCCCCCACCCTCGTGGCCAGCTCCCGTATCTTCGGACGTAGAGTCCAAGTCTATCCGGTGGCTTTCCTTCCAAAAAATAACTTCTCCAGTTGATTTCGTTCCATTTCGACTCCGTTTGATATTCCTTTTCTTCGAAACACTGAAATAGGCATAAAACAGCAAATTTGGGCTGGGCCTTCGGTTAATAGGTTAGTCCCAAAAATAATATAAAAGTGGATAATAAAGCCCAATATTGCCCAAAACAGTAGATAACATAGCATGGAGCAATCAAAAATTATAGATACGTTGGAGACGTATCAAGCATCCCCAAGCTTAATTCCTGCTCGTCCTCGAGTAGGTAAATGATAAAAAAGAATTTTTGATGCGGAGTGCTACTTGGCATAATTTCAATGTAATTCTTCTTACTTGTGATATGAATGTTTAGATCCATAAGATTCAAGACAAAAGTTTATATTGACATAAAAATAATAATACTTCAAGCATACCAACAAAGCAATTATGTCTTCTCAAAATAACATGGCCAAAGAAAGTTATCCCTACAAAATCATATAGTCTGGCTATGCTCTATCTTCACCACACCAAGTATTTAAATCATGCACCCCGATGACAAGCCAAGCAATTGTTTCATACTTTTGACATTCTCAAAACTTTTTCGATCTTCATGCAATACATGAGCGTGAACCATGGATATAGCACTATATGTGGAATAGAATGGTGGTTGTGGAGAATACAAAAAGAGGGGAAGGTAGTCTCACATCAACTAGGCATATTAACGGGCTATGGAGATGCCCATCAATAGATATCAATGTGAGTGAGTAGGGATTGCCATGCAACGGATGCACTAGAGCTATAAGTATATGGAAGCTCAACAAAAGAAACTAAGTGGGTGTGCATCCAACTCGCTTGCTCACGAAGACCTAGGGCATTTTGAGGAAGCCCATCATTGGAATATACAAGCCAAGTTCTATAATGAAAGATTCCCACTACTATATGAAAGTGACAACATAGGAGACTCTCTATCATGAAGATCATGGTGCTACTTTGAAGCACAAGTGTGGTAAAAGGATAGTAGAATTGTCCCTTCTCTCTTTTTCTCTCATTTTTTTATTTTTTAATTTGGGCCTTTTCTCTTTTTTTATGGCCTCTTTTTTCTCTTTTTTTATTTTTTTTATTTTTTATTTTTCGTCCGGAGTCTGATCCCGACTTGTGGGGGAATCATAGTCCCCATCATCCTTTCCTCACTGGGACAATGCTCTAATAATGATGGTCATCACACTTTTATTTACTTACAACTCATGAATTAAAACTCGATACTTAGAACAAGATATGACTCTATGTGAATGCCTCCGGCTGTGTACCGGGATATGCAATGAATCAAGAGTGACATGTATGAAAGAATTATGAACGGTGGCTTTGCCACAAATACGATGTCAACTACATGATCATGCTAAGCAATATGACAATGATGGAGCGTGTCATAATAAACGGAACGATGGAAAGTTGCATGGCAATATATCTCGGAATGGCTATGGAAATGCCATGATAGGTAGGTATGGTGGCTGTTTTGAGGAAGGTATATGGTGGGTGTATGATACCGGCGAAAAGTGCGCGGTATTAGAGAGGCTAGCAATGGTGGAAGGAAGGAAAAGTGCGTATAATCCATGGACTCAACATTAGTCATAAAGAACTCATATACTTATTGCAAAAATCTAGAAGTTATCAAAGCAAAGTATTATGCGCATGCTCCTAGGGGGATAGATTGGTAGGAAAATAGCATCGCTCGTCCCCGACCGCCACTCATAAGGAAGACAATCAATAAATAAATCATTCTCTGACTTCATCACATAACGGTTCACCATACGTGCATGTTACGGGAATCACAAACTTTAGCACAAGTAATTCTCAAATTCACAACTACTCAACTAGCATGACTCTAATATCACCATCTTCATATCTCAAAACAATTATCAAGCATCAAACGTTTCTTAGTATTCAACACACTCATAAGAATTCTTACAAATCTTGTATACTTAGCATATTATGATTATTTAAGCAAATTACCATGCTATTTAAGACTCTCAAAATAATATAAGTGAAGCATGAGAGTTCATCTATTTCTACAAAATAAAACCACCGCCGTGCTTTAAAAGATATAAGTGAAGCACTAAAGCAAACAACAAACTACTCCGAAAGATATAAGTGAAGATCAATGAGTAGTCGAATAATTATGCAACTATGTGAAGACTCTCTAACATTTAAGAATTTAAGATCTTGGTATTTTATTCAAACAGCAAGCAAAACAAAACAAAATGACATGACGCTCCAAGCAAAACACATATCATGTGGTGAATAAAAATATAGCTCCAAGTAAAGTTAGCGATGAACGAAGACGAAAGAGGGGATGCCTTCCGGGGCATCCCCAAGCTTAGACGCTTGGTTATCCTTGAATATTACCTTGGGGTGCCTTGGGCATCCCCAAGCTTAGGTTCTTGCCACTCCTTATTCCATAGTCCATCAAATCTTTACCCAAAACTTGAAAACTTCACAACACAAAACTTAAAAGAAAAATCGTGAGCTCCGTTAGCGAAACAAAACAAAACACCACTTCAAGGTACTGTAATGAACTAATTCTTTATTTATATTGGTGTTAAACCTACTGTATTCCAACTTGTCTATGGTTTATAAACTATTTTACTAGCCATAGAGTCATCAAAATAAGCAAACAACACACGAAAAACAGAATCTGTCAAAAACAGAACAGTATGTAGTAATCTGTAACTAACGCAAACTTCTGGAACTCAAAAAATTCTAAAATAAATTGGTGGACCTGAGGAATTTGTCTAGTAATAATCTACAAAAATATCAACTAAATATAATTCTCCAGTAAAATGTTCTAGCTAATCGCGTGAGCGCTAAAGTTTCTGTTTTTTACAGCATGATCATAAAGACTTCACCCAAGTCTTCCCAAAGGTTCTACTTGGCACAAACACTAATTAAAATATAAAACCACATCTAAAAAGAAGCTATATGGATTATTTATTACTAAACAGAACCAAAAAGCAAGAAACTAAAATAAAATTGGGCTGCCTCCCAACAAGCGCTAACGTTTAATGCCCCTAGCTAGGCATGATGATTTCAATGATGCTCACATAAAATATAAGAATTGAAGCATAAAGAGAGCATCATGAAGAATATGACTAGCACATTTAAGTCTAACCCACTTCCTATGCATAGGGATTTTGTGATCAAACAACTTATGGGAACAATAATCAGCTAGCATAGGAAGGCAAAACAAGCATAACTTTAAAACTTTAAGCACATAGAGAGGAAACTTGATATTATTGCAATTCCTACAAGCATATATTCCTCCCTCATAATTATTTTCAGTAGCATCATGAATGAATTCAACAATATAACCAGCATCTAAATCATTCTTTTCATGATCTACTTGCATAGGAATTTTATTACTCTCCACATAAGCAAATTTCTTCTCATTCGGAATAGTGGGAGTATCATAAGAGAATTGAATACTATAAATTGTTTCCACATTAAAAGAGTAATGTTCAAAGAAGGGTCACTCATAATCATGACAAGTTTTATAAATATAATCATCACTACTCTTTATAGCATAAGTTTTATCACAATAATCATCATAAGTAGCAACTTTGTTCTCATCATAATCGATTGAAACCTCTTCCAAAATAGTGGATACATCACTAAATAAAGTCATGACTTCTACAAATCCACTTTCATAAATATTATAAGATTCAACATCCTCCAAAATAGTGGGATCTCTACTTCCTAAAGTTGACACTCTTCCAAACCCACTTTCATCAATATAATCATCATATGTAAAAGGCATGCTATCATCATAACTACTTTGCATATCAAAACTTGAGAGGCTAAAAATATCATCAGTATTAAACATAGCATCCCCAAGCTTGGGATAAACATTAATTATAGCAAATATATTCTCAAATATGTCATCCTCATCAAACATAGCTTCCCCAAGCTTGTGTCTTTGCATATCATTAGCATCATGGATATTCAAGGAATTCATACTAACAGCATTGCAATCATGCCCATCATTCAAAGATTTTGTGCCAAACATTTTATAGATTTCTTCTTCTAACACTTTGGCACAATTTTCCTTTCCATCATACTCACAAAAGATATAAAAAAGGTGAAGCGTGTGAGGTAAACTCAATTCCATTTTTTTGTAGTTTTCTTTTATAAACTAACTAGTGCTAAAACAAGAAACAAAAAGATTCGATTGCAAGACCTAAAGATATACCTTCACTTACCTAGACTCCCCGGCAACGGCGCCAGAAAAGAGCTTGATGTCTACTACTCAACCTTCTCCTTGTAGACGTTGTTGGGCCTGCAAGTGCACAGGTTTGTAGGACAGTAGCAAATTTCCCTCAAGTGGATGACCTAAGGTTTATCAATCCGTGGGAGGCGTAGGATGAAGATGGTCTCTCTCAAGCAACCCTGCAACCAAATAACAAAGAGTCTCTTGTGTTCCCAACACACCCAATAAAATGGTAAATTGTATAGGTGCACTACTTCGGCGAAGAGATGGTGATACGAGTGCAATATGGATGGTGGATATAGGTTTTTGTGAACTGAAAATATAAAAACAGCAAGGTAGCGAGCGGTAAAAGTGAGCGTAAACGGTATTGCAATGATAGGAAACAAGGCCTAGGGTTCATACTTTCACTAGTGCAAGTTCTCTCAACAATAATAACATAATTGGATCATATAACTATCCATCAACATGCAACAAAGAGTCACACCAAAGACACTAATAGAGGAGAACGAATGAAGAGACTATGGTAGGGTACAAAACCACCTCAAAGTTATTCTTTCCAATCAATCCGTTGGGCTATACCTATAAGTGTCACAAACAGCCCTAGAGTTCGTACTAGAATAACACCTTAAGACACAAATCAACCAAAACCCCAATGTCACCTAGATACTCCAATGTCACCTCAAGTATCCATGGGTATGATTTTACGATATGCATCACACAATCTCAATTCATCTATTCAAACCAACACATAGAACCTCAAAGAGTGCCCAAAGTTTCTACCGGAGAATCACGACGAAAACGTGTGCCAACCCCTATGCATAGGTTCATGGGTGGAACCAAGTTGATCACCAAAACATACATCAAGTGGCACGTGATATCCCATTGTTACCACAAATAAGCACGGCAAGACATATATCAAGTGTTCTCAACTCTTTAAAGACTCAATCTGATAAGATAACTCCAAAGGGAAACTCAATCCATTACAAGAGAGAAGAGGGGGAGAAGAACATAAGATCCAACTATAATAGCAAAGCTCGCGATACATCAAGATTGTGCCAAATCAAGAACACGAGAGAGAGAGAGAGAGAGAGATCAAACACATAGCTACTGGTACATACCCTCAGCCCCGAGGGTGAACTACTCCCTCCTTGTCATGGAGAGCGCTGGGATGATGAAGATGGCCACCGGTGTGGGATCCCCCCCCCCCCTCCGTCAGGGTGCCGGAACAGGGTCCCGATTGACTTTTAGTGGCTAGAGAGGCTTGCGGCGGCGGAACTCCGGTCTAATCTCCGTTCTAGATGTTTTACGATACGTAGGTATATATGGGTGCAAGGGGTACGTCGGTGGAGCTTCGGGGGCCCCACGAGGCAGGGGGGCGCGCACTAGGGGGTGGGCGCGCCCCCCACCCTCGTGGCCAGCTCCCGTATCTTCTGACGTAGAGTCCAAGTCTATCCGGTGGCTTTCCTTCCAAAAATAACTTCTCCAGTTGATTTCGTTCCGTTTCGACTCCGTTTGTTATTCCTTTTCTTCGAAACACTGAAATAGGCATAAAACAGCAAATCTGGGCTGGACCTCCGGTTAATATGTTAGTCCCAAAAATAATATAAAAGTGGATAATAAAGCCCAATATTGCCCAAAACAGTAGATAACATAGCATGGAGCAATCAAAAAATATAGATACGTTGGAGACGTATCAAGCATCCCCAAGCTTAATTCCTGCTCGTCCTCGAGTAGGTAAATGATAAAAAAGAATTTTTGATGTGGAGTGCTACTTGGCATAATTTCAATGTAATTCTTCTTACTTGTGATATGAATATTTAGATCCATAAGATTCAAGACAAAAGTTTAGATTGACATAAAAATAATAATACTTCAAGCATACCAACAAAGCAATTATGTCTTCTCAAAATAACATGGCCAAAGAAAGTTATCCCTACAAAATCATATAGTCTGGCTATGCTCTATCTTCACCACACAAAGTATTTAAATCATGCACAACCCCGATGACAAGCCAAGCAATTGTTTCATACTTTTGACATTCTCAAAACTTTTTCAATCTTCATGCAATACATGAGCGTGAGCCATGGATATAGCACTATATGTGGAATAGAATGGTGGTTGTGGAGAATACAAAAAGAGGGGAAGGTAGTATCACATCAACTAGGCATATTAACGGGCTATGGAGATGCCCATCAATAGATATCAATGTGAGTGAGTAGGGATTGCCATGCAACGCATGCACTAGAGCTATAAGTATATGGAAGCTCAACAAAAGAAACTAAGTGGGTGTGCATCCAACTCGCTTGCTCACGAAGACCTAGGGCATTTTGAGGAAGCCCATCATTGGAATATACAATCCAAGTTCTATAATGAAAGATTCCCACTAGTATATGAAAGTGACAACATAGGAGACTCTCTATCATGAAGATCATGGTGCTACTTTGAAGCACAAGTGTGGTCAAAGGATAGTAGCATTGTCCCTTCTCTCTTTTTCTCTCATTTTTTTATTTTTTTATTTGGGCCTTTTCTCTTTTTTTATGGCCTCTTTTTTCTCTTTTTTTATTTTTTTTATTTTTTATTTTTCGTCCGGAGTCTCATCCCGACTTGTGGGGGAATCATAGTCCCCATCATCCTTTCCTCACTGGGACAATGCTCTAATAATGATGGTCATCACACTTTTATTTACTTACAACTCATGAATTAAAACTCGATACTTAGAACAAGATATGACTCTATGTGAATGCCTCCGGCTGTGTACCGGGATATGCAATGAATCAAGAGTGACATGTATGAAAGAATTATGAACTGTGGCTTTGCCACAAATACGATGTCAACTACATGATCATGCTAAGCAATATGACAATGATGGAGCGTGTCATAATAAACGGAACGATGGAAAGTTGCATGGCAATATATCTCGGAATGGCTATGGAAATGCCATTATAGGTAGGTATGGTGGCTGTTTTGAGGAAGGTATATGGTGGGTGTATGATACCGGCGAAAAGTGCGCGGTATTAGAGAGGCTAGCAATGGCGGAAGGAAGGAAAAGTGCGTATAATCCATGGACTCAACATTATTCATAAAGAACTCATATACTTATTGCAAAAATCTAGAAGTTATCAAAGCAAAGTATTACGCGCATGCTCCTGGGGGGATAGATTGGTAGGAAAAGAGCATCGCTCGTCCCCGACCGCCACTCATAAGGAAGACAATCAATAAATAAATCGTGCTCTGACTTCATCACATAACGGTTCACCATACGTGCATGTTACGGGAATCACAAACTTTAGCACAAGTAATTCTCAAATTCACAACTACTCAACTAGCATGACCCTAATATCACCATCTTCATATCTCAAAACAATTATCAAGCATCAAACGTTTCTTAGTATTCAACACACTCATAAGAATTCTTACAAATCTTGTATGCTTAGCATATTAGGATTATTTAAGCAAATTACCATGCTATTTAAGACTCTCAAAATAATATAAGTGAAGCATGCTAGTTCATCTATTTATACAAAATAAAACCACCGCGTGCTTTAAAAGATATAAGTGAAGCACTAAAGCAAACAACAAACTACTCCGAAAGATATAAGTGAAGATCAATGAGTAGTCGAATAATTATGCAACTATGTGAAGACTCTCTAACATTTAAGAATTTAAGATCTTGGTATTTTATTCAAACAGCAAGCAAAACAAAACAAAATGACATGACGCTCCAAGCAAAACACATATCATGTGGTGAATAAAAATATAGCTCCAAGTAAAGTTAGCGATGAACGAAGACGAAAGAGGGGATGCCTTCCGGGGCATCCCCAAGCTTAGACACTTGGTTATCCTTGAATATTACCTTGGGGTGCCTTGGGCATCCCCAAGCTTAGGTTCTTGCCACTCCTTATTCCATAGTCCATCAAATCTTTACCCAAAACTTGAAAACTTCACAACACAAAACTTAACAGAAAACTCGTGAGCTCCGTTAGCGAAAGAAAACAAAACACCACTTCAAGGTACTGTAATGAACTCATTCTTCATTTATATTGGTGTTAAACCTACTATATTCCAACTTGTCTATGGTTTATAAACTATTTTACTAGCCATAGAGTCATCAAAATAAGCAAACAACACACGAAAAACAGAATCTGTCAAAAACAGAACAGTATGTAGTAATCTGTAACTAACGCAAACTTCTGGAACTCCAAAAATTCTAAAATAAATTGGTGGACCTGAGGAATTTGTCTAGTAATCATCTGCAAAAATAATCAACTAAATATAATTCTCCAGTAAAATGATCTAGCTAATCGCGTGAGCGCTAAAGTTTCAGTTTTTTACAGCATGATCATAAAGACTTCACCCAAGTCTTCCCAAAGGTTCTACTTGGCACAAACACTAATTAAAACATAAAACCACATATAAACAGAAGCTATATGGATTATTTATTACTAAACAGAACCAAAAAGCAAGAACCTAAAATAAAATTGGGCTGCCTCCCAACAAGCGCTAACGTTTAATGCCCCTAGCTAGGCATGATGATTTCAATGATGCTCACATAAAAGATAAGAATTGAAGCATAAAGAGAGCATCATGAAGAATATGACTAGCACATTTAAGTCTAACCCACTTCCTATGCATAGGAATTTTGTGAGCAAACAACTTATGGGAACAATAATCAGCTAGCATAGGAAGGCAAAACAAGCATAACTTTAAAACTTTAAGCACATAGAGAGGAAACTTGATATTATTGCAATTCCTACAAGCATATATTCCTCCCTCATAATTATTTTCAGTAGCATCATGAATGAATTCAACAATATAACCAGCACCTAAATCATTCTTTTCATGATCTACTTGCATAGGAATTTTATTACTCTCCACATAAGCAAATTTCTTCTCATTCGGAATAGTGGGAGTATCATAAGAGAATTGAATACTATAAATTGTTTCCACATTAAAAGAGTAATGTTCAGAGAAGGGGCACTCATAATCATGACAATTTTATAAATATAATCATCACTACTCTTTATAGCATATGTTTTATCACAATAATCATCATAAGTAGCAACTTTGTTCTCATCATAATCGATTGAAACCTCTTCCGAAATAGTGGATACATCACTAAATAAAGTCATGACTTCTCAAAATCCACTTTCATAAATATTATAAGATTCAACATCCTCCAAAATTGTGGGATCTCTACTTCCTAAAGTTGACACTCTTCCAAACCCACTTTCATCAATATAATCATCATATGTAAAAGGCATGCTATCATCATAACTACTTTGCATATCAAAACTTGAGAGGCTAAAAATATCATCATTATTAAACATAGCATCCCCAAGCTTGGGATAAACATGTTCATGGGCGGAACCCGCAAGTTGATCACCAAAACATACATCAAGTGGCACGTGATATCCCATTGTTACCACAGATAAGCACGGCAAGACATACATCAAGTGTTCTCAACTCTTTAAAGACTCAATCCGATAAGATAACTCCAAAGGGAAAACTCAATCCATTACAAGAGAGAAGAGGGGGATAAGAACATAAGATCCAACTATAGTAGCAAAGCTCGCGATACATCAAGATTGTGCCAAATCAAGAACACGAGAGAGAGAGAGAGAGAGAGAGATCAAACACATAGCTACTGGTACATACCCTCAGCCCCGAGGGTGAACTACTCCCTCCTTGTCATGGAGAGCGCCGAGATGATGAAGATGGCGGCCGGTGAGGGATCCCCCCCCCTGCGGCAGGGTGCCAGAACAGGGTCCCTATTGACTTTTGGTGGCTACAGAGGCTTGCGGCGGAGGAACTCCCGATCTAATCTCCGTTCTGGAAGTTTTACGATACGTAGGTATATATGGGTGCAAGGGTACATCGGTGGAGCTTCGGGGGCCCCACGAGGCAGGGGGCACGCCCTAGGGGGGTGGGTGCGCCCCCCACCCTCGTGGCCAGCTCCCGTATCTTTTGACATAGAGTCCAAGTCTATCTGGTGGCTTTGCTTCCAAAAATAACTTCTCCAATTGATTTCGTTCCGTTTCGAATCCGTTTGATATTCCTTTTCTTCGAAACACTGAAATAGGCATAAAACAGCAAATCTGGGCTGGGCCTCCGGTTAATAGGTTAGTCCCAAAAATAATATAAAAGTGGATAATAAAGCCCAATATTGCCCAAAACAGTAGATAACATAGCATGGAGCAATCAAAAATTAGAGATACGTTGGAGACGTATCAATCAGTATGCTGGCACGCACAATACATCGATGTATATATCAAAGTGCAACCACATGTATAAATAACGTAAAACTGGTATATACCTCTTAAGTCACAGCGGAAACAATCGAACGGGTGTGGAGTCCCATCAACGCCAACGGCAAGTTGAGTGTAGACCGTAGCCCTACAACGTAACTCTTACTCGTCGTAGAAATTCATGCAACATAAGACATTGCAACCCTGTAGGTCAGTACATTGAATGTACTGGCAAGTCACATCATAAGAATAATGAACCTATTTGTACATGCAATTTGGCTGGTGGAAAGCTCTAAGTTTAGTTTTTGCATACAGCTAGTTTTTCCCTAGAATAAAAGATATTATTCTATCACTATAGTATAGCATAGGATGAGTTGGCAACCCCAACTCAATCCAATCCCAAGTTTCATTTAAAACCCAACTGTTTAATTAAAGGTGAGGAGATCTCCCAGCATTTCCACTACTAGATGCTCAACTTGTCCGTAACCGGGGACACGGCTAATCGATTAGGTTTTAACACTCTGCAGAGGTTTGCGCACTTTTCCCCACAAGATTCGGTCGCCTCCCTTGAAGTTCTCGCACTGCCTGGCGTTTGAGAACAGGATGACCGAGACATAGTCTTTCAAAAGTATTCCCCCTTAACCCACGGATAAGTCGGTACACCTACTCATTCTACATCTGCTAGCCTATCCCGGAAGAGGTCATACTATCTACTCAACTAAGCCAGAGCCCATATTGGCCTGTGGCTACACACGTAAGCTTCTAGACATGAGAATACAATTGATCTCTTTGAGCCTGGGCGGACGGACCACTAGTGGTGCACCACCATGGATTAACCATGCATGCTCCCACTGTACTTCGCCACCATTCAAACCAAGTTTCCGCCCAGGTAGTTCATTTAAGTCTTGGTCCTGATTACTACTTTGTCACTCATGTCTCGCCATGTTCGCTTCCCAAACCACGTCTACATTTAGCGAGGCAAAAATAAACTTACACGGTGGTGACAAGGATGTATAGATCAGACCTACCTCAAATGAACTACTAGGTAACGGCATAGCCATCTAGCAACAATAAATCCTACCATGCAATCCTACCACAAAAGGACTAAGTGCATAATATAAACATTTCGTGAAGAATGGTCAAATGTGAACTTGCCTGGTAATAGTTGATGAAGATTATATCGCTCTCAGAAATTTACTTAATAGAACTATTCGTCACTCTCCGATGAAAATCTATAAAGTCAAACATTGCATTCACATAAGCAATCATTTCGGAGAACCAAATAACATGCAACATGAAAAGACTTGAAAAAATCCAAATGAACACACAACACACTTAACTATCAAAAAAAATACTAAGTGCAAAACAACATAGGGCATGGGTGCCAAAATTTGTGACGTGGACCATAGTGCATACTAGGCATACGAGTAAAACTACTATGGACAGACTCTATGTGTGTGAACATTGTTGTGAGATTGGTGCAAGTGGTAGGGTTTGGCTACGGTGATGAAACACGAAAAAGAATCAACCTATTTAGAGCTACGGTTTAGGAGATATGGCCAATTGAAGTTTGAATTCAAATCTGAATAATTTCAAATTTGAATTTGACAAAAGTTTGCAAAGTGGCTTCTCGGAATAAAACTATTCGAGACGAACATTTTGGCGCTGGTTTCATAGAATTTGGATCAACGGTTAAAAAGTTGTGGCTATCCGAAATTTAGGGGCTAATCTGTAAAATCCAAGGAATAAACAAAAAGAAAAATAACTGCGAACAGGCCCTTAGCCACGTGGGGGCTTGCGGGTGGCTTTGCAGCGTTCGCTGCAGAAACTATACGGCGAACGACCGACATTTAATAAAAACGCTAACGCGCGGCTAAGTAATAAAAACCGACCGGTAGTTTTTAAAATAAAAACCGGGGTTAACCGCGTACTGCTTCAACTAAAAAAACACCTAACCTAATCTAATCTTGGCCGTCCATGGTAGATCGAACGGACGAGGGTGGGGCGATGGCTCACCGTGGGTCGACGGCTACCGGCGGCGATGTCGACGACGGTGGCAGCGGCTCGGGTCGAACGGGGCGGCGGCTCCGGCGGGCTCAGGCGACAGCGGAGGGGACGGGTAGATGTGGCGCTTCGAGAGGGTCACCGCGGTGGTGGCGGCTCGCGTCGTTGGTGTCGGGACGGGGCGGAGGAAGTGCGGTGGCGCTCTTGTGCTCCGGCGAGGCTCGAGGTCGATGTTGCGGTGCTCCGATGGGTCCTAGGGGCACAAAATGCATCAACAAGATGCGCCATGCCGAGGCGAACCTATTGACGAAGAAAAGAGGACTCGGGGTTGCTTACCGACGATGAAATCGACGGCGGAGCGGCTCGATTCCGGCGAGATTCAAACGGTGAGGGCAGCGGCTACGAGCGGTGTGGGAAGGTGCGAGACGGCGAGGTGGAGAGAGGGAGTCTCGGGGCTTTTTATAGGCGAGGCTAGGGCATCGGGGAGCAGCGGATAAGCCTCATCTGACCGAGGAAGACGGCCGGTGGGTTCGGGAGCACGGGCGCGGTGTTTATCCCGTGCAGCTCGGGAGGTTGAAGACGAGCTGGGGAAGCGGGGCCCACGGGTCAGTGGCCGCGGCGGGTAGCGAGCGAGGGGGAGTGGGGTGCGGGCAGCCGAGGCTTAAGGCCTTCGGGCGCTCGGGTAGGCTGTGGGCCGAAAGGCCAGTTGGCCGGCTGGCGTGCGCGCGCGTGCGTGTTTTAAAAAAAACGCAAAGGAAATTTGCAGCAGAAGTAAATTAAATAAAATTTGTACATAGGCATGTCATATACCAAAATGATCATAAAAATACCAAGAATAAGTTGAACTACTTCTCAAGTTTAAATAAAATCCAAACCAAATCATAAAAGTCAAACAATGCTACTATTACATTTAAAATCAATAAAATACATTTTTTTAAATAGCAAAATGATTTAAAATTTATTTTCTCCTAATTTTCCATTAAAGGGAATCATTTACCCTTATTTCCATTTATTTATTTTTAGGATAAATTTAATTTGAATTAAAACTAATAACTCCCAAGAGGATTTGAAATTTGGAAATTCAAATAACTTCAAAGTGACTTCAAATCATTCCTTTGAAACTTCGAACTCTCTTTCTTCGAATTTAAAGAAGTCATTTTATCTTCCCTCATGAACTCATTGAGTTCCTTAAAGTTTCTAAATTTGAAATATTTCAAATGGAATCCAAATCATTTTCAAACCCCTTTTTATTTATTTACATGGAATAAGTCATATTATCTTCACTCTAGGGTTTTGTGATGAAATGAATTTGAATTCACGAAGATCAAACATGCAAGATGAAAGTTTTGGGAAAGTCCTTTTATTCCCTCTCATTCAACTTTCAAAGTTTCAATTTCCACTCAATTTCACACAACAAACAAACAAACAAACAAACAATCAAAAAAACAGACACGATTATTTATTTAATATAACATTCCAAAATTTAGAATTTTGGGATGTTACAAACTACCACCCTTAAAATGGATCTCGTCCTCGAGATTCGGAGAGGCTAGAAAGAAGGTTAGGTTTGGGGGGTCTCCTTGAAATCCATTCCTCAACACAAGGTATGGGTGCTACCACCCTTAGAAGCATGGTTAAGGTTCCAGCAAAACTCATGTACTCCATCCTTTGCGTTGACGGTGCGGTCTTCTCATATTCTTCGAGATAACTCCTTCACTTGTCCTCTTCCGGTAAGGGCATGACCTTTTCCTCAAAATATGGAGTCCTTTCATACAAATAAGATCCTCCCGAGACTGGGTCTTCTTAGGTGACAGGTCTATCGCCAATGCTAGACAACTATCAAAAAAACTCATGGTGGTCAACAATTACTGGTTCCTCCTGCAGGAAATGGGTCTGGGTTGAATCACACCGTATAACCTACGATTGGCAACGAATGCATGTACATGGTTTCCATCGTCCTGCCATTCTAAGGTTTTTGGCTTGTCGTGTCGACACTCTTCTAGGGTTTTAAGGCTCTCTGATTTTCCATCAACATATGATAGTTCATGATAGAAGTCTCCAGTATGGGGGGCAATCCATCCCGTACTTGAATCATTACTACATACGCAGATAGTGAATCACGTATTCTAACACTTGGGCATCCTCACAAGCATTGCAGAACTTCTCTTCTCCACGAACTGGGTTCGGTAAATCCATTGGTTCTGCAAGCCAAAAAGAACCTCTATCGTTTCTTCGCAACTCTCGGGTTTACGTAACCTCATATGGAACGTCCGTTGATGAAATCACAACTTCTTCCATAATTCTTCCTGCAACAAGGTTGTGCTTGTTCCTTTTAAATCCTGGGTCATGTGGGTTATGGCCCACTTAAATACTTGTATATCTTTAACTCATCCTTGGAGTTACTATGTACCTATTCCAACATTTCATCTCCTTTAAATCCAATAGTACTTCATTCCCTCATACTCTTGGGGTAACCTTCATAACTAAAACAAAACTCCAACTTATTTTGTCCAAACTACACCTATGGAACAACATTTTCCTTTCCATCGGTCTAGTGTTCACACAGGGTTTTACCATTAAAACAAAATGTACTGGTTCATCCATAATTCATATTCTCTTCATATCAAATCCTTTATTACATCCTTAACCACTACTCAAAACTCAAGTTCCAAAAGTACTTTATTACAAATGTTGCCATCCACATAGTTTGGTATGGTCAAGCATTAATTCCATCTTTATTCATTTGCCCTACTTGAAGATGTTTTAGTCCCACTGGAATTGTGCGATGTGATCCTTGAAATCATCGACCTTTTGCTTCATCATGGCGGCCATGAGTTTCATCTCCATCATCTCTACATGCACTTCCCTCAGGTATTCCTGAGTGTGACGGAGTCTTGCTTCTAGTATTTCTCCAATTTGATGTATGGCTTCCATAGCAGCTTCACGAAAAGAGTCGAAGAATGTTTCTCGTGGTACTCGAGAAATGAAAAGGTATTGCCCCATAGTCTTTGGGCAAACTCCCTTCACACGATGGAGGTGTACCTCCACGTACCAAAGTTCAACTCCATTCTCCATGAAAGGATAACCTTTGTAGACCGCATCTCCTTCAAGGTGAATATGCTTCATCATGTCCTTCAGGATCTTTGGGTAATCCGGATCACTAGTCAGGGTCATGATCGTTTCCGAGCCCTTGAGAAAAGACTCGTAAAGGGTTGTCATCTGCAGGTATAATATAGAAGGGGTACTCAGGATAATGTATGTATTTCCTTGGGTGAAATGTGGGTTTATTTTGGGAAAGGTTTGGGTCAGCTTGTCCATGGGTTCAAGGTTTAAGTCTGGGTGACATAGTGAGAGAGGCACTCACAATCAACAAGAACTCATAACATCTCATATAAGATTCCAACCACATCAACTTTTATTGCTCCATGAGCTATTACAATTTCCATCTCATAACTCAACTCAACATCCTCAATGAAAATAAAAGTATATTCCACATTTACTACATGCTTTATTCCAATATCAAGATCTCAACTACTCTGCTCAAGCTTTCCTCGGGTCTGAACATTCTCTGGCAAAATGTCCTACTCCTTTGCAGCGTAAACAAATGACTTCAGACAAATCCAGGGGCTTCCTGGTGGCTATCTTGGTTCCTTGGGTTCTTGGCTTCCTTGTTGGGCATTTGCTAGCATAATGACCTAAATCATTGCACCTGTAACAAGTGATATGACTCAGGTCCTTTCCTGCAGAAATTGGGTTGTTGTGGGGACACATGCTCCTTCTCATCCTGGACTTCTTCTTTTCGATCAATTCTTCTAACTCTTGTGGATCAAACTCCACTTCTTCTGTAGGGAAGTCTCCCAGATACTCTTGGCTTTGCTTCGTGAAATACTATGAAAAATTTCCTTCTTCTCCACATGAATAACACGCATTGGAGTAAAATCTGTTTAGGCCTTCTCCATTAGGGTCGTCAACATCTTCCTTCATCACAGGTTCTTTTAAACTTTCCCTGAGGGCTTCTTTCATTGCTTCCTTCTGCTGCTTGGTAATTTCTTGTACCTTGGCGTAAATATGACACTGGGCAGGGTAGTGCGTAGTTCCTTCACACAAGAAACAAGAAACCTGCCTAGTTGGGCATTCTTCAGCTCAGTGATTTCCTTCACAATGTTGGCATCCATCCTTGTGTTCTTCATGGGTGTGTCCTATTTCTCCGCATATCTTGCAGGCACAAGGTTTCTTCGTCGGGTTATCACCATGCTTCCGGATAAGACGGGATCCCAACAGAGTCTTCTTCAATTCCTCCCAAGTTTTTGCTCCATTACATCCTTGTATGGCCTGATGCATTTTCCACCAGGTTGCAGCACTTTTTGTAAAGTACTGAAGAGCGTATTGAACCTCATACTTCCTTGCAACTAAATTTTTCCCGAAGTGATTCTCCATGTTTTGAATCCATAGCTCTGCCTCCCATAGAGTGATCGGTCTAGAGAATACAAGCTCATCTTCATTCATCATCTATTGGGTCCAAGGGTTTTGGGATGAGATAAGAGGGATAGAGAGAGATACAAACAATATAGTTTTGAAAATAAGTTTTATTTGTTGTTGTCGGAAAACACACAAATTATGACAGCTCACAAATCATCGCATCTAACATGAGTATACAATAAGGGTTTGGTCTTCTAAAGGTCATATAAATCTTAGAATTCTTCCGTGTCTTCATATTCTTCGAGTCTTCATAGTCTTCAACTATTGTAGCTTTAATTCTTCTAGTGTATGTTGAAGTCCTCTTTACTCTGAAGTGGTCCTCAGTTTCTGATATCTTGTCCTTCTCGGAGTCATCTCATAAGTTGATCCTCCATGTGGTCCAAAGGGAACGGGGTATCGTCTAACTAAAGAGGGAATATTTGGTAAATCTCAGAAAAGAAGAGAGGTAAAGGATCTTTTTGAAAATAAAGTTTTATAGAAATCCTTTCCTAAGGGCTTTCCAGTTTCTAGGGTCGCGTCCTATAGTGAACATGTGCTCTGATACCATCTCTGTAGCGATCCGACCTCAAACGGTCAAGCCTCTGTGTATCTGTGCCATCCCTGGATCAGTATGCTGGCACGCACAATACATCAATGTATATATCAAAGTGCAACCACATGTATAAATAACGTAAAACTGGTATATACCTCTTAAGTCACAGCGGAAACAATCGAACGGGTGTGGAGTCCCATCAACGCCAACGGCAAGTTGAGTGTAGACCGTAGCCCTACAACGTAACTCTTACTCGTCGCAGAAATTCCTGCAACATAAGATGTTGCAGCCCTGTAGGTCAGTACATTGAATGTACTGGCAAGTCACATCATAAGAATAATGAACCTATTTGTACATGCAATTTGGCTGGTGGAAAGCTCTAAGTTTAGTTTTTGCATACAACTAGTTTTTCCCTAGAATAAAAGATATTATTCTATCACTACAGTATAGCATAGGATGAGTTGGCAAACCGAACTCAATCCAATCCCAAGTTTCATTTAAAACCCAACTGTTTAATTAAAGGTGAGGAGATCTCCCATCATTTCCACTACTAGATGCTCACTTGTCCGTAACCGGGGACATGGCTAATCGATTAGGTTTTAACACTCTGCAGAGGTTTGCGCACTTTTCCTCACAAGACTCGATCGCCTCCCTTGAAGTTCTCGCACTGCCTGGCGTTTGAGAACAGGATGACCGAGACACAGTCTTTCGAAAGTATTCCCCCTTAACCCACGGATAGGCCGGTACACCTACTCATTCTACATCTACTAGCCTATCCCGGAAGAGGTCATACTATCTACTCAACTAAGCCAGAGCCCATATTGGCTTGTGGCTGCACACGTAAGCTTCTAGACATGAGAATACAATTGATCTCTTTGAGCCTGGGCGGACGAACCACTAGTGGTGCACAACATGGATTAACCATGCATGCTCCCACTGTACTTCGCCACCATTCAAACCAAGTTTCCGCCCAGGTAGTTCATTTAAGTCTTGGTCCTGATTACTACTTTATCACTCATGTCTCGCCATGTTCGCTTCCCAAACCACATCTACATTTAGCGAGGCAAAAATAAACTTACACGATGGTGACAAGGATGTATAGATCAGACCTACCTCAAATGAACTACTAGGTAATGGCATAGCCATCTAGCAACAATAAATCCTACCATGCAATCCTACCACAAAAGAACTAAGTGCATAATATAAACATAGATAATTGGAAGAATGGTCAAATGTGAACTTGACTGGTAATAGTTGATGAAGATTATATCGCTCTCAGAAATTTACTTAATAGAACTATTTGTCACTCTCCGATGAAAATCTATAAAGTCAAACATTGCATTCACATAAGCAATCATTTTGGAGAACCAAATAACATGCAACATGAAAAGACTCGAAAAAATCCAAATGAAAACACAGCACACTTAACTATCAAAAAAAATACAAAGTGCAAAACAACATAGGGCATGGGTGCCAAAATTTGTGACGTGGACCATAGTGCATACTAGGCATACGAGTAAAACTACTATGGACAGACCCTATGTGTGTGAACATTATGGTGAGATTAGTGCAAGTGGTAGGGTTTGGCTACGGTGACGAAACGCGAAAAAGAATCAACCTATTTAGAGCTACGGTTTAGGAGATATGGCCAATTGAAGTTTGAATTCAAATCTGAATAATTTCAAATTTGAATTTGACCAAAGTTTGCAAAGTTGGCTTCTCGGAAGGCGCTGGTTTCATAGAATTTGGATCAACGGTTAAAAAGTTGTGGCTATCCAAAGTTTAGGGGCTAATCTGTAAAATCCAAGGACTAAACAAAAAGAAAAATAACTGCGAACAGGCCCTTAGCCACGTGGCGGCTTGCGGGTCCAACAAATCTGTTGGTCCTCCATAGTACCGGAGAACGGTGTTTTAGTCACCTTGCCCATAAGGCACGGTTCGCAAGTACCAAGTGATTCATAATCAAGTGGTTCCAAAAGTCCATCAGTATGGAATTTCTTCATGCGTTTTACACCGATACGACCTAAACGGCAATGCCACAAATAAGTTGCACTATCAATATCAACTCTGCATCTTTTGCTTTCAACATTATGAATATGTGTATCACTAATATCAAGATTCAACAGAAATAGACCATTCTTCAAGGGTGCATGACCATAAAAGATATTACTCATATAAATAGAGCAACCATTATTCTCTGATTTAAATGAATAATCGTCTCGCATCAAACAAGATCCAGATATAATGTTCATGCTCAACGCTGGCACCAAATAACAATTATTTAGGTCTAATACTAATCCCGAAGGTAGATGTAGAGGTAGTGTGCCGACCGCAATCACATCGACTTTGGAACCATTTCCCACGCGCGTTGTCACCTCGTCCTTTGCCAATCTTCCCTTAATCCGTAGTCCCTGTTTCGAGTTGCAAATATTAGCAACAGAACCAGTATCAAATACCCAGGTACTACTGCAAGAATTAGTAACATGTATATCACATATACCTTTGTTCACCTTGCCATCCTTCTTATCCACCAAATACTTGGGGCGGTTCCGCGTCCAGTGACCAGTCTGCTTGCAGTAGAAGCACTCAGTTTCAGGCTTAGGTCCAGACTTGGGTTTCTTCTCCTGAGCAGCAACTTGCTTGTTGTTCTTCTTGAAGTTCCCCTTCTTCTTCCCTTTGCCCTTCTTCTTGAAACTGGTGGTCTTATTGACCATCAACACTTGATGCTCCTTTTTTATTTCTACCTCCGCAGCCTTTAGCATTGCGAAGAGCTCGGGAATCTTCTTATCCATCCCTTGCATATTATAGTTCATCACAAAGCTCTTGTAGCTTGGTGGCAGTGATTGGAGAATTCTGTCAATGACGCAATCATCCGGAAGATTAACTCCCAGTTGAATCAAGTGATTATTATACCCACACATTTTGAGTATATGCTCACTGACAGAACTGTTCTCCTCCATCTTGCAGCTATAGAACTTATTGGAGACTTCATATATCTCAATCCGGACATTTGCCTGAAATATTAACTTCAACTCCTGAAACATCTCATATGCTCCATGACGTTCAAAACGTCGTTGAAGTCCCAATTGTAAGCCGTAAAGCATGGCACATTGAACTATCGAGTAGTCATCAGCTTTGCTCTGCCAGACGTTCTTAACGTCGTCAGTTGCATCAGCAGCAGGCCTGGCACCCAGCGGTGCTTCCAGGAAGTAATTCTTCTGTGCGGCAATGAGGATAATCCTCAAGTTACGGACCCAGTTCGTGTAATTGCTACCATCATCTTTCAACTTTGCTTTCTCAAGGAACGCATTAAAATTCAACGGAACAACAGCACGGGCCATCTATCTACAATCAAACATAGACAAGCAAGATACTATGAGGTACTAAGTTCATGATAAATTTAAGTTCAATTAATCATATTATTAAAGAACTCCCACTTAGATAGACATCCCTCTAATCATCTAAGTGATCACGTGATCCAAATCAACTAAACCATGTCCGATCATCACGTGAGATGGAGTAGTTTCAATGGTAAACATCACTATGTTGATCATATCTACTATATGATTCACGTTCGACCTTTCGGTCTCCGTGTTCCAAGGCCATATCTGTATATGCTAGGCTCATCAAGTTTAACCTGAGTATTCCACGTGTGCAACTGTTTTGCACCCATTGTATTTGAACGTAGAGCCTATCACACCCGATCATCACGTGGTGTCTCAGCACGAAGAACTTTCGCAACGATGCATACTCAGGGAGAACACTTCTTGATAATTAGTGAGAGATCATCTTAAAATGCTACCGTCAATCAAAGCAAGATAAGATGCATAAAAGATAAACATCACATGCAATCAATATAAGTGATATGATATGGACATCATCATCTTGTGCTTGTGATCTCCATCTCCAAAGCAACGTCATGATCAACATCGTCACCGGCGCGACACCTTAATCTCCATCGTAGCATCGTTGCCGTCTCGCCAATCTTATGCTTCTACGACTATCGCTACCGCTTAGTGATAAAGTAAAGCATTACAGGGCGATTGCATTGCATATAATAAAGCGACAACCATATGGCTCCTGCCAGTTGCCGATAACTTGGTTACAAAACATGATCATCTCATACAATAAAATTTAGCATCATGTCTTGACCATATCACATCACAACATGCCCTACAAAAACAAGTTAGACGTCCTCTACTTTGTTGTTGCAAGTTTTACGTGGCTGCTACGGGCTTAGCAAGAACCGTTCTTACCTACACATCAAAAACCACAATGATAGTTTGTCAAGTTGGTGTTGTTTTAGCCTTTGCAAGGACCGGGCGTAGCCACACTCCGTTCAACTAAAGTTGGAGAAACTAACACCCGCCAGCCACCTGTGTGCAAAGCACGTCGGTAGAACCAGTCTCGCGTAAGCGTACGCGTAATGTCAGTCTGGGCCGCTTCATCCAACAATACCGCCGAACCAAAGTATGACATGCTGGTAAGCAGTATGACTTATATCGCACACAACTCACTTGTGTTCTACTCGTGCATATAACATCAACGCATAAAACCTGGCTCGGATGCCACTGTTGGGGAACGTAGTAATTTCAAAAAAATTCCTACGCACACGCAAGATCATGGTGATGCATAGCAACGAGAGGGGAGAGTGTTGTCTACGTACCCTCGTAGACCGATAGTGGAAGCGTTATGACAACGCGGTTGATGTAATCGTACGTCTTCACGGCCCGACCGATCAAGCACCGAAACTACGGCACCTCCGAGTTCTAGCACACGTTCAGCTCGATGACGATCCCCGGACTCCGATCCAGCAAAGTGTCGGGGATGAGTTTCGTCAGCACGACGGCGTGGTGACGATCTTGATGTTCTACCGTCGCAGGGCTTCGCCTAAGCACTGCTACAATATTATCGAGGATTATGGTGGACGGGGCACCGCGCACGGCTAAGAGAACGATCACGAAGATCAACTTGTGTGTCTAGAGGTGCCCCCCTGCCCCGTATATAAAGGAGCAAGGGGGGAGGCCGGCCGGCCCTTGGGGCGCGCCAAGGAGGGGGGAGTCCTCCTCCTAGTAGGAGTAGGACTCCCCTTTCCTAGTCCAACTAGGAAGAGAGAAGGGGGAAGGAAAGAGAGGGAGAGGGAAAGAGGGGCCGCGCCCCCCTCCCCTAGTCCAATTCGGACTCCCCATGGGAGGGGGCGCGCCACCTCCTGGGCTACTGCCCTCTCTCTCCCCTCAGGCCCACTAAGGCCCAATACTTCCCCGGGGGGTTCCGGTAACCCCTCCGGCACTCCAATTTTCTCCGAAACCACCCAGAACATTTCCGGTGTCCGAATATAGTCGTCCAATATATTAATCTTTATGTCTCGACCATTTCGAGACTCCTCGTCATGTCCGTGATCACATCCGGGAATCCGAACAACCTTCGGTACATCAAAAAGAATAAACTCATAATGAAACTGTCATTGTAACGTTAAGCGTGTGGACCCTACGGGTTCGAGAACTATGTAGACATGACCGAGACACGTCTCCGGTCAATAATCAATAGCGGAACCTGGATGCTCATATTGGCTCCCACATATTCTACGAAGATCTTTATCGGTCAGACCGCATAACAACATACGTTGTTGTGACGCTCCCGATTCAATCGTACACTAATCATGCACGCAAATGTGTACGATCAAGATCAGGGACTCACGGGAAGATATCACAACACAACTCTACAAATAAAATAAGTCATACAAGCATCATAATACAAGCCAGGGGCCTCGAGGGCTCGAATACAAGTGCTCGATCATAGACGAGTCAGCGGAAGCAACAATATCTGAGTACAGACATAAGTTAAACAAGTTTGCCTTAAGAAGGCTAGCACAAACTGGGATACAGATCGAACGAGGCACAGGCCTCCTGCCTAGGATCCTCCTACCTACTCCTGGTCGTCGTCAGCGGGCTGCACGTAGTAGTAGGCACCTCCAGTGCAGAAGGAGTCGTCGTCGACGGTGGCGTCTGGATCCTGGGCTCCATCGTCTGGTCGCAGCAATCGAGTAGAGAAATGGGGGAAAGGGGAAACAAGGCAACCGTGAGTACTCATCCAAAGTACTCGCAAGCAAGGAGCTACACTACATATGCATGGATATATGTGTAAAGGGGCATATCGGTGGACTGAACTGTAGAATGCCAGAATAAGAGGGGGATAGCTAATCTTGTCGAAGACTATGCTTCTGGCAGCCTCCGTCTTGCAGCATATAGGAGAGAGTAGACTGAAGTCCTCCAAGTAGCATCGCATAGCATAATCCTACCCGGCGATCCCCTCCTCGATGCCGTGTTAGAGAGCGATCACCGGGTTGTATCTGGCACTTGGAAGGGTGTGTTTTATTAAGTATCCGGTTCTAGTTGTCATAAGGTCAAGGTACAACTCCAAGTCGTCCTGTTACCGAAGATCACGGCTATTCGAATAGATTAACTTCCCTGCAGGGGTGCACCACATAACCCAACACACTTGATCCCATTTGGCCGGACACACTTTCCTGGGTCATGCCCGGCCTCGGAAGATCAACACGTCGCAGCCCCACCTAGGCACAACAGAGAGGTCAGCACGCCGGTCTAAATCTAAGCGTGCAGGGGTCTGGGCCCATCGCCCTGAGCACACCTACACGTTGCGAACGCGGCCGGTGAGCAGACCTAGCAACCTCCAGTACAACGGAAGTCACGTTACGCGGTCCAACCCGGCGCGCGCCGCTCAGTCGCTGACGTCACGAAGGCTTCGGCTGATACCACGACGCCGAGTGCCCATATCTTTCCCGCGTAGTTGGTTAGTGCGTATAGGCCAGTAGCCAGACTCAGATCAAATACCAAGATCTCGTTAAGCATGTTAAGTTTTCGCGAACGCCGACCAGGGCGAGGCCCACCTCTCACCCAGGTAGTCTCAACCTGCCCTGCCGCTCCGCCACAAAGATCCACACAGAGGGCCGTTGGGACAAAGGTCCTTTCAACCCCCAATTCGTGAATCACTCGCGGGTACTCCTCGAGCCGACCCGACTTTAGTCACCACATGCATCATGTATAAAGTATAGTATATACCCGTGATCAACTCCCGAGTGATCATGGCCCGATAGTATAGCACAGCAGACGGACAAGAATGTAGGGCCACTGATGGAGAACTAGCATCCTATACTAAGCATGTAGGATTGCAGGTAAAGGTAACAACAGTAGTACAAGGACGGGCTATGCATCAGAATAGGATTAACCGAAAGCAGTAACATGCTACACTACTCTAATGCAAGCAGTATAAAGAAGAATAGGCGATATCTGGTGATCAAAGGGGGGCTTGCCTGGTTGCTCAGACAAGGAGGGGTCGTCGTCGACGTAGTTGAACACAGCGGCATCAGCGGCAGTCTCGGGGTCTACCGGAGAGAAGAGGGGGGAGAAACAGTAAATACATAACAAGCAAGAGCACAACAGGACAACAGGCAGAGCTAGACGTGTTCTAACGCAGTGCTACACGTTACCGGCGAAGGGGAATAACATCCGGGAATGTTTCACCAGGTTTAGCATTTTCGGACAGATGAAACGGAGGGGGAAAGTTGCATGTTCGATAGGTTAGGGATGCGTGGCGGACGAACGGGCTGCGTTTCCGGATTCGTTTCGTCATTCTGAGCAACTTTCATGTACAAAGCTTTTTCACCTGAGTTACGGTTTTTTTTTCTATTAATTTTCAAAGATTTAAAGCTTTTCTGAAATTCCTGCATTTATTACTAATTCGAAATTAAAAGGAAAAAGGCTATGGGTACCCAAAAGTGTACCCAGCCAGAAGTACAGAGAAGCTGACATGTGGGGCCAGGGCCCAGTTGACTTAGTCAACAGCCACGTCAGCATTGACTAGTCAAAGTGAACAGTGAAGGGGGGCCTACTTGTCATGGACTTAGCTATTCTAAATCTAGTTTAGCACTCTAATATAAACAGTTGGTCCCACATGCCATCTACTATTAGACTAATTAACTACTACAGTACTAACTAAACTTAACTAGCACGACCGGCCACACATGCCAAGGCATAGCCGTGCCTCACACACATGTGTACGCACATGGTGGCCATGGCATGGCACACGAGGCATACGGGAGTGGCCAAGGCTCACACGGAGCAGCAAGCAAAAAGCAGCAGCAGCCAATTGAGCAGCAGCGGCGGCGGCACCAGAGTAAGCAAAAAGCAGCCGGCAGCAAACAGTAGTATTAGAGAGCGGCAAGAGCAACATGTAGCAACAGTGACAGCAGTGGAAGGCTTCAGCAGAGAGCAGCAGCAAGTAGGCAGTAGCAGTTAGCGGCAATAGCAAGCAAAGCAACGGCAGCGGCACAAGCAGCAATAGCGGCGGCGGCAACAGGCATCTAAGCCGCGCGCGAGAGGCATCGGCGGAAAGGCACCGACGGCGGGGTGCATGCGCTGGCCGCGGCGGCGGCCATAGCGGGCGGGGCCAGGTAGCAGTGGCGGCCATAGTGGCGGAGGTTACACGGACTGGGATGGACGGACGCGCCGGCAACGACAACATCGATTGACGGCGATGGTTGGAGTTGGACCTTGATGAAATCGAGACGAGGGCTCGGCTTTGTCAGCCAGAGGAACTAGGAGGCTATCTAGGGGCTCCATGAGTACGACAGCAGCAGCAGCAGCCCATCACGCACGCACATACGCGTATGCGTACACAGGAGGCTCGAACAAACTCGGGGGCGGCGGCTACAGCGTCTACGACGAGGGAATCGGAAGGCGAGGCGAGAGTTGCTCACTTGGCTCCTGCAGGTGTCCTAAAGCGGGCTCGGGGGAGGCCTGGAGGAGCGAGACGGCGACGATGAGCACGGCGGCTGGAGGTTGAAGAACGGGAGGCAACGAGCGCTCCGGTGGCTCCCAGCCCGCGTACATGGTCGGAGTCGGGGTAGCAGACGCGGACGGAGCTCATGGGCACGTCGGGGCGGCGGGGAAACACCGGTGGCCGCGCGATCTCGGAGTGCAGGGCGATGACAGGGTCCGGGGAGGAGCGAGCGCACGAGGGAGAGGGGAACGAGCGAGGGCGGGAGGAAATATCTGGGTGCTGAGGAGGCCAAAAAAAGGGGGGGCTTGGTCTTATATCCCACCAGCGGCTCGGGCTGGCTCTGGTGGGTCGAGGCACAGTGAGGGGCAGGGGTCTCTCTCCTTTTTTATTTACTCTGCATTGCCTTTTCTTTTACTTATTTTTCTTTTCTGTTTTCTTTTAGTTTTTTTAATTTTATTATAGATTTGTACAATATATTATTAGTTTTACTAATTACACCATGACCACAAAAGTTTAAACCCCAATTAAAATAGTTTAATACTTTATAACTAATAAAGGGCATTTATTTAATTGTTAAAGTTGTTGTTTTATTTAATATAGTGCATTTAAATAATTTATTAAAATGTGGTTTCACCTCCAATGTTTTCTAGGGATTATTTGTCACACAGAGAACATTTTAGTTTTAACGTTTGAAAACTTTTGTTGTTTGCCATATTTTGAATTTGAACTTTGAACTGGTTTCAAACTAACGCGAGTTTAGCAATAGAAATCAAGGTGACGTGGCATCATTAGTAGAGGGTTACTGTAGCTTAATTATCCGGGCGTCACAATTCTCCTCTACTACAAGAAATCTCGTCTCGAGATTTAAGAGATGGAGTACGGGGGAAGTTCTGGTTACGAAATTTAACGGATCTTCTCGGCCTTGGTTGCTCTTCTCGAAGTGGTCGATCCATTACGTTGAAGTCTTTATTTCTCTGCTCCAGGTTATCATGATCAAGTCGTCATCCTTGCTTCGGGATCTCCATCGCCCTACGAACGCGACCAAGGGGAAAAACTCCGGAAGAACACATCTCCACAAAACTGGGCATCTGACGGTGAACTCAATGGGAAATACATAAGGTACCCCATGAATTGTATTTCAGTGAATTTGTTGAGTGCAATATACGGTGGTACCAAAGTTTCAAACGGGTAGGCAATCATTCGATGCCTGAAACGGAGTGTGAAAAGGGGTTCAGAGCAACGAGAATAAGTATTGCGTCTGATACCAGAATAGATCACTAGGAAGGTGGCTCGCGAATTACCTACGAAACCAAGAGCAAGGGATAACTGTGTCAACAAGGTGTACAGGAGAGTCAGATTTCGATCCTGTGGAACTGTGGGTTATGGGTCCACCATGTGGGTTAAAGGTAGGAAGGGCGGTGACGCCTTGCACGATCATGTAAGTAAGGCATGTCAGAGGGTAGCCTGCCAGTTATGTTGGCAACAACGTCGGTACCAAGGGCGAGGGACGAAGAGAACCATTTTCCTGCTCGTTGAAACGAGGCGGACCAATAGGCAGAGTTCTCGTCCATTGATGGTTATCGGAATGTCATCAGCAGTAGAAACAGGGTTTCACTGACAAAGTTGTACACCGATGTGCCTACATAAGTAGTGAATTATTACTACTTAGATCATATAGATCACGAGAAAGGTTAAACAAACCAATAGGAAGGAAATATGATTATCAGATTAAACAGACAATGGAAAGGAAAATATGTTCAAACACATATTTCAGGGGTATTTCCTCCCCAAGGACAAACAGAACATGATATCCATGACAGGATACAAAGTAGAAACCCAATTAGGTAAGGGGAGAGAAATTTCTATGACTTTACCCATACAATGCTGATTGGATAATTGATAAGGAAATTCTAGCATTGAGCTTCAAATGTTCTTATTGAAAATACGAGTACCACAGACATGCTTCGAGATAGCATTGACATGGTCTTCAAGCAAAGGTCAGCCTTTGGATACACAAAGGATCCATCAAGAACAACTTATAGAATAAGTCTTATAATTTGCTCATGGAAGAATGGCTAGCCTTGCTACAACGAAAACTATAACAATAGGGCCAGGTGTGCTAGGCATGACATCACCTTACCGGTTCATATGAATACCAATGTTAAAACTCTTGGAAATATGCTCCAACCAGCATATCTGACCGAGATTCAGATCTGATGGCTGTTAGGATACCTCAGACTCATGATGCCTGAGAAGGAAGGGGTGCAACATAATTTGACGAGATGGCGTTGCAAGATTCTCGGGAAATGAACTATGGAAGCAAGTGAAACAAGAGTTCATCAGTAAACCATGGAGAGGATGAGGAGGTGGAGGATAGACTCAGCGACAATTCCTCGAGATTTCCAAAAGGATGGATTTCCACAACTATGTGAATAAGGATATAACATTTGTCAGATCAAATGATATAATAAGGTATGCTCGAGGAGAACGTACACAGTTAAACATTGGTTGAAAAGTGCACCCAAAATATGGGCTTAGGCAGCATGACCAATGTTAGAATGGTGATTCGATAACCAGTGGTCTAAAAATGAAATGACGACCCTTAACTTCGAAGCAATAGGGTTGCTAGAAGTTTTGAATTACACGTCATAGCTCAATTGTCAGTATTCCGGTTAAAAACAACACGGGGACCAAGGAAAGAACGAAGATGGCGAGAAGTATTATTATATCAAGAATTCTTAAGAGGTGGTGAAATTCTCACCACCATTCTTGACATCAAGGATGGTAATACTCCGCGGTAGAAGATAACATAAGTTGGATAGCAAGGAACTCAAGGTACAACACAAAACATGAACACATTTGTGTCGGAGGGAAAGCAATAATGTTGTCGATGATATCACAACTCATCGAGGGGCAAGGATGGTACTTGTCATCATGAATTTGATTGATATTCTGGAAGGAGTCAAAATGTGATGATCACGACAAATTTTGTCGAGAGGCTCCACGAAGATGTAATAAATCGGTGATGACATCAAGTCAAAGGAATGATGAAGCGAAAGGTTAATGGATCCAAGGGTACGATACAAACTCGAAATCAAGTTTGTTGTTCAAGGAGAAATGATATGACGACGAAAATCGACGCAAGCTTAGCTCATTGTTGAAAGTTGTGCTCCAGGAATAAGGACCAGGTAGCACAATTAAAATCATCATGATAATGATATAGCCAAATAGGCTAGAAATGACGTGAACGGGTACAAACTCGTAAGTAAGGTAGATTACTAAGAGTTGTCGAACCATAGTATGGACTCGATTCAGTTATCGGGGTACTCGAGTGACTAACCACTCAAAACCCAGGAAAAATTGGAATCGATGAGAATGTAGTACTTGACGAAGAACTCATAAGGTGGTTAAAAATGAGGCACTGTTGGATCGTAATCCAACCAAGGATCTGGTGGACCACAAGGGATCTGACGTGAGTATCAATGCTCAACCAGAAGAAGTAATGCAAGGGCATCATATTGTAGAAATATATGGATAAATTCAATGCTTAGATACAAAGGAAATATTATTTCCAAATCGGGGAATCAGAAGCAGAGGCTCTGATCAAAAGATAAACAAGTTGAATAGTCATAGATTGACAATCAATCGAGGTTTGATTTGTCGAGAGTCAACTCATGTCCGGAGTGACATATGAGGCCGAAAGAACAAATGCTAGGGTCTGATTGAGAATGCGAGCATTCGCATCATATTGATTCAACAGACTCAAAATGATAGGGACAAAGGATGCCAATAATATTACTATTCTTATGGGATTAACCATAATGCAAGCAAGTAAGAATTTCTAGAGCAATAGGTTGCTCACGATTTTTGGAAGATTGAATAGTATTTCGAAGACCTTTCTGAAACACATGAACAACTGGGAATGAGCGGATACTCGGTAAGTGTGAGGAATTATTTGCAGGGGTATTCATGAGGGAAGGAGCTGCAAGGCAGCAGACACAAAGGATCCTCAGAATATCCGAAGTATTACAGGGTATCTTGTAATAACAAGATCAAATTGGAAATGAAGTTATGGACGACAAGTGTATGTAACTTTCCATAAGGATTTATCGGTGATAGGGAATTGCAAAAGCAATTGCACAAAGTCTCGGGAGAACATCGGAGAGTATTGTCAGAATCTTTTATTGAAGCAGTCGATCATCTGTAATGAAGGGGCTCTCCGGCAGGAAGTGGTAACGAGAACCTAGAGTTTGATTTTAGCAAAATCATTTAACCCGAATAGAAGAGAGATCAGAATCCCAGAGTATAGACGATGAATAAAAGATCCTAATACCACCCAATGGCGACGTGGACCCGTAAGGCACACAGCCATGTTAGTAAAAGTTTTGTAATGTCTAGACTCAACTTCGGCCAAGGAGTTTGGAAGGGGGATTCCTACAGGCAGTCGGCTCTGATACCAACTTGTGACGCCCCCGATTCAATCGTACACTAATCATGCACGCAAATGTGTACGATCAAGATCAGGGACTCACGGGAAGATATCACAACACAACTCTACAAATAAAATAAGTCATACAAGCATCATAATACAAGCCAGGGGCCTCGAGGGCTCGAATACAAGTGCTCGATCATAGACGAGTCAGCGAAAGCAACAATATCTGAGTACAGACATAAGTTAAACAAGTTTGCCTTAAGAAGGCTAGCACAAACTGGGATACAGATCGAACGAGGCACAGGCCTCCTGCCTGGGATCCTCCTAACTACTCCTGGTCGTCGTCAGCGGGCTGCACGTAGTAGTAGGCACCTCCAGTGCAGAAGGAGTCGTCGTCGACGGTGGCGTCTGGATCCTGGGCTCCATCGTCTGGTCGCAGCAATCGAGTAGAGAAATGGGGGAAAGGGGAAACAAGGCAACCGTGAGTACTCATCCAAAGTACTCGCAAGCAAGGAGCTACACTACATATGCATGGATATGTGTGTAAAGGGGCATATCGGTGGACTGAACTGTAGAATGCCAGAATAAGAGGGGGATAGCTAATCTTGTCGAAGACTACGCTTCTGGCAGCCTCCGTCTTGCAGCATATAGGAGAGAGTAGACTGAAGTCCTCCAAGTAGCATCGCATAGCATAATCCTACCCGGCGATCCCCTCCTCGATGCCGTGTTAGAGAGCGATCACCGGGTTGTATCTGGCACTTGGAAGGGTGTGTTTTATTAAGTATCTGGTTCTAGTTGTCATAAGGTTAAGGTACAACTCCAAGTCGTCCTGTTACCGAAGATCACGGCTATTCGAATAGATTAACTTCCCTGCAGGGGTGCACCACATAACCCAACACGCTTGATCCCATTTGGCCGGACACACTTTCCTGGGTCATGCCTGGCCTCGGAAGATCAACACGTCGCAGCCCCACCTAGGCATAACAGAGAGGTCAGCACGCCGGTCTAAATCTAAGCGCGCAGGGGTCTGGGCCCATCGCCCTGAGCACACCTGCACGTTGCGAACGCGGCCGGTGAGCAGACCTAGCAACCTCCAGTACAACGGAAGTCACGTTACGCGGTCCAACCCGGCGCGCGCCGCTCAGTCGCTGACGTCACGAAGGCTTCGGCTGATACCACGACGCCGAGTGCCCATATCTTTCCCGCGTAGTTGGTTAGTGCGTATAGGCCAGTAGCCAGACTCAGATCAAATACCAAGATCTCGTTAAGCGTGTTAAGTATTCGCGAACGCCGACCAGGGCCAGGCCCACCTCTCACCCAGGTAGTGTCAACCTGCCCTGCCGCTCCGCCACAAAGATCCACACAGAGGGCCGTTGGGACAAAGGTCCTTTCAGCCCCCAATTCGTGAATCACTCGCGGGTACTCCTCGAGCCGACCCGACTTTAGTCACCACATGTATCATGTATAAAGTATAGTATATAGCCGTGATCAACTCCCGAGTGATCACGTCCCGATAGTATAGCACAGCAGACGGACAAGAATGTAGGGCCACTGATGGAAAACTAGCATCCTATACTAAGCATGTAGGATTGCAGGTAAAGGTAACAACAGTAGTACAAGGACGGGCTATGCATCAGAATAGGATTAACCGAAAGCAGTAACATGCTACACTACTCTAATGCAAGCAGTATAGAGAAGAGTAGGCGATATCTGATGATCAAAGGGGGGGCTTGCCTGGTTGCTCAGACAAGAAGGAGGGGTCGTCGTCGACGTAGTTGAACACAGCGGCATCAGCGGCAGTCTCGGGGTCTACCGGAGAGAAGAGGGGGGAGAAACAGTAAATACATAACAAGCAAGAGCACAACAGGACAACAGGCAGAGCTAGACGTGTCCTAACGCAGTGCTACACGTTACCGGCGAAGGGGAATAACATCCGGGAATGTTTCCCCAGGTTTAGCATTTTCGGACAGATGAAACGGAGGGAAAAAGTTGCATGTTCGATAGGTTAGGGATGCGTGGGAGACGAACGGGCTGCGTTTCCGGGTTTGTCTCGTCGTTATGAGCAACTTTTTCATGTACAAAGCTTTTTCATCTGAGTTACGGTTTTTTTCTATTAATTTTCAAAGATTTAAAGCTTTTCTGAAATTCCTGCATTTATTACTAATTCGAAATTAAAAGGAAAAAGGCTATGGGTACCCAAAAGTGTACCCAGCCAGAAGTACAGAGAAGCTGACATGTGGGGCCAGGGCCCAGTTGACTTAGTCAACAGCCACGTCAGCATTGACTAGTCAAAGTGAACAGTGAAGGGGGCCTACTTGTCATGGACTTAGCTATTCTAAATCTAGTTTAGCACTCTAATATAAACAGTTGGTCCCACATGCCATCTATTATTAGACTAATTAACTACTATAGTACTAACTAAACTTAACTAGCACGACCGGCCACACATGCCAAGGCATAGGCGTGCCTCACACACATGTGTACGCACATGGTGGCCATGGCATGGCACACGAGGCATACGGGAGTGGCCAAGAGATGTGTGAGTGGCCAAGGCTCACACGGAGCAGCAAGCAAAAAGCAGCAGCAGCCAATTGAGCAGCAGCGGCGGCGGCACCAGAGTAAGCAAAAAGCAGCCGGCGGCAAACAGTAGTATTAGAGAGCGGCAAGAGCAACATGTAGCAACAGTGACAGCAGTGGAAGGCTTCAGCAGAGAGCAGCAGCAAGTAGGCAGTAGCAGTTAGCGGCAATAGCAAGCAAAGCAACGGCAGCGGCACAAGCAGCAATAGCGGCGGCGGCAACAGGCATCTAAGCCGCGCGCGAGAGGCATCGGCGGAAAGGCACCGACGGCGGGGTGCATGCACTGGCCGCGGCGGCGGCCATAGCGGGCGGGGCCAGGCAGCAGTGGCGGCCATAGTGGCGGAGGATACACGGACTGGGATGGACGGACGCGCCGGCAGCGACAACATCGATTGACGGCGGTGGTTGGAGTTGGACCTCGATGAAATCGAGACGAGGGCTCGGCTTTGTCAGCCAGAGGAACTAGGAGGCTATCTAGGGGCTCCATGAGCACGACAGCAGCAGCAGCCCATCACGCACGCACATACGCGTATGCGTACACAGGAGGCTCAGACGAACTCGGGGACGGCGGCTACAGCGTCTACGATGAGGGAATCGGAAGGCGAGGCGAGAGTTGCTCACTTGGCTCCTGCAGGTGTGCTAAAGCGGGCTCGGGGGAGGCCTGGAGGAGCGAGACGGCGACGATGAGCACAGCGGCTGGAGGTTGAAGAACGGGAGGCAACGAGCGCTCCGGTGGCTCCCAGCCCGCGTACATGGTCGGAGTCGGGGTAGCAGACGCGGGCGGAGCTCATGGGCACGTCAGGGCGGCGGGGAAACACCGGTGGCCGCGGAATCTCAGAGTGCAGGGCGATGACAGGGTCCGGGGAGGAGCGAGCCCACGAGGAAGAGGGGAACGAGCGAGGGGGGAGGAAATATCTGGGTGCTGAGGAGGCCAAAAAAAGGGGGGGCTTGGTCTTATCCCACCAGCGGCTCGGGCTGGCTCTGGTGGGTCGAGGCACAGTGAGGGGCAGGGGCCTCTCTCCTTTTTTATTTACTCTGCATTGCCTTTTCTTTTACTTATTTTTCTTTTCTGTTTTCTTTTAGTTTTTTTAATTTTATTATAGATTTGTACAATATATTATTAGTTTTACTAATTACACCATGACCACAAAAGTTTAAACCCCAATTAAAATAGTTTAATACTTTATAACTAATAAAGGGCATTTATTTAATTGTTAAAGTTGTTGTTTTATTTAATATAGTGCATTTAAATAATTTATTAAAATGTAGTTTCACCTCCAATGTTTTCTAGGGATTATTTGTCACACAGAGAACATTTTAGTTTTAACGTTTGAAAACTTTTGTTGTTTGCCATATTTTAAATTTGAACTTTGAACTGGTTTCAAACTAACGCGAGTTTAGCAATAGAAATCAAGGTGACGTGGCATCATTAGTAGAGGGTTACTGTAGCTTAATTATCCGGGCGTCACAGTTGTTCCCTTTGTCATCGGTATGTTACTTGCCCGAGATTCGATCGTCGGTATCTCAATACCTAGTTCAATCTCGTTATCGGCAAGTCTCTTTACTCGTTCCGTAATACATCATCTAGCAATTAACTCATTAGTTGCATTGCTTGCAAGGCTTAAGTGATGTGCATTACCGAGAGGGCCCAGAGATACCTCTCCGACAATCGGAGTGACACATCCTAATCTCGAAATACGCCAACCCAACATGTACCTTTGGAGACACCTGTAGAGCACCTTCATAAACACCCAGTTACGTTGTGACGTTTGGTAACACACAAAGTGTTCCTTCGGCAAACGGGAGTTGCATAATCTCATAGTCATAGGAACATGTATAAGTCATGAAGAAAGCAATAGCAACATACTAAACGATCGGGTGCTAAGCTAATGGAATGGGTCATGTCAATCACATCATTGTCCTAATGATGTGATCCCGTTAATCAAATGACAACACATGTCTATGGTTAGGAAACATAATCATCTTTGATCAACGAGCTAGTCAAGTAGAGGCATACTAATGACGTTTAGTTTGTCTATGTATTCACACAAGTATTATGTTTCCGGTTAATACAATTCTATCATGAATAATAAACATTTATCATGATATAAGGAAATAAATAATAACTTTACTATTGCCTCTAGGGCATATTTTCTTCAGATCTTGCGGTGTCCTCACCCAGTGACAGAAGGGGTAGCGAGGCACGTATTGTATTGTTGCCATTAAGGATAAAAAGATGGGGTTTATATCATATTGCTTGAGTTTATCCCTCTACATCATGTCATCTTACTTAAGATGTTACGTCGTTCTTATGAACTTAATACTCTAGATGCAGGCTGGATAGCGATCGATGTGTGGAGTAATAGTAGTAGATGCAGGCAGGAGTCGACCTACTTGTCACGGACGTGATACCTATATTCATGATCATTGCCTTAGATATCATCATAAAACTTTGCGTTTTTCTATCAATTGCTCAACAGTAATTTGTTTACCCACCGTATGCTATCTTCAAGAGAGAAGCCTCTAGCGAAACCTATGGCCCCCGGGTCTATTTTCCATCATATATTTTCAGATCTATAAACCAAAAAAACCAAAAAAAAATTGTTGCACTTTATTTATATTTACTTTTGTTTGCTCTTTTATTTATCTTTTATACCTATCTCCATTAGATCTCACTCTTGTTCGTGACCGTGAAAGGATTGACAGCCCCTTTTTCGCACTGTGTGCAAGTGTTTGTTAGTTTGTGCAGGTGCATAGATTGGAGACTTGCTTGTGCCTCCTACTGGATTGATACCTTGGTTCTTAACTGGGGGAAATACGCATCTCTACTTTGCTGCATGACCCTTTCCTCTTCAAGGGAAAAGTCAACGCAGGCTCAAGAAGTAGCAATGCTCGATAGTGGTTTCGGGGTGGAGTAATAGTAGTAGATGCAGTTAGATTATGGTCTAATTGTTACGGACATGAAGCCTGTACAAGATTATGCCATGAATGATCATAGTTATGAATTATGCTTATCTATCAATTGCTCAGCAGTAATTTGTACCATACCACTACCAGCTTTCGAGAGAGATTTCACTAGTGAACTTATGGCCCCGGGTCCATTCTCTACTAATACTTGTGTTGCTCAATTGCTCTTTTATTTACTTTTACTATTTTGCCATATCATTATATATCACTATTTGCTTTTAACCCTGCAACTAGCAAGACGAGGGGATTGACAACCCCCTTGCCAAGTTGGATGCAAGCATTTATTTTGTTTGTGTGTAGGTGTTGCTTATCTTGCTAGCTTGTAGACTCTTACTGGTTCGATTAAAAGTTGGTTCTTAACTGAGGGAAATACTTTCTGTTGTTGTGCTACATCACCCTTCCTTTTTGGGGAAATTCAACAATTCCTACGGGAGTAGCAATAGTCATCTCACATTCAATCAAACAAAACCCGAATACAAGACAAAGAATGGGGTTTTTCTTACCTCAAGGTCGTTCCTGGTCCGATGTAGGACTGGGAAGGCGCCCTAGCTTCACCCGATGTCAGGACGAAGGAGGGTGGGTGACATGAGGGAGGTTTCTTCGATTGAACTGTTTCAGCACCAGCAGGCATGTGATGCCTGCACACGGGGGAGGAGGCATAGGGTTTGTCACCTCTGGGTCAAACTCATCGCTGGCAGGGTGGATGAGGTGCTGGCGTAAGTGGTGGCGGCAGGCGTCAAAGCCACAGGAGATGCAACCGGTGGGGAAAGGCTGGCGTCTACACGCGGAGCCATGGGGGTGACACCTCTGTCTGACTCGTCGCTGACACGATGGAAGAGGTGCTGGTGACAGGCCATCATAGCCATAGAAGGCGCAACAGACACTAAAATCACGGGATCTAACTACCGATAAAGTGGAACGCGAAGGCGGCATCAATAGTCGTTGACGGGGACCGGTGATTAGCCAAAAGTGGTCAAAGGCGGTGCTGCGATGGCTGTGCGAGCAGGAAGAGCAACAAGAGGGAAAAATATTAGTGGTCTAGCAAGTAGCTTTAGAGCACCCTCGACCACTACCAATCAGCCTGCTAATAAGTGTGAAACTTAAACCGCCTCATGAGCCGTCCGATCATTCTGATCTGGACGCAACATGGCCGTCAGATTTGGTCAACGCCTCGCTGAATGCCACTGCTGCTTCGTCCCCATGTCGCTGCAACACTCGGATGCGTGAGCACGAAGGTGGCCCTCCTCGCAGCACAACCGCCGTCGCCGCCGCCCACTCCATAGCGCCTCCGACAGCAGCCCTGTCGTCCTTGACCTGTCGCGTCTAGATGGCAGCAGCGCCCGCTCCATTGCAGATCCGTCGTCACGCCGCCGGAAGCAGCGCCCGCTCCATTGCAGCGTTGTCGTACTCGACTTGTCGCGCTGCCGACAGCAAAGCCCGCTCCATTGTAGCACCGGCTAGCGTTCCATTGCAGCTCCGGCGAGCGGTGGCGAACGCTCCCATTGCAGGCCCCTATACCAGAAAAATAGCGGCGAGCAGTGGTCGTTCCCTTTTTGCTCTGCATCAGCGGGCAGGAGCAACAACGAACGAGGAGCAAAGTTTACGACAGCGGTGGCTGATTTGGCCTGATCTAAAGGAAGGAGAAGACGACGATGCGGCAGGAAAAATGTGTGGTCGTGGCTTCCTGCGTGGGGTTGGGGGTAAGGCAAATGCTAAGCAGCGTGTGGGACCATGGACGCATGTCGATCGCTGGACAGGGCTTACATTTCGCTGTTTCCAACCGGTGGATATTAAACGTTTTCCCTCCAAAAATTATGCCAATTGACGACAATATGACATTTTCGGGAGGAAAAAAACAAGGAACCGACGTCTGAGGTGGGAAAGAGCTGCATGCACCTTACAACAGTGTCGTACATGGGCTTCTCGTATTCCTTAGTCCAGACAGACGAAGTAATCTAAGCGGTGCTTGTTTTCAAGGACTTTTTGGTGTTTCTATCAGAAATTTTTTAACCAAACAGGACAAATTACTAGAGATTAAAAGTTATTTTTTGGGACTAAATGAAGAAGACTTTCAAGAAGAGTCTTATTTAAGACTTCTCCAACAATGCCCCTCCCTACACCTATTGGCCCGTCGCCCCATAGTGTTGTCCCATAGTGTTGTGTCTCATAGTGTTGTTTGGTTATTATTTTTCTGTATACTAGAGATAACATGATCTTTTACATGTCATTTAATAACCTCTAGGTAGAAATTAGGGACTTTTTAGTCCCTGGAAACAAAAGACTTTTTTGGAACTAGGGACTTTTTAGTTGAAACTAAAAAAGTCTTGAGACTTATGAACCAAACAGGGCCTAACTTAGAACACAATCTTTTTCTGCCGTAAGGATAACACCTCGTACTTCTAATAGGCCATGGACCATAGATAGAGTAGATAAAGGAGGATCCACTTTTTTTCATCGGTTCAGTGTCCCCAAATTATCTTAGTTATCATTAGAACATAAAAGGAATACTCAAATGTTTTAACCATGTTATACATCTCTTAACCTTTTTTATATGGCTAGGAAATAATCCAGCATTCCATATACTGCTACAAAGAAAATGAAGAAATCTCCAATTATCACAAAAGATGCAACTGCCCAAACATGCCTCTAGTCTTCATAATGTTACAAGAAACAATAACTAACAGGGTTACTACACTCAAGACTTCACAACTTCAATTGGAACCGTTTAACAGCCCTAGGTCCATCACCAGATATAACTTGTCTGCTTTGTGAATTTCATTCCATAGCTGCGCGGTCTGGGAACTTCATTTCATACTGTTGTGCTGTCTGGAAAAGAAAACAACATTTTAACCCAAATGAGCGACAAGAGCATAGTACACAAATACACCCTCCATTCACAAATATAAGACGTTCGAACTTTTTTCTGAATCGGATGTATATAGACGTGTTTTGGTGTGTTTATTCACTCATTTCAGTCCGTATGTAGTCCATATTGAAATTTCCAAAACATCTTATAAAAGTGAACGGAGGGAGTAGAAGATAAGATGTGCTACCATAAAGGTTGCCGTAATCATCTTTCCAGCAAACCATCGGCCGTGAAGTGATCGTTGCGCACTTGCTGCTGCTGTTGCGCTATCAAAATGCAGGTACACAAAGCCGGCGGTATGCCTGTGCCAAACAGTGAGGGGATGTTAAAAGTGGATGCAAGTCAGGACAGCACTACTAGTATGTGTGAAACATTCTTTCTGGTAGCTATTTCTGGTAGTATTCAGTATGAACCAGCTCCTTAAAAACCAATACATTTTACAAGTCCATACCAAGTCGGTTACTGCCAACTTTGTTATCCTTGCTTATAACAACCATTGATAACATGTGTGGATAACAAGTTGAAATAAAAAGGCATACCATCAGGGTTTAAAAAACAAACGACTTACTTGTCAACAAAAATATGCTTCACTACACCGAACTTCGAACATTCGTCTTGCACATCATCTCTAATATCCAAATCAAAATCAGGATCCGTCTGCAAGGAAAGAAAATTTTCCATCAGGTTAGTCAGAAACTCAAATGTAAACAGGAAGTAATAATACAGGTGAAAGAAAGTAACAATTGGCACAAAGAATAATAATAATAATAATTTTAACCAGCTGAACAAAGACGGGCAAGCACCTATAAAATAGACAAATAGAGATGAACAAAAAAATATGAAAAGATGAGATACCTCCACTGCTGGGTCAAACATGTTCTTCAGCAATAGGAATTCAGTAGGTGTACCAATATCAGCAGATTGAGAGATGATAGGAAGAGGTGCCCCTGGAATTGCTCCAACAGGCTGTACAAGAAGAGAAGCAGCTGTCAGAGGAGCACCAAGCATTGATGCAGCAGCGGGCAATCCAACAGAAGTGTTCAATCCAGGAGCACCAATGCCACCAGTTAAGCTGCACACACAAAAATAAGATTAAAGGACATGAAGTGCAAGATCCTATAAACCGTACATAGGATGATTCTGCCCAAAACCATAGTAGCATAAACTAACAATCAAATGCTACAAGTAAAATAACATTTGGTGCACAAACAATCGTTCCCCTGACATGCTATTCATTGTTCATTATCATGCAGGACAACAGCTACAGCCAGCAAAAGGACCATCTCAGATAGGGAAAAGATTTTGTTGAGATTAATATCTTCACATAAAGCTCAGATGTATGTTTCAACCAATATATATGTATACATATAATAGCTGTGCATTATCTGCCACCACATTCATAGAAGCACAGAGCAAAAACTAACACAGTAGCAGTACCTGGTTGCAGTGCCACTGCGGTCCAATTTCCGCATCAGAAGGGCTCTAGAGCTTGCATTTAATGCCTGCATAAGTTGAGTACACAATGAATACACATAATATTTGACAGGAAAGCATAATAGGTGATAAGAGCATAATAGTACATCCAGATATCAGAGCCACTAAGCAGCATTTATAGCCAAGGATACAACAAAAACAGAAGCAATACAATTTAAGAAATAGACCAAATCAAGAAAATCAGAAGATGCTTCACGCTAGTATTTTGAAAAAAGAAGTTTTCCAAAGAAACTACAGGTTAAAGTAGAGAACTGAGAAGGGACACCCTCGCCATTTTCAAGGACCAATCTCATGAAATACAGTACTAATAGATCAGACTTGCTACCGAACATAATGCTTAGCAAGGTTGCATTTGCTCATGACAGTGGTATGACAAAAAAAATGACATCAGTATCTCAAAATATTTTATTATATTCACTGAAGGGGCTACCTACTAACGAATAACACAAAGCCTCTCAACCTCCCCACCTGAATTTTGAGTTGTAGGCTTAGTGGACAAGAGAATAAGCACGTGAAGTGACTATATTCACTGAAGGGGCTACCTACAAACGAATTTAGCTACACAAAGTCTCTCAACCTCCCCACATGAACTAAGTGGCCACTGGAGAATGAGCAAGTGAAGTGACCAAGGCACAAATATGTACCATATGTCCCTTCGTACAAATGACTGAGAAGAATATTCTCTGCAAGGTTGAAACCATCTGCAAAAATAACGAATTTCCTATATGACACTACCTATTGGGGAAGGAAAAAACAAGTCAGAGATAAGAGAAGCCACATCATACAAGTCCTATATATAACCCTGCCTTTTGGGGAAGTACGAACAGAAAAGAAAACAAGAAAAGACACGAAAGCCCGCAGGAATAAAGTTTGTAGTGTGGAAACAAGAAACCCACCAAGCCTCCACCTTCATCATCATCTAAATCTCCAGTAGTTGTGCCAAGTTGCACACCACCCTGATCAGTAACAGCTGAGACCTGGTTGAAATAATACAAATTGTCAGCTGAGTATGTCTTAAAACTCTTCCGGGAGCAACACAACACATATCAATAAGTTACCTTTATTACTCTCCCAGCAATATCAAGTTGGCCATTTAAACTCTGAGCAGCTTTTGCATCTTCAAGCCGTGCAAACTGCATGACACAAGTATCAATGAGAAATTAAGAGTCCTGGCAGCAGCTTAATGGGAATATATATATCCAAGAGAAGAGCTGCACGAGAATATGTCAATATATCGCTACTTACCTGAATGAAACCAAAACCTTTGCATAGCCCAGTGAGTGGATCTACAGGCAGCTGGACAAGCTCCACTTGCCCAAATGGTTCAAAGACCTGAAAAAGCAAACTCGTTATAACAGACTACGTGAATAAAGTCTTGGTTATATCTCATCATACAAAACTTACAGTGCACTTAATTAAAACATAATTCAGAAAGTGGATTTGGAGACCTATTCTGCAAGGAACCACAACAGAAATTCTACAGGTTTATCATATGGTGGCAGTGAGTAGAGATTAAAGAACGATTCCACAGCAGGTCCGACTCTTTCTTTAACACCTTGAAATAAATCTCACTTCAAGTGAGTAACAATGGGTTAGACCATCATTTTTCTTTAGTTTATTTCAGACGATCAGCGTGTCTAACAGAAATTGCTTTGCTCAAGATGAAGAGTGTTAAGCTTCATGCACTAGCCAACGCAACCAAAAGTCCGAACTAATGGAAAGGACCAGTGCAATCCACATATACTGTAACACCCCCTCTCACGTGTGACGGGGAAGAGAAGTCAACACGTGCAACCGGAAGAGAGAGACGGTGCGCGAGACTCACGTATGACTCAAGAGGCCTCTACGTGGAACAAAGGGGTGCTACCAGCAATTTTTTAATAAATTGCGAAAACCAAGACTTGAACTCAAGACCTTAGCTCCGATACCATGTTAAGCTTCATGCACTAGCTAACGCAACCAAAAGTGCGAACTGATGGAAAGGACCAGTGCAATCCACATATACTGTAACACCCCCTCTCACGTGTGACGGGGAAGAGAAGTCAACACGTGCAACCGGAAGAGAGCGACGGCGCGCGAGACTCACGTATGACTCAAGAGGCCTCTACGTGGACACAAAGGGGTGCTACCAGCAATTTTTTAATAAATTGCGAAAACCAAGACTTGAACTCAAGACCTTAGCTCCGATACCATGTTAAGCTTCATGCACTAGCCAACGCAACCAAAAGTGCGAACTAATGGAAAGGACCAGTGCAATCCACATATACTGTAACAAAGAGTACTTTTAGGCGCGCCGGCTCCGCTGTAGCCCTGCACGGTGCTTCAGGCCCAAGCAGTGGTCTAGATGTCAACATTGCATTGCCTGTGTGGATGTGCTTAGAGAATTGGGGGGGAAACTAGGGCTAATGCTACTTGCGTATTGGCATGGATTCTGTGGATGAAATGGGAATGGGATGTTTATTATAAATGGTAAGGGAAGGAAACTCCTGTAGATATGAGTTGGGGATCTGATAAGACTGTAGATGAGGATAATTTTACTGTCGTGAAATCTGGGAGGAAAAGAAATAGAAGTAATTTTGTGATTTCTAGACCTTTGACTAGAAATCAGAAATACATTGCTATGCAACAGGATATGCTGGCTAATGCTGCCCATCCTCCTGGCAGAAATACAAGGCAACAGAAAACACATCCTAATAAAAAATGATGGGGCTATTTTGGAATTACAGTGGGGCAGGCAAGAAGGGAATGACTTCCTGCCTCTCTGGTCTTGTTGGTGATCATTCCCTTGATTTCTTATGTTTGAAAGAAACTATGAAGAAAATTTTCCTAGCCAGTTATTTCTGGAAAGTTGATTTTAATGATAGTTTTTCCTGGGAAAGGATTCCATCTGGTGGTCTTTTTGTGTGGTGTGAAAAAATAAAAAATTGGAAATTATATCCTGTTAGAAAGGAAAGTTAAACGGGCTTTATAGAATGTGTATAGCACTGCTCATGCTGAGTTTAACATAGAATTTCTCACTGAGATGGCTCAATTCTGTAATGGCACTGATATCCTTTGTGTTGTTGGTGGGGATTTTCAAATTTTGAGGCACAGTTGAGAAAAAAACAAATATATGCACCATTCAATACTAGTAAGAGCAGCATTGAGAAGTACAGTCCTCCCAGCCATAGTTACAGTATTCCCATCCCAGGCATCACATCTCAACAGGAATTTGTTGACAATGAATTCCCAGTCACTATTCCTTAATGCAGCACAGCTATCCCCAAGTACTTCATAGAAAAGTGGCCAATGTTACAATTAGCCAAACGGTCAGGGAATGGCAAAACCACATCATCAACAGTTACCCCCAAGTACTTCATAGGGAAGTGGCCAATGTTACAATTACCCTCAAGTATTTTTAGTTAACTTTCTGCCATTAACCAAAAGAAATAAACTTTCCCAATCACAGGACATAAGAATCCTGTCCAGCTTCTGTAAAGTAGGGTGAGCCTGCTTATTGGTAAATATATAAGCCTTCTTATTGGTCCAAGTATATAAACCTCTGCTAATATGCAATTAAGGGTATTAATAACAAAGTTGAACACATCAGTTGGAAAACTTGACACCTTTGTGTGAACAGTATCCCCAAATGTTTGGTGTTTACAACTATTCTGACTGTACTGTGCAGGAAAGTTTCAATGTTGATGTTAGCACCTTCTTCAGTAGGTGGCTCTCCTGAGCTTTTAGCAGAGTAGAGTAAGGTGAGGGATTGTGAGAAATTTGAATTTATCTACTAATCCTGATGTCATTTACTGGTCTTTGGGATCTAGTAGCAAATTCTCCACGAAATCTGTCTGGCTGGAAAGCTCTCTAGCAGGTTGTGGTTATGGATGGATTTGGAATTCTGAAGTTCCCTTCAAAAAACAAATCTTCTTGTGGCAGCTATCACAAGATGCTTTGCTGGCCACAGATGGTATTAGTAGCAGAAACTGGCCTGGCAATCCCAGGTGTTCTTTCTGCAAAGAACAGGATACTTCCCAGCATTTATTCTTTTTGTGTCCACATGCAAGAGTGCTCTGGAGATCAGTGCGTGCTGTTTCGGGCACTAATCTTTGCCCTAACAATATGTATCAATACTTCTCTTGGATTTATTCTTTTTTACCTGGGCATGAGAAGGTTTATACAAGAATTAGCGGCTGTTAGCTGGGCCATTTGGAACTGTCGTAACAGAGTTTGAACTTAAATGGCCTAAAACTCCTTTCGAAAACTGTGTTCACCACTTGGTGTGGTTGATAAGCCTGTGTACTAATGGTCTTAACTATGTTTTGTTGGAACTGCTTAGGTTAGTGTGTTGTGCAGACAGGTTTTCGCCCCGCGGCGCATGATTCAACTGCGGTCACGGATGGTGGATTTCCTGTCAGTGCGTTGAACTCATTCTTCCTTTTCACTTTCTTCAACCTCTTCAGACTGTTGTATTTCTGTTATGTTTGTATAAATGGGAAGGGGCTGAGCCAATTCCAAAAATATATATGTCAACATTTGAGAGATGTTTACAAATATATTGGGGCCTTAGGGCACTTTCCATGACATTATTATTTAGTCTAACTAGTAATTAATCAAGTAAATAACTTTATTAAGATGAAGCACTTTGTACATATAACGGATTAGAGGAAAATGATGCGAGAATTGCTCACTGATTCTAGTATTCTATTGATACAACTTCCTTTTTCTTATCTGCCTCTGCAGAACATTATTTAAATGAACAAAATACAGGAAGTGAATAATAATACTATTAGCATTAAATACAAGAAGACTAGGTGGTTGACCTGTCTCAATTGGTCCTCGGTGATATTGGAATGAAGGTTGCCAACATACAGCTTTCTTGCTCCACCTGAAGCTGCTCCACCAGATGTCGCATTTGACTGAGCTAAGTTCTTCTCGGCCTCTGATGGCTTAACCATTACTGCTTGCCCTAGAAGCGGCTGACCGGTCAGAGCAATTGCCATTGGAACAGACATGACATCATAGAACTCGATGTACCTGTCAATTTAGGCAGATCATTACTACAGATATTAGAGTATTCAACGAAAGATATTTTACCTGTCATAGAAAGTAGACCTTAAATGAGCTATATATGTTAGAATTTTTCATAAGCTTCAGAGTATTTTGGAAATTTTGATCAATTTTTGTGAGTAGGCAATTTTCGAACTTGGTTCTTGGTTGCCCCCGTATTATCCTAAGAACCTGCACCAAGTTTTTGTCAAATACTCTGGAATCAAACTGCCCTAGATTGCTGACAGCATCAGAATGATCTATATTCCATCTTACTTGTAAAGTGCCGATAATCCCAGCAGGTAGACCAAACTACAAATATTTCAGTGTGCAATCCTGTTGAGTATGACAAACTGATGAAAAATGTTCCCCAAGGAAAAAAAATCAAATATGAACTTCAGAAAAATGCTCATGTAATCATACAGCCAGAGACAGATGGAAAACAAATTATATGACAAGATCTAAATTCTAATTGGCAAGCAACACAAACAGATACCAAACAGCTATATTTCCTAGAAAATATATATTATCATAATGCATCCCTAATTTCCAAAAAAAATATTAGGCAAAGGGTACTGTCAAAGTCCTAGTAACTACATATGTAATATGCAGTGTATCATCAGTTTGGAAGCAACCCTAACTTGTGCAAACATGGTAGGAACAAACAATAAAATATACTACATGATGATTGCATCTCAGAGCACCATCAATCTCAACCAACTGAATGGTGATTATATATGCTCAGCTCCATTTTCCCCTTTTCTAGTGCCGTGCATACTGACTTATTTTCTGGAGTTGTGCATGTTACTGGCAGGGAGCTTGATAAGCATTCGCGATTTGACTATATATGGTAGGAACCCAAAATTTAAATATGCTGTTGGTTCAATCATCTGCAGGCAAAATAGTTCTGAACAAGATATCTATATTCTTGCAAAACCATTCAGGGTTTGAATATACATCACAACAAACAGGTGTTGGAACTAACCCAACTCCTTTGGAACGCCGCGAGTTTCGGTCCATGATAAGGCGGACATCACGAACCTACACAGAGAAAAAAGACAGATAACTAAACCAAATTTATGCTAGAAAGCTTACTGTGCAAGTAAAGGATCAATGACTACTGCAAATTACTGCTACCAAATGATAATCACATGCTTGCAAGACATGGTTCATTACGTAAGCAGAAGCACAAAATAGGAGGTGTTTACTAAAGAACGAGTTATCTTTATGCAGGACAGTTTCACCATGTGAACATTGATATTCCAAAAGTCAGTCACTAGTTCAGTATAACATTAATAAAGTTCCATTCATCAGCTTGAGAACAAAACAGTTCGAATTCACTAAAACACAGCAATAGAAATCCACAGCATCATACTCCTGTGAGAAGGAAAAGTTTTCAAATTAGAATGCAATGTGGTGTAGATAATTTGCATCACCTTCCCTGCTCTTGAGAAGAACTCATAGACATCCCTTTCATCTGCCTTCAACGATAGCTGCAGTAATGCTGACAACATTAACTTAATGGAAAAACAGCAACATGATATTTTTGCTTGTGAGGCTAACCTGGAAGGCAAATACAGTCCTTTGATCTCTTTCTGGGTCAACTTCTGGTTCTGTACCATCATCTTTCTTACGCCTGCACACACAAAAATAAGTAGCTTCAGCAAAAGAGAGAGCAGCATAACAAACATCAAGTAGCAACAAATAGAAATTGTAAACCCAGACGGCATAGTCATTACTAGTCAGAAATCCACATGCGAAAAATATTTAACTATCTTAGAGAGCCCAAGGCATTAGCAGCCCATTCCAAGTTGTCAATATTTCACAAGAAAAATGTTACAAATTCATGACCTGATATCACGAGTCAGACTCATTGCTGAAACTATCTGAAGAAAGCTCTAGCACTTTGTATCTGTGAGTCCCATATTAATGTTCAATATTTAAACCTAACAAACCTAGAGGATAAGAAGTGTACACTACAGGAAACATTTAGTAGCTACAGAATCACTGGAGATTTGTGCACTGTAAGGTTACTATGTTCCATCTGTATGTATAACAGAGTTAGCATAAACTACTAGGCTTCTGCAGAAGAAGAAAAAGACAAATCAAGAGCACTGAATCATCTCCGCTCATTACATCACATAATCTTTTATCTAACACAAACAAATATGAGTAAAAAAAATCTCACATGGATAAAATACGCTCATTGTCTGGAACAAAAAAATCAGAGTATGTCAGAGGAATTTCACAGGACACCATTTAAATCCTACGGTGATCTCGGAAAATTTGCTGTGTTCCAAACAGAGCCAAAGCATTTCTGCCTAGAAAATTAACCTCGACATTCCAAGAGCGATAGTTCTAGGGGAATTCACAAGTTTGTACCTGAAATCACGGTCTCTGTAGTCACGGTGGCGGTCGCTGCGTTCACGCTCCCGCTGGAGCTCCCTCACCATCTCCTCCTCCTCCCCGCGGCGGCGCTCTGAGCGGCTACGGCTCCTCCGCTCCCTCCCATTTTCCCTCTCCATTAGCTTGTCCCTGCCCTCCCGCTCCTTTTCCCTAACCTTCTCACGGTCGCGGCTGCCATCCTTCTCCCTAACTTTCTCTCGGTCCCGGCCCTCTTCCTTCTCCCTAACCTTCTCAGGGTCGCGGCTCTCATCCTTCTCCCTAACCTTCTCGCGGCTGCGGCCCCCGTCCTTCTCCCTAACCTTCTCGCGGTCGCGGCCCTCGTCCTTCTCCCTAACCTTCTCCCGGTCGACCTTCTCCTTCCCGTCTTCCCGGTCGCGGTGCTCACGGCCGCTGCGGTGCCGCTCGCGGTCTTCTCCCGAGCGAGGACGCTTCGATCCGCGCTCCTCTTGGTCGCGACCGCCGCCGCCGGCGGTGGAGGAGCGGCGGCGCGAGCTGCGGTCCTTCTCACCCCCGCCGTTGGTTGAAGGAACGGAGGGCTCGACTGCCTTCTCCAAGTAGTCGTACTCGTCAAAGTCCATGGCGGTGAGGGAGTGGATGGGGGAGGAAGCGGAAACCCTAGACGGCGACTCCGCGAGAGGAACGAGGGAAACAAAAGCTACAAAAAACCCTAGAGATTGGGCCGCCGCTAGTCTTTGCCACGAATTCACAAGCCACGACGAGCCACTATCAAAATTTGTATACACTACTCCTGTAAGGTCTGTTTGGTTCATGAAATGGAATAGCATGGTTCTATATATTTCAATAGAATGGGTCAGTTTTAATTTACTAAATGTGTGTTTCACAAGGGCAATTAGAGCATTTTCAAAAAACGAAGGTACGTATTTTCTTGCGGCTTTTCTTTCTTCCTCTTGAAGAAAGAAAGGTCGATCTTGCCTTATCGCCACAAGACCCTTCTCCGTCGCTGTCCTCTGGCGGCTCCCCTCCGCCGACAACTTTGGTCATCGATGGTGAGCGGGTAGTCGGATCCACGCATGTAAATCGTTTTTAGGCTCTAGTAAGTTAGGTTTCTAGGTCGCCATTGTGTTCGCTTCGGTGGCTGCGATGGCTGCGTGTATAAAGTATCTTTAGATCCTTCCCCGACGAGGCAATGAGTCCTTTTGTTGGGGATGGATTAAAAACGAGTCCGTTCAACGACGGTGGGGCGGCGACGCATGGATCTGTGGCCTCAGCCTTCATCGTTGCGACAACATTTGCTCCAGCGCCGGCGCGAAGCTTGGGAGGTAGTCCAGGGGTGGATGCAGATTGTGGTCTGCATTAACGACATCTGGAAGATGATGGATCGTGTGTTGGGTTCATGGTTAGTGGATGACATGTATGGTTTCCTCCTCTGGCGCCTTAGTGGTGCGGGGGTGCCAGACCTGGAGTTCGATGGCCTGTCTGGGGTGTTGTGCCGGTCAGATTCGTTCAACAATATCAATTTCATCCTTGGTGAGCCACCTTGGAGGTCCGCAAAAATGCATATCAGCGATGCAGCCCCGTCGAGCTCGGGTAAGGAGATGATCCGTCATTTTTACCTTTGATGGTTGTTGTCGTCGTGCCAGAGGCGATGGCCTCAAATTCAGGGGCTTCTTCGGTCTTCATTGTAAAAAGAATTTTTGACTGATGTTTCTTTGTGCAAAGACTAGCATTTTGTTGTCTTTTCGGTTTTATTAGGTCACTGTGTACTTGACTTGTATTATGATCTTTGTAATATAAATGAGACACGTATTACCAAGAAAAAATTAGAGTTTTTTCAATGGATGTCATATAACAGGGCACCACAAGATGGGTGGACTAAATTACACAATACATTTTTTAACAACATCAAAGACTTTCAACTCCAATAGATGTGCTAAAATAAGGGCACTATTGCTCTGATGAATGTCTTGTTAAATATAAAAGTAAAAAAGGGCAGTTGCACGAAGAGTTTTATTGTCTTCAAATGCATTATGTACACCAATATACGAACTATGACTAATTAGAACATTTTCTAAGAACATTAACATTATATCAATATCTTGGGCGGGAAATTCTTAAGAGACAAAATCTTCATTCCCAATATTTGTGACATTCAAGAATGTATCATCATCAACACTAGAAATGCAGACACAAAATGTAATATAAGTGCATATGCGCCTCATCGTTACATTCATCTCAAAATGACAAAAAAAATGGAAAACAAGGGAATTTTTGTATCTCTCCGACATTTTGTTGAACATGTTGCAGACGCCGGTGGCGAGCATCGACGGCTCGTCCTCCATGGTCAGAGGTGGTTGGGGGGTGCAAAAGAGCAGCAACAGTCGTTGCCGACGAAGCGACCACAGTAGGCGACAAAGCGGGGCCATGGCGGCGACGAACTCCGTCTTCTTTGTCTGCGGCGAAGCCGGATCCTTTGTGCACACTGCCTCGTTGATTGGTTGCGGCGGCCTTCTTCCGCGCCGGTGGCCCCTTCCCGACGGTGGCAGTGGGTCATGGGGTGCACAACCACCGTGCCGAGTAGGGGTACATGACGACGACGGGGACAACGAGAGAGGGTGATGCGGTCATGGCAAGGAGTGTTGGGGCAACGTCAGCGGCTACAGGGTCGGGGATCATCCATGGGCTTTCGGCGACGGTCAGGCGGGGATGCGATGCGATGCAGGAATTTTCAACGTGATGGTTGGTGTCGTGGTTTTGTCACGACAGATGTCCTAGTGTGAGGACTTTGTCGTGAGACCATCGCAACTAGGTAGTAGCTTGAACGGGGTTGGACGGAATCGAGAGACGCGATATTTTACCCAGGTTCGGCCCCTCGAGGTGGAGGTAAAAGCCTACATCCTGCTTCATTGATATTGATGATGATGATGATGATCTCAGTTACAAGGGCGGTGTTTTGCTACTTCTATCCCGAGAGCATCTACTTTGATATTGTCTAAGACTTGTCTGTCTCTCTCAAACTTGTCCCTCTTGGGGTGCCCTGACCCTCCTTATACAAGTTGAAGGGGTGGCTTACATGTAGAGTCTTCGTAGGATTAGAACTAGTCTATTTTCTTATTTACAAGTGGAATCCTAGTCCAGATCTTGCTTTCCTTGTAAGGGAAATATTCCTTATGCCTTTCCTCTCAAGCCGGCAAATCGGATACTATACCTTGAGTCGGTCTTCTCACGAGCCGCCTTCTAGGCCTTGGCCTTGTCATTCGTCTGACCCGCCTACCAGGTCACCACTCAGTCGCCAAGTTCGGCCGGGTCACCAATGAGTCGCCAAGTTCGACCGAGTCACCGGTGAGTCGCCAAGTCTCAGTCGGGTCATACTTCAGGCCGGGTTATACCGTGGGGTATATCCCCGACATCAGCCCCCTGTTTTAATTTAGATTTATCCATGTTAAACTTATCCTGAAAAATAAAAACAAGAACAAATTTGACAGGTTGTGCGCCGGGTCAAAGGTTCTTCTGAGTCGGCATCTGTTCATCCTTAAGTCCTTGTCATTTCTCTGTGAAAACACTTGACTGAGTCAATGTTTGTCGGGTCGCGCAATTCTTGAGTTTATTCCATATCCCCAGTGTTCAAGAAAGCGTTTTTAAGCGACGCTTAAGCGCGATTAAGCGCTGAGCGATGGCAAAGCGCTTCGCTTTTGCCCTAAGCGGTAGATTAAGCGTTTTTATTTAAATTTGACCAAAATTTGGCAATTTTTGTACTACTTCTACTGGTCTGCTTGTGCAATAATGGCAATATACTATTTATCTTATTACTAGGCTATGTTCAAGAACTATTTCCTTCATATTTTGGCAAAATTATGTCCACATGATATCTCTTAGGTTATGTCTATTTGAACTGAACTGCATTTTAGTTGTTATTTTGCTTGCTATGTGAACCTGATATGTATTTGCTATTGTGTGAACTGTATTTTAGATGCTACTTCAATTACCCATGTGCCATGCTTCCTATTTTCGTGTGTATATCATTCAAAATCTGTCAAATTCTAGCCAATTTCAAAAACGCTTAAGTGCGATTAAGCTGTGCTTAAGCGCTCATTGCTCTAAGCTGTGGCCTTCCGCTTCGCTTACGCATTCCGCTTTCTTGAACATTGCATATCCCGTCTCTTTGTTATATTCATGGGAATCCCTCATGTAAGGCCCGGATCTCTTTGTTATAGCCGGGTCTCTTTGTTATAGCAGTAGGCCAGCTTCAAAGTCAATTTGCTGACATTGGCTTCTTGCAGAAAAATGTCGAAAAAATAATCCATTTGAATCGGCTTCCAATGCTCTGGCTTGACAAAAATATTGGACTTAAGATATTCATCTGATTTTCAACCGACTTGAGGATGTAGAGCTTGCCGAGTTGCAATTCACCGAAAAATTACCAAGTTATAGAAATTGATCATACCGGGTCATGATTGTTATAGACGCCGGGTCATATAATTGATCTTCCTGAGTTCTTCAGGCCAAGTCCTTATACCTTGTGATGACTTGGTGCTTGCTTCTGTAAATATACCTTCCAATCGTTGAGTCGGCTCTCCGGGCTTCTATGAATAGCTTGGAGGAGATCAATTTTGCAAATTCCTCCACTAAGAATATAGTTGGGTTGCTCAAAACTGAGAACTTGAAGGTGTACCTCCCTTATATGCATGTCACATGTAGCCCCCAAGTCTTAAGAGGGGAACGTAGTGATAGTTTAAGACTTGCTTCAATATAAATGTTGCAACTTCGGAGAAATCCGGTATGTGTAGCCCCCAAGTGCCATGTTGTCTTGCCTGTGGCAACCTGGGACTTGTAATTGTGTTATGCTCATAAATTTTTCCAGCCAGTGTAGCCCCCAAGGGTCGGGTCATTATGCAGTAATGAGCAGGGATTTTGTAGATCTGATTATGTATACTTGAGGAGCAATGTGTAGCCCCCAAGGGCCGGATCAGTAAGACAATATTGGGCTGGGACTTAGAAAATGATAGAAGGTCGGCTCATCTCCCTGAGATAATCGGGTCTGTTGACCATGTGATGATTTGAAAAAATAATCTTGCATTAGCCCCCAAGTGTCATGGTGCATGCTTGCAGTGACATCGGACTTGCATACTTGATATAATCATGATTTGAATATTGTAGCCCCCAAGTGTCGGGTCATGTGCCTGCAGCGACTCGGGATTATTCCTTCCATTGTAGAATAAAATCATATTCATCATCTGGATGATGTTACTGAATGCTTTGCATATCAATATTGAACCATGCTCCTTGTTGTAAGCTGGTATTTTTGGACGAAGGAATAATAGCCATTTCTCTGAAACGGTTTTGAAAACCTCAATCATCAAATATTGGTTATGATAACCATAATGAAAATCCAGCCATGTTGGCTATTTAAAATTTGAATAATATAACCCGATTTGAAAACCGGCTCCCGTAACATAAACCAGTATGTCCGTGCATATATGATGCATGGCATGATGATGCAATGTATGATGTATGATGCAATGTATGATGATGTATGTGTGTGATAATAGAGTATAAAAGACCGGCTTTCGAGGCTCGAGTCTTGCTTCAGTGAAGCTTGGCGTGATAGCCTTTCTTCCCGTAAGCCAGCTCTCGCGTGACATAATCCGTCGTTTTAACCCTGACTAGTTCAGGGTCACAGAGATTGACTGTCAAGAGTACGACGGGTCACATATTGGAGTAGCAGCAAGCAGATAGGTGAGTTTATCCTCACTTTCTGTAAGCCGACTCTCACGTGACAAAAGCCGCTATCTTAACCTTTACTAGTTCAGGGTCATAATAGATTGACTGTCAAGAGTACGGCGGGTCACCTGTTGGAGTAGCATCTTGCAAACAGGCAGGTTTAACCCATTTGTGGCGTTTATTTGCCGGTCAAGAGGGTAAGATAGCTAAACTCGATGAGTTGGAAGCCCCAAGTGACCTTATGATCAATTAATAAAGACTCATGCCCGATAAATATGAGATGAAACGACAGAGGCCCCGAGTTTCGGGGATGCCGGCTTTATTACGTTGATCATAATATGATAAGCCAATATGGCAGGATACCCATGTTTGAACCGCGCATCTTGGCAGCTAGTCCTCTTTGGCAACCTTTAATTTTTTCTGAGAACTCGAACTTGCGAGAGATGGATTTCTCTTGAACCGGATGTTGAGCCGGATATTGAGAGCTCAAAACTTTGTGAGAGATAAATTTATCCTGAACCGGATACTGAGCCGGAACCTTTTCTGATAATCCGAAATCTTTCTTTTGAGCCGTAAACTTTTCTTATTGCCTGGCACTTTTTGAGCTGGAATTTTTCTAACGATTTTTCAATTTTCACCAAATTGGCAGCAGTCCCCGGGTATAGGTTGTCTTCCCTGCAATGACTCGGGGTTCTTGAATTTGTGAAAGCGGCCAAAATTGCCAAGTCTTGTGTATGTAGCCCCAGAGTCTTAAGACGACTCAAGGAGTTGGTTTGAGATTCTACATACTTGACCGTAATATAAACCGGCATATAGTTGAACAGCAGAACGTTGAAATGTGTTGAAGCTGGAGGCGAAGTGGCGAGTTGATGATCTTCGCAACACTCATTGTATATACTTGGCATTGATAATGCGATGTGAATCCACGGAAGGATGAGGTCGACCGTGGTGGGTTATAAATGATCCCGTATGAATTGTGTCGGTAACCCGACCAAAGGTCATCCCGGATGGTTGTTGAAGTGGACTAAACCACAGTGGCGGCGACTTGTGTGCCTATCCATTGAGCCATCCGGTGCAGGCGGAGGCTGATAATATATTATGATTTGCTCCACAGTTGTTAAAATAGACCGGGCCGCAGGAGCGGTGACTTGCCTGCGCTCATTAAGCAGCTCGTGTTGCCGGGTGTGGTTCCGGCGTGTTGATGTATTCCGGACCGCGGGGCGGCGGTTTGCGTGTGTTCATTGAGCAGCTCATGCGAGCAGGCGCGGTCCCGGCGAGTCGATATAGACCAGTCTGTTAGAAGGGAGAGAGAGGGATTGGTGCGGAATATGATGGATGTATTATTGAGCCTCGAGGGCGAGTATATATTGAGTACAAGACTTGGAGGGCAAGACGCCTCTCCTAGAGATAAGGTAGGAATCCTAAACTACCAAATACATGTAACCCAAATATATCTCTAACATCCCCCCGCAGTCGTAGCGGTAGCGTTGCGAATAACATGAGCGTCGCGGACGGTCAGACTGGAGAGAATAGCAGCTGACGGGCTGACATCCCCCCACAGTCGTAGCTGGAGCGTCATGAACGATGTCGCGTCGCAGACGCGTTGACTGTAGAGGAAGCCGACAAGTTGCTCAAGCGGATGATAGCCCTTTGTGTCGATGTTGAAGGAGCCGAGAGCGTAGGACGGTGTAGCGTGGTCAAGGTAGCCGTGCGAAGAATGCCGTGGTCGATGTCGAGTCGAGGTGGCCGGTGTCGAGGAGGTCGCCGTGGAGCCGCGGGCGCAAGGGGGCGCCAAGTTAGCATGGGCGCAACGGTGTCGAAGTAGTGGTGCGCCGGGAAGAAGATGTTGTTGACAACGCGTCGCGGCGGGTTTGCCAAGCCCGGGGACACATTGTGGACAAAGGCACGCACCGGTGTTGCCAGCACCGGGCATGCGTAGACGGACGAAGACGAAGTTGACGAAGCGCCGACCAGGCTTGCCAGGCCCGGGGACACATCATGGATGAAGGCACGCATCGGTGTTGCCAGCACCGGGCATGCGTAGACGAGGGACCTGCACGAGCTGTACGCCATGTCGGAGAAGTCGGAGGGGCCAGCAGAGAAGAACTCGACGACAATTGCGGCGTCTATCGGCGTAGGGCCGATGTCACCAACGATGGTCGGAGTAGATGAAGTGGGCGGGGTAGATGACGACGACGCTGGCGACGAGCTGGTGCTTGGACGAAGACGAAGGGGGTGGACGGGCGGCGGCGGCCAAAGAAGAGCGGCGGCGGCGGCCTGACGGCGGCGGCGGCGGCTAGGTTAGGAGTGCGGCGGCGATGCTCGAAGTAGGCGAAGAACCCTGACAGCGCGACGAAGACCGGCGCGGACGATGGCGTTCCCGCGCCAAGGGACACGGCGCGACGCATACCACGGGAGGTCGACGCGCGGTGACGACGGCGTGGACTGTGGGCCGCGGCGCTACGGCCCGAAGGGGCGACGCAGCGGCGGCAGGCGGGCCGGGGTGACGGCGGGAAGACCTCGGGGCGGCGGCGGGAACCGTGGGGCGGCGACGGGGACCGCGTTCCGCAGTGCTACAGCTCGAAGAGGTGGTGTAGCGGCGGCTCGCAGGTCGGTGCAACCGCGGGGACGGCCTCGGGCGGCAGCGGTGACCGCATGCCGTAGCTCTACAACCCGAAGAGGCGGTGTAGCGGAGGCTCGCAGGTCGGGGCAGCCGCGCGGAGAACCACTAGCCGAGGGCGATGGCCCGACGGGAGGCGGCGTGGACCGCGTGCCGCGACGCGATAACCCTAAGGGGTGACACGGAGGCGGCGGCGGCGGCTACAGGGGTAGCCGGCGGGAGGATCTCGGGGCGACAGCGTGGACCACGTCCCGCGACGCGACAGCCCGTAGGGGCGTCGGCGGTAGTGGCGCGTGAGTCGGGGCAGCCGACGGGAAGACCTCGGACGGCAATGCAGCGGTCCGAAGGGACGACGCGATGGCAACCTGTGACTCGATCGGCGGTAGGCGCGTGCTCGGGGACATGCTTGGCGAAGACAGGCACGTGATCGGTTGATCAGACCGACGGCGTCGCTGTATGCGCCATGGCGGGGACGACGCGCAGATCGGAGTCGATGGCGACGTTGTCGGTGATGTCCCGGGCGATGACGACAAAGACAGACCGGCGATGGAGACCGCGCGGACGAGCGGCCGGCAGCGACGCACGAAGGCGTCCCTTGGGCGGCGCGTTCAGCCTTGCCGCGCGGTTGATGACGAAGCAGCCGGTGAAATCGACGCCGATGTCAGAGTAGAGGCGCGGGGGTCGACGGTGGCGGCGGGTGACGCAAACCTGATCACATAGACCGGAAAACCAAAAAGTAGACGCCGGTCAAAGTGACCGGCGAGAGAGAGAAAACCCGGATCAAAGGATCGGGAAAAAGACTCTCTAGGGCAGCCGGTCGACACGACCGGTGGACGAACCCTAGGTACGGGCTGCGCGGCCCCCGGCGGCGGTCATGGAGGCCACCGCCCCGAGGGCGGCGCGTGGGTGCGAAAGCGGCGGCGGCTAGGGTTTGGATCGTGATTAGGCTGATACCATGTTAGAAGGGAGAGAGAGGGATTGGTGCGGAATATGATGGATGTATTATTGAGCCTCGAGGGCGAGTATATATTGAATACAAGACTTGAAGGGCAAGACGCCTCTCCTAAAGATAAGGTAGGAATCCTAAACTACCAAATACATGTAACCCAAATATATCTCTAACACAGGCCACATGGACGGCGGCTTGCGCGCGTGTCCATCAGACAATGCGGCATGGATGGACGTTTGTCGCATGATGGTATTGGCGTGAGCTCCGTATATGTGGTATAACTCCACATCGCTTTTTTAATAAAAAATTGTCCTGCATAAAAATATTACAGGTCAAAGCAATTGTTCTAAAAGAAAGTTAATATGTGCTAATAAAATAGACTGGACGGATATCACGTGAGGATTTTGGGTTCTGCATTCGAGGCAATTATAGATAAAAACAGTACTAGGATTTTTGAAATGGGACGGCTAGTTATGTCACCGCCTGGTGTCTCTGCCCACTGCACTGGTGCTTTGTGACTGACGAAGCTGAGTGCCTACTCGTGGCCTGCGCCGTGCCTGCCGCGGTTTGCTCCACTTGGTGTGGCCTCACACATTGAAAACAATATCAGATGTTTCTGGACTGTGTACTATTCCCTTGATTTCCCAACGCATGTGTAAACATGTGAGAGCCTGGCATTTATCTCAAGCATTGAGTTATTGTGGAACAAATGATCATGGTTCTTAGCAGCCCAACTGAGCGCAGGCTCAAGGTTTCTTGCTTGCATCGCTTCAAGGATTCCATACTGTTAGAAGGGGAGAGAGGGATTGGTGGAATCGTTGTTCATTGTATTGCTTGATCTTCGTGGGCATATATATATAGGAGTATATGATCATTTTGGAGTACAAGGCAAGGTAGAATAATATCCTACGCTATCATAGTTTTCCTAATAATCACAATACTCAACATCCCCCGTAGTCACATTGGTAGCGACGCAAACGGTGAGACTGGAGAATAATCCGAAGGGAAGCCGACGGACACCCCCCCCCACAGTCGTAACGGTCGATGCATCGCAGAGTCGTGGTTGGAGTGGAAACCGACGAGGTTGCTCAAGCAAGGCGGTATCCCTTTGTGCCGTTTGTCAAGGTAGCCGAGAGCGTAGGTGATGTAGCCGTAGTTGAGGTAGCTGTGCGAAGAACGACGTGGTCGTTGTCGAGTCGGGGGTCACCGGTGTCGAGGTAGTCGCCAGAGCAGCGGCGGCGGCGGGCTAAGGAGGCGGTGGCGGCGGCTAGAGAAGGAGCGCGGCGGTGGTGCTCGAAGTAGGCGATAATGAACCCGACAGCGTGACGAAGACCGACACGGATGGTGATGTTCCCGCGCCAAGGGAGGCGGCGCGGTGCATATCACGTGAAAGTCAACGCGCGTGGACGGCGGTGGACCGCGGGCCGCAGCGCTACGGCCCGAAGAGGCGACGCGACGACGGCGGGCAGGTTGGGGCGACGGCGGGGAAGACCTCAAGGCGGTTGCAGGAATCGCGTGCCACACTCGCGATGGCCCGACAGGGCGACGCAGCAGCAACACGAGGGTCGTGCAACCTCGGGGATAGCCTGGAGCAGACGGCCTCGGTGCGATGGTTGACCGTGAGCCGCGGCACTACGACCCTAAGGGGCGACACAGCGGCAGCGCGCGATGTGGTGCAACCACGGGAACAGGCTCAGGGTGGCGGCGAGGACCACGTGCCGTGGCGCTACGGCCCGTAGGGGCGACGCAGCGGCGGCGCGGATCGGTGCAGCCATGGGAAGAACCACGGGGCGGCGGCACTACGGCCCGATGGGGCGAAGCAGCGGCAGTCCGTTGCTCGATCGGTGGAGGGGCGCGCTGAACTCAGGGACAGGGCGGTAACGGCCGGCGTAGGCCGACAAGCAGGCCGATGCGCGGACAATGGTCGTGAGGGGCCGCCTGTCCCATGAGGCCGTCGGGTTGGGGCGACGGGCGGGTACACGCACGGACAACAGCCGTTGGGGCCGCCTGTCGCCCGAGGCCACCGGGTCGGTGAAGAGGCCGGCCGGTCGCGCCGACGTCGGAGTAGAGGCGCATGGTGGTCGACGGCGGCGGCAGGCGACGCAAACCGATCAAGCATAGATCGAAAAACCAAAAAGAAAAACGCTGATCAAAATGACCGGTGAGAGAGCGAAAAAAAACCGGAAGCAAGGGCTCGGGAAAAAGACTCTCTAGGGCAGTCGGTCAACATGACCGGCAGATGAACCCTAGGTACGAGAGGCGCGGCCCCCGGCGATGATCATGGAGGCCGACCGCCCCAGGGGCGGCGCACGGGTGCGAAAGCGGCTAGGGTTTAGAACCCGGAAACTGATACCATGTTAGAAGGGGGGAGAGAGATTGGTGGAATCGTTGTTCATTGTATTACTTGAGCCTCGTGGGCATATATATAGGAGTACATGATCATCTTGGGGTACAAGGCAAGGTAGAATAATATCCTACACTATCCTAGCTTTCCTAATAATCACGATACTCAACACATACATCTTCTTCGCAATATCTGGATTTAAATACTTCTCTAGAAGCTTAAGATATTTTCTCAGGGCAACATTCAATTCCTTCTGACATCCTTCAAGTTGGATCAATGGCACCATTTCGTTTAGCTTGTCCTTCAGTTCTGCAAGGATGGATGAATGGTCATAACTATCCGTGGTATCTGTATTCATCATCTGCATCTTCAATATTGCTTGCTCAACTTCATTCACTATCTGACCAATAGCTTACTGAACTTAAGTATAAGATAACACATGCTTTTCAACAACTCGGTCAAATGCCTCTCTTAAACTATCAATCTCCATTGTCGTGCACCCAACTAAGCAACACGGTTTTTGCACGTCGCGACCAACTATGGCGGAACTACGGACTCGTGGCGCGGCAGAAGGGAGGCTTCATATGTCTCCATCGTATCTATAATTTATGAAGTATGCATGCCATGTTTACAACAATTTTATATGGTTTCGGTATGATTTTCATGGAACTAACCTGGACTGGTGCTGCTTTCAGCAGAACTACCGTGGTGTTTTTTTGTGCAGAAATAAAAGTTCTCCAAATGCAATGAGACTTTTTTGACGATTCTTTTGGAACAAAAGAGGCACTAGAAGCTTCGCGGGAGGACCAAAAGGTGAATGAGGTGAGCACAAGACACATGGGCAGGCCAGGAGGCCCAGGCGCGCCCAAGTGGGGTGTGCCCACCTCGAGGCCCATCTTCGCGTGAAACTGACGCCAAAAATTCCTATAAATATAGAAACATCCGAAAATAACCCTAGATCAGAAGTTCCGCCACCGCAAGCCTCTGTAGCCATGAAAAACCAATATAAACCCCGTTCTGGCACTCCGCCAGAGGGGGAAATCGTCACGGTGGCCATCTTCATCATCCCGGCAGCCACCGTGATGAGGAGGGAGTAGTCCACCCTTGGGGCTGAGGGTTTGTACCAATAGCTATGTGTTTAATATCTCTCTCTCTCTCTTGTGTTCTTGAGATGGCACGATCTTGACGTATCGCGGGCTTTGTCAATACAGTTGGATCATATGGTGTTTTCCCCTCTCTATCTTGTTGTGATGAATTGAGTTTTCCCTTGAGATTTCGTTTTATGGGATTGAATACTTTAATGGATTTGAGAGCACTTGATATATGTCTTGCATATGAATACCCGTGGTGATAATGGGGTTTTATATTGTTTCACTCGATATATGTTTTGGCACTCAACTCGTGGATTCCCGAGGTGACATTCGGGTAATCTATGCATAGGGGTTGATGCACATTTTCGTCCTTATTTATTCACTAGGAATCTTCGGGCACACTTTGAGGTTCTTTGTGTTGGGTTGAGTATTATGAATCTGAATTATTTTGACGTTATTCTAGTACGAACTCTTGATAGATCGATCAGAAAGAATAACTTGGTGTTATTTCAGTACGAACCCTTGGATAGATCGTCCGGAAAGAATGGCTACAAACAATTTCTTCTTGTGTTCTCCGCTAGATAGGAACTTTGGAGTGATTCTTCATCACATGTTGAGGGATGGTTATGTGATCCAATTATATTAGCATTGTTGAGATATTGCACTAGCAAAAGTACGGACCCTAGGCCTCATTTTCAAGCATTGCAATACCGTTTGTGGTCCGTTTTATCAATTGCTACCTTGCTGTTTTTTATTGTTCTTATTAATAAAACCAATATCTACTATCCATATTACACTTGTATCATCATCTCTTCGCCGAACTAGTGCACTTATACAAACTACCATTGTATTTGGTGTGTTGGGGACACAAGAGACTCTTTGTTATTTGGTTGCAGGGTTGTTTGAGAGAGACCATCTTCATCCTATGCCTCCCACAGATTGATAAATATTAGGTCATCCACTTGAGAAAAAATTGCTACTGTACTACAAAACTCTACGCTTGGAGGCCCAACACGAGTCTACAAAAATAAAGTTGCGTAGTAAACATCAAGACTCAGGAGAGCCTGCGGCCACAACGGCAGAGGCAAGGCGGCTCTGGGTGTAGGCGGCTCGGTGGCGGCCAGCCGTGGCCGCGACAGCGGCTCAGAGCAGAGGTGAGCCGACAACGGCGACTTGTGGCGGAGCGCGGCTGAAGTGGCACAAGGCCAAGACGGTGGCAGGCGACACGAGGTCGGGCCCGAGGCTGTGGTAACTTGCAGCAGGGGAGGAGTACGTGAGTTTAGCATGTGAATACTAAGGAAAAAGAGATCGATTCATTGTATGCATGTAGTAATCAGAGTTGACAAAAGAAAAACCGATTTTGCTTCAGGTGATGTACTAGTCGAAGGTACACTAGTATTTGAAACCATTGGGTTTGATGCTTGATCCACAGCCTCCGATGTTGTTGCTTTTGGTTTCCGCGCTGGGGAGTAGCAGTAATAGTACCGGTTGACGCCTTCAGGAATTTGATTTGTGTCTAATCAACAAAAAGGTTTCGGACAATTTAACGGTCTCGGCGACTCCTGTACAAGGCGGCGGCAAACTTGGCGAATCAGACAAAAACAACAGCAACTTGATGATTTTTATACGTACGAATGGAACCCCTTTTGCACTTGGCTTCTAACAGTGGTGTAACGAAAAGTGATTTGGCCATGACGGATCGCCCGGTCGCGTGTGACGGTGCACACAGATGCAACAATAATTTCTCTTGAACTCAAACCTTAATTCCGAAGTTAATCACAATTCTGATTTATAAAACGGTGAAATTGCCGGCTCCGCCCAAAGTTGTCCCATACCGGGTTATCCTGCGTGATTGCTCTGTATCGGCTCTTCTTCAACCGCAAGTTTCTTGATCCCTGAAAAGCTCCCTCCAAGAACACAACACCATCGTGCGCAGCCCCACGGTGGCCGCCAACCGTCGTGGTTTTGTCACGGAGATGTCCTAGCGTGACGACTTCGTCGTGAGGCCATCGTAACTAGGCAGTAGCTTGAACGGGGTTGGACGAAATCGAGAGACACGATATTTTACCCAGGTTCGGCCCTGATACGTCTCCAACGTATCTATAATTTTTGATTGCTCCATGCTATATTATCTACTGTTTTAGACAATATTGGGCTTTATTATCCACTTTTATATTATTTTTGGGACTAACCTATTAACCAGAGGCCCAACCCAGATTTGCTGTTTTATGCCTATTTCAGTGTTTCGAAGAAAAGGAATATCAAACGAAGTCGAAACGAAACGAAATCAACTGGAGAAGTTATTTTTGGAAGGGAACCTACCGGATGGGCTTGGAATGCACGTCAGGGAAGAAGGGAGGTGCCCACAAGGGTGGGGGGCGTGCCCACCCCCTGCCTCGTGCCCCCTTCGGTCCACCGACGTATCCCTTTCACCCATATATACCTACGTATCGCAAAACTTCCAAAACAAAGATTAGATCTGGAGTTCCGCCGCCGCAAGCCTCTATAGCCACCAAAAACCAATCGGGACCCTGTTCCGGCACCCTGCCAGATGGAGGGAATCCTCACCGGTGGCCATCTTCATCATCCCGGCGCTCTCCATGACGAGGAGGGAGTAGTTCCCTCGGGGCTGAGGGTATGTACCAGTAGCTATGTGTTTGATCTCTCTCTCTCTCTCTCTCTCTCTCTCTCTCTCGTGTTCTTGATTTGGCACGATCTTGATGTATCGCGAGCTTTGCTATTATAGTTGGATCTTATGTTTCTTCTCCCCCTCTTCTCTCTTGTAATGGATTGAGTTTTCCCTTTGAAGTAATCTTATCGGATTGAGTCTTTAAAGATTTGAGAACACTTGATGTATGTCTTGCCGTGCGTATCTGTGGTGACAATGGGATATCACGTGCCACTTGATGTATGTTTTGGTGATCAACTTGCGGGTTCCGCCCATGAACCTATGCATAGGGGTTGGCACACGTTTTCGTCATGATTCTCCGGTAGAAACTTTGGGCACTATTTGAAGTACTTTTTGTTGGATTGAATAGATGAATCTGAGATTGTGTGATGCATATCGTATAATCATACCCACGGATACTTGAGGTGACATTGGAGTATCTAGGTGACATTAGGGTTTTGGTTGATTTGTGTCTTAAGGTGTTATTCTAGTACGAACTCTAGGGCTGTTTGTGACACTTATAGGAATAGCCCAATGGATTGATTGGAAAGAATAACTTTGAGGTGGTTTCGTACCCTACCATAATCTCTTCGTTTGTTCTCCGCTATTAGTGTCTTTGGAGTGACTCTTTGTTGCATGTTGAGGGATAGTTATATGATCCAACTATGTTATTATTGTTGAGAGGACTTACACTAGTGAAAGTATGAACCCTAGGCCTTGTTTCCTGTCATTGCAATACCGTTTACGCTGTAACATCCCAAATTTTCAATTTGGAATGTTATACATTAGATCATCATGCATATCATATTTTATTTGCTTTTGGTTTTGATCCTATAAAAAATCCTAAGCAACTCAAGGACCCACGGAGAGAGTTGGGGATTTCGTTATTTTCATATTGGGACATTTACATCTATGCCCTTAACTCGAACCCACTACTCAGCTTTGCCCCTAATTTTTAGGTATGCTCAGTTTTGCCCCTCTGCCGTTAGTTTCACTTATAGAAATGCCCTTCTCTGCCGCTACCGTCTGGTCAAAGGTCTTTTACCGTCCTGAAAAAATAGCAAACAAAATCAAAAAAATATGAAATTTGGTGGGATCAAAGATAGTCATGTCCGCAAGGCGCGTGCACATTTTCATGCTGTTCGGACACTCCGAGAGCTCGTGTCAAAGGAAAACATAAATTTTGTACGCATGCGTGCAGTAAATTCAAAAAAAATAGAAAAAAATCAAAAAAAATATGAAATTTCGTGGGACTGAAGATATTTAGGTGCGCAAAATGTGTGCACGTTTTTGTTGTATTTGGACATCGTAGGAGCTCGTGGAGAAAAAAACAAATTTTAGCTCAGAAAAACTTTTAAAAAATGCACTATTTTGTTTTTTTCCTCTAGAGCGCCTCGTACGTCATTTGATCACCAAAACTTGCAAGCACCTTGTGCACTCAAGCCTCTTTTACGCCAAATAAATTCAATTTTTTTTGAACTTTTTTGCTACTTTTTTCGAATTTACTATTCATAGGCATACATTATTTTTGTTTTCCTTTGCCATGAGCTCCCAGAGTGTGCAACCAACACAAAAATGTGCACGCGTCTTGTGGACATGACTATCTTCGATCCCACCAAATTTCATATTTTTTTGATTTTTTTGCTATTTTTTTCTGGATGGTCAAAGTACTTTGATCGGACGGTAACGGCGCAAAAGGGCATTTCTATAAGTGACACTAACGGCGGAGGGGCAAAACTGAGCATACTTGAAAATTAGGGGCAAAACTGAGTAGTGGGTTCGAGTTAGGGGCAGAACTGGAATTGGCCCTTTCATATTTGAGTTTTCTCAAATTTGGAAATAGGATCATTTGATTTTATTTATTTTATCATCAATTTTTTTTTACAAAAATATGAGAGAGGGAATAAAATGACTTTCCCAAAATATAGAAATATTGAGGATTTAATAAAAAAATCAAATAAGATTTATTTCAGAGTTTTTTGATATTTTATTTGAATTTAGGAAAAATATGCATTTTTCAAAATTGCATATAGGGCCCAAATAAATGTTCACTTTGTCGGGCTTGATTTTAGAAGCCCGGGAAAATTTATTTCGGGATTTTTCAAGTCCGTTTAGTATTTCTTTTTATTTTTCTTCCGAGCGTTAACAAACCGACCTACGGGCCGTGTCCGGCTAGGACTCCGGCCCGAGGTGGCCTTTATAAGCCGGGGATCCCAGCCCGCAGCGCCCCCAAACCCTAGCCGCCAGCCCCGCCGCCCCTCGAGCCCCGCGCGTCGCCGCTCGCCCGCGCCGCCGCCGCCCGCCGCTGCGCAGTGCCGCTGCCGCCCCGCCGCCGCCGCCGGAGACGCCGCCTCGCCGCACGCTCGCCGAGGTTCGCCGCGCCTCGAACTACGTGCCGCCGGTTTTTTTAAAACCGATCGGTTTTTCGTCGGTTTTTTTTTTCGGTTTTTTTATTTTTTTATAGATCGGTTTTATTACTTTCGGTTTAGGTTAATTAACGAACGTTCATTCGTTAATCCGTTCGTCGTTTTTCTTTTTCTCGGATTTTCCGCGGTTATTTTCTGATCGCGATTTCTGATCCGATTTTTGTTTTAGTATAACTTTTCGCTCGTTTATCGGAATCAGGCGATTCAAGCGCCTGGAGTTTTGTCTCGAAACCCTCTTTCCGATTAATCAAATTAAACAAGTTTTTGCTACAGTAAAATTTGACTTATGTCCAGATTAGTAGAACGAAATTGTTTTCTTTCGCCATTTGACTTTCGTTGCTACGCTCGATTTGATTCTTTTTGCAAACCGGAGTTCTTAAGTTGAATTTTCTGGTTAGATCTCTTATTTGAGTTTTACCTGTGCATTAGATGAGTACTTACTGTATGCTTGTTGTTTGTATGCGATAGAACACCCGGTGTGCGCCGCCTGTTACTTCGAATCTCTAGGTTTCGCGGATCATCAGCAAGGCAAGTAACACTTTGATCATGCTTCTTTTACTACCCAGTTTTATTGCATTAGATCAATCCTCAAACACTGCATGATTAGGATCTAATTTTAAATTGTGGGATGGAAAGTAGTTGAGGTAGTACCTATTACCTGCTTATTTATGAAACCTTTGGGAGTTACTTTTACGTTTGCTTATTATGCCATGCTATGCTAGTAGACGTGGATTGGGTGAGTGATATCTATGACAGATGTGAGATTGTTAATTGATGGTTTATCTAAGGTGGCAACTTAAACACACATCTGGGTGGATTGAGGCACTTGGGTATTCCAGGATTGCCTGTTTCTTTTTGGACCGCCACCCAGGCTCAAAGGGATCATGAGATTATTCAAACTAGAAACTTCCGTGTGCAGCCACAAGCCATTATGGGCTATGGCATAGTTGATTAAGTCGTGCGAACTCTTACAGGGTAGACTAGCAGATGTAGGGGAAAGTAGGTGTACCGGTCTATCCAACGTAAGGTGCTAGCGCTTCTGAAAGACTGTGTCTCTGTCATCCGTTTCTCAAACACTATGTAGCGCGAGAAATCAAACGGAGGTGATCGAGTCTTGTGGGGAAAAGTGCGCAAACCTCTGCAGAGTGTACAAACTAATCACCATTATAGTTAAATAAATTTAATCCTTTGCAGTAGGGAAAAATTGGCTTTACGCAAAACTGTAACCATAGAGCTTTCCACCAGCCATATATGCATGTAGTATAGGCTTAATCATTCATTACTCTCTATGTGTTATATTGCCAGCATATTCCATGTGCTGACCCGTTTTCGGGCTGCAACGTCTCATGTTGCAGACTTTTCAGACGACGAGTAAGGTGCCTTTTAGGTCATGGTTCTATACTCAGTGATGCCGTTGGAGTTGATGGACTCGCTTATCTTCCAAGCCTTCCGCTGTTATCTTTATTAGATGGCCTTGAGCCATATTTATTGTAATAAGTTCTCTTTGATACATCGATGTAATAAGTGTGTGATTGCTACTCTGCAATAAATCCTTCGAAGTACTGTGTGGTGTCAGCATTACTGATCCAGCGATGACACCTGAGCACAGAGGTCAGATTGTTTGAGGTCTGGTCGTTACAGAGATGGTATCAGAGCACACGCTGACTGTAGGACACGACCACTAAGCTAAAGCCCTAGTTCATTACTCTCTTCTCATTTTTGACTCCTCATCTTTTCTACTCTTTTAGGATGACGGAAGCGAGGATCAAGTTCACCCAGCCGGATGAAGATACACCTTTTGGACGACACCTGAAGGAAGTCACCAAGTACCTGAACATTGGAATACCAAGCTTCACCGGAACCTACAACGCCACTCTGCACGAAGAGGAGCATTGGAAGATTCAAGCTATAGTTCCAGGAAGGACGTTCGCGCCAATCACGGAGCCCATAGAGTGTGTTTTCAATGCACGAACATGGAGTCTGGGAAAGAGCATGGTAGCTCATATCACTATGGGACGCATTGGAGAAGTTTACCAAGAAGATCTCAAGGATACTATTTACCAGATTTGCGGACGCCGAGATGAACAATGGGAGATAGTTAGCACCAAGAAGGATAGATCCATTGCAGCTTTCATCCAGGAGTTAAATCAGCACATTCGACGCCAGGAGAACCAGATGTGCGCAGACATGATGGAGTTAAAGGAAGCAAAAGCCAAGATTATTGAGCTAGAGGGAGAACTGAAGGCCACTCGCAAGGACTACATGGATGAGATAGTAGCCCTAGTGAGACAAAATGGCGATCTTAAGGAGAAGATTGAAGAACTCAAGAGGAATTCAGCACCCGGAGGAGAAGATGAAGATTACACCTGTCCAGATAACTACATCATCATCGACGACACCGACTCCGATCCTAGTGATGATGATTTTGAAGACGAAGCTGGAGCAGATATCATGGAGTCTTCATCGGAGCAGTTTTCTAAGTAGACCACCATAACAGTAGTAGTGTTCCACCATGTACATATTATAGTCCAAGCACTTTTGCGATAGTTCTAGACCGATTGTATGCCCTTGTTTAATTGAATGAAGTGATTTTGTGTGCATTTGTCTCATGTGCATTTGGGTAGTGTTTTTCTCTTTAGACCTCATTCTATTCTTAATTCTCATCTTTTCTAAACCCTCAGATGCCTCCGAGACGTGACAATGGATTTGCTTTCCCACCGGAGCTCACTCAGTTGATCCAGCAGCAGAATGCATTGATGCAGTTGTTAGTCCAGAACCAGAACAACAACAACAACAACAACAACAACAACAACCCACCGCATCCACCACCAGTTGATCACTTGACCCGTTTCCTTAGGCTGAATCCGCCGGTGTTTTCCAGTAGCACCGAGCCGATTGTAGCAGATGATTGGCTCCGCAAGACAGGGAGGGAGTTGACCACTGCAGGATGTACAGATGAGGAAAAGGTGAAGTTTGCCGCTCATCAGCTTGAAGGACCCGCAGCAGCATGATGGGAGAATTTTACAGCCACTTACCCTGTAGACACTGTCACGTGGGACCAGTTTCAGCAAGCTTTCCGTACTGCCCATGTTTCAGCAGGAGCTATGGCCATGAAGAAGCGTGAGTTTCGCAACTTGCGCCAAGGAGGACGGACAGTTGGCCAGTATGTGGATGACTTTAGTAAGCTAGCACGTTATGCCCCAGATGACGTTGCTACGGATGCAGCTAAGCAGGAGAAGTTTCTAGAAGGACTGAATGACGAGCTGAGTATGCAGTTGATGGTAGCAAGTTTCAACAACTACCAGGAGTTGGTAGATCGTGCTCTTATGATTGAGGGGAAGCAGCAGCGGATTGAGAACCTCAAGAGGAAGTATGGACAGGGGAAGTATAACTCAGGAGCTTAGCAGAAGCCCCGCCTTACCCCTAAGCCGGGAGTTCACTTTCAGCATACCCATGGAGGAGGTAGCTCGCACAACCATAATGGCTCCAAGAATGGTAATGGGAATGGAGGAAGCAACGGCCAGAACCGTACCACCCCATCAACCCCAGCCAAGAGGGACCTCAGCCAAGTCACCTGTTTTAAATGCTCGAAGACCGGACATTATGCCAATGAATGTCCTGAAGGCCAGAACGGCAATGGAAGCTCTGGAAAGAAGCCGAACCCTTTCAACAGGGGACAAGTGAACCACATTGATGTGGAGGAGGTTGAAGCTCAGCCTGATGCAGTAATCGGTAAGTTTTTGGTTAAGTCATTTACTGCACTCGTTCTTTTTGATACTGGTGCATCACATTCATACATATCAAGGGGATTTGTGGAAAAGTATAGCCTGCCCACTAGGGTTCTCAAAACACCTATGCTAGTAAGCTCACCAGGAGCAGAATACATGGCCAGTCAAGGATGCTTTCAAGTGCCATTAAGTATAGGACGACATGTTTTTCCAACGGATTTAATTATTCTGGAATCCCAAGGTTTGGATGTAATTCTCGTTATGGATTGGCTGTCGATGTATGGAGGAAACATCGATTGCGCCAGTAAGACAATTTTGCTCACAACGCCAGAAGGAAGAAGAATCCAGTATATATCCCGGCATGCGCCTAACAGGACCCAAGTAAATTCCTTATCAGGAGTTGTGCAGGAGGAAGTACCAGTGGTAAAGGATTTCCCTGACGTATTTCCAGAAGAGTTGCCAGGCATGCCACCGGATAGAGACGTTGAGTTTTTGATTGAGCTTTTGCCAGGCACATGGCCAATATCGAAGAGACCATACAGGATGCCCGCACAAGATTTAGTGGAAATTAAGAAGCAGATTAAGGAGTTACTGGATAAAGGTTACATTCGCCCAAGTTCTTCACCTTCGGGATCACCAGTACTTCTAGTGGAGAAGAAGGATGGATCGTTAAGAATGGTTGTTGATTACCGTGGATTGAATGAAGTAACAATCAAGAACAAGTACCCGGTACCAACAATAAATGATCTGTTTGATCGGTTGCAAGGAGCTAAAGTGTTTTCCAAGATCGATTTGCGATCAGGGTACCATCAGTTGAAGATTCGGGAGCAGGGCATCCCTAAGACAACATTCACCACAAGATATGGACTGTACGAGTATACCGTTATGTCATTTGGACTGACTAACGCACCTGCCTATTTTATGAACATGATGAACAAAGTGTTTATGGAGTTTTTGGATAAGTTCGTCGTGGTGTTCATTGATGATATTCTGGTATTTTCGAAGAATGAAGAGGAGCATAAAGAACATTTGCGATTGGTACTTGAGAAGCTCAGAGAACATCAGCTATATGCAAAGTTCAGCAAATGTGAGTTTTGGTTGAAGGAAGTAGGATTCCTCGGACACGTTATATCCAAAGAAGGAATAGCAGTTGCCCCCACAAAGGTTATCACCGTTACCAATTGGGAAGCACAAACCACAGTTGGAGAGATCCGGAGTTTTCTTGGACTCGCAGGATACTACCGGAGATTTATTGAGAACTTCTCAAAGATTGCAAAGCCTATGACGGAGTTGCTGAAGAAGGATACTAAGTTCATTTGGACTGAGGAGTGTGAGGCTAGTTTCCAGGAATTGAAGAAACATTTGGTTACCTCACCCGTGTTGATTTTGCCAAATCAGACCAAGGATTATGAGGTATATTGCGACGCTTCACGTCGGGGACTTGGAGCAGTGCTTATGCAGGAGGGAAGAGTTGTTTCGTATGCTTCACGACAACTGAAGCCTCACGAATTAAATTATGCCACACATGATTTGGAGTTAGCAGCCGTAGTGCATGCATTGAAGACATGGAGACATTTCGTCATTGGAAATCATTGTGAGGTTTACACGGATCACAAGAGCTTGAAGTACATTTTCACGCAGAAGGAGTTGAATCTCAGACAAAGGAGATGGTTGGAGCTCATCAAGTATTATGATATGAGATTGCATTACCATCCCGGAAAAGCTAATGTAGTAGCTGACGCATTGAGCCGTAAGAGCCATGTCAATACACTAATGACGGGAGGAATACCAAAGGAGTTAGCCGAGGATCTTCGTGAGCTATGTTTGGAAATAGTCCCGAGAGGCTATGTAGCAGCATTGGAGATTCAGTCAACGCTGATGGATAGAATCAGAGAAGCTCAGAAGACTGACAAGGAGATTGCCACTATAAAGGAGAAAATGAACGAAGGAAAAGCTAAGGGATTTCGTGAGGATGAGCACGATACCCTATGGTTTGAAAACCGTGTTTTTGTACCCAATGATCCGGAGATCAGGAAGTTGATTCTGCAAGAGGCACATGATTCACCCTATTCGATTCACCCAGAAAATACTAAGATGTATTTGGATTTGAAGGATACTTTCTGGTGGACCGGAATGAAGAATGATATTGCGGGGTATGTAGCAGTTTGTGATGTATGTCAGAGAGTAAAGGCAGAGCATCAGAAGCCCGCAGGATTGTTACAGCCATTGCCGATACCCGAATGGAAGTGGGATAAGCTAGGCATGGATTTTATCACGGGATTACCAAGGACTCGTTCCGGCTATGACTCAATCTGGGTTGTAGTTGATCGATTGACGAAGGTAGCTCATTTCATCCCAGTAAAGACCACTTACACCAGTGATAAATTGGCAAAGATATACATGACCAGGATCATATGCTTGCATGGAGTTCCGAGGAGTATCGTATCAGATAGAGGAACCCAGTTTACCTCAAAGTTCTGGAAGCAGCTGCATGAGACTTTGGGTACCAGGCTAGAATTCAGTACAACTTTTCATCCATAGACAGATGGACAGACCGAGAGAGTCAATCAGATTTTGGAGGATATGCTGAGAGCTTGTGCGCTAGATTATGGATCTAGTTGGGACGACAATTTGCCATATGCAGAGTTCTCTTACAATAACAGCTATCAGACCAGTTTGAAGATGGCCCCTTTCGAAGCTTTGTACGGAAGGAGGTGCAGGACACCGTTATCATGGGACGAAGTTGGAGACCGTCAGTTGTTTGGACCTGATTTGATAAAGGAGTCTGAACAGAAAGTGAAGTTGATTCGCGATAGGCTCAAGGTAGCCCAGTCCAGGCAGAAGAGCTACGCAGATTCTAAACGCAAGGAGACAGTTTACAAAGTCGGAGACAGAGTTTACCTTCGAGTATCTCCACTTCAAGGGATTAAACGTTTTGGAGTTAAGGGAAAGTTAGCGCCACGATTTGTAGGACCATATCGAGTTTTGGAGCGTATGGGAGAAGTGGCCTACAAGTTGGAATTGCCCGAAGGATTGTCAGGAGTTCATGATGTATTCCACGTTTCTCAGTTAAAGAAGTGCCACGCGGAGATGGCTGGCATACCCTTGAGAGATACTGTGCCATTGGAATCAATTCAGTTGGATAACAATTTGACCTATGAGGAGAAAACAGTTAAGATTCTCGAGTTTGCCAGCCGAGTCACTCGTAGCAAGGTTATCAAGTTTTGCAAGGTTCAGTGGAGCCACCACACAGAGAATGAAGCCACCTAGGAACGAGAGGAAGATTTGCTCAAGGACCACCCTCACCTATTTTCTAGCCAACCCGAATCTCGAGGGCGAGATTCATCTTAAGGGGGTAGGTTTGTAACATCCCAAATTTTCAATTTGAATATTATACATTAGATCATCATGCATATCATATTTTATTTGCTTTTGGTTTTGATCCTAAGAAAATCCTAAGCAACTCAAGGACCACGAAGAGAGTTGGGGATTTCGTTATTTTCATATTTGAGTTTTTCTCAAATTTTGAGAATAGGATCATTTGATTTTATTTATTTTATCATCAAATATTTCTATTACAAAAATATGAGAGAGGGAATAAAATGACTTTCCCAAAATATAGAAATATTGAGGATTTAATAAAAAAAGCAAATAAGATTTATTTCGGAGTTTTTCGATATTTTACTTGAATTTAGGAAAAATATGCGTTTTTCAAAATTTCATTTAGGGCCCAAATAAATGTTCACTTTGTCGGGCTTGATTTTAGAAGCCCGGGAAAACTTATTTCTGGATTTTTGGAGTCTGTTTAGTATTTCTTTTTATTTTTCTTCCGAGCGTAATTATATACAAAAGAAACGAACCGACCTACGGGCCGTGTCCGGCTAGGACTCCGGCCCGAGGTGGCCTTTATAAGCCGGGGAGCCCAGCCCGCAGCGCCCCCAAACCCTAGCCGCCAGCCCCGCCGTCCCTCGAGCCCCGCGCCGCCGCCGCTCGCCCGCACCGTCGCCGCCGCCCGCACTACCGCGCCGTGCCGCCGCCGCCCCGCCGCCGCCGCCGGAGACGCCGCCCCGCCACATGCTCGCCGAGGTTCGCCGCACCTCGAACTACGTGCCGCCGTTTTTTTTTGAAAACCGATCGGTTTTTCGTCGGTTTTATTTTCGGTTTTTTTGGGTTTTTTTTATTTTTTTATAAATCGGTTTTATTATTTTCGGTTTAGGTTAATTAACAAACGTTCGTTCGTTAATTCGTTCGTCGTTTTTCTTTTTCTCGGATTTTCCGCGGTTATTTTCTTATCGCGATTTCTGATCCGATTTTTGTTTTAGTATAACTTTTCGCTCGTTTATCAGAATCAGGCGATTCAAGCGCGTGGAGTTTCGTCTCGAAACCCTCTTTCCGATTAATCAACTTAAACAAGTTTTTGCTACAGTAAAATTTGACTTATGTCTAGATTAGTAGAACGAAGTTGTTTTCTTTCGCCGTTTGACTTTCGTTGCTACGCTCGATTTGATTCTTTTTGCAAACCGGACTTCTTAAGTTGAACTTTCTGGTTAGATCTCTTATTTGAGTTTTATCTGTGCATTAGATGAGTACTTATTGTATGCTTGTTGTTTGTCTGCGATAGAACACCCGGTGTGCGCCGCCTGTTACTTCGAATCTCTAGGTTTCGCGGATCATCAGCAAGGCAAGTAACACTTTGATCATGCTTCTTTTACTACCCAGTTTTATTGCATTAGATCAATCCTCAAACACTGCATGATTAGGATCTAATTTTAAATTGTGGGATGGGAAGTAGTTGAGGTAGTACCTATTACCTGCTTATTTATGAAACCTTTGGGAGTTACTTTTACGTTTGCTTATTATGCCATGCTATGCTAGTAGACGTGGATTGGGTGAGTGATATCTATGACAGATGTGAGATTGTTAATTAATGGTTTATCTAAGGTGGCAAATTAAACACACATCTGGGTGGATTGAGGCACCTGGGTATTCCAGGATTGCCTGTTTCTTTTTGGACCGCCACCCAGGCTCAAAGGGATCATGAGATTATTCAAACTAGAAACTTCCGTGTGCAGCCACAAGCCATTATGGGCTATGGCATAGTTGATTAAGTCGTGCGAACTCTTACAGGGTAGACTAGCAGATGTAGGGGAAAGTAGGTGTACCAGTCTATCCAACGTAAGGTGCTAGCGCTTCTGAAAGACTGTGTCTCTGTCATCCGTTTCTCAAACACTATGTAGTGCGAGAAATCAAACGGAGGCGATCGAGTCTTGTGGGGAAAAGTGCGCAAACCTCTGCAGAGTGTACAAACTAATCATGGTTAGCCGTGTCCGCGGTTATGGACGTTTTGAGTATCTAGTACTTGGATATCATGTGAATCTCATCATGTTACTTCTAAATTAATATTGTTGGGTTTTAATGATGATTATTATTAATTGGGATTGAGGATGCTGTCAAACATTCTCAATGTTTAACAACCACCATGATAGTTAAATAAATTTAATCCTTTGCAGTAGGGAAAATTGGCTTTACGCAAAACTGTAACCATAGAGCTTTCCACCAGCCATATATGCATGTAGTATAGGCTTAATCATTCATTACTCTCTATGTGTTACATTGCCAGCATATTCCATGTGCTGACCCGTTTTCGGGCTGCAACGTCTCATGTTGCAGACTTTTCAGACGACGAGTAAGGTGCCTTTTAGGTCGTGGTTCTATACTCAGTGATGCCGTTGGAGTTGATGGACTCGCTTATCTTCCAAGCCTTCCGCTGTTATCTTTACTAGATGGCCTTAAGCCATATTTATTGTAATAAGTTCTCTTTGAGACATCGATGTAATAAGTGTGTGATTGCTACTCTGCAATAAATCCTTCGAAGTACTGTGTGGTGTCAGCATTACTGATCCAGGGATGACACCTGAGCACAGAGGTCAGACTGTTTGAGGTCTGGTCGTTACATACGCTCTCTTTTACCGCTCACTACCTTGCTATTTTTATATTTCCAGTTTACAAAAACCCATATCTACCACCCATATTGCACTTGTATCACCATCTCTTCGCCGAACTAGTGCACCTATACAATTTACCATTGTATTGGGTGTGTTGGGGACACAAGAGACTCTTTGTTATTTGGTTGCAGGGTTGCTTGAGAGAGACCATCTTCTTCCTACGCCTCCCATGGATTGATAAACCTTAGGTCATCCACTTGAGGGAAATTTGCTACTGTCCTACAAACCTGTGCACTTGCAAGCCCAACAACGTCTACAAGAAGAAGGTTGTGTAGTAGACATCAAGCTCTTTTCTAGCGCCGTTGCCGGGGAGGCTAGGTAAGTGAAGGTATATCTTTAGATCTTGCAATCGAATCTTTTTGTTTCTTGTTTTAGCACTAGTTAGTTTATAAAAGAAAACTACAAAAAATGGAATTAAGTTTGTCTCACACGCTTCACCTTTTTAATATCTTTCGTGAGTACGATGTAAAGGAAAATTGTGCCAAAGTGTTAGAAGAAGAAATCTATAGAATGTTTGGCACTAAATCTTTGAACGATGAGCATGATTGCAATGTTGTTAGTATGAATTCCTTGAATATCCATGATGCTAATGATATGCAAAGCCACAAGCTTGGGGGAGCTATGTTTGATTTTTTGTCCCCCAAGCTTTGATGAGAAAATTTACTATGATGAAAGCATGCCTCCTATCTATGATGACTATTGTGATGACACATATGCTTTAAAGAATAATAATAACCATGAAACTTGTCATCTTGATCTTAATTCTCAATCATATGGTAGTTATTATGTTGAGTTTGCTCCCACTACTATTCATGAGAAATTTTTTGCTTATGTGGAGAGTAGTGAAATTTCTATGCTAGTAGACCATGAAAAGAATGCTTTAGGTGCTGGTTATATTGTTGAATTCATTCATGATGCTACTGAAAATTATTATGAGGGAGGAATATATGCTTGTAGGAATTGCAATAATATCAAGTTTCCTCTCTATGTGCTTAAAATCTTGAAGTTATGCTTGTTTTACCTTCCTATGCAAGATGATTCTTGTTCCCATAAGTTATTTGCTCACAAAATCCCTATGCATAGGAAGTGGGTTAGACTTAAATGTGCTAGTCATATTCTTCATGATGCTCTCTTTATGTTTCAATTCTTATCTTTTATGTGAGCATCATTGAAATCATCATGCCTAGCTAGGGGCGTTAAACGATAGCGCTTGTTGGGAGGCAACCCAATTTTATTTTAGTTTCTTGCTTTTTGGTTCTGTTTTGAAATAAATAATCCATATAGCTTCTGTTTAGATGTGGTTTTATGTTTTAATTAGTGTTTGTGCCAAGTAGAACCTTTAGGAAGACTTGGGTGAAGTCTTTTTGATCATGCTGTAAAAAACAGAAACTTTAGCGCTCACGAGATTAGCTAGAACTTTTTACTGGAGAGTGATATTTAGTTGATTCTTTTTGAAGATGATTACTAGACAAATTCCTCAGGTCCACCAATTTATTTTAGAATTTTTGGAGTTCCAGAAGTTTGCGTTAGTTACAGATTACTACAGACTGTTCTTTTTTTGACAGATTCTATTTTACGTGTGTTGTTTGCTTATTTTGATGACTCTATCGCTAGTAAAATAGTTTATAAACCATACATAAGTTGGAATATAGTAGGTTTAACATTAATATAAATAAATAATGAGTTCATTACAGTACCTTGAAGTGGTGTTTTTTTTTCTTTCGCTAACTGAGCTCACAAGTTTTCTGTTAAGTTTTGTGTTGTGAAGTTTTCAAGTTTTGGGTAAAGATTCGATGGGTTACAGAATAAGGAGTGGCAAGAGCTTAAGATTGGGGATGCCCAAGGCACCCCGAGGTAATATTCAAGTATAACCAAGCATCTAAGCTTGGGGATGCCCCGGAAGGCATCCCCTCTTTCGTCTTCGTTCATCGGTAACTTTACTTGGAACTATATGTTTATTCGCCACATGATATGTGTTTTGCTTGGAGCGTCATTTTATTTTCTTTAGCTTTGCTTGCTGTTTGAATAAAGTACCAAGATCTGAAATTCTTAAATGTTAGAGAATCTTCACATAGTTGCATAATTATTCGACTACTAACTGATCTTCACTTATATCTTTTGGAGTAGTTTGTTGTTTGCTCTAGTGCTTCACTTATACCTTTTTAGAGCATGGTGGTAGTTTTATTTTGAAGAAATAGATGAACTCTAATGCTTCAATTATATTATTTTGAGAGTCTTGAATAGCATGGTAATGTGCCTAATCATAATATGCTACGTATTCAAAGATAGTAAAATCTCTCTTATGAGTGTGTTGAATACTAAGAAATGTTTGATGCTTGATAATTGTTTTGAGATATGAAGATGGTGATATTAGAGACATGCTAGTTGATTAGTTGTGAATTTGAGGAATACTTGCGTAAAAGTTTGTGATTCCCGTAGCATGCATGTATGGTGAACCGTTATGTGATGAAGTCGGAGCATGATTTATTTATTGATTGTCTTCCTTATGAGTGGCGGTCGGGGACAAGCGATGGTCTTTTCCTACCAATCTATCCCCCTAGGAGCATGCGCGTAATACTTTGCTTTGATAACTTCTAAATTTTTGCAATAAGTATATGAGTTCTTCATGACTAATGTTGAGTCCATGGATTATACGCACTTTCCTCCCTTCCACCATTGCTAGCCTCTCTAATACCGCGCACTTTTCGCCGGTATCATACACCCACCATATACCTTCCTCAAAAAAGCCACCATACCTACCTATCATGGCATTTCCATAGCCATTCCAAGATATATTTCCATGCAACTTTCCACCGTTCCGTTTATTATGACACACTCCATCATTGTCATATTGCTTAGCATGATCATGTAGTTGACATCGTATTTGTGGCAAAGCCACCGTTCATAATTCTCTCATACATGTCACTCTTGATTCATTGCACATCCCGGTACATCGCCGGGGGCATTCATATAGAGTCATATTTTGTTCTAAGTATTGATTTGTAATTCTTGAGTTGTAAGTAAATAAAAGTGTGATGATCATCATTATTAGAGCATTGTCCCAGTGAGGAAAGGATGATGGAGACTATGATTCCCCCACAAGTCAGGATGAGACTCCGGACGAAAAATAAAAAAAAAGGAAAAAAAAGAGGCCATAAAAAAAGAGGAAAGGCCCAAAAATATATATATATATATATATATATATATATATATATATATATATATATATATATATATAATGAGAGAAAAAGAGAGAAGGGGCAATGCTACTATCCTATTACCACACTTGTGCTTCAAAGTAGCACCAAGATCTTCATGATAGAGAGTCTCCTATGTTGTCACTTTCATATACTAGGGGGAATTTTTCATTCTAGAACTTGGCTTGTATATTCCAATGATGGGCTTCCTCAAAATGCCCTAGGTCTACGTGAGCAAGCGAGTTGGATGCACACCCACTTAGTTTCTTTTGTTGAGCTTTCACATACTTATAGCTCTAGTGCATCCATTGCATGGCAATCCCTACTCACTCACATCAATATCTATTGATGGGCATCTCCATAGCCCGCTGATACGCCTAGTTGATGTGAGACTAGCTTCCCTCTTTTTGTCTTCTCCACAACCACCATTCTATTCCACCTATACTGCTATATCCATGGCTCACGCTCATGTATTGCGTGAAGATTGAAAAGGTTTTGAAAATGTTAAAGTATGAAACAATTGCTTGGCTTGTCATCGGGGTTGTGCATGATTTAAATACTTTGTCTGGTGAAGATAGAGCATAGCCAGACTATATGAATTTGTTGGGATAACTTTCTTTGGCCACGTTATTTTGAGAAGACATAATTGCTTTATTAGTATGCTTGAAGTATTATTATTTTTATGTCAATATGAACTTTTGTCTTGAATCTTTCGGATCTAAATATTCATATCACAAGTAAGAAGATTTGCATTGAAATTATGCCAAGTAGCACTCCGCATCAAAAATTCTCTTTTTATCATTTACCTACTCAAGGACAAGCAATAATTATGCTTGGGGATGCCTGATACGTCTCCAACGTATCTATATTTTTTGATTGCTCCATGCTATATTATCTACTGTTTTAGGCAATGTTGGGCTTTATTATCCACTTTTATATTATTTTTGGGACTAACCTATTAACCGGAGGCCCAGCCCAGATTTGCTGTTTTATGCCTATTTCAGTGTTTCGAAGAAAAGGAATATCAAACGAAGTCAAAACGAAACGAAATCAACTGGAGAAGTTATTTTTGGAAGGAAACCTACCGGATGGGCTTGGAGTGCACGTCAGGGAAGAAGGGAGGTGCCCATGAGGGTGGGGGGCGCCCCCACCCCCCTAGGGCGCACCCCCTGCCTCATGGCCCCCCCCTTCGGTCCACCTACGTATCCCTTTCACCCATATATACCTACGTATCGCAAAACTTCCAAAACAGAGATTAGATCTGGAGTTCCGCCGCCGCAAGCCTCTGTAGCCACCAAAAACCAATCGGGACCCTGTTCCGGCACCCTGCCGGAGGGGGGAATCCTCACTGGTGGCCATCTTCATCATCCCGGCGCTCTCCATGATGAGGAGGGAGTAGTTCCCTCGGGGCTGAGGGTATGTACCAGTAGCTATGTGTTTGATCTCTCTCTCTCTCTCTCTCTCTCTCTCTCTCTCTCTCTCTCTCTCTCGTGTTCTTGATTTGGCACGATCTTGATGTATCGCGAGCTTTGCTATTTTAGTTGGATCTTATGTTTCTTCTCCGCCTCTTCTCTCTTGTAATGGATTGAGTTTTCCCTTTGAAGTTATCTTATCGGATTGAGTCTTTAAAGATTTGAGAACACTTGATGTATGTCTTGCCGTGCGTATCTGTGGTGACAGTGGGATATCATGTGCCACTTGATGTATGTTTTGGTGATAAACTTGCGGGTTCCACCCATGAACCTATGCATAGGGGTTGGCACACATTTTCGTTGTGATTCTCCGGTAGAAACTTTGGGCACTCTTTGAAGTACTTTTTGTTGGATTGAATAGATGAGTCTGAGATTGTGTGATGCATATCGTATAATCATACCCACAGATACTTGAGGTGACATTGGAGTATCTAGGTGACATTAGGGTTTTGGTTGATTTGTGTCTTAAGGTGTTATTCTAGTACGAACTCCAGGGCTGTTTGTGACACTTACAGGAATAGCCCAATGGATTGATTGGAAATAATAACATTGAGGTGATTTCGTACCCTACCATAATCTCTTCGTTTGTTCTCCGCTATTAGTGTCTTTGGAGTGACTCTTTGTTGCATGTTGAGGGATAGTTATATGATCCAACTATGATATTATTATTGAGAGGACTTACACTAGTGAAAGTATGAACCCTAGGCCTTGTTTCCTGTCATTGCAATACCGTTTACGCTCACTTTTACCGCTCGCTACCTTGCTGTTTTTATATTTTCAGTTTACAAAAACCCATATCTACCACCCATATTGCACTTGTATCACCATCTCTTCGCCAAACTAGTGCACCTATACAATTTACCATTGTATTGGGTGTGTTGGGGACACAAGAGACTCTTTTTTATTTGGTTGCAGGGTTGCTTGAGAGAGACCATCTTCGTCCTACGCCTCCCACGGATTGATAAACCTTAGGTCATCCACTTGAGGGAAATTTGCTACTGTCCTACAAACTTGTGCCCTTGCAGGCCCAACAACGTCTACAAGAAGAAGGTTGTGTAGTATACATCAGGCCCCTCGCGGTGGAGGTAAAAGCCTACATCCTGCTTCATTGATATTGATGATGATGATGATCTCAGTTACAAGGGCGGTGTTTCGCTACTTCTATCTTGAGAGCATCTACTTTGATCTTGTCTAAGACTTGTCCGTCTCTCTTAAACTTGTCACTCTTGGGGTGCCCTGCCCCTCCTTACATAAGTTTAAGGGGTGGCTTACATGTAGAGTCCTTATAGGATTAGAACTAGTCTGTTTTCTTATTTACAAGTGGAATCCTAGTCCAGATCTTGCTTCCCTTGTAAGGGAAATATTCCTTTTGCCTTTCCTCTCAAGCCGACCCACCAGATACTATACCTTGAGTCGGTCTTCTCATGAGCCGCCTTCTAGGCCTTGGGCCTTGTCATTCGCCTGACCCGCCTACCGGGTCACCACTGAGTCGCCAAGCTCGGCCGGGTCACCAGTGAGTCGCCAAGTTCGGCCGGGTCACCAGTGAGTCACCAAGTCTCGGTCGGGTCATACTTCAGGCCGGGTTATACCGCGGGGTATATCCCCGATAGTTGGCGACTCGCGCGTGACCAAAATTGTTTTGCTCCAAAGGCCCAAGTGTTCCAAATTTGCAACACTTAGTGTTAATTGTGGGAGGTGTTGTAAATTTGGAGTGAAATATTATACATATCAGGCATCTATTGGAGCACCGTTTTTGACCCTTGATGATGTAAAAAGCAGTTAGGCCCTATTAGATGGCACCTATTGAAGATGCACTTAGGTAGAATGGAATGGTTCTATTGATATGTTTGGTTGAAGAGATGAAATGGTGAGATTACCTTTCACACATACATTTCTACATCTTTAACACGCATTAAGGTAGCAAAATATGTTGCCATACAGAACACAAAGAAATCATCTTTCACGGACGGAATCAAAATCAGACAATTTTTCACTAGTCAGTTGTGCTTGCACGGGGCTTGACTCAACTAGTAGCCACTAATTGTCGCCGCCAAAGTAGCCGCTTGTCCGCTGGAGTAGCTGATACATCCATTTTGCATCATGTTTTTATGTTGATATTTATTGCATTATGGATTTTTATTTCACTTTATGATACAATTCTTATGTCTTTTCTCTCTTATTTTATAAGGTTTACATGAAGAGGGGGAATGCCGGAGCTGGAATTCTGGACCAGAAAGGAGCAAATCTGAGATACCTATTATTCACAACTCCAAATGTCCTAAAACTTTACGGAGAATTGTTTTGGAATATATAAAAAATATCGGGTGAAGAAACAACAAAAGGGAACCCACCAGGTGGCCACAAGTCTGGGGGCGCACCCTACCCCCCAGGGCGCGCCCCCTGAGCTTGTGGGCCCCCTGGCCACCCCCCGGTGTCCATCTTCTGCTATATGAAAGGTTTTGACCTAGAAAAATCATAAGGAAGGTTTCGGGACGAAGCGCCGCCGTCTCGAGGCGGAACCTGGGCAGAAGCAATCTAAGGCTCCGGCGGAGCTATTCTGCCGGGGAAACTTCCCTCCGGGAGGGGGAAATCCAAGCCATCATCATCACCAACGATCCTCTCATCGAGGGAGGGTCAATCTTCATCAACATCTTCACCATCACCATCTCCTTTGAAACCCTAGTTCATCTCTTGTATTCAGTCTTTGCCTTAGAACCTCATATTGGTACTTGTGGGTTGCTAGTAGTGTTGATTACTCTTCATAGTTGATGCTAGTTGGTTTATTTGGTGGAAGATCATATGTTCAGATCCTTATTGATATTTAATAGCCCTCTGATCTTGAACATGAGCATGCTTTGTGAGTATTTATGTTCGTTCTTGAGGACATGAGAGAAGTCTTGTTATAAGTAATCATGTGAATTTGGTATTCGTTCGATATTTTGATGAGATGTATGTTATCTTTCCTCTAGTGGTGTTATGTGAACGTCGACTACATGACACTTCACATGATTTGGGCCTAGGGGAAGGCATTTGGGAAGTAGCAAGTGTATGATGGGTTGCTAGAGTTACATAAGCTTAAACCCTAGTTTATGTGTTGCTTCGTAAGGGGCGGATTTGGATCCACATGTTTCATGCTATGGTTAGATTTATCTTAATTCTTCATTCGTAGTTGCGGATGCTTGCGAGATGGGTTAATCATAAGTGGGAGGATTGTCCAAGTAAGGACATCACCCAACCATCGGTCCACCCACATATCAAATTATCAAAGTAAGGAACGTGAATCATATGAGCATGATGAAAACTAACTTGACGACAATTGCCATGTGTCCTCGGGAGCACTTTACTTTATATAAGAGTTCATCCAAGCGTATCCTTTGCTACAAAAGGATTGAGCCACCTTGCTACACCTTTGCTACACTTGTTACTTGTTACCCGTTACGAATTATCTTACTACTAAATTATCTGTTACCGATACTTTCAGTGCATGTAGAAAATACCTTGCTGAAAACCGCTTGTCATTTCCTTCCGCTCCTTGTTGGGTTTGACACTCTTACTTATCCAAAGGATTACGATTGATCCCCTATATTTGTGGGTCATCAAGATTCTTTTCCGGCGCTGTTGCCGGGGATTGAAGCAACTTTGGCGAGTGGAATTTGGTAAGGAATAACCTATATTACATGCTGAAATTTATTGTCACTTGTCACTATGGACAATAATCCTTTGAGGGGCTTGTTCGGAGTATCTTCACCTCGACCGGAAGAACAAAGAGTTGCTCCTCAACCTACTTCACCTACTGAAAATATTTATTATGAAATTCCTTCGGGTATGATAGAGAAACTGCTAGCTAATCCTTATGCAGGAGATGGAACACTACATCCTGATATGTATCTAATCTATGTGGATCAAGTTTGTGGATTATTTGAGCTTGCAGGTTTACCCGTAGATGAAGTCAAGAAGAAGGTCATCCCTTTATCTTTGAAGGTAAAGGAATATTGGGTCTTGGAATTACAACCGGTTGAAATTGAAATTTCATCAAAAGTTTTATCCTATGGATCTAGTTCATCGTGATCGAATTATATATATAATTTTTGTCCTTGTGAAGGAGAAAGTATCGCTCAAGCTTGGGGGAGGCTTAATTCAATGTTATATTCATGCCTCAATCATGAGCTCTCAAGAGAAATTATTATTCAGAAATTTTATGCTCGACTTTCTCGTAATGATCAATCCATGCTCGATACTTCTTGCACTGATTCTTTTATAAAGAATAATATTGAATTCAAATGGGATCTCTTGGAAAGAATTAAACGCAAATCTAAAGATTGAGTACTCGACGAAGGTAAGGAGTCAGGTATAAAGCTCGAATTTGATTGTGTTAAAACTTTTATGGATACCGATGCTTTTCAGAGCTTTAGCACTAAATATGGACTTGACTCTGAGATAAGGTTGGAAAAAGCGGTAGGCGTAAGCGAGGCGGTTGGCCTTCGCCTAGTGCCTAGGCGCCCTAGGCGTGGCCTAGGCGGTAATATAGTTTTTACTCGTAGTGTATTTGTGATTATTATATGGGTGTTGATATTAGTTTAGGGCATATAAATAAGTTAATTGTCGTCTACTGCCATTGGAGTATAACCCGTTTGGCATATAAGTGTAGTATGTGGCATGATTTCTTGCTTGGGTAGGCAATTCCTTGCTTGCCCTGACTAGACCTCCATTTATGCCTAGGCGAGGCGTTTGGCCATTGCCTAGCGCCTAGGCGTGCCTAAGCGGCTCCTAGGTACTGCCTTTTCCAATAGAGCTCTGAGATAGTAGCTTCTTTCTGTGAATCATTTGCTACTCATGTTGATCTCCCTAAGGAGAAGTGGTTTAAATATCATCCTTCTGTTGAAGTAAAAATAGTAGAACCCATTGAAGCTAGAGAAGAAACCACTACTTATAATGTTGATCCAGTTATTCCTGTTGCTTACATTGAGAAACCACCTTTTCCTGTTAGGATAAAAGAACATGCTAAAGCTTCAGCTGTGGTTCGCAAGAGTTATACAATAACACCTACACCCTATGAACAAATTAAAGTTGAACCTAGCGTTTCTATGGTTAAAGATCTCTTGGCTGATAATATTGATGTGCATGTTATTTATTTCTGTGATGAATCCATTAGAATTGCTAAACCCGATGAAAAAGATAAACATAGACTTGTTGTTGGCTGATAACCCACAAGTAAAGGGGATCACAATAGTTTTTCACGATAGAGTATTCAACCCAAATTTATAGATTCAACACAAGGGGAGTGATGCGGCTTGAACTACATTGGTATTTCCCCAAAGAGGAAGGGATGATGCATCACAACAATGGTAGGTATTTCCCTTAGTGATGAGACCAAGGTTATCGAACCAGTAGGAGAACCGCGCAACACTACATGAACAACACCTGCACACAAATAACAAATACTCACAACCCGACGTATTAAAGGGGTTGTCAATCCCTCCCCGGCAACGGCGCCAGAAATTCCTTTTGATGCGGCTTGAACTACGTCGGTATTTCCCCAAAGAGGAAGGGATGATGCATCACAACAACGGTAGGTATTTCCCTCAGTGATGAGACCATGGTTATCGAACCAGTAGGAGAACCAGGCAACACTACGTGAATAACACCTGCACACAAATAACAAATACTCGCAACCCGACGTATTAAATGGGTTGTCAATCCCTTTCGGGCAACGATGCCAGAAATTGGCAAGTAGACGGGAGAAAGTTGTAATAGATTGAATAAATAGATCCCGAATAAAATAAAGTGTAGCAAAGTATTTTTGTATTTTTGGATTAATAGATCTGAAAATAAAAGCAAATAAAAATAGATCGCAAAGGCAAATATAATAAAGAAGAGACCTGGGGGTCGTAGATTTCACTATTGGCTTCTCTCGAGAAAAATAGCAAACAGTGGGTAAATGAATTACTGTTGGGCAATTGATAGAACTTCAAATAATCATGATGATATCCAGGCAATGATCATTATATAGGCATCACGTGCAATATTAGTAGACTGACTCCTGCCTGCATCTACTACTATTACTCCACACATCAACCGCTATCCAGCATGCATCTAGTGTATTAAGTTCATGGAAAAACGGAGTAATGCAATAAGAACGATGCCATGATGTAGACAAGATCTTTTTATGTAGAAATAGACCCCATCTCGTGTTAGAGTTGTGTCAAATATTATTGTACATGATAGGTTACAGTTGGACTTGGTTTGGGACTGTGTGTAGAAAGGGTAGGAGTCGTGTCCAAGTAGGACACTTGTATCCTATACCTCTCATATATAGCGGGGGTAGACACATGATGTAACCAATGCCAACATAATAGCACTGGAACACAGGGGAGCCGGTGGCGTGTGCCGGCGCCCGGGTGGCCTGGATGCGGTATTGTGACGGTGTCACGGGGAGGAGCGCCCGTAGTCAGGCCCCGGGGATGTAGCCATAACAGTGAACCTCGTTAACAAATCTCGGTGTCGTGCCTCGTGTGATTGCTTGGTCCTCGGATGATCAACGGTATGCCTCGAATTTATTCTAACAAGTGGTATCAGAGCTAGGTTGTTCGAAGGCTGAGGATCATGTTGATCTAGAGGTGATGTTGTCGAAAGATCAGATCAGTTCTTAACTTTTGAGTGTCCAGCGATGCGGCAAAGAGAAGGGCCAAGTTGTTGGCGAAGTCTCGGGAAGATTGGAGCGACATAGAAGAAGACGATGGGATCTGGAATCAATTCGGCGAGATTGGAATTTAGAAGCAACCGGAGGCGTCGTTGCTCGGCGAGATCACAACTATCCAGGGCGGCACTGGCAGGCTCGTACAGATCAATCCACGCATGGTAGACACGGACACCAGGCGCGGCGACGACGTACACAACGGTTCGTCCACGAGCGTGTCGCGCGCGAGGCCTGGCCTTATAACAGGTGCAACCCAGGCGGTGCTATTGTGCGTAGAGGCCCAAGGAACTGGGTTTCAATGCAGTTGAAGGTAGTCACTGGTTTAAGGGTCCGATGTTACGCAGGTGATTAGTACGAGGGCGCACGCAGGAAGCTGCAGAATACGCAGAGGCAAATGTGAGATTTGTTTGTGATAAAAAGGGAAGCCCGATGTAAGTCTTTGTATGTGATTGGAGTTCTGGAAGGCAAAGCTCAATTGAGTTCTTGGGAGGAGCGTAGTGCAGCAGTTGGAATAAAAGAAATAATAGGTTGCTAGAGACTCACGTCAGTTTTGCATGGAAGTTGTTTCTTTCATCAAGTTTGCTGCTAACTGCACTCAGGGACTGTACATGGGAGTTAGCCAGAGAATCATTATCAAAGGCAATGACAATATACGGAGGGTGACGAGCGTATAAGGTTCTGGAGGAATCTAGAGTGCACCGTGACAGGATCATGCAAACACAGGGCGTCAAAGCAATGCACGGAGATGTGCGGGGCAGACACGATGCAGAGTGGAGCATGGTTGCAATCGGATAATTTCGACTGGGTCGGACTGGATTGTCTGATGGACTGACGTGGATGTTGGTGAAAGCAGAAGATGGCGGTGATTTCAGCGACGATGACATATGAGCGTGATGCTGATGGTGGCCAACTTCTGGGGCGTGGAAACACGTGGTGCAGGCCTAAGGGTTTGTGCGGCTTCGACAGACTATGGCGCGGGGTTGATTCAAGACGGTGCACATGAGAGATTGGAGTCGACAGGGCGTGGGAGGGTGGCACGTACAACCACCATGAAGTCATGTTGAAGGTGGAGATGGAGTCTGATGGACGACTTCACTCTGTGTTGATGGAGGGGCTACGGCATAAATGCATGGAGAGTCGAAGCCTATTTCAGCGGGATAGCGAGAGACACGTGGATCGGACTGGGTACCAGTGGTCTGATGGAGACGTGATATTTGTCATCGATTGGTGATGATTGATGGTTCTCTGCAGTGGGAGTTGAGGCAGTGTGGGCTAGCTACCCGGGAGACTCGACTAGGACAGCAGAGGCTCGACGCAGTGATAGCGGTGAGGCGTGCGGTAAGCACGGGACACAGCGACAGGCCAATGCACTGGTGGTCAGACATGTGGTCATACAAATTGTGTAGGGGGTGCTGAAGCAGTGTTGACGAGTACTGGATTCATGCTGGTGACTGGGTCTATCGGTGTTGGAAGATGGACAGGAGTTGACCATGGAGAATCTGAGAAAGTGGCAGAGAGTCTGAAATTGTCAAAAGCTGAGAGAGTACACGGCCGAATATTCTGTGGTGTTCAGTGCACATGGCAAAGTGCGGATGACAAGTATAGAAGGAGGCGGAGTGCTATAGTCGTGGGACATGCCAGAGACTATCCGGAAGAAGGGTGAGACAACTGCGAATTTGACTCGAGGTGACTACAAGCAATGGTGAAATTCCTTCAAGTTTCATATAGATGGTCAAGAAAGGAGCGGTGCTGTTGAGTTCAGGTAACTCTTATGTGTGACACCCAATATGTGAGTTGTTCATTTTCACGCAGACAGTGATCGGTGTGTGATGGTGTTCGACGGATACTCCGGATGTTAGGAGCACCAAGTAGAGTAACGAGGAACTTAATTTTGCTCGAGTATTGACTGTGAGGAAGACGAGAAGGGACTACAGTTGCAGGTGGAGTCACGTGGAGTATGGGAGTAGCAGAGGTGCTCATGACGTATCTCAACTCCAATGTACATGGAGGTTTGACGCACACACGAATTCAAGGTGGTGGAGAATATCCGCCAAGGTGGAGTTTGTTAGAGTTGTGTCGAATATTATTGTACAAGATAGGTTACAGTTGGACTTGGTTTGGGACTGTGTGTAGACAGGGTAGGAGTCGTGTCCAAGTAGGACACTTGTATCCTAGACTTCTCATATATAGCGGGGGTAGACACATGATGTAACAAATGCCAACATAATAGCACCGGAACGTGGGGGAGCCGGCGGCGTGTGCCAGTGCCCGGGCGGCCTGGGTGCGGTATTGTGACGGTGTGACGGGGAGGAGCGCCCATAGTCAGGCCCCGAGGATGTAGCCATATCGGTGAACCTCGTTAACAAATCTAGGTGTCGTGCCTCGTGTGATTGCTTGGTCCTCAGATGATCAACAGTATGCCTCAAATTTATTCTAACATCTTGTTATCCTTAATAGAAATGATACATACGTGTCATTTCCCCTTCTGTCACCGGGATCAAGCACCGTAAGATCGAACCCATCACAAAGCACCTCTTCCCATTGCAAGATAAATAGATCAAGTTGGCCAGAAAAACCAAATATCGGAGAAGAAATACGAGGCTATAAGCAATCATGCATATAAGAGATCAAAGAAGACTCAAATAACTTCCATGGATAAAAACATAGATCTAATCATAAACTCAAAGTTCATTGGATCCCAACAAACACACCGCAAAAAGAGTTACATCAAATAGATCTCGAAGAGACCATTGTATTGAGAATCAAAAGAGAGAGAGAGAGGAAGCTGTCGGTGTCAAAACCGGCGGATCTCGGGGTCCCAAACTGTGCGTCTTGGCCGGATGGTAACAGGAGACAAGGGACACGAAGTTTACCCAGGTTCGGGCCCTCTCGATGGAGGTAAAACCCTACTCCTGCTTGATTAATATTGATGATATGGGTAGTACAAGAGTAGATCTACCACGAGATCAAGGAGGCTAAACCCTAGAAGCTAGCCTATGGTATGATTGTTGTATGATGAAGCTGTCCTACGGACTAGAACCCTCCGGTTTATATAGACACCGGATAGGGTTAGGGTTACACAAAGTCGGTTACAATGGTAGGAGATCTTGAATATCCGCATCGCCAAGCTTGCCTTCCACGCCAAGGAAAGTCCCTTCCGGACACGGGACGAAGTCTTCAATCTTGTATCTTCATAGTCCAGGAGTCCGGCTGAAGGTATAGTCCGGCTATCCGAACACCCCCTAATCCAGGACTCCCTCAGTAGCCCCCGAACCAGGCTTCAATGACGACGAGTCCGGCGCGTAGATTATCTTCGGCATTGCAAGGCGGGTTCTTCTCCAAATTCTGTGCAGCTGTCGAATAATGTCCGGCTTTCATAGCGCTCCTTGGCTTCCACGCCCAATAATAGCCGCCCTCCACGTGTCAAACGAATACGAAAAGTCTGGGTGTTTACACATTTACACCCCTAGCCGCGTAAATGAGCCGCCTATTTAAAGGAATGGGGATTTAGATCCAAACCACACCTTCTCCCTTCCGCGAGGGTTCATCAGAGCGCATCCGACAAAGGTCCATTCCACCATGGCCAGCCGTCGCAACTCCTCCTCTCGCCCTTCCAGCCCTAAGCCCGGAGACTGGGAGAGGTGCTCCATCCCGCATAGTGAGTTAGTATCTTTCCAGACCAAGGGATTCCTCCCTCCGGCCTATATGGTCCCGGTTCGAGCCGAACTCGCCACCTATAATGGCGGAGAGTAGGCGAAGAGCGCCCCTACTCCCTCTAAAGGAGAGCGAGTATGCTTGGTCCCTTATCTAATAAGGGGGCTCGGATTTCCAATTCATCCGTTTCTCCGGGGGCTTCTGGAGTTCTACGGCCTCCAGCTGCACAACCTCACGCCTGCATCTATTTTGCATATCGCGGGCTTTGTCGCCCTTTGCGAGTTGTTCTTAGGGGTTGAGGCTCACTTCGCGTTGTGGAAGAGGCTATTCTGCCTGGTGCCCCGCTCTGAGAGGGGGTCAATATATCAAGTGGGCGGAGCCGAAGTATGGCGCATCGTCGGGACATGATATTTATACGGAACCCCAAAGAAGGCGTCCGAGGACTGGCCTTCGGAATGGTTTTATATAGAGGATGTACCGCTGCCGGATCCCGTTCGGATCGGCCTCCCTGAGTTCAGTAGTGCTCCCCTGAAGAAGCGCCTAAGCTGGCGTCCACGGAGCTCTCAGAAAGAAAGTGACAGGGACGTCCTTTACCTGATGGGCCGGATAAGACTGCTAGCCCATTCCGAATTAACCATGATTGGAGTCATGGCTGCATGTATCATGCGGGAGGTGCAGCCGCTTCAATATAGAAGCCACCCTATGTGGGATTTTAACGAGGAGGATGACGCCACTCGTTATGGCCGTAAGGGGCCGGAATCAGCTGACGCTCTATTAAATATCTTGTCCTCTTTGTACAAGGGAGAAGAGGAGGAATTCCTCCGCGTCAACCCACAGGGTGGATTCACTATGTACAACCCTCCAAGCTGGGTAAGCGGACAACCTTGCTTGCCCATCCGTTTTATATTCCCATGATTTAATATATAGTCTTAACGACTCCTACGCAGGAACTGCGCCAGGAAGTGAAGGATATAAATAGCCGTCCTCCACTGCCCGAGGATTCTGAACGGTCCCTCAATCCGGCCTTCGAAGAGGATCCAGACATTTCGGTGGAGCTGATTGACGGGGTGTTTCATCAGTTGAGCAGGGACAATGCCCTGGTGGCCATTACGGCCGATTACCCGGGGTTAATCCCGGCCTCCCAGGTGACAAAGACCGAAGCCTCATTTCCTTGAGAAGGATTCTATTCTCACGCATTTCAGTTTTTCTGACGATAACCGTGCTTTGCAGGGAAGGTTTCCGAGGCGGGAGGCCGAACCTGCGGCGGATAGCCAACGAGGGGCCGCGGGGCCCCGTGGGGTAAAAATAAATGTAGTCCGGACTGAGACGTCGGCACAAAGGTATAGCGCACCATCTATATCTCTGGTGTTATCCCTTCAGGGCATACTAACGCTTGTGCTCTCTTTAGGACGAAGAGACCTCGCCGAACTATATCCGGGGAGGTTGCCAATCGCGCCTCCACCAGCCAGGCTCCGACGCCTGGCCCGGAAGCGGCGGCGAACACAAGGCGCGCACCGGACGCTCCTCTGACAGAGGATGCGGACAGGCTGTCTGCCACCAATTCCGAAGTGGAGAGTGCCATGAACCACAGGCGTCGCCGGACAGTTCTTCGCGACGCTTGTTTCTCCCAAGAGGCATTGAATGCCTTCAATTCGGGAGATGCGTACCTCCGTGCCGCTCGAAATGGTTTAGCCAGAGCCACGGAGCAATATGTAAAAGACATACGGGTAAGAAATTTTTGGTAAATATATGTATATACCAGTAGCACCCGAGACTTGAAACAGTTAGAACAACTGATTTAAGGATCATTTGTCATGCAAGTTCTTGCAGAAAAGAATACCCTACTGTCCCAGGAGCTGGAAGAGTGCAAAGCCCAACTTAAGGCCGCACTAGCCGCGGCAGGGGAGCCCAAAGAGACCCCCTCTGGTAATCCATGCTTCGAAAGATAAATATGTTGCGAAGTGCAGCGTAGGTGTAAATCTGACGAATCATATTGCAGATGGCGCCGGAATTGATCCGGAGAGGCAACAACTCTTACGCCAGCTAAAGGCCGGTGAGAGTATGCTGACAAGGGTGAGGCAGGAGAAGAATGATCTTCAGGATGCCAACACCAAGCTAGACCTTGAACTTAAAGATGTTCGTGGCCAGCTGTCGGACTCCGCGAAGGAGAATCAGCGGCTTCGACGCGGCATATTTAGTAAGTGCTTAAACGAACTTTGAAAAAAAAGTTCGGCGAAGAAGTCGACTAACAGAGTAATGTCTGTAGGGATGCTAACAGGTCGTCCTGCAGAGGAGATGCCCGGTTCGACGGGTGACCTTCTTCCCGAGCTCTCGCAACTGCACGAGCAAGCTCAGCAGGCTATGCGAGGCGTTGCCCAAGCCTTATGGCCTTCCCACTCCATGCCCGAGGGCCTTGGAGAGCTTGCGGAGAAGCTTAAGGGAGCTCGGCGGCGCTTCCGGTTGTGGAAAATATCGGCCTGCCGACAAGGCTCTAGGGAGGCCTGGGCCATGGTGAAGACCCGGTTTACGAAGTCTGACCCAAACCACATGGCCGAGGTCGGACCTGTGGGGCCTGATGGGAAGGAGATCCCTGTAAGCTTAGTATACGACCAAGTAGAATTGGCCGCAAAGTATTCCAGCAGGACTGTAAATTAGACAGCCTGTTAGATGGTATAGAAGAGGAATACAATCAGTCAGAGTGACTATGTAATTGTTTAATTGACATGTGTAATGCCTTCTAGCCGGATTGTAGATCGTTTGTCATTGCCGACCTTTTCGCTTCTACCTCGGGACCTGACGGTCCGGAGTGTGTCCGAATACCCAACTGGTTATGTATGAACTGGGGTATGCATGGAGACCAGGCGTAGGGGTCATTAGTGCTTTATCAGACAAGTGCCCAACTAGTTATGTTATATTACATGGTTAGTAAGAAACATCTTCCAGAGAGAATAGTTCCGTTAGGGGTTCCTTTCTCTGGGAGGCATGCCCTAAAGTGCATGTCCGGACTGCAAATGCAGGAATATCATCCGGGGGCATGTATATGAATAAGTAAAAAGGGTCGTCTTTTAGTTCACCGACCGAATATTCCCTTAAGAACGCTAGCTTTCGGCTTCACCCAGTCTGAGGTACACATCCGGCTGATCCGGCAGTAACAATCGCAGAGGTGCTCCCTTTACCGCCTAGCCGAACAATCGGGAATGTAGGGGTAAGCACAGGAGCCAGGCAACCCAGCTTGGCCAAAACTTAAGTCATATCGATGCATATAATGGTGAAGAAAAGGTTCATGCGGAAGTTTGACGCATGTGTTGGGCGTGAAACCCATATAAATAAGCTTCTGTTAAAGAAGCCCCCAGGTTTAATGAGCGGGGTAGCGTGTCACTTGATGAGCCTTTAAGGGCTATAAGAGAAAAAGGGGGGAAGGAGACAAATGTAAGACAGAAAATGTAAAAAATGGACAAAGGAAGGAGACAAACACAAAGTCCGGCGCTAGGCATAGAATCTTCGGAGACGGGCGGCGTTCCATGGGTTCGGCTCGAGTCGGTTATCCGACGCATCTCGCAGGCGGTACGCTCCACCAGTCAGGACTTGATCGATTATGAAGGGACCTTCCCACTTGGGCTTGAGTTTGTCCTTTTTCTTATCCGGCAGGCGTAGAACTAGTTCGCCAACATTGTAATTTTTGGCCCGTACTTCTCTGCTTTGATATCTTCGAGCCTGCTGTTGATAAAATGCGGAACAGGCTTTTGCCACGTCACGCTCCTCCTCCAAGGCATCCAAGTTGTCCCGCCGATCGAGCTCGGCTTCTCTTTCTTCGTACATGCGCACTCGAGGTGAGTCATGAGTTATGTCGCAGGGCGGAACTGCCTCTGCGCCGTACACCATAAAGAATGGTGTGTATCCGGTGGTGCGATTTGGTGTGGTCCGCAGCCCCCAGAGTATGGAGTCGAGCTCCTCTACCCAGTGTGTGTTAGATTCCTTGAGGGACCGCACTAATCTAGGTTTAATGCCGCTCATGATAAGACCATTTGCACGTTCGACCTGGCCGTTGGTTTGTGGGTGATAGACGGAAGCATAGTCGAGCTTGATGCCCATGTTTTTGCACCAGAGTTTTACCTCGTCGGCGGTGAAGTTTGTGCCGTTATCGGTGATGATGCTGTGGGGGACGCCGTAACGGTGTACAACCCCGGATATGAAGTCTATCACAGGTCCGGATTTGGCCGTCTTGACAGGCTTGGCTTCTATCCATTTGGTGAACTTATCCACCATGACCAGTAAGTATTTTTGCTTGTGGGTTCCGCCTTTAAGGGGTCCAACCATGTCAAGCCCCCAGACCGCGAAAGGCCAAGTGATGGGGATAGTTCGGAGGGCGGTGGGTGGCATATGGCTTTGGTTTGCGAAAAGCTGGCAACCGACACATCGTTGGACCAAGTCCTGAGCGTCTGCTCGGGCCGTCGGCCAGTAAAAGCCCGTACGGAAAGCCTTGCTTTCAAGGGACCGAGCTGCAGCATGGTGGCCACTGAGTCCGGCATGAATTTCAGCCAGCAGGTTCCACCCTTCCTCTTTGGAGATACACCTTTGAAGGACTCCGGTAGTGCTTTTCTTATAAAGCTCTCCCTCGTGGACTTTATAGGCTTTAGATCGCCGTACTATGCAGCGTGCCTCGTTTTGGTCCTCTGGGAGTTTCTGCCTAGTAAGGTAGGCTAGGAATGGCTCTGTCCACGGGGCGATGACTGCCATTATTACGTGGGCTGAAGGTGTAATTTCGGTGGCAGAGCCTCCAATTATGTCAGATTGTTCGGCGTCGAGTGGTGCGGTTAGGTCTGGGCTATTATCTGCGGGTTCCCCCTCCCATGCTACGGATGGCTTGAATAGTCTTTCTAAAAAGATGTTGGGGGGACTGCATCGCGTTTTGCTCCAATGCATGCCAGGACATCCGCTGCCTGATTGTTTTCTCGGGCTATATGATGAAACTCCAACCCTTCGAACCGAGCTGACATTTTTAGGACGACATTGCGGTAAGCTGCCATTTTGGGATCCTTGGCGTCGAAGTCTCCGTTTATTTGGGATATCGCGAGGTTCGAGTCCCCGCGTACCTCTAGGCGTTGAATGCCCATGGATACTGGCATCCGGAGACCATGTAGGAGGGCCTCATATTCGGCTGCATTGTTGGAGTCCGTGTACATGATCTGGAGCACATATTGAACCGTGTCTCCTGTGGGGGATGTCAAGACGACACCAGCCCCTAGTCCGGCCAACATTTTGGAGCCGTCGAAATGCATGATCCAGTTTGAATATGTGCCGTACTCTTTAGGGAGCTCGGCCTCTGTCCATTCTGCGACGAAGTCGGCCAAAACTTGCGATCTAATAGCTCGCCGTGGCTTATAGGTTATGTCGAACGGGAGGAGCTCGATGGCCCATTTTGCGATCCGGCCCGTTGCATCGCGGTTGTTCATAATATCGTTGAGTGGTATTTCCGAGGCTACTGTTATGGAACACTCTTGAAAGTAGTGTCGTAGCTTCCGGGACGCCATGAATACCGCGTATGCAATCTTTTGATAATGCGGGTACCGTGATTTGCATGGAGTGAGGACGGTGGACACGTAATAAACCGGCCTTTGAAGGGGGAGTTTGTGTCCGTCCGTTTCCCGCTTGATGACGAGCACTACGCTGACAACTTGATGGGTTGCTGCAATGTACAATAGCATTGGTTCGCCGGTGTTTGGCGCGGCCAGGACTGGGTTTGTTGCCAATATAGCTTTTATTTCATCGAGTCCTGCCGTGGCAGCATCCGTCCACTCGAAGTGTTCGGTGCATCGAAGGAGGCGATAAAGGGGCAGTGCCTTTTTCTCCCAAGCGAGAGATAAAGCGGCTTAGAGCCGCCACACATCCGGTTAATTTTTGTATTTGTTTGAGGTCATTTGGGATATCCAGTTGCGATAAAGCTCGGATCTTGGCTGGATTTGCTTCAATTCCTCTACCGGATACAATGAAGCCCAAAATCTTTCCGGCTGGAACGCTGAAAACGCATTTTTCCGGGTTCAGCTTGATGCGTATTTTCGGAGGTTATCGAATGTTAGCCTCAAGTCGTCTACTAGAGATTCGACATGTCTTGTTTTGACGACCACATCATCCACGTACGCCTCCACTGTCTTGCCAATCTGGTTTGCCAGACATGTCTGGATCATGCGCTGATATGTTGCGCCGGCGTTTTTCAGCCCGAAGGGCATTGTGTTGAAGCAGAATGGGCCGTATGGTGTGATGAATGCTGTTGCGGCTTGGTCTGATTCTGCCATCTTGATTTGATGGTAACCGGAGTATGCGTCGAGGAAACACAACGAATCGTGTCCTGCGGTAGCATCGATAATTTGATCGATACGGGGGAGGGGGAAGGGATCCTTTGGGCAAGCCTTGTTAAGGTCTTTAAAATCGACACACAGGCGCCAGGATTTGTGCTTCTTTGGTACCATGACCAGGTTTGCTAGCCAGTCCGGATGTTTTATGTCTCTAATGAATCCGGCCTCCAATAGCTTGGCTAGCTCCTCTCCCATAGCTTGTCTCTTGGGTTCGGAAAAATGCCGAAGGGCTTGTTTGACAGGTTTGAATCCTTTTAGGATATTTAAGCTGTGTTCGGCCAGCCTGCGTGGGATTCCTGGCATGTCTGAAGGGTGCCAGGCGAAGATGTCCCAGTTTTCACGTAGAAATTCTCGCGGTGTGGCGTCCATATCAGGGTTTAATCGTGCCCCGATGGAAGCTGTTTTATTGGGGTCCGTTGGATGGACCTGGAATTTAACTATTTCGTCTGCTGGCTTAAAGGGTGTGGATTTGGTTCTCTTGTCGAGTATCACATCATCCCTGTTAACTGTGGAGCGCAGTGCAGTCAGTTCCTCGGCTGCTAAGGCTTCGGATAGTGCCTCCAGGGCTAATGCGATTGTCTTGTTTTCGGCGCGGAGTGCTATGTCCGGATCACTAGCGAGAGTGATAATTCCGTTCGGCCCGGGCATCTTGAGCTTCATGTACCCGTAATGGGGTATTGCTTGGAAGATTGTAAATGCTCCCCGCCCTAGTAGGGCGTGATATCCGCTGTTGAACGGGGCCACCTGAAATGTGACCTCTTCGGATCTGTAATTATCCGGTGTGCCGAACACCACATCTAGTGTGATTTTTCCTGTGCAGCGCGCTTCCTGACTGGGGATTATTCCTCTAAAGGTTGTGCTACTTCGCTCAACGCGGCTCCAGTCTAATCCCATTTTTTGAAGGGTTTCCTCATAAATGAGGTTCAATCCGCTGCCTCCATCCATGAGTACCTTGGTGAGGCGAAAGCCGCCACTATTGGACTGAGGACCAATGCGGCTGGTGCTCGGGCTGTTCGGAATTTAGGTTCATCACTCGCGTTGAAGGTAATAGCCGTGTCGCTCCATGGGTTTATTGTTGCTACGTGATAGACTTCGGCAAGGCTGCGGAGTGTTCTTTTTCGCATATTATTTGATGCAAAGGTCTCGAAGACTGTGAGAACGGTACTGGTGTCCCCGGGGTGGTTTTCTGTGGCCTCCGAAATTAAGAGGTCCTTGCCAATTTTGGCCACCTGCCGGAGTATCCAACATGCTCTAAGGTTGTGAGTTGGTGTGGCGTCCTCTGTACTGTGAATTTTACAAGGTCCATCAAGCCATCTTTCCAGTACGGTTCCATGCTTTGTAGAGGGTTTTGGTTTTTTGGTGTTTAACCCGGGTGTCTTACGATGATGCACTCTCTTTGTTCGGACGGGATTGCTATTCAAGGCCAGATTATCCCAAAATTTTATTTCAGTTTTCCAGGCACTTTCCATCGCACAATACTTTTGTACTATGGACGCCAAGTCAGCGAAGCGTGTAATATCACGACGACTTATGGCGTTAAGGATTCCCTCGTCCGTGCAATTACTGCAAAAGATTGATACTGCGTCTCCCTCGCGGCAATCCTTTATCCTGTTCATAACCAGGAGGAATCTGGCCCAGTAATGATGTACTGCTTCCTCGGGTTTTTGCCTGATTTGGGAAAGATCGCTTATGTTCGGGTGGGCGGGTGGAGTTGAATTCGAAACCTCGCCCAATCTAAGATTCAAAGGCCGAAGAGCTTCCGAACTCTGAGGTTCGGATTCTTGGATGTTGTCCAATGAGTCTAGCCCGTTGCCTGATTCTAAGCTCAGGTCTCGAGTTACATCCTCCCCTCCGCGGGTATCCGGCTTGAAGGGGTCGGGAATTCGGACGTAACTAGTCCTTAAAATAGATGAAGGGTCGCCGCACTGCGCCTCTACCACGGCGACATGGTGGGTGACCTGGGGAGAGTTAATTTCTCTTAGATCGGGTTTAAGCCCAACCTGGTCGTAATCCCTGGCGATCCCCAGGGTGGCGATGCGATCCAAGAGCTCATTTACGGAAGAGAGCTCCATCGGATCCAGCTGCTCGACAAGTTCCGAGCTGACGCGAAGGTTGCTTTTGATGACCCGAGAGGTCACCGTCGGCGCAACGGCCGAACAGGCGGTCATGAGAAAACCACCTAGCCGGAGAGTCTGGCCGTCAGCCAAGGCTCCCTTAGTGACGGCGCCGTCTTTAAAGACGGGAGGAGGCATCCTTCCTGATTGCGACGGCACAGAGGAACTCTCAATGAAAGCACCAATGTCGGTGTCAAAACCGGCGGATCTCGGGTAGGGGGTCCCGAACTGTGCGTTTAGGCCGGATGGTAACAGGAGACAAGGGACACGAAGTTTACCCAGGTTCAGGCCCTCCCGATGGAGGTAAAACCCTACTCCTGCTTGATTAATATTGATGATATGGGTAGTACAAGAGTAGATCTACCACGAGATCAAGGAGGCTAAACCCTAGAAGCTAGCCTATGGTATGATTGTTGTATGATGAAGTTGTCCTACGGACTAGAACCCTCCGGTTTATATAGACACCGGATAGGGTTAGGGTTACACAAAGTCAGTTACAATGGTAGGAGATCTTGAATATCCGCATCGCCAAGCTTGCCTTCCACGCCAAGGAAAGTCCCTTCCGGACACGAGACAAAGTCTTCAATCTTGTATCTTCATAGTCCAGGAGTCCGGCTGAAGGTATAGTCCGGCTATCCGAACACCCCCTAATCCAGGACTCCCTCAGAAGCCATCTAGCTGCTAACTACGAACCCGTAGGTCTACAATGAACTACTCACGCATCATCGAAGAGGCACCAATGGGCATGATGAACCCCTCCGTGATGGTGTCTAGATTGGATCTGGTGTTTCTGGAACTTGCGACGACTGAATTAATTTTCGTCGACTCCCATAGGGTTTCTGGAATATTGGGGTATTTATAGAGCAAAGAGGCTGTGCGGGAGGCCACCGAGGTGGACACAACCCACCAGGGCGTGCCTGAGCCTCCAGGCGCGCCCTGGTGCCTTGTGCTCACCTCGGGCTCCCTCTTGTGTACTTCTTTGGCCCACTAGATGTCTTCTGGTCCAAAAAAATCCACAAAAAGTTTCGCTGCATTTGGACTCCGTTTGGTATTGATTTCCTGCATGTAAAAAACATGCAGAAAATAGCAACTAGCACTGGGCACTATGTCAATAGGTTAGTACCAAAAAATGATATAAAATTATTGTAAAACATCCAAGAATGATAATATAACAACATGGAACAATAAAAAAAATTATAGATACGTTGGATACGTATCAGCATCACCAAGCTTAATTCCTGCTCGTCCTTGAGTAGGTAAATGATAAAAACAAATTTTTTGATGTGGAATGCTGCCTAACATGTTCATCACATAATCTTTTCTTTGTAGCATGGACATTTGGACTTTTATATGGTTCAAAGCAATAGTCTAGTTTTGACATGAGGACTTTAATGCTCAAGCATATCAACAAGCAACCATGTCTTTCTAAATATCAACACTAAAGCAAGTTATCCCTAGCCCGTTATGCTCAATCATTGATCCATTCATGAAACACACTCGCATATTAGCTACACCCAATGCTCAAGTACGATCATAGTGCCCCTTAGTTGGTGCTTTATATGAGAAGATGGAGACTCAAGTAAAAATAAAAATTGCATAAAGTAAAAGAAAGGCCCTTCGCAGAGGGAAGAAGGGATTTGTAGAGGTGCCAGAGCTCAAAGCGAAAAAGATAGATAAAAACATTTTGGGAGGCACGCTTTTCCTGTCAACGAAAATGATAGAGTAGTTCCCAATACTTTCCATGCTAGATATATCATAGGCGGTTCCCAAACAGAAAATAAAGTTTATTCCTTTTTCCACCATACTTTCACTTTCCATGGCTAACCGTATCCACGGGTGCCTTCCATACCAACACTTTCCAAGGAATTTATTATTTGACAACATAAAGTAAATTCATTTTTCATTTCGGGGCTGGGCATCCCTAATACCTTTGTCGTACTCTCGTGCAATGACAAGCGAACAAACACTCATCGTGAGAATAACACTTCTAGCATGGAAATATATTAGCCACCCCCTAGCGTTTCATGAGAGGTACGAGCACACAAAAGAGAAGTTTATTTTGAAAATTAGAGATGGCACATGCAAATTTGCTTAGAACGGGACGGAAATACTGCATATAGGTAGGTATAGTGGACTCATATGGCAAACCTGGTTTAAAGGATTTTGGATGCACAAGTAGTGATCATACTTAGTGCAAATGAAGGCTAGCAAAAGATTGAGAAGCGACCAACCAAGAAACGGAAAATCTCATAAGCAAGCATTGAACATAATTAACACCGAATAATGCACCACAAGTAGGATTTAATTTAATTGCATAACTATTGTCTTTCGTACTCGCATAGGGAATCACAAACCTTAACACCAATATTCTTACTAAAGCACAATTACTCATCAACATGACTCACATATCACATCATCATATCTCAAAACTATTACAAAGAATCAAGTTTATTTTGTCCAATGATCTTCATGGAAGTTTTTATTGTATCCTCCTTGGATATCTATCACTTTGGGACTAGTTTCATATGTTGTCTTTTTAATAAGCTCAAACAAATATAAGTGAAGATCATGAGCATAATATTTCTTTATCTCAAATAAATCTAAGTGAAGCAAGAGAGAATTTCTTAAAAAAATTACTAACTCCCAAATAAATCTAAGTGAAGCATGAGAGCATTTCTTCAAAAATAACAAAGCACACCGTGCTCAAAAAGATATAAGTGAAGCACTAGAGAAATTCCATAGCTCATAAAGATTTAAGTGAAGCATACAGAGCAATTCTAACAAGTCAGAGCATAATTTTGGCTCTCTCAAATAGGTGTGTCCAGCAAGGATTCAAGACTTAGAATAAAAATCAAAACAAGCAAAGACTCATATCATACAAGACGCTCCAAGCAAAACTCATACTATGTGACGAATAAAAATATAGCTCCGAGTAAAATACCGATGGTCGTTAGAAAAAGAGGGGATGCCACTCGGGCATCCCCAAGCTTAGTTGCTTGCTTCTCTTTGGAGAATAGCTTGGGATGCCATGGGAATCCCCAAGCTTAGGCTCTTCTTACTCCTTATTCCTTCATCCATCGTAATATCACCCAAAACTTGAAAACTTCAATCGCAGAAAACTCAACAAAACCTTCATGAGATCCGTTAGTATAAGAAGGCAAATCACTACTATAAGTACTATTGCAAACCCATTCATATTTTATTTTTGCATTATATATATATCATATTCCAACTTTTCTATGGCAAAAACTCTTCAAAGAAAACCACAAAATCATCAAAACAAGCACACAATGCAAAGAAAACAGAATCTATCAAAAATAGAACAATCTGTAGCAATCAGGGAACTTCGAATACTTCTGTAACTCCAAAAATTCTGAAAAACTACGATAACGTGTGCAATTTGTATATCAATCTTGTGTAAAAAATTCAGAGCAAAAGCACGTTTCTGTGATTTACTAAAATTATTTTTCTGAGCGCAAAAGTTTCTATTTTTCAACAAGATCAAATCGACTATCACCCAACATGATCCCAAAGGCTTTGCTTGGCACAAACACTAATTTAAACCACTAAAACACTTCTAACCAGAGGCATAATTGGGTATTTTATTAAAAACATCAAGAAAAGCAAAAAGCAAAAAGATACAAGTTGGGTTGCCTCCCAACAAGCGCTATCGTTTTACGCCCCTAGCTAGGCATAAAGCAAGGATCTAAGTATTGTCATCTTTGTTTCTAGATCCATAAGATGCCCTCATGATTGATTCATATGGTGGCCTAATTCTTCTTCTAGGGAAGTGTTCCATACCCTTCCTTAGTGTAAATTGAAAATTAATATTGCCTTCTTTCATATCAATCACATCACCAATAGTACGTAAAAACGGTCTACCTAGAATAATTGGACAAGGCGGATTGCAATCAATATCAAGAACAAAAAAATCTATGGGCACATAGTTCCTATTTGCAAGAATAAGAACAACCACTACTGAGGATGCTGCTAATGTGACACTACGATCAGAGACCCTTCGACGAAACTGTGTGCGATGCAATAATCGCAAACTGTGGTGTAAAAAACCCGTCAAAAAAGGTGCAAAACGATTGCAATGGAGGATGCATCAAGCATGGTTCAGATTTTAGTTGCGTGTGCCATGCAGGGCATACGGTTCAGTTCAATTAACTGTTTGCGATGAGGAGGAACAAAAGAAATAGGAAGCCAGATGAAGGTGTGTGTGTGATATACAACACACGGTTCACTCGGATGAACTGTTTGTGATTAGGCAACACAAAAGAAACAATCAGCCAGATCAAGGTGTGTGCGATATACGGCATGCGGTTCACTCGGATGAACTATTTGTGTAGAGACAAGAGAACATAAATGGTTCAATATAACAAGATGTGTGTGATATGCGGCAAACATGTCTATAATCAGAAATGTATGCGAAGACCGATAATAACACAGACGGTTGCTGCTAATAAGACGTGTGTGTTGTGCGATGGGATTGCATACAGAACAACAACACACACACACACACACACACACACACACACACACACACACACACACACTTATAATGACATGGTTGCATAACCAAATTAAACATCCACTTACATAGGTGGCTACTACAACCATGGCATTTGCACACACCAAAGTAAACTATTACATGCATAATTACATAGGTGGCTACTACACGCATGACATTTCCACACACCAATAAAGTAAACAATATATTACATGCATGATTAACTAGAATAAACGACCATCTGATCATCATCTACTTCTTGTGACGTTTGCTCTGCTTGTGGCTCGATCCGGGCTCGTCGATTTGGGTAACGAGGCACTTCCTCATGTCAACGATCCGCCTGTGCATCTCGTAGCATGTGTACACGCTCTTGGCCGCGAACCCGAGGTGAGGTCATCCAGTTGCCGCATCCAGGCCCTGTGCCAGAATACGGGACTTGTTCTCTGGGCATCCCGCTTCATCTTTTCGTAGTAGAGGTCGATGATGGCCGAGGCGAGTTCAACCAGGGAGTCCTTGTTCATGCTGCCCCAGACCCTGTTATGGTCATGGATTTCGACAAGGTTCTTGCAAGCCAAGCCTGTAACACTGAGCGCTTTTACATCGTCGGTGGTTTCCACCGTGGCAAACTTGTAGTCGGTGCTATTGACAAACCTGTTGAAACGGTCGCAAGGCTCTGTAGCCATGCAGTAGTGGTAGATGAGGACATGACGGCGCACGCACAAATTGGCGACGACAACCTTCTGATCTATGCTGGGATGACCGGTGGTGTACTGGAGGTCGATGCCGACCACCTTGTACTTGTCTCGAGCAAGCAACTACTCAACGCTGTTGATGTAGTCGTCCACCACGGCCGGGTCGATGGTTTACACCACCGAGAGATCTGTCTCCCTCGCGTGGGTCTCCACTCTATGCTCACCGAACTCCATTGGAGCGCCGCTAGACACCCCCTCTCTATGTGTTGTCGTGGGTGTGCTTGTTGTGTTGTGGGGCGCGATCGAAAGGTTGAAGAGACTAAGGTTATAATGGCCGCGGGAATTAAAGGGGAAGCCGGATGGCCAGGAATATTGGCAGGCCCTGATGGCAGTTCTAATTTGCAGCGCATAACTCCATCATGCCGCACGTAACTACATCACGTGGCAACGCGCGCGGCGCAACCGCATGCATATGGGACTCCGACGTGATCGTGTGCACGCCCAACCGCTGGCAGAGCGCGCACGGAGGGATGCGAGCAGAGCGCTCCGCAGTCGCGTCAACGGCGAGCAACCATATATATATATATATATATATATGCATATAGCAGTTAAACACGCAAGGAAAAGCTGTCCACAAGCCCAACACACCGACGGACGCGAGCAGAGCGCGCCGCGGCGCTTAACGGCGAGCACAACGTGTTGTGGCGCCTAACGACGAGCAGAGCTTGCCGAGGGACGCGAGCAGAGGCCGGCACAGTGATACGTGGCAAATAAGGCGAACTGTGCGAGCGATGTCGGAGACATCAAGCACGAATCAGATTAGAGTTGCGTGTGTGATACGTGGCATACAATTAATCCATCCGAGCTGTTTGTGATGGAATAAGCCATGTGTGTTGTGGGCAAATGCTTGCTGGTATATAACCTTAAATTTAACCAAAAAAGTGTAATGCATGTTACAAAAATTGTATAGCTGGAAACTACGTTCAAATACGAATCCAACGATATAATCTTTGGCGACATGCATTCGTATTTTATTAGTTAAATCCTACTTATAAACCAGGACGGGTGTATAGTAGGTAATTAAATTGCAAATGTTTTTTTTGTATTAACCGTATGTGTACGTGTCCTTTCGTCCTCCTCTTGCACGTCTTGTCACCCCTCTGCCGCAAATGGCTTACAGCACAAGCTTGCGCAGCGCGCGGGGGCATTCTTTTGGCCAAACGATGGCTCGAAGTGGCACCAATGAATCATCGGTGAGACCGTTCTCGCGCAACCTCGCAGGTTCCCGCGCAAGCTTCCCGCTCGACTCGGTGAAATCCCCCAAAATCCCAATGCTTACCAGCCTGCTATATAAACCCTGACGGCCAGCGAGTCCTGCGTCGCATTTTCCCCTCCCTCCCTGTAGCTTATCTCGTCTGCTTGTCCCACAGTCGCCAATGGCACTAGTCCGTCGTCGTTGCTCAGCCACTCCGCTGTCATCAGAGCATAGCTCTAGCTGGGAGGCTACACCGTGGCGGCGGCTCAGTCCCCGGCGTAGTGTAGTGCGCGTGGCGTCCCTGTTGGGTGTGCGCAGAACACCCACCACACGTTCCGCCGCCGCTGCCCGTAAGCATCTATTGCCGGCCGCCGTTGCCGCCACACCATCGTCGAAAGCCAGGGCCATCGCTCGCTCCATCGCCGCGGCCCGTAGGCGGGAGGTGGTTGTTGTGGCTGCCACCCCACTGTCGGCCATCACCCACTCCACCACCATGGCCCGAAGGCGGGAGGTGGCCGTCGTGGCCGCCACCCCATTGCCGGCCATCACCCGCTCCGCCACCGCGGCCCGAAGGCAGGAGATGGCCGTCGTGGCCGCCAGCCCACCGTCGACCACCGGGATCATCACCTGCTCCGCCACCGTCGCCCGAAGGAGGGAGGCAGAGGTGGAGGCCTGCATGTGCGTCAGCGACCTTGTGTGCTACATTGAGTTCCTGCGGGAGGAGGAGGAGCGCCTCGTCGAGCATGCAAAGAGCCTTACCGCAACCGTGGCTGCAACACACGCCGATGCAGAGGCGAGGAATCAGGAGATCTACGAGCAGTCCGGCCGCTTCAAGAGGGATCGTCTGGAGCGGCAGTGGGCGTTCGAGCTGGCGAGTGTCGCTGAACATGCAGCAGCGGCAGGCACCGTATTGCATTTGTCCAGCTCGTCGATAGGCTCCTCCTCCTCCTCTTCCTCTTACTGAGAGCGCTCGGCAGAGGAGAGGCTGCCGGAAGTAGCACAAATCCCCTCCGTAGTAGTAGTATTTAGGGGCTATTTTGTTCAGTTCATCTGACTATAGATGTGTGGTGGAACTGTACAACGTACTTAAAATTAGCTAGTATATATAGTTGAACTTGTTGGAAATATGCCCTAGAGGCAATAATAAAATGATTATTATTATATTTCCTTGTTCATGATAATTGTCTATTGTTCATGCTATAATTGTGTTATCTGGAAATCGTAATACATGTGTGAATACATAGACCACAACATGTCCCTAGTGAGCCTCTAGTTGACTAGCTTGTTGATCAACAGATAGTCATGGTTTCCTGACTATGGACATTAGATGTCATTGATAACGGGATCACATCATTATGAGAATGATGTGATGGACAAGACTCAATCCTAAGCCTAGCACAAGATCGTGTAGTTCGTTTGCTAAAGCTTTTCCAATGTTAAGTATCATTTCCTTAGACCATGAGATCGTGTAACTCCCGGATGCCGTAGGAGTGCTTTGGGTGTGCCAAACATCACAACATAACTGGGTGACTATAAAGGTATACTACAGGTATCCCCGAAAGTATCTGTTGGGTTGACACGGATCGAGACTGGGATTTGTCACTCCGTATGACGGAGAGGTATCTCTGGGCCCACTCGGTAATGCATCATCATAATGAGCTCAATGTGACCAAGTGTTTGGTCACGGGATCATGTATTACGATACGAGTAAAGTGACTTGAATCACGAGATTGAACGAGGTATTGGGATACCGACGATCGAATCTCGGGCAAGTAACATACCGATTGACAAAGGGAATTGTATACGGGATTACTTGAATCCTTGACATCGTGGTTCATCCGATGAGATCATCGAGGAGCATGTGGGAGCCAACATGGGTATCCAGGTCCCGCTGTTGGTTATTGACCGGAGAGTTGTCTCGGTCATGTCTGCGTGTCTCCCGAACCCGTAGGGTCTACACACTTAAGGTTCGGTGACGCTAGGGTTGTAGAGATATTAGTATGCGGTAACCCGAAAGTTGTTCGGAGTCCCGGATGAGATCCCGGACGTCACGAGGAGTTCCGGATTGGTCTAGAGGTAAAGATTTATATATAGGAAGTCCAGTTTCGGCCATCGGGAAAGTTTTGGGGGTCATCGGTATTGTACCGGGACCACCAGAAGGGTCCTGGGGGTCCACCGGGTGGGGCCACCTATCCCGGAGGGCCCCATGGGCTGAAGTGGGAAGGGAAACCAGCCCCTGGTGGGCTGGTGCGCCCCCCTTGGGCCTCCCCCTGCGCCTAGGGTTGGAAACCCTAGGGGTGGGGGGCGCCCCACCTGACTTGGGGGCAAGTCCCCCCTTGGCTGCCCCCTTGAGATGCATCTCTAGGGGGCCGGCGCCCCCCTAGACCCCTATATAAAGAGGGCAGGAGGGAGGGCAGCCGCACCTAAGCCCTGGCGCCTCCCTCTCCCTCCCGTGACACCTCTCCTTCTCGCTGAGCTTGGCGAAGCCCTGCCGAGATCCTCGCTACTTCCACCACCACGCCGTCGTGCTGCTGGATCTCCATCAACCTCTCCTTCCCCTTGCTGGATCAAGAAGGAGGAGACGTCTTCCCCAACCGTACGTGTGTTGAACGCGGAGGTGCCGTCCGTTCGGCACTTGGTCATCGGTGATTTGGATCACGGCGAGTACGACTCCATCAACCCCGTTCACTTGAACGCTTCCGCTCGCGATCTACAAGGGTATGTAGATGCACTCCTCTCTCTCGTTGCTAGATGACTCCATAGATTGATCTTGGTGAAGCGTAAAAAATTTATTTTCTGCAATGTTCCCTAACAAAACTAGCTATTTCAGTACGTGGTTGGCAACAATTGGGGAAAAGTTTGGTCGGTTCAGCTGTCGAGTTGAACTGTTTGTATAAATTAAGAACGACTGCTTAATCTATGAATGAAATCTATGCTTAATTACTGAATTTTAGTTGCAAAAATTAGATAGTGCTAGTGATTTTTAGCTACATATTTTGACAAATCGCAGTGTTACAAGGATTGACAAATGGCAATATTACTAGATCAACAAATGTCAATCTTTCCAGTTTGACAAATGGCAACATACCCAATATGGATTTTTTTTTCAAAACTAGCATGTTTTTTACAACAATTTTGGAAATTAGCAGTGCTAACAAGTTATTTGCAAAACTAGCACCCCGTCGGCCTCCCATTGGCCGAAGAGTGGCTCTTCGGCTAGCAGTTGACCGAAGAGGGCACTTCTGCCTCCCGTTGGCCGAAGTGTGCCCCAACTAGGCCGAAAAGGACTCTTCAGCCTCCCATAGGCCGAAGAGCACTCTTTGGTCAACCATAGGCCGAAGAGTCCCCGGGCCCCACCTTTTGGCATGAACGGTTGACCGAAGTTGCATGGTCGCGCTCTTCTGCTTACTGTAGGCTGAAAAGGGTTTTTTTATTATGACTTACGAACGTTGTGTAACCATTTTGCAATGAAAAAAAAATTGCACAACCCTTTCCGTAAATATTTTCCTGCCAACTCTTTCCCCTCCATATGTTCCCGCCACCCGTTTCCCGCCATATGTTCACGCCACCCGTTTCCCGCCATATGTTCCCGCCACCCGTTTCTCGCCAACCCTTTCCCGCCATATGTTCCCGCCAACTCTTTCCCTCCATACCCCAGTCATTCTTTCCCGCCATTTTCTCTCCTCTCTACCTATAAAACCCCCTTGACCCGGAGGTGAATAAGCAGTCCAGTGTAGTCGAGATGTCCCATTATCCTTTCGATCGTAGTTTTCACCCTAGGATGAGCAGCACTCTTCTGAGGCTAGCTACCGATTTCAGGACGGACAATAGGATAGTTCCATGGGAAGAACTCACCGGTAGTGACACCATAATGAATGAGTTGGCTCACCAATTACGTAGGTCTGGGTGGCCTGAAAGGACCTATGAGGAGGTACGTAAAGAACTTCTTAGGTTGGATGAAAGGTGGAAGAAGGTAGTGGTGCCGAAGAGTTAAACTTTCAGAAGGACTGCAACAAATAATCCATGTTTATGGACTGAGGAGAGCGAGGACGAAGATGATATCTTCATGCCGCCGCTTCCGGGTTATTCATCGTCGAAGGGCAAGAGTTCTTCATCGTCGAAGGGCAAGGTTTCTGCATCGTCGAAGGGCAAAAGTTCTTCATCGTCGAAGGGCAAGAGTTCTGCATCCACGGAGGATGACGATGATGACTTCATGTAGTATGTAAGCTGTATTCCAGTTGTACCTCAACAAGTAGGGCATTATGTTCTACCTTAATTTCATTTTGTAGTATGTAAGTTGTATTTATTAAGTTCAACCGCACCGTTTAATTCAGATGTGCTTGTATCTTAATTATCGGTTGTAGTCTCTTTGGAAATGTAACTGGAATAACAATGCGAATTAATAGTAATATGTCTCTCGCATACATAAAACGATATATGTCTCCTGATCAGATAGAAGCAAGTGCAATAGTAACACATACATGAAGCATGTCTCATACATAAATACTGACTTACATATGCGAATAGTCTGAAACTAACATAGATAATGACTCATACATAGATAATCATATCACTGTGGGGGTCGACGACGAATCTGGGTCTTCCTCGGGCAAGGACCGGAAGGCGATAAGCGCTGAGGCGGTGGACGATGCTCACGATAACCACGACCATAGATAACCTCGTCTGTCACTGTCTGTGTCTCCTGCGATGGTGGTGGTGGTGGAGTGTGAAACACCATGTGCGAGAAGTCATAAGTGTTTTCAGCTTGGTCATCGTCATCGCCATAGCCCTCTAATCCACATCTAGCACCACTAAGTATCGGTGATTGCACTGAATGCATGAACTGTTGTGACTGGTTGCCTACCGCAATATAGTAAAACGGGTAAAATTAATTTGTGAACCTACAATGTTGAAAAGAATGTACAAAGTAGTGCTACCTATTTCCATTTGATGAGACCAGGAAGAGGTCCCTGGTTGAGAAGGCGATGGCTGATTCCAGGAAGAGCTCCCTGGTTGTGAAGGAGATGGCTGATGCACAGAGAGGCGTGGTTGCTGCACGGAGTGTCGTGGTTCTGAACGCTGCACAGAGTGTCGTGGTTCTGAAAGCTCCACAGAGTGTCGTGGTTCTGAACGATGGACAGAGGGACATGGGGGACGATGTGCCGGACAAGGAACGACAACATCCGTAGATCACTTACATGTAAGTGATGCGTAAATCCCTCTTAACTTCTCATCCATACGCCTCAACCATGAGAGGTGCTCTGGCTGTGGGATAGTATCCCCCCTCTCAACCTGCCGCATTAAAGCGGAAACCTCCTCTCGCGCCTGGACTGTCAAGTCACTCTGCACATGAAGAGTTAACCCATTGTATATGATAAGGTTATGATAGAACTACACATATGAGAAGCATGACACGTACCGCGTGGTGTCTCGTTCCCACAATAGAGGTAGTTGGGTACATATCGCTGGTGAGAGGGGCTTCAATCTGACCAGGAGCAGCTGATGGAACCAAGTAGATCCTCGTTGTATGCCGGTAAGTTTGTAAATACAACCCAAACTTGTCCCAGTCAAAGGGCCAAACCTCATTCCAGATATTTGTCGGTGTCGTAGTCCATTCTTGAACGTAAGGGCTAATGCTCTGAAGCCAAACAGCCATGGACTTGTTTCCTCCCACGCGACTGTACCTGAGATTGACATGCGCGTTGCATGGTTAGATATACTCTGAATGTAGTGCTGACAACTTTAATATTATTACTTACTTGTGAACGTGGTCTGGTATCCGTGGAATATCTGGAATTGCAGGCTCTTGACATAGACCAAACTGTCTCATCACCCTATGAAGAGCCATCTCCTCAACCGTCACGTCGAACACCAACTTGGCCTTGGTCATCCAGTAGTGCCGATCTCTAGTGCATAAGGCAGAGATCCCAACTGGATACCTGGATGTTATAGTCTGATACGAGTAGGGCTCCCAGGTAACTTGATCCTCGTGCAAACTATCAAACTGCACCGTGAAGGACGGGTAGCAGCCCTTCACCTGGGTATGTGCAAACTGTCTCTGTACATGACAACAAATTTACATTAGTAATACTATTGCACGGCAAAAATAATTGAAGGAATTACATAATTTAAAAGTACCTCTCTCCGTGCCCAAACAGATCCCATAGTAGGCAAGTCGCCGATAGTAGGCACGTAAGCCCCTGCTATGTCCTCCAACCCAAACGGTGTGTCAATGGAGACATAGGGTTGTCCAATAGGGAATCTCTCGTATGACCAGAGCTGCAACAATAGTGGACATCCAACCAGACCTGACTTTCTAGACTTCAACAAGCAACCTTTGCACAAGCCTCTGTACGTAGCTGCTAACACGGCAGAACCAAAACTCCTCTGGACAATATCCGCAGGGCAACGTGCGTCAGCTATCTCTCGTGCAATACCGATGAATCGTGCATCAGCAGTGGTCACGTGGTTCTCCGTGAACATCGTCCTGCCGAACAACCATAGAATATATGCCTCTAGGGATCGATCAATCTGTGCGTCTGACAAATCTACTGCGGGGTATCCTAATGAGACAATCTACATAGAAAACATACGATTGTGTGAATGATGTACTATTGGTAACTAAAAAAAACATAGTCATGTGGCCACGAAGGTTACCTGAAACTGGCTCAACCACCTAAAACGTGACCCGTGAGGATCATCGTTTAAGCCCGTAGCAGTTGGCACCGCAGCTAGAAAACAGGCCTGCATATTTGCAAGCCAGCCAGGTTCTGCCTCTAAAGGACCTATGGCATTACCGGCCAAAGGTAATCCCAACAAGTAGGAGACATCCTGTAAAGTAGGCGCCATCTCTCCCCAGGGAAAGTGAAAGGTATGTGTCTCTGGTCTCCATCTATCTACTAAGCAAGTAAGGAGTGACCTGTCGTAAGAGAATCGTTTCACTTGCCTCTTTTTCAACTGCATTGGTTCACCTTCCTCATCCAAGTTCGGATGGTCAACCCACTCTTCCAACGTACCCTCAACCAGCCGTGCCAAGGGTAGAAGTCCAGCCCAACTTAACCTACAAAAAAAGAGAATGTAGCATGAAAAGTAAGTAATTATATGTTTCAATACCTATGTCAAACATGTAAGGCACTATATGTATCAATACCTATCAACCCATGAAGGGTGTATCATCCAGTTAGTCTTCGGGGTGCGAGTGACCAAAACGTCTAAGTTCTTGCCCCCTTGCATAAGTGCAGCCCGGTGACCTCTATCAATCGTACCATTAAGCAACGGATACAAAGACATATCTGCAATCAAAACATAGTCCAGACATTGCAAATTAATACATAGTTCAGACATACAAAGTAAAACATAGTCTAGTCGACATTACAAATTAATACATAGTTCGGACATACAAAGTAAAACATAGTCCAGTCGACATTACAAATTAATACATAGTTCAGACATTGCAAAGTAAAACATAGTCCAGACGATATTACAAATTAAAACATTCTCCCCCACATTATATAGCTTCTGAGTTATTCCTTCCTCGTCCTCCCCTTCGGCCTCGACTGCCACGACCACGTCCGCCTCTTGCTCCTGTTGTTACAGTCGTCGATGTGGAAGCACTCGTCGATGTGGAAGCACCATCTTTGTTCAGGTCAGGACAATATTTCATCCTATGCCCATAAGCCGCGCATAGCAAACATTGTCTTGTTGCTCCACCAGCTTCAGATCGGTCCATATCGTTTCGGATTCGACGGGCCTTACGTCGACCCCTGCTTGTTCGCCGAAGTTCTGGATCCGGGATGTATACTCTCTCACCGTCGTTAACCTTGTTGAAATTGCCAACGACTCTAAACCCTGTCATCTCACCGGTCCATGTGTTCAGTACAACCTCTTTGAAGTAGTATGGCGACACAAAGGAGACGGCAGCCAACTCAATCTGGCCACAGGCAGCCAACACATGTGAGCAAGGCAGGTGCAACAACTTTGGTTTGTTGCATGTACACTCACACGTTGGATAAAATTCCGTTCCAATTTTTACCTCATGCGTCTTCACCTCATTCGCAGAACCAAAACCATCGATAGGTAGCTGAACCTCATACCTCCTTTCCTGATTACCTACGAGTCTCACAGTGTGCTTCTTTGCTTTCTCTATCTTCTCTGCCATATACTCCATGACACGGCTACAGTAAGGTGTGTTCTGATTATCTATAATATGCTTCTTTGCTAACTCGTGTCGGTCTCTGAAATATCTCAAAGTGCCATGGAATACAGCCTCCACAATAGGTGTGAGTGGCAATGCTTTATTCCCTCTGAGTACAAAGTTATACACCTCTGCAAGGTTGGTTGTCATGTGGCCATACCTAGCTCCATGGGTGTCATGGAACAAAGACCAATTCACGGGAGGCTCTTTCTCTATCCACTCTGAAAAATCCTTTATTTCCCTCCCCTTCTTTCTCTTAGTATTAGGAGGGTCAATTGCTGGCAAGTCACAAAGACCAACTGGCTCCTCTAGCTCCGCCATGAGTGTTGCTAATTGTTGTTGGTCTTTTTCCATTTTCTTCCTGGCACGGACCTGCTTCTTAGTAAACTCATCAAGTTTTGACCAAATAAATTGGTATTTACGCTCCTGGTTCTGCTTGCACAATTTTTTAAATAAGTTCATCAACCGCTTGTTCTTGAACTGTGAGAAAAAGTTAGCCCCAAGATGGCGCATGCACCACCGGCTCTGCAAATCCTTCCAAGGTGTTGGTTCGTCTACTGTTGCATTCCTTAGTGTCTTCACAACCTTCAATATACCAGCATGCCTATCATGAATGACACACACGTTTGGTCGATCCTTCACGATGGCAATTTTCACTTGCCGAAAGAACCACACCCAGCTCAGAAAGTTGTCACCCTCCACAAATGGCATGGCAAGTGGAATGATTTGATTGTTTCCATCCACACCAATGGCAGTCAGGATTTGCCCTTTGTACTAACCAGTCAGGAATGTACCATCCACAAACATCATAGGAGGACAATGCCGGAAAGCTTCAATGCACCAAGCGAAAGAGAAGAATACTCGTTTCAACACCTTGAAACCTGGTATACTCAGCAACCTTGTATGTTGTACGTTAACATAAGTGCCGGGATTCCTCTCCTTCAGTACATCCAGGAGACGGATAACATTATCATATGAGTCAAAGAACGTCCCAAACCTTTCCTCCATAGCCTTCAGCTTAGCCCTCCAAGCCTTCCCATAACGAATGTTATAATTCCATCTGACCTTCACTGCTGTCTGGATGTGTTTTGCTTCCATATCTTTTTTCTCCACTATCTCAGTATACATGAGTTGCGCAATGAGAGTTGAAGTCAGGTTTGGATGACGAACCAACAAGTTTTTCCTCACACAATTATGTGGGACCACATTCGTGACAACCCAGTGGATGTTATACTTCCGCACGTGCCCGTGCACCTTCGCAGGACAACCTGTTTCAACACACTTCACGGTATAGTTTGTTGGGTTTGATCTGTCTGCCCGAAAAACCCTCTGAGTTGACATAGCCCACTTTATCATTGCATACTTCAATTTTTTCTTTGTGTCAAACATAGCCCCTATCTGGACTTGGTTCAGATTATATTGCCATGGAGTCTCATGGCCATCGTTCACAGTAAGGTCGGTGGATATGTCCTGATTCCATGCAGAAGGAATCGGTACCTCCACTTCTTCCTCAGAATTTTCAGAATCCAGATCTCCGCGTATCCATCCTCGTCCTCTTCCTCCATCACCCTCTGCATTTCATCGCCTTCCTCATCCCCATCAGCAACACCAGAACCAGCTAATATTATCGACTGAATATTCTACACAGTATCATGACCACAAACATTGTCCAACATGTAGTCTGCCTCCTTCTCGGTTTGGCTAGGATCCACATCCGGTGGCTGTGACCCAGATAAATGAATCTCGTTAGCAACTCGACTACCCTGGCTGGGTTCATACCCCACATGGAGTTGTACGGTATTCTCATCCTTCGCCACTGGCTGCACTAGGACATATGGGTGGATTCTTCGATCTCGGCAACGACTTAACAGGGTCAACCAATGCTGGCTCCTATCTATCGGCATCAACTCCCACTTGACATTTTTACAGGATTTGGTCCACAATGCATGAATACTGACGGAACATACTTCAGAATCCAACCCAAAACTAGTAGTCAACCAGTGCTTCAACTGTCTAATGTCCACTCTGTCTGGGTCTGAAAGTGTCATGACGCCATTTTTAAACTCGCTAAGATCAACCCCCAACTCATTATATCGAACATTACCAGGGCCATAGTAAACAGTCAAATTTACTGATACAGACATTTTCACCTGTCAGACATTGCCACCTTCTAATTAACTGCAATGAACAAATTGTTACCGGCTACACTAACTATCCGCTAAAATGCCAACACAAACCAATTAACACTAATAAAATGTGACGCGTGATTATACCTTCGACGCGTGTGGCCACCTCACAAAGAACTTGCACCAACAGACAACACCAACGCCACCCCCTCGGCGGCACGAAGCTGCACCTCCTCCTCACCAGCCAAACCGCCTCCTCCTCCTCCTCACCCCATCATGGCCTCTCCTCCTCCTCACCCCATCATGAATCCACCTCACTTGTACGCACAAATAGCTATCCCATTGGGAAAAAATGACCGTAGGCCGGTGGAGATGGCTACGATCTACCGTTTCTGTGCTTTGGATTCGAAAATAGGTGGAGAAACGAAGAGATCAGCGGGGGGGGGGGGGGCGATGTACAGAGAGGAACGAGAGAGACAGAGCAAGAACAGCGAGAGGAGAAAGAAGACCCGCTCGGGCCTTATCCGCTACTCTTCGGCCGCTGGTTAGCCGAAGACCACTTCGGTCGCTGGCTGGCCGAAGAGGCCCTTCTTCGGTCGCTGGCTGGCCGAAGAGGCCCGTCTTCGGCCCAGTTCGCGCACACTTCGGCCTGGCTTAACCGAAGACGTCACTTCGGCCAACCGTTGACCGACGGGCTGCTAGTTTTGCAAATAATGTATCGACACTGCTAGTTTTTGAAATTGCTATAAAAAGCGTGCTACTTTTGAAAAAAAAATCCCCAATAAGACAGATGCAAATCTTACCAAATTGTTTGTACGTGGTTGCGCACGGGTCATCCAAAACAACCGTTTGCATTGAAGGGATGCACAAATCCTGCGCTGTGAATTTTCCCTCGACTTAAGGGGGAAGACCATAGCTTTCACTTTGCATACGAGTGTTCTATGTAAAACGTTTGCGATCAAGAGCTCCAGAAATCCTGCTCGACACATTTTCTCTTGGCTTCCTGGGGAAGCTGTCGGTTTGCATACGGGTGTTCTAACTAAAACCTTTGCAATCAAGAGCTGCACAAATCCTGCTAGGCACATTTTCCCTTGGCTTCCTATGGAGGTTGTCGGTTTTACATATGGGTGTTCTAACTAAAACATTTGCGATGAGTGTTTTATATTTTATAACCGTATTAAACTGTGGCTTGGGCGCCATTAATGGAGAGGATGCGAGCAAGGCGGGCGGCCAAGGAAGTCAAAGGGCTCGCTTTCCGGTGAACCTGCGCGGCGTACAGCTCGCACACTTCACGGTGAGCCTACGCATTGGAGTACAGCTCGCCGCACCCCCCGTTTAGTCAAGCATTCAAGCACCTGTCCGCACGACACCTCCTAGACATTAAAAGAGTGAGGCGTGGCGTCACGTGAATGGTTAACAGAACACACACAATTTATATGCACTGGAGCATGTGCATGTAGTTCAAATTTGAATTGTGCACATAAAATGCCTAGAAAACCCAGTTAATGTATAAAAATGTCCAAATGAACCCCGAAAAATTCCAAAATTAAACACAACACTCATGTTGTTCTATGTTGACACAAGAATTTTTTTGAAAGCAATAAGAGGCAACAAATATCGTTTCGTCCCCAAAGGTGGCACGTTCCCTACCGAAACCATCACGCTTGTTGTGAAAAGCCCTGGTTTGTGAGAAGCTTATACCCAAACCTGCCCCAAATGGGACCAAAATTTTACCAAGGCATGTTGATGCCGCTCCATGATAGCATGTAAAGTTTCATGAATTTCACAGGAGTTTTGGATTTACTAGAACTTAAAAACCAAGTATCTCAATGTTTGCGGCCGAGTGACGGTGGCAGGGTGTTTAAAATTCATTCCCATTTCTTGCATGGGACCTAAGCATGCAACCAAGGACACAGATTTGATTTTTCAACCAGTTTATATGCACTGGAGCATGTGCATGTAGTTCAAATTTGAATTATGCACCTGAAATGCCTACAAAACCAAGTTAATGTATAAAAATCTCCAAACGAACCCCGAAAAATTCCAAAATTAAACACAACACTCCTGTTGTTCTATGTTGACACTAGAAATTTTTTGAACGCAATAAGAGGCAACGGATATCGTTTCGTCCCCAAAGGTGGCACGTTCCCTACGAAAACCAGCATGCTTGTTGTGAGAAGCTCTGGTTTCTGAGACGCTTATACCCAAACCTGCCCCAAATGGGACAAAAAAATTACCACAACATGTTGATGCCGCTGCATGATAGCATGCCAAGTTTCATGAATTTTAGACGAGTTTTGGATTTACTAGAATTTAAAAACCAAGTATCTCAATGTTTGAATGACGGTGGCAGGGTTTTTGAAATTCATCCCCATTTCTTGCATGGGACCTAAGCATGCAACCAAGGACACAGATTAGAATTTTCAACCAGTTTATATGCACTGGAGCATGTGCATGTAGTTCAAATTTGAATTATGCACCTGAAATGCCTACAAAACTAAGTTAATGTATAAAAATGTCCAAACGAACCTCGAAAAATTGAAACATTAAACACAACACTCCTGTTGTTCTATGTTGACACTAGAAATTTTTTGAAAGCAATAAGAGGCAACGAATATCATTTCGTCCCCAAAGGTGGCACGTTCCCTACCGAAACCATCATGCTTGTTGTGAGAAGCTCTGGTTTGTGAGACGCTTATACCCAAACCTGCACCAAATGGGACAAAAATTTTACCACGACATGTTGATGCCGCTCCATGATAGCATGCCAAGTTTCATGAATTTCAGATGAGTTTTGGATTTACTAGAATTTAAAAACCAAGTATCTCAATGTTTGCGGCCGAGTGACGGTGGCAGGGTGTTTGAAATTCATTCCTATTTCTTGCATGGGACCTAAGCATGCACCGAAGGACACATATTTGATTCTTCAACCAATTTATATGCACTGGTGTAGCGACCCGACCCGAATGGATCGAAGTCTCTGTGCTTAAGTGTCATCCCTAGATCGGTATGCTGACACACACAATACTCGAGGACTTATAACAGAGGTAAATCACATGTGTAGAGTAACGTAAATACTATTACCTCAATCCATATAGCAAAAGTAGCAACAAGGTTGTGGAGTCCCAACAACACCAACGACAAAGTTGAGTGTAGACATCGTAACCCTAACGTATCACTTACTCGTCGTAGAATCCCGCAACATGAGATGTTGCAGCCATGTAGGTCAGCACATTGAATATACTGGCAAATTCACACCATAGAGCAATGATGAATAATGGCTATCACTACATGCATATTTGGCTGGTGGAGGCTCTAAGTTTAATTTTACATAAAGCCAATTTTTTCCTACAATAAAGGAATATATTTTATTTAACTACAAAGTTTGTTGAAATTATTGAGAAGGTAACCCCAACTCAATCCCAAAATAATAATTATAAGCCAACAAAATTAATTAAGTAAAATGATGAGATCAAATCAATAATTCAAGTACCAGATACTCAAGATGTCCATAACCCGGGACATGACTAATCATGATTAGTTTGTACACTCTGCAGAGGTTTGCGCACTTTTACCCACAAGACTCGATCTCCTCCGTTGAATTTCTCGCAGTACATGTTGTTTGAGAAACGGATGATCGAGACACAGTCTTTCAGAAGAGGTCCCTTTAACTGGTAGTTGGGCCGGTACACCTACAATCCCCTACATCTGCTAGCCCATCATGGAAAGGATTCCCACAACTTACTCAACTATGCCAGAGCCCATAATGGCTTGTGGCTGCACACAGAAGTTTCCAGCATGAATAATCTTATGATCCCTTTGAGCCTGGGTGGCAAACCATAGGATGATCACACGGGTTCCCTGGGATCTCCTAGGACAACACTGGTTTCCCCAGGTTCCCACAACCAATCCACCCAGATGTGTATTAAAGTAGCCACCTTAAGTTAAACCCTTAAATAATAATACTCTCGCAACTTTCATGAATCTCGCATACCAATCCACGTTGAAAGGACATACGGTGCCCCCATGTGTGGTTTTGGTAATTGATGACATTCTCTATGGACTAATGGTTGCATTGAGTTATATTTGAAGGATTTGTCCATAGGCATTTCTTAAGTCCATGTGTTGGTTTCAAGGAGTTTATTTGTCGACCAAGATGCTATTAAGGAATTATCCAAAGATTGGTCATGTGAGTGTTGAGCTTATTGCAAGCATGTCTTGAAGAAGAAGATTGTGTGATCATTCATGTTTACCTTCAAGACATCATCATAACAAAGAGAGTTTGAAATATTCAAGGTTGATCAAGACTATGTCAAGAGTGAATCAAGTTGATCAACTCACAAAGCGTAAAAGATGTACCAAGAGGGATCAAGTGATCCCATGGTATGGTAAGCATTGTCCATTGCACTTTGTGTACTAACCCATGGTCTATGTGAGAGTTCTATGTGGGGTTAGATACGTGTCCATGGGCTTGCGTCAAGAGGAAGATATCATACAACCCATGGAAAGGATGACATCAAGTGGTGATCGTCATCAAGATTGCCATGTGCAAGTTCAGGTGGAGCATCACGAAGAGATCAAGTGCTTGAAGCTTGCCATCCATTGTGGTGTCAATGGACTTGTGAAGATGTGCCGAAGAGTGGCTCACCCATAGTGGAGTATGGGGAAGCAATCATCTAGTCTCCATCGACCCAACGCAATCAAGAAAGGTGGTCCATCTTGAGGAGGACAAGATCGTCATCATCTAGCTCAAGTGGATCATGTGCAAGGCAAAGGTTTGCCCTTGATAGGTTTTCTATTTTACCGGTCTCATGGTGGTAGTTGGGAGACCGGGTTATAGGATCAATAGTCGTACTATCAAGGGGGGCTCTCAAGTGAGTAGCTTGATCGTATCGTTCGTCGAGAGCTCAAACCATTGCATCCTTGCACCATGTTTCTTGGTCCTTGTTTGCTTCTCTTTGCGAGTCTTAAAGCTTATGGTCATATTGATGACAAGCTTGAGTTCATCGAAAACGGAGTTTGCATGCGTCTTCTATGATGTTTTCGGTGTTGGAGGTTTTACCGGTCTTATCTGAGGAAGGGTTCTCACCATTTTATTTTGGGCCTTTTATCATTTGCTTATTATTGGTATTTCTATCAAGATTGTGTTACCCTTGTCGCTAGCTTTCCAACAAACTTGGTTTCGTCGAATTCGGAGTCCGTTTGCAGAAGTTGTGGTAGTTTTGGTGTTCTGAAAAGGCTGCAGCGGTACTACTGCGGGTAGGAGCGGAAGTAATTTTTTACTACCGCTCTTGGGAGCGGTACTACCGCTTGGAGCAGTACTACCGCGGCTAGTTCCGTGGCTACTTCCGCTCGGGACCAAAAACTCGTCACAAGTCCAGCGGTGGTAGGCACGGATGTAATTTTTTAGTACCGCTCGCAAGCAGTAGTACCGCTACCCTTAGCAATAGTACCGCTACCCCTAGCGGTAGTACCGTGATGTCAAGCGGTACTACCGCTCTGGCGGTTCTTCTGGCTTTTTTGCCTCCTCGCTGTTGCGTTTCAAAGGGCTACTACCGCCCTAGCGGTAGTACCGCCCCTTGGAGCGGTAGTACCGCTCGGTGCGGGCTGTGAGCATAACGGATGGATTTTTCCTCATCTATAAAAGGGGGTCTTCTTCTCCATTGAACCTTATCCTTTGAGCTCGTGTTCTTCCCCCATTGTTGACCTTCTTCGATCTTGCTAACTCTCAATCCCTCCAATGATTCTTGCTAGTTCTTGAGGGAAAAGAGAGAGGAGATATAGATCCATGTTTCCACCAATCACTTTCTCCTCTAAGTTGGAACCCCTTGGATCTAGATCTTGGAGTTCTTCGTGTTCTTCTTTCGTTCTTCCTCTCATTTTCCTCCCTAGCATTAGTTGCTTTGGTGGGATTTGGGAGAGAAGGACTTGGGCACTCCATGTGCCCTTGCCATTGCATTTGGTGCATCGGTTTGAGTTCTCCACGGTGATACGTGGAAGTGAAGTTTGAGAAGCTTATTACTCTTGGGTGTTTGGGAACCCTAGGGCTTGTTCCTCTTGCGTGTCTTGGCGCCCTAGACGGTTGGTGGTGTTCGGAGCTCAATCATTGTGGTGTAAAGCTCTGGGCAAGCGTCGGGGTCTCCAATTAGGTTGTCGAGATCGCCCCGAGCAATTTGACGGGTTCCGGTGACTGCCCCCAAGGGTTGCCAACGTGTACGGGTTCGGTGACCGCCCCCAAGGGTTGCCATTTGTACGGGTTCGTTGACTGCCCTCAAGGGTCCCTTAGTGGAATCACGACATCTTGCATTGTGCGAGGGCGTGAGGAGATTACGGTGGCCCTAGTGGCTTCTTGGGTAGCATTGTGCCTCCACACCGCTCCGAACAGAGATTAGCATCCGCAAGGGTGTGAACTTCGGGATACATCATCGTCTCCACGTGCCTTGGTTATCTCTTACCCGAGTTCTTTACTTACGCACTTTACTTTGTGATAGCCATATTGTTTCTTGTCATATATCTTGCTATCACCTTGTAGTTTATCTTGCTTAGCATAAGTTGTTGGTGCACATAGGTGAGCGTAGTTGTTGTAGGTTTTGTGCTTGACAAATTAACCGCTAGGTTTATTCCGCATTTTTTCAAGCCTAAACCATAATTATTTTAAAGCGCCTATTCACCCCCCTCTAGGCGACATCCTCGATCTTTCAATTGGTATCAGAGCCTCGTCTCTCTTTATTAGGATTTACCGCCTAGAGAGTAAAGATGTCGACTAGGGGATTAGGATTCTCTGACACTCTTAGTTTCGATGGCACAAATTTTGATGTTTGGGTAATTCACGTGCTTAATCTCTTTAGGGTCATGGACCCAAATTTAGAGCGAATTGTAGATATGGGGTTTTATCCTCCAAAGGATCCCCAAAGATTATCTTTAGAGGATGAGAAAAACTCTTATCTCAATGCTGAAGCTTCTAATGTGCTTTTCGATGCTTTGAGCAATGTAGTTATATTTCAACTCATGCCTTTCCGGGATGCTCATGAGTTGTGGACAAAGCTTCAAGATAAATATGGCGTGTCCAAGTTTTGTGGGGATGATTATTCTCCCTCCACCTCCGGCCGTGTTGTGTTCTCAACTTCTTCTACTTCACTTACATGTGGTTTGCCACAAGGTAATGGCATGGTGAGTAGTGGTGTTCATTGCAATGATGATAGTGGGCTTAGTTTTGATAATCCTTCATCACTTTCTTGTTGCGATGCTTCATATTTGGACTCTAGCACTCCAAATGTTTCACATGCTTGTGTTGATAGTCCTTGCATATCATGTACAAATTGCTTGACTAAATCTCATGATTATATGCTTTCTATGTCTTGTTGCCATGATAAAAATGCATGTATTTCCTCGAGTTGTTGTGCTAACAATGTAGAGGAAATCCAACACTCCATGGAACAAGATGTGGTCTTGAATGGTGCTTCAAGGGATCCCACATCATCATCTATTGCTTTTTGCCTTATGGCCAAGGCTTCAAAGGTATCTCCCACTTTGAATCCCAATATATCTTGTGGTAATATTGATGATGGCAAGAGTGATGATGATGTCGATTATGATGAAGAGAATGATGATGTTGCCTCCTTAAAAGTTAAGGGGAAATAATTTTTAAAGCTCTTCTTAAGAATAAAATTGCTTGTTCCAACTTCACGGAAATCATGTCTATTGCTATTGAGGGCAAGAAATGTATTGATGAGTTGGAATCTCGTCTTGAGGAGCATGAGGTCACCATTGATAAAATGGAAGGTCATGAGCGTGATTACGCTAATGAGATTGCGGACCTCTCTCAAGCTCTTGAACTTGAACAAACTACCAAGGAATCTCTTGAGGAGACTTTTGCTCTAGAGTTATCTAGAGTGAAGGAATCTCATGATAGAGCTCTTGAGGTGGCCAATGTTTTTGAAACTAAAAATGCTAAGCTTGAAGTTGCTCATGCTAGACTCCTTGAGGATTTTGAGCACCTTGAATATGGCTCAAGGGTCATCAAGGGTGAGCTCATCAAACTCGCCGAGTCTCATGCTCAACTTGAAGCTTCTTATTTAAAAGAGCTTGCCAAGTTGCCTTCTCATCTTGTTGTTAATGATGATGCTTGTGCTACTAACTCTATTTCTTGTGAAGCATCCATTTTAAAGGAGAACGTTGAGCTACGGGCTCAACTTGAGTTGCTATCTAGCAATTATGGGAAATTGGAAGAAAGCCATGAAAAGCTCTCAAGCTCTCATGATGATCTTCTAGTATCCCATAATGTGCTAAAGATAGCTCATGAGGCCATGATTGCTAAGGTAACATCTAGTGAGCCTCATGTGGACACTAGCACTACTTTTAGTCAAAATGCTATATTGCCTTGTGCTAGTCCTCGCGATTCATCCATGCATAACGTTGGTACATCTTGTGATGAATTGCTTTCCTTGTCTTGTTGCTCTAACGATGAAGTTTATACTTCCTCTAGTGCTTGTGTTGAGACTAACCATGTAGAGGAAATCAAAGAGCTCAAGGCCCAAGTCACTTCTTTGAAGAAAGATTTGGAAAAGTGTCATGAAGGGAAGGCCACACTCAACAATATCTTGAGTGTACAAAAATCCCCCAATGACAAAGGTGGACTTGGATTCAACTCCAATAAGAAGAAGAAGTCCTTGAGCAACAACAAGAAGGGCCAAAAACAAGTCAAGAGTTCGGCCAAGATTATTTGCTTCAAGTGCAAAATTGAAGGGCATCATGTTAGATCTTGCCCATTGAAGAAGAAGGCCATTAGTGACAAGCAACAAGGTAAGTGGCTACAAGTGCATTCTCATGCTCAACCACAAATTGAAGAAAGGCCTCTTCTCAAGAAGACTCAAACTAATGCTTCTCAAGTTGAGAAATCAAGTGAGAAGAAAGTGAAGAGTAGACGTTGCTACCTATGTCGTGAGAAAGGTCACCTCGCTTCTTCATGCACAAGTCGTAACTTATCCAACCCAATTATTATTGATGATGTCTATTCTCTTGGGAAGGATAAGGTTGGCAATGTGATTGCCAAGTTTGTTGGTACTCAAAGTGGTTTGAAGCAAAGAACCATTTGGGTAGCCAAGCCTATTGTGACTAACCCCTTAGGACCCAACTTGGTTGGGGACCAACTAGCTCAAACTTGATCAATAGGTGTTGTTGGAGGGCATTGGAGACTTGGCTACTTTATGAAGAATTAAGGGGACTTCATCATTCTAATTGTCTCAAGTCAAGTTATTCGGATTATCAAGTTTCTATCTTATATCCAATGTTCCTCCATGGGGTAACTCGTGCTTAAAGTGTTTACATTGATAGTTACTTACCCCTTTGCATGTTTGGTTTTGTTCCTTGCATGTGTTTGTATATGTGTGCTTCAACCTTGATTATCTTGAGCAATCAAGTATGTGTGTGTTGGTTTGCACATCATGTACGTGTGTGTCATGCATTGAGCCTTTTGCATCTTGTTCATTTCTTAGTTGGCTCTTGTGAGAGATTAATGGAATATCCCATTATGGGGGAGTGATGTGCTTTGTGCACCTCACAATCCTATATATGTGTGTACATGAGTAATACCATCTAGCATTGATATTTCAAGATTATCTAGTCGCTATGTGGTATGTCTTCTCATGAGAAATTCAAATTCTAAATTGTCCATTAATTATCTCTTGTTGGATCGCTATTTTGCCTCTTGTTTATCTTTAATTGGTATCACATTATGGGGGAGTAATATGCTATGTGTATATTACTAGCCTAGAAAATGTGTACATTTGAGATATTGTCACCTAGAGAATTGATATTGTAAATTATCTTGTTCCTAGGTGGCATGTTAGCTCTACAAGTTGCAATTTGCTTTTTGTTTGGTGTGAAGATGATGTCGGATATCCTTGCTATCTACCACCGGGAATTATTTCCAAATACTTCTTGTCTTTTGACAATTGGTACTCACTTATGTGTGGTATAAATTATTGATCATCTTTACATTGGCCTTTGCTTTTATTTGCTTTATCTCTTGCCTAGGATTGTGTCAACTACCATTGTATTCCATACCACTTGTGGATCTTGTTAATTTCTTGACCTTGTCTAGTGTTTTCTAGATATAGTGAAAGTGGTGATCCAACCTTGTGCATTTTGTATTCAAATGCAAATTCTCTATAATGCACCAGTCTTGGGGGAGCTATCCTATTCTCTATAAAACACTCATCTTGTGATCCTTATCAAGTGTGTGTTTGTGGAAGGCAAGCCGTTTCTTTTTGGTACTTTGTGCCATCATGGAACTTTGTAGAGGGCTTGTCTTGTTTGGAACCATTGTCTCTTTTAGGAGTTTGACATCTTTCTTTTTGAGTGTATCAATGGATATCTCATTCCTTGATGTGTCTTTTATGGATATCCTCCAAGTGATGATTTATTCATTTGGTATCTTTTCTTCGCTTGGTATTTCTTTGTCTTTTGGTCTCGGTTCTTGAAAGTCTTGAGCATGCATATTTACTTCTTGTATTTTATTTGGCATGCTTTCTTTCTTTGACCCAATATATAGGGGGAACTCCACCAAGTCTCAAATTGGATGAGATGTGCATGAAATTCATTTTCATATATATATATATGCACATATTTATGTGGAGTTTGTCCTATGTGTTGTTGGTTCTCTAACTCTTTGGTCCCAATGAGTTTGGGTACCATTTTGTTTGTGTTGTTGTTCTAGGAACAAGTGGAGATGCATTTGATGCTCGGCTCACTCGCAAGGAAGGTGTTGTCACCATGTGCTTATTGGAGTCAAGCTAGGATGATCAATGAACTACTTTGTACCTTCAATTGGTATCTACTACATCCTTCCAATGTTTATCTCGGTAACAAGTATCTTCATATACTTCATGCACACATTTCTTGCATCAACCTTGTGTAGGTTGTATCATGGCATGTTATCCATTCTTTCTTGTGATACTTGTTTCCTTTCTCAAAGCATCCCAACAATGATGTCTTGTTGCTAGTTGTGATGTCTTTGATGTTCGTGTGGTTGGAATTCATTTATATACAATAAGACCATATCTAGCCATGTGCTATGCTCTCAAGCAAATATCTTATTGGTATATGTATGACTTCCTTTTGGATATCTTGTTCCTTCATGTTGTAACTATTTCGGGTGTACATCCTTCTTTTTAGATATATATCATCATGATTTCGTCTACCTAGAACCTTATACACTTGAGAGAAAATACATCTCTAGATGATATCCTTTCTTTCACGTCCACCTTGTTTCTCTTTTGTTATTTCTTTGGTGGCTCCGTGAAAGCTTTTGCCTTGAGTGCATGTCGTATCTTGTTGCATCTTGATGCACTCTTGTGTGGTGAAGATTATTTTCCTCATGCTTATCTTTACGAGGCTTTTGCCATCTTAATTGGTATCCCTCGTCTTGATGAGGCTTTCTTCTTCTATCTTCACCACGGGTTGTCACAAGCATAGGTTCTCTATATGCTTATTAGTAAGCTTGTGAACCCATTTGCTAGTTATGTGTGGGAATGATAGGCCTTGCACCGTGTGCCTCATTCTTCCAAGACTATATTGGTGCTTAATGCTCATCCGTACATTAGTCTTCTCAAGTGCTTTGCCATGACTCACACACATCATTTTGGTTGAGCCTACTCTTAAGTTGCCTCTTTTATATGTTGCTCAAACATTTTTTTGTTGCAAGTGCTAGGCTTTGTTTCCTACATGCTCACTTGCACTTGTTGTGAGTTTCTATTGATTTTCGGGGAGTGATGATCCTATTTTATGCACTTGGTATCCTAATGCAAATGTTGTAAGGAGTGCACAAGTCATGGAGAGCTTCACTAGTGTCTTTAGAACACTCTGTTACTCTCTTGCACTTGTCGTGAGGTTCTATTGATCTTGGGGGAGTGACGATCCTATTTTGTGCTCGTTGTATCCAATTACAAAACTAAATTGTGCACAAATCATGGGGAGCTTCTCTAGTTTCTCTAGAACACTCCTTTGCTCATATCATAATTTACTTCATTCATATGGCACGTAGGATCATCGGTCTAGTTGGCTCAATTGATATCCGTTGATTGCTTGCTTCAATTGGTTTATTTTGATTGCTTGATTGCTTGTTTCTCTTTTTTTGTCTTTGTGGCTTATCTTTATTTTGCTATCTTTGTGCCTCAATATAGTTTGTGTTCCTCCAAGTATTTACCTTTGGATATGTGTGTTGCATTCCACTCACTTGTTGATAAATACACAATTTATGGAGGACCACAAGTTATATTGGCCTTCGAAGCTTTTCGCCCATTTTGGCAATCGATGCCAATGGGGGAGAAGTTTCAGAGAGTTTTGTGGAGAAGTTTAGAGAGTTGTCTCTTCTAGCTTTGGTTTGTTCCTAAGCTTACGCATCTCCTACGCATGCATTATTGGTTGTTGCATAACATGGTGATGCATAATTCCTTATATAAACTCTCTTGAAAGTGATTGTCATCAATTACCAAAATGGGGGAGATTGAAAGGACATGCAGTGCCCCCACGTGTGGTTTTGGTAATTGATGACATTCTCTATGGACTAATGGTTGCATTGAGTTATATTTGAAGGATTTGTCCATAGGCATTTCTTGAAGTCCATGTGTTGGTTTCAAGGAGTTTATGTGTTGACCAAGGTGCTATTAAGGAATTATCTAAAGATTGGTCATGTGAGTGTTGAGCTTATTGCAAGCATGTCTTAAAGAAGAAGATTGTGTGATCATTCATGTTTACCTTCAAGACATCATCATAAGGAAGAGAGTTTGAAATATTCAAGGTTGATCAAGACTATGTCAAGAGTGAATCAAGTTGATCAACTCACAAAGCGTAAAAGATGTACCGAGAGGGATCAAGTGATCCCATGGTATGGTAAGCATTGTCCATTGCACTTTGTGTACTAACCCATGGTCTATGTGAGAGTTCTATGTGGGGTTAGATACATGTCCATGGGCTTGCGTCAAGAGGAAGATATCATACAACCCATGGAAAGGATGACATCAAGTGGTGATCGTCATCAAGATTGCCGTGTGCAAGTTCAGGTGGAGCATCACGAAGAGATCAAGTGCTTGAAGCTTGCCATCCATTGTGGTGTCAATGGACTTGTGAAGATGTGCCGAAGAGTGGCTCACCCATAGTGGAGTAAGGGGAAGCAATCATCTAGTCTCCATCGACCCAACACAATCAAGAAAGGTGGTCCATCTTGAGGAGGAAAAGATCGTCATCATCTAGCTCAAGTGGATCATGTGCAAGGCAAAGGTTTGCCCTTGATAGGTTTTCTATTTTACCGGTCTCATGGTGGTAGTTGGGAGACCGGGTTATAGGATCGATAGCCGTACTATCAAGGGGGGCTCTCAAGTGAGTAGCTTGATCGTATCGTCCGTCGAGAGCTCAAACCATTGCATCCTTGCACCATGTTTCTTGGTTCTTGTTTGGTTCTCTTTGCGAGTCTTAAATCTTATGGTCATCTTGATGACAAGCTTGAGTTCATCGAAAACGGAGTTTGCATGCGTCTTCTATGATGTTTTCGGTGTTGGAGGTTTTACCGGTCTTATCCGAGGAAGGGTTCTCACCATTTTCTTTTGGGCTTTTCTCATTTGCTTATTATTGGTATTTCTATCAAGATTGTGTTAGGCCTTGTCGCTAGCTTTCCAACAAACTTGGTTTTGTCGAATTCGGAGTCCGTTTGCAGAAGTTGTGGTAGTTTTGGTGTTCTGAAAAGGCTGCAGCGGTACTACCGCGGGTAGGAGCGGAAGTAATTTTTTACTACTGCCCTTGGGAGCGGTACTACCGCTCTTGGGAGTGGTACTGCCGCTTGGAGCAGTACTACCGCGGCTAGTTCCGTGGCTACTTCCGCTCAGGACCAAAAACTCGTCACAAGTCCAGCGGTGGTAGGCACGGATGTAATTTTTTAGTACCGCTCGCAAGCAGTAGTACCGCTACCCTTAGCAGTAGTACCGCTACCCCTAGCGGTAGTACCGTGATGTCAAGCGGTACTACCGCTCTGACGGTTCTTCTGGCTTTTTTGCCTCCTCGCTGTTGCGTTTCAAAGGGCTACTACCGCCCTAGCGGTAGTACCGCTCCTTGGAGCGGTAGTACCGCTCGGTGCGGGCTGTGAGCATAACGGTTGGATTTTTTCCCACCTATAAAAGGGGGTCTTCTTCTCCATTGAACCTTATCCTTTGAGCTCGTGTTCTTCCCCCATTGTTGACCTTCTTCGAGCCTGCTAACTCTCTATCCCTCCAGTGATTCTTGCTAGTTCTTGAGGGAAAAGATAGAGGAGATCTAGATCCACGTTTCCACCAATCACTTTCTCCTCTAAGTGAGGGGAACCCCTTGGATCTGGATCTTGGAGTTCTTCATGTTCTTCTTTCGTTCTTCCTCTCATTTTCCTCCCTAGCATTAGTTGCTTTGGTGGGATTTGGGAGAGAAGGACTTGGGCACTCCGTGTGCCCTTGCCATTGCATTTGGTGCATCGGTTTGAGTTCTCCATGGTGATACGTGGAAGGGAAGTTTGAGAAGCTTGTTACTCTTGGGTGTTTGGGCACCCTAGATCTTGTTCCTCTTGGGTGCCTTGGCGCCCTAGACGGTTGGTGGTGTTCGGAGCTCAATTATTGTGGTGTAAAGCTCCGGGCAAGCGTCGGGGTCTCCAATTAGGTTGTGGAGATCGCCCCGAGCAATTTGACGGGTTCCGGTGACCGCCCCCAATGGTTGCCAACATGTACGGGTTCGGTGACCGCCCCCAAGGGTTGCCATTTGTACGGGTTCGGTGACCGCCCTCAAGGGTCCCTTAATGGAATCACGACATCTTGCATTGTGCGAGGGCGTGAGGAGATTACGGTGGCCCTAGTGGCTTCTTGGGGAGCATTGTGTCTCCACACCGCTCCAAACGGAGATTAGCATCCGCAAGGGTATGAACTTCGGGATACATCATCGTCTCCGCGTGCCTCGGTTATCTCTTACCCGAGTTCTTTACTTATGCACTTTATTTTGTGATAGCCATATTGTTTCTTGTCATATATCTTGCTATCACCTAGTAGTTTATCTTGCTTAGCATAAGTTGTTGGCGCACATAGGTGAGCCTAGTTGTTGTAGGTTTTGTGCTTGACAAATTAACCGCTAGGTTTATTCCGCATTTGTTCAAGCCTAAACCGTGATTATTTTAAAGTGCCTATTCACCCCCCTCTAGGCGACATCCTCGATCTTTCACATGTCTACGAGCATAGCAAAGCAGTATGAGCATAATGTATATACCCGGGGTTTGATGTAAGACAATAGGTTCCTACCTCATCAACTACTTCCCAATACCCACATGTTGTTAAAATCCTAACCATGCAGTGTTTGAGGATTGAAACTAATGCATAAAAACTAGGTAATAAAGGGATATTTTTAGAGTGTGAACTTGCCTTGTACTGTTGATGAAGATTCGTCGCACTCATAATTCGGGTAGTTCTACTCGGCACACTCTGATCAATCTATCATAAGCAAGCAATTACATACATAAGCACTCATGCAAAAGAATCGAAGAAAAGATCTCGGAAAACTTCGAAAACAAGAAATTAACTCTTGCAACAGAAAACAATTTCTATCAGTACCAGAATTGGGTGGATTTGGTCTTATCAGAAAGTTTAGGTCAAGAGCTTCAATTAGCAAAAAGAATCAATTAAATCGGAGTTATAAAACTTAAGTTATGCACAAAAGAAATTCAAATTCAAATCTGTTCAAAATCAAATTTTAAATTTTCAAAAACATGTTCAAGTTGATTATCTGGACAGAGGGGATCATAACGAAGAAGTGAGCATTAGTTTCGTTGGATTTGGATAAACGAGCAAAAAGTTAGCAAGGTTTAAAGATCAGGGACTAATCTGAAAGAAAACTTATCGCAAATAGGTCCCTGGCTGAAAATAAACAGAAAAAGAAAAATTTAACGAACGGACGTTCGCTAACAGAGACTAACGAACTAAAACGTTCACTAACAGATCTAAACGAACAAACGTTCTCTATTTAAACTAACCTAAAGAAATAAACCGGTTAAAAAATAAAGACCTAAAACGAAAACCGGGTTGGGTTCGGTATATATCGGTTCGACGATCGGCGCGGATCGGCTGGCGGCGGCAGCGGTGAGGCGGGGTGGTGCAGCGGGGCTACAGCGGCACGACGCGGCGACTGCGGCGGCGACGAGATGCGAAGTGCGGCGGCGGTGCGAGTGCGGGGGCGGCGATGACGCGATGCGAGGAGGAGGGAGAGGGGTCGGGGCCGGCCTTATAGAGGGGCCAGGGCGGCGACTTCCTTGGGGAAAGGGGCGGCCGGTGGCGTGGCGTGCTCGGACTCTGGCGAGTCCGGGTCGCGCACGGGAGGAGGAAGGCGGCGCGACGACTTGGGCCTGGGCTGGCTCGGTTGGGCCTGCCCAGTTCGGGAGAAGAAGTTAAAAAAAATAAAGACAGAGAAAAGAATAAAATAGAAAGAAATAGAATTATAATATAGGCATATTATATATCAAAATTTTCAGAAAAAGATTTTCTACAACATTAACATTTTATGGTGTCAAATAAAATCCACGAAAATTTTAATAAATCAAACAGTGCTACTGGTTCATTTAAAAACCAAGTAAAATATTTTAAAATACCAAAATAACTTCAAATTTATTTCCCTCCATTTTTCTACTGTAGGGAATCATTTTACCCTATTTTCCATATATTTTATTTTTGGAGAAAAATAATTTGAATAAAAACCAAATAACTCCAAATTGAAAATAATTCCAAAGGGACTTTAAATTTGATTCTTTTAAACTCCCAACTCATATTTCATATGCTTTGAAGAAGTCATTTCATCTTCTCCCGTGAAAATCATTGAGTTGCATAAAATTTCTGAATTTGAAATATTTGCAAATAAAATTCAAATATTTTTTTCAAAAACCCTTTTCATTTTAAATGGAAGAAGTCATGTCATCTTCTCTCTAGGGTTTTGTATTTGAAAAGAACTAGATGATTCCCCATGCGTTGCTGCGGACATCCGTGTACAACTTGTAGTAAATATTTGGTTTCCCACGGAAAACTGACTCATTGAAAAAGTCTGCAATTTAGTTATTTCAAGGTAGTTTCATGTGGCCATATAAAGGAAGGTACAATGAGAGGCATGACAAATAGTTCAACTCGGCTAGTGACCCGAATGGTTAGATCGATCTAAATGCCAATGCAATTTGCATCTAGTATGTTGTCAGAGTTGGGTTTCAATTGAAGCTGGAAGTCCCTTCATTACATGGCTGTAAGGCTGGACCATGTAAAAACTGAACTGGTGGAACCAAAGGCATTACCAATGCTCGAATAATATGATGTGTAACATCATAGGAGAAGGTTGACAAAACAAACAAAAAGAGTACAGGTCAGAGCTGTATTAAAAAGAGTATAGTTAGAAAGAAAACGCCAATAAGTTCCTAATAAGAAAATTACAGTAGAGTGCGAACTTTAAATATAAATCCTTGAAGAATACATTTAGGGACATGATTCCCGGCGGGAATTGCTGCAAGTGCATTGCAAGTAAAACAATTGTTATCCAAATGTGCAAAGCTTGTATGAATATGCATAGCAGAGAAAGGTGACTGGATTCAATTATAACCATTCAATACCAGAAATCTAGAGAAGCTAGAATATTTTGCCGTTAGTTCAAGATTCCAAGAATGAAAGAAATGTCCAGAACAGGATCATGAAAAGGCGCCTTTTACTAGACAAATCTTATTATTGTTGATTAGTAGGCAGATTTGTCCACACTACATGGGCATTACACGGTTTTATACTGCATAAAAAAGCAACTCGTATATGTTTGCCACCATATAGTTGAAAGCACACCATATATCTTCTAGCACTTAGGTGGCTAGCATGTAAAAACTGGCATAACCATAGAGGGGCCTTACTAAGAGATAGAAACTATAGACATGAACATCCTCTAAACAAAACTTTTCATTCTAAATTGGTACATCCTGATCCACACAAGGAATTACTAAATAAAACGTGAATCTGAGAGAAGTCCCCTTTACTGGATTTAGCAGAAGTTCAAGGCCATCAAATTGTGAAGTTTGCATCATAAACGACAATAACTTGGATATCTTCCCTCCTATCATATCAAGAGCCTGAAGGAAACAAAGGATGTTGTAATAACTGAGAGAACACATTTAGTTTACTTTTACTGATGCTACCTAAGAATTATAGCCTTGCAAATGCCACTGATCTATTACAAAAGGCAAAAAATGACCACCCAAACCCTTCCTAATCTTGAGGCACCAATCCAGGGAAAGATGTAAGAAAGAACCATCTATAAAAGAGAGGGATGTAGGAAGTAGGAAAGCAAGCTCCTAAAACTGACAGCTATAAATATCCAAGTCTAAAAAGGATGATGGTCTGCTTATAAGCGCGGCGATGCTCACCTGAATAACTGATGTGCCAGCCGCCCAGCCCCGAAAATGAAGTCCCCGGGAAGTCATCTTCGCTGATCAAGCCCGACTCCTCGCCGCTCATTGCCGCCGACGGAGGTAGAGGAGCAGAGCAACGGCACGCAGAGGCATCATATGTTAGGCCTTCATCGAAAATCTGCGATTGGGTAGCCGACGACGGAACCATGGCCGACCCGTGTACCAATGCCCGGAGAGACGTTGGAGTCAAGACGGATCAGCCATAAGAGCTACAGACTTCACAGCAAAGGAAGGCATGCACAGGCTGATTCAGATGTGCTCGATGATCTGACTGGGTGACAATGGAATCGCGCGCAGCCCGCATCCAAGTGCCCCAAAGTGGCATCAGAGGTGAGGAAGACCAGTGGTCCTACGGACTGAGGGGCCTTCACGCTGGAGATACCTTGGCCGGAACGGAGACAAAAATGGAGGTGAGCACCAAGGCACCGTGGACGCCGTCTCGAGGACGCAGACACACACCATCAAGGGGTATTTTGCCTGAGATAATCCCAGAAGCTGCAGAGACGAGCCGAATCGGCGGTCGTGCCGGAGGAGCCGACACGTCGTACGTAGAAGATTTCCCTTTTTTTGCTTTCGTTCAGGGAAAGTGATGGCTCGATGGGTTTCCAAGGGGGGCTCTTCTGCTTTGCTCGATGGGTTGTGATTAAATAGGACGGAATGGGAAGTAATCGTAGGAAGCTGCAAATGAAAGGCATAGGGCAGACGGTTGGGCTTCTTTCTTCTGTTTGCGTATCCTAGTCTAAGATGATGCGTCTCTCCTCTTAAATATCACATCAGCTATACAGAACAGGAAGATGAATCAATCCGTTCTAAAGAGAAATTAAGTCGCATAATTAGTTGAAACAGAAATTTAAAAAATTGTTGACGTGGCAGGATTGCTAGTGGTAGTGGGAACTGAAACACTGATGTGGCATGCATGCTGAGGTGGAGTATGTGCATGTTGAGAGAATGCCTTGTAGTGGGGATCAACTTCTTAAGAATGTAGGCTCATAGGTAAATGTATAAGCGCGGCGATGCTCACCTGAATAACTGATGTGCCAGCCGCCCAGCCCCGAAAATGAAGTCCCCGGGAAGTCGTCTTCGCTGACCAAGCCCGACTCCTCGCCGCTGTTGTCGCCGATGAAGGTAGAGGAGCAGAGCAACGGCACGCAGAGGCATCATATGTTAGGCTTTCATCGAAAATCTGCGATTGGCTGGCCGACGACGGAACCGTGGCCGGCCCGTGTACCAATGCCCAGAGAGACATTGGAGTCAAGACGGATCAGACATAGGAGCTTTAGACTTCAGAGCAAAGGAAGGCATGCACAGGCTGATTCAGATGTGCTCGACGATCTGACTGGGCGACAATGGAATCGTGCGCAGCCGCCGTCCAAGCGCCCCAAAGTGGCATCAGTGGTGAGGAAGACCAGTGGTCCTGCGGACTGAGGGGCCTTCATGCCACTGTAGCTACTTTGGCCGAAACGGAGACATAAAATGGAGGCGAGCACCAGGGCACCGCGGATGCCGTCTCGAGGACGGAGTCACACACCATCAAGGGGTATTTTGCCCGAGACAATCCTAGAAGCCGCGGAGATGAGCCGAATCGGCGGTCATGCCGGAGGAGGCAGCACGTCGTACGTAGAAGATTTCCCTTTTTTTTTGCTTTCGTTCAGGGAAAGTGATGGCTCGATGGGTTTCCAAGGGGGGCTCTTCTGCTTTATTCGATGGGCTGTGATTAAATAGGACGGAAGAGGAACTGATCGTAGGGAGGTGCAAACGAAAGGCATGGGGCAGACGGTTGGAGTTCTTTCTTCTGTTTGCATATCCTAGTCTAAGACGATGTGTCTCTCCTCTTAAATCTCACATCAGCTATACAGAACAGGAAGATGAATCAATCCGTTCTGAAGAGAAATTAAGTCGCATAATTAGTTGAAACAGAAATTTAAAAAATTGTTGACGTGGCAGGATTGCTAGTGGTAGTGGGAACTGAAACGCTGATGTGGCATGCATGCTGAGGTGGAGTATGTGCATGTTGAGAGAATGCCTTGTAGTGGGGATCAACTTCTTAAGAATGTAGGTTCATAGGTGAATGTATAAGCGCGGCGATGCTCACCTGAATAACTGATGTGCCAGCCGCCCAGCCCCGAAAATGAAGTCCCCGGGAAGTCGTCTTCGCTGATCAAGCCCGACTCCTCGCCGCTCGTTGCCGACGACGGAGGCAGAGGAGCAGAGCAACGGCACGCAGAGGCATCATACGTTAGGCCTTCATCGAAAATCTGCAATTGGGTGGCCGACGACGGAACGTGGCCGGCCCGTGTACCAATGCCCACAGAGATGTTGGAGTCAAGACGGATCAGACATATGAGCTTTAGACTTCAGAGCAAAGGAAGGCATGAAAATGCTGATTCAGATGTGCTCAACGATCTGACTGGGCGACAATGGAATCGCGCGCAACCCCCGTCCAAGCGCCCCAAAGTGGCATCAGAGGTGAGGAAGACTAGTGGTCCTGCGGACTGAGGGGCCTTCATGCCGCTGGAGTTACCTTGGCCGGAACGGAGACAGAAAATGGAGGCGACCACCAGGGCACCATGGACGCCGTCTCGAGGACGCAGGCACACACCATCAAGGGGTATTTTGCACGAGACAATCCGAGAAGCCGCGGAGACGAGCCGAATCGGCGGTCGTGTCGGAGGAGCCGGCACGTCGTACGTAGAAGATTTCCCTTTTTTTGCTTTGGTTCAGGGGAAGTGATGGCTCGATGGGTTTCCAAGGGGGGCTCTTCTGCTTTGCTCGTTGGGTTGTGATTAAATAGGACGGAAGAGGAACTGATCGTAGCGAGCTGCAAACGAAACGAATGGGGCAGACGGTTGGGCTTCTTTCTTCTGTTTGCGTATCCTAGTCTAAGACGATGCGTCTCTCCTCTTAAATCTCACATAAGCTATACAAAACAGGAAGATGAATCAATCCGTTCTAAAATGAAGTTATGTCGCATAATTAGTTGAAACAGAAATTTGAAAAATTGTTGACGTGGCAGGATTGCTAGTGGTAGTGGGAACCGAAACGCTGATGTGGCATGCATGCTGAGGTGGAGTATGTGCATGTTGAGAGAATGCCTTGTAGTGGGGATCAACTTCTTAAGAATGTAGGTTCATAGGTGAATGTATAAGCGCGGCGATGCTCACCTGAATAACTGATGTGCCAGCCGCCCAGCCCCGAAAATGAAGTCCCCAGGAAGTCGTCTTCGCTGATCAAGCCGGACTCCTCGCCGCTCGTTGCCGCCGACGAAGGCAGAGGAGCAGAGCAACTGCACACAGAGGCATCATATGTTAGGCCTTCATCGAAAATTTGCGATTGGGTGGCCGACGACGGAACCGTGGCCGGCCCGTGTACCAATGCCAAGAGAGACGTTCGAGTCAAGAGGGATCAGACATAGGAGCTTCAGACTTCAGAGCAAAGGAAGGCATGCACAGGCTGATTCGGATGTGCTCGACAATCTGACTGGAGCCTTCATGTCGCTGGAGCTACTTTGGCTGGAACGGAGACAGAAAATGGAGGCGAGCACCAAGGCACCGCGGACGCCTTCTCGAGGACGCAGGCACACACCATCAAGGGGTATTTTGCCCAAGACAATCCCAGAAGCCGCGGAGATGAGCCGAATCGGCGGTCGTGCCGGAGGAGCCGGCACGTCGTACGTAGAAGATTTCCCTTTTTTTTTGCTTTCGTTCAGGGAAAGTGATGGCTCGATGGGTCTCCAAGGGGGGCTCTTCTGATTTGCTCGATGGGTTGTGATTAAATAGGACGGAAGAGGAACTGATCGTAGGGAGCTGCAAACGAAAGGCATGGGGCAGACGGTTGGGCTTCTTTCTTCTGTTTGTGTATCCTAGTCTAAGACGATGCGTCTCTCCTCTTAAATCTCACATCAGCTATACAGAATAGGAAGATGAATCAATCCGTTCTGAAGAGAAATTAAGTCGCATAATTAGTTGAAACAGAAATTTAAAAAATTGTTGACGTGGCAGGATTGCTAGTGGTAGTGGGAAGTGAAACGCTTATGTGGCATGCATGCTGAGGTGGAGTTTGTGCATGTTGAGAGAATGCCTTGTAGTGGGGATCAACTTCTTAAGAATGTAGGCTCATAGGTGAATGTATAAGCGCGGCGATGCTCACCTGAATAGCTGATGTGCCGGCCGCCCAGCCCCGAAAATGAAGTCCCCGGGAAGCCGTCTTTGGTGATCAAGCCCGACTCCTCGCCGCTTGTTGCCGCCGAGGGAGGCAGAGGATGAAAGCAACGGCATGTAGAGGCATCATATGTTAGGCCTTCATCGAAAATCTGCGATTGGGTGGCCGACGACGGAACCATGGCCGGACCGTGTACCAATGCCCGGAGAGACGTTGGAGTCAAGACGGATCAGACATAGGAGCTTCAGACTTCACAGCAAAGGAAGGCATGCACAGGCTGATTCGGATGTGCTCGATGATCTAATTGGGCGACAATGGAATCACGCGCAGCCCGCGTCCAAGCGCCCCTAAGTGGCATCAGAGGTGAGGAAGACCAGTGGTCCTGCGGACTGAGGGGCCTTCGTGCCGCTGGAGCTACTTTGTCCGGAACAGAGTCATAAAATGGAGGCGAGCACCAGGGCACCGCGGACGCCGTCTCAAGGACGCAGGCACACACCATCAATGGGTATTTTGCCCGAGACAATCCCAGAAGCCGCGGAGACGAGCCGAATCGGCGGTCGTGCCGGAGGAGCCGGCACGTCGTACTTAGAAGATTTTCCCTTTTTTGTGCTTTCATTCAGGGAAAGTGATGGCTCGATGGGTTTCCAAGGAGAGCTCTTCTGCTTTGCTCGATGGGTTGTGATTAAATAGGATGGAAGAGGAACTGATCATAGGGAGCTGCAAACGAAAGGCATGGGGCAGACGGTTGGGTTTATTTGTTCTGTTTGCGTATCCTAGTCTAAGACGATACGTCTCTCCTCTTAAATCTCACATCAGCTATACAGAATAGGAAGATGAATCAATCCGTTCTGAAGAGAAATCAAGTCGCATAATTAGTTGAAACAAAAATTTAAAAAATTGTTGACGTGGCAGGATTGCTAGTGGTAGTGGGAACTGAAACGCTGATGTGGCATGCATGCTGAGGTGGAGTATGTGCATGTTGAGAGAATGCCTTGTAGTGGGGATCAACTTCTTAAGAATGTAGGCTCATAGGTGAATGTATAAGCGCGGCGATGCTCACCTGAATAACTGATGTGCCAGCCGCCCAGCCCCGAAAATGAAGTCCCCGGGAAGTCGTCTTCGCTGATCAAGCCCGACTCCTCGCCGCTTGTTGCCACCGACGGAGGCAGATGAGCAGAGCAACGGCACGCAGAGGCATCATATGTTAGCCCTTCATCGAAAATCTGCGATTGGGTGGCCGACGACGGAACCGTGGCTGGCCCGTGTACCAATGCCCAGAGAGACGTTGGAGTCAAGACGGATCAGACATAGGAGCTTCAGACTTCAGATCAAAGGAAGGCATGCACAGGCTGATTCGGATGTGCTCGACGATCTGACTGGGCGACAATGGAATCGTGCGCAGCCCGCGTCCAAGCGCCCCAAAGTGGCATTAGAGGTGAGGAAGACCAGTGGTCCTGCGAAATGAGGGGCCTTCACGCTGGAGCTACCTTGGCCGGAACGGAGACAGAAAATGGAGGCGAGCACGAGGGCACCGTGGACGCCGTCTCGAGGACGTAGGCTCACACCATCAAGGGGTATTTTGCCCGAGACAATCCCAGAAGCCGCGGAGACGAGCCGAATCGGTGGTCGTGCCGGAGGAGCTGGCACGTCATACGTAGATGATTTCCCCTGTTTTTTTGCTTTCGTTTAGGGAAAGTGATGGCTCGATGGGTTTCCTTGGGGGGCTCTTATGCTTTGCTCGATGGGTTGTGGTTAAATAGGACAGAATAGGAACTGATCGTAGGGAGCTACAAACGGAAGGCATGGGGAAGACGATTGGGCTTCTTTCTTCTGTTTGCGTATCCTAGTCTAAGACGATGCGTCTCTCCTCTTAAATCTCACATCAGCTATACAGAACAGGAAGATGAATCAATCCGTTCTGAAGAGAAATTAAGTCGCATAATTAGTTGAAACAGAAATTTAAAAAATTGTTGACGTGGCAGGATTGCTAGTGGTAGTGGGAACTGAAACGCTGATGTGGCATGCATGCTGAGGTGGAGTATGTTCATGTTGAGAGAATGCCTTGTAGGGGGGATCAACTTGTTAAGAATGTAGGATTTGAATTCATGGGGATCATAAAAGAAAGGTGAAAGTTTGGGAAAGTCCTTTTATTCCCTCTCATTTAATTTTCAAAAAGTTTCAAATTTCATTCAATTTCACACAAGCATCCACACCACAATCAAACAATCAATCAAACTATTTATTTAATATAACATTCCAAAATTTAGAATTTTGGGATGTTACAACTGGAGCATGCATGTGCATGTAGTTCAAATTTGAATTATGCACATAAAATGCCTATAAAACCCAGTTAATGTATAAACATGTCCAAACAAACCCCGAAAAAATCCAAAATTAAACACAACACTCTTGTTGTTCTATGTTGACACTAGAAATTTTTTGGAAGCAGTAAGAGGCAACGAATATCGTTTCGTCCCCAAAGGTGGCATGTTGCCTACCGAAACCATCACACTTGTTGTGAGAAGCTCTGGTTTGGGAGAAGCTTATACCCAAACCTGGCCCAAATGAGGCAAAAAAATTACCACGGCATGTTGATGCCGCTGCATGATAGCACGCCAAGTTTCATGAATTTCAGACGAATTTTGGATTTACTATAATTTAAAAACCAGGTATCTGAACGTTTGCAGCCGAGTGACAGTGGCAGGGTGCTTCACATTCATTCCCATTTCTTGCATTGGACCTAAGCATGCAACCAAGGACACAAATTTGACTTTTCAACCCGTTTATATGCACTGGAGTATGTGCATGCAGTTCAAATTTGAATTATGCACCTGAAATGCCTACAAAACCAAGTTAATGTATAAAAACATCCAAACGAACCCTAGATAATTCCATTTTTTTGACGACACACCTATAGTTGCATGTTCACTGTAGATAAAAGTTCTAGCTATTCAAACACCATCCTTTGCAGCTGTGACCCCATTACGTAATTCAAATCAAGATGAAAAATCAAGTAGATCGCACACAGTTTATTATCACCAACCGTGTGAGATGCAGCACAAAATATCTTGGAGCACCGTCGGGGTGTCAAGCACACTAGCCCGCTCCTCAAATCATTTCACTATTCAATAGTTACTAGTGAAAGATGGGGAAGTGGACCCGCACGTCATGAGGGCAACTTCGGCGGCCCACTCTAGCGAGAGCGCGGCCACAGCCTCTAGGCGTGTGCTAACAAGCTTCGTGAGGGCGACCGCAATCTGCGTCCGGGCGGCCAAGGCAGTCCAAACGGCCGCTGTTGCTTCTCAGGCTGCGACAGCAACATCTGCCTCAGGGATAGCAACTGGCGAGAGCGGCACATCAGCTGTTCGTTCCGCAGCGGCAGCCTTAGCCCTGATGGAGGCCTCCCATGACCATGTCGAGGCCGTCCATGCCCAGCTCGTGCCGGTCACCGCACAAATCGAATGAAGCTTCTCCGACAACGGTCGGCAACCCACAACCGAAGAGTTGGCAATCGCCGAGAGAGTTCGTGCAACCGTCCGTTCCTGCACGGCATACCTTGCCATGACGGAGCCCGCCAAAGCCCAGATCGCGGCCGCCCACGCCCAACTCATGGCGGCCTATTCCAAAGATATGGCAGACGTGGATGGCGAGATGCTTGCCGAGTATGGTGCAATTGATGCCATGGAGCCCCTTCCCCAGGAGAACGTCGGGTGCGAGCTGGACATGGAGGCGGCGACGGAGATCGACAAGCACCAGATGTAGTAGTACTCTTTGTTTTGTTTAATTAAGAGCACCGATCTTTAATTTGTTAGAGTAATGTTTTGGTCAGCTAGCTCTGTTTAATTGCTGAACTTGCTCTATTAAGAAGTGTGGGTGTGCTATAGTCTCCTTTGTGTACCCAAATTATGCACTGACGTGGATGACCAATGTAACCAGGGAAATTCGAACCAAAATTTTTGACGTTCAAACTCATCACACATGGGTTAAGCTATCTTAATCGTGTGTGATGTTGACATATCGTACAAAGTTCTGAATAAGGGACCGTGTCTGATGACACTTTGCGCGCTAGTTTTTTCACTGAAGCAATTCCAAAATTTCGACTTCCACGGAAGTATCTACCTCTCCGCCCCCTTCCCCTTACCAAAAGCCACATTTCCCCTATTTTAGCCTTCCTTTCCAAGTTGAAACCTTCACTCCTTGCTTGCAGCGCTGCCTCCTCGCCGGCGACCCTCCTTCACGCTGCTCGACCTCGTCTATCCAGGAAGGTAATCCACACCTGACCCCCATCCTCCTCCTCCTTCCACATCCCACATGCCCCGACCACCGACGCGAGCGCGACACCTTCCACCCAAATCACCGACCCCTCCACCAAATAAGCGCCGCCCTAAGCCATGGTGCATGCAGTATAACCAGGATCTCAAGGAGCATTTGGCAGCGGAGAAGCAAATTGTGGCTGCACGCGCGGATGAGGTCGCGATGGTTGCCATTCGTGCTGACCCCCACATCTTGGAGGAGCACCTTGCCATTTGCTAGCTATGTCGGTTAAGCATGCTCGGTTTACCCGTTGCTTGTGCTGCTCCTGCCTTTCCTTCACAAATTCTAGTGAATTGTGCTATATAATTTTACCATGCAATCTGTTGCTCTAGTGTATATGTTCTATATGTCGTGCAGTGTGGTGCTCACTTATTAACTGTTTTGTTATTTAGTTGTCGTCTTCAGTTAATTGTTTGGTTCAATTCTGCAAATGTGATGTTCAATTCTTTAGGCTGCAATTTTGTATTGTCTTTCATGTGAGAAATAAATCGAATTTATCTTTACAAAATACATGAGAAACGAATACAATTGCTATATTTCCAAGTTGTCAAGCATGCTTGGTTTGGTTATACATTGTGCAATCTGGTGCTCAGTTAACGTTTGGTTCATTTGTGTTGTGGTGTTTAGTTAACTGTTTGGTTCAATTCTGCAATGCGATGTTCAATAGTTGTGGGTGCATTCTGTTACTGTATACCATGTGAGGAATAAATTGAATTTGGATGTAGTAAATACATGAGAAACAAATACAATTGCTATATTTCCAAGTTGTTAAGCATGCTTGGTTTGGTTAACTATCTGATCTTCTATTAGGAGTATGTTATATTGTGCAATGTGGTGCTAAGTTAATGTTTGGTTCATTTCTTGTGGTGTTTAGTTAACTGTTTGGTTCAATTCTACAATGCGATGCCCAATTGTCGTGGGTAGAATTTTGTATTGTTGTGCATGTGAGGAATAAATCGAATTTGGCTCCACTTAATACATGAGAAACATATACAAGTGCTATATTTCCTAGTTCATAATCATGCTTGGTTTGGATAAATGGGTTTTCCATGTGGCTTGAATTAATCCGATGAATCTGCAATGTGCTTATTTTTCATCAACATATTTTACTGATAGCATGCGAACCCTTACTTAACCTGATGACTAACTACCTTATATGTGTTGCAGGGAAACAATGGGAAGCACTGAGGTTTACAATTGAGGTTAGCACGTGCATGGTCCGTTGTTTAATAGTACACTATTGTGCAATTGCAGGAACCATTCTAATATTTAGGTTTTTAACAATTCGGTCTTGCACATGTAGGTCCTGCTGCCAGAGGTTTTGACCCACTGTTCGACCCTTTTTGCATGTGGGGAAATGAGTTGTCCATGAATATCAGTCAAGTCAAGAAACTCAGAAAGATTGTTAGGATAAAGAAATTAGTGACAAAAAACAACAAGATCTTTGTCTGCAAATGAAGAAGACATCAGTTCACTACAAGATGGTACTAACTATTATACCTTGCCTTTTTATTCCTTTGCCCCATTTCCAATATAGAGAAGATATTTATGCACATCCTTGTTTTCAGGCCTTTCCAAAGTAGTTCACTAATGATTACCTCTCAAACCACCTGTATGGTCAGGAGGCGAGGAAGGTATTCATACAACATCTACGATTCAATATTGAAGTGTTCTTGAAGAGGATGAAGGATGGACGGTCAATCATCCACAGGCAGTGGCGTAAACTTACAAAGACCTTCAACATCAATGAAGGCTCAATATTCGCCTTCTGCTTCAGCAGTTTTCCAGATGAGATACATCTGTCTATGTACCGTCTATGATGCTAATTTCCAAAGGTTGTAGATGTTGCATGTGAAACTTGGTGCTGGTGTAGTTGTGTAATGGGGTAGCTGAGTGCTGAAGCTATATGATGTTGTACTCTAATGTATTTCAATTGTGAAAATGAAATATATTGTGTGCTTAATATGAGATGTCAATTAGATTAATAAATGGATTATAAATAATCGGATAATTAGCCTGCTAATTGGGGTTTTCTATTGCAAACGGTTATTGAGAAAACACCGTGTGTGATGCATTCAATAACGCACACAGTTTCTAGGAATAAACCGTGTTAGATTAATGAACAATCACACACGACATCCTTTCAAAAACTGTTTGTGTTAGGCCACCTGGCGTAAACGTTTACCACATAAAAACTGTGTGTGATGGACAACCTTTGCCACATAGTTTCTTCTACGCATAGTGTGTGATGCATTCAATAATGCAAACGATAACATTGTTAATATCTTTTGCAATGGCAACGCTATCACAAACTATTAAACGGGGAAAACTGTGTGTGATTTACCTGTGAACGGAAACGTTTTCCTTGGAGCGACTTTGTGGGAGGTACATACGAACGGAAACGCTTAGCGGGGACTGATTGTGTGGGATGTACTTGTGACCAGAAACAATTTTTCCTGTATAATTGTATTTTGTAGCTCTACTGTACGTATTTCCGTATTTGAGCGCTCGCTGGTCGCACACGACCTCATTTTGCCGAGTGTGTGTGCCAGGAGGGCATATCCCCCACGGTTTCTGGGTCGTGTGGGAAGGACCACCCTATTGCCGTCACTCACTAGGAGATGGTTCCAAATGCCGTCGTGGAAAGGGGTTAAAAACCGTTTGTATAGCACCTCGCTGTACGAGTGAACATTAATTCTTCCCATAGGCTTTTTAATAGTAGATCCGCCAAGTGCAAATTCAAAGAACATTCTTCAATATTGGTAAGGCCAAGCACATCACATAAAGATTTCGGAATTGTAGAAATAATAGCACCCTAGTAGGTTCCCACTCATCATGTAATTTTCTAGGAACTGAAACTTCTAATTCCAACTTTTCTTCCAAAGCTTTCATCATAACATCAACAATATGTTTAGTAAAAGCTTTATTTTTGTTCATAAGCATGGGGTGAATTTATCATGGATTGCAACAAAGAAATACACTCAATCAAAGAACAACTATCATAATTAAAGTCTTTGTAATCCAAAAGAGTGGGCACGTCACTAGTTAAAGTCTTGACCTCTTCAAACCCACTTTTATCAATTTTCTCAACAAGATTTTCACCCTCCGAATTATCGGGACGCCTTCTAGCTAAAGTTGACTCTTCTCCAATCCCTTTTTCATCAATATTAATTTTACTAAACGAAGAAGCAATAGGATAAACACCAATCATTTTAAGATCTTCATCACTTTTATCAAAACAATCACTAGAAAACACTTTTTCTAAAAATTCTCTTCTAGCTCTAAGCATAGCGGTTCTTTTCTTACTTTCATCCATAGAAACATAAAGAGCTTTAATTGATTCCTCAACCTTAGGCAAAAAAAAAATTCATCTCGAGATTTTCTACATCATGAGAAATTCAATCAATACTGCTAGATAAATCATCAATCTTATTCATCTTTTCTTCTATTGTAGCATTGAAAACTTTTCGAGTATTGATAAATTCTGTAATATTATTCTCAAGATCAGAGGTGTTCCTATTATTATTATTATTATTATAAGAAGGATTACCATAGGAATTACCATAATTATTAGATGAATTACTAGAAAAGGCCTAGGATTAAAATTACCTTTATAAGCATTGTTATTGAAATTGTTTCGCGAAATAAAATTCACATCTATTGCATCACTATTTTGCTCAATCAAAGTAGACAAAGGCACATCATTAAAATCAATAGGAGCACTTTTATTAGCAACCAATTTCATAAGAGCATCAAACTTTTGACTCAAAGAAGAAATTTCTTCAACCGAATTAACTTTTGTACTAGTAGGAGCTCTTTCGGTATGCCATTGAGAATAATTTGCCATAATATTATCAAGAAATTTGGTGGCTTCACCCAAAGTAATTTCCATAAAAGTACCACCCGCGGCGGAATATAAGAGATTACGAGAAAAAAAATCAACCCCGCATAAATTTTTTGTATGATCATCCAAAGATTTAACCCATGAGTTGGGCAATTCCTTAGCATCAATTTCATCCTTTCCTAAGATTTTGCAACATGCTCATGTTCAAGTTGCTTGAAATTCATGATCTGGGTTCTAAGGGCAATATTTTTTGCGGGCGGAAAATATTTAGTAATAAAAGCATCATTGCACTTATCCCAAGAATCGATACTATTGCGAGGCAAAGAAGAAAACCAAATTTTTGTACGATCTCGCAAAGAAAACGGAAATAATTTCAACTTCACAACATCACTGTCCACATCTTTTTTCTTTTGCGTATCGCATAATTCCACGAATGTGTTAAGATGGGATGCGACATCCTCATTAGGAGTACCGGAAAATTGATCTTTCATAACAAGATTCAGCAAAGCGATATTAGTATCACAAGACTCCACACTAGTGGTGGGAGGAGCAATCGGAGTGCTAATAAAATCATTGTTGTTGGTATTGAAGAAACAAAACAACTTGGTGTTCTCTTGAGTCATTGTGACTATGCAATAAGAAAGATCTCAAAAACAGATCTGACAAGAAAACGGTGAACAAAAAAGAGGGCGAATAAACGACAAATTTTTGTGAAGTGGGGGAGAGGAAAACGAGAGACAAATGACAAATAATGTAAATTGCAAGGAGATGAGATTTGTGATTAGGATCCTGGTAGATGTTGATGATATCTCCCTGGCAACGGCGCCAGCAATTTCTTTTGATGCGGCTTGAACTACGTCGGTATTTCCCCAAAGAGGAAGGGATGATGCAGCACAACAACGGTAGGAATTTTCCTCAGTGATGACACCAAGGTTATCGAACCAGTAAGAGAACCATGCAACACTACATGAACAACACCTGCACACAAATAACAAACACTCGCAACCCGACGTATTAACGGGGATGTCAATCCTTCCCCGGCAACGATGCTAGAAATTCCTTTTGATGCGGCTTGAACTACGTCGATATTTCTCCAAAGAGGAAGGGATGATGCATCACATCAACGGTAGGTATTTCCCTCAGTGATGAGACCAAGGTTATCGAACTAGTAGGAGAACCACGCAACACTACGTGAACAACACCTGCACACAAATAACAAATACTTGCAACCCAACGTATTAAAGGGGTTGTCAATCCCTTTCGGACAACGGCGCCAGAAATTGGCAAGTAGGCGGGAGAAACTTGTAATAGATTGAATAAATAGATCGCAAATAAAATAAAGTGCAGCAAAGTATTTTTTGTATTTTTGGATTAATAGATCTGAAAATAAAAGCAAATAAAAATAAATCTCGAAGGCAAATATAATAAAGAAGAGACCTGGGCTCGCAGATTTCACTAGTGGCTTCTCTCGAGAAAGATAGCAAACGGTGGGTAAACGAACTACTTTCGGGCAATTGATAGAACTTCAAATAATCATGAAGATTTCCAAGCAATGATCATTATATAGGCATCACGTCCAAGATTAGTAGACCGACTCATGCCTCCATCTACTACTATTACTCCACACATCGACTGCTATCCAGCAAGCATCTAGTGTATCAAGTTCATGGAAAAATGGAGTAATGCAATAAGAACGATGAAATGATGTAGACAAGATCTATTTATGCAGAAATATACCACATCTTGTTATTCTTAATAGCAACGATACATACGTGTCGTGTCCCCTTCTGTCACTGGGATCAAGCACCGTAAGATCGAATCAATCACAAAGTACCTCTTCCCATTGCAAGATAAATATATCAAGTTGGCCAAACAAAACCCAAATATCGGAGAAGAAATACGAGGCTATAAGCAATCATGTATACAAGAGATCAAAGAAGACTCAAATAACTTTCATGGATAAAAACATAGATCTGATCATAAACTCAAAGTTCATCGGATCCCAACAAACACACCACAAAAAGAGTTACATCAAATAGATCTCCAAGAGACCATTGTATTGAGAATCAAAAGAGAGAGAGAGGAAGCCATCTATCTACTAACTACGGACCCGTAGGTCTACAATGAACTACTCACGCGTCATCGGAGAGGCACCAATGGGCATGATGAACCCCTCCGTGATGGTGTTTAGATTGGATCTGGTGTTTCTGGAACTTGCGGCGGTTGGAATTGATTTTCGTCGACTCCCCTAGGGTTTCTGAAATATTGGGGGTATTTACAGAGCAAAGAGGCGGTGCGGGAGGCCACCGAGGTGGGAACAGCCCACCAGGGCGTGTCTGGGCCTCCAGGCGCTCCCTGGTGTCTTGTGCTCACCTCGGGCTCCCTCTTTGGTACTTTTTTGGCCCACTAGATGTCTTCTGGTCCAAAAAAATCCACAAAAAGTTTCGCTGCGTTTGGACTCCGTTTGGTATTGATTTCCTGCGATGTAAAAAACATGCAGAAAACAACAACTGGCACTGGGCACTATGTCAATAGGTTAGTACCAAAAATGATGTAAAGTTATTATAAAATGATTGTAAAAAATCCAAGAATGATAATATAAAAGCATGGAACAATAAAAAAATATACGTTGGAGACGTATCAGGGCGCCAAAGAATATTTGTAAGTATTAGCAGTTGAGTTCTCAATTCAACCAAACCTGGAGATTAAATATCTGCAGCAATATGATCAGTAGCACAGTAATATGATATAGCAAACAGTGATAGCAATGATTTTGTAGCAAGTGTAACAGTAGCAACAATAATAGTAACTTAGCGATAACAATATGTGAAAAAGTCATAGGCATTGGATCGGTGATTTTGTTGGATGATATTCATCATTTAACTGTCATAACCTAGGGCGATACAAAACTAGCTCCAATTCATAAATATAATGTAGGCATGTATTCTATAAATAGTCATACGTGCTTATGGAAAGAACTTGCATGACATCTTTTGTCCTACCCTCCCGCGGCAGCGGGGTCTGTCGGTGTCAAAACCGGCCGATCTCGGGTAGGGGGTCCAGAACTGTGCATCTGAGGATCAAAGGTAACAGGAGACAAAGGGGAGACGATGTTTACCTAGGTTCGGGCCCTCTTAATGGATGTAAAACCCTACTTCCTGCTTGATTGACTTTGATGAGTATAGGGTTACAAGAGTTGATCTACCTCGAGATCGTAATGGCTAAACCCTAGATGTCTAGCCTATGTGAAATCTGATGGCCTCTACGGACTAACCCCTCCGGTTTATATAGACATGGAAGGGCTTAGGGTTGTACAGAGTCGGTTTACACAGGAAGGAAACTATGCATCCAGACATCGACCGCGCCATCCATGCAAAGGAGAGTCCCATCCGGACACGGGAAAAGGTCTTCTACCTTGTATCTTCATGGCCAACCAGTCCGGCCCATGTTGCATAGCCCAGACACCCGAGGACCCCTTAATCCAGGACTCCCTCAGTAGCCCCTGAACTTGCCTTCAATGACGACGTAGTATCCGGCTTATGTCTTCGGCTTTGCAAGGCGGGTTCTACATTTATACTTCGGATTGACGACAATCTGGCTCTAACCTTGATGTGCTGCCTTTATGATTCTTTTCTGTGGTCGCCTCGATTTTTGCGCGCAGAATGAATACGAATGGTTCGTGATCTTTTACAAATAAGACCCTCACCGTGCTCGGACGACATCTATATAAGGAGACTTAGATCCCCAAATGGCATCTCACATCGCGCAAAGGAAAAACCGTCAAGATTAGCTACGAACAAAGCCTTCCAACATGGCCAGTGCTCCAGGCTCCTCTTCGCGCCCCCATGGCCCTCAAGAGGGTGATTGGCAGAGTTGTTCAGTGCCTCATCTTCAGCTGAGTCAACTCCAGATGCAGGGCTATCTTCCCCTCGCGGATCTAGTCTCCGCTAGAGCGAGATTGGCCTCAATCGGTGACAATGTGATGGCTGAGAATTTCCCCAACCCCAACAAGGAGGAGACACTACAAAAAAATACACTTCCGTGAATACGTGTTTGTCACAGTAGGTCGCGTTTTTTGTCATGCATGTACATCCATGACAAATTTATGACAGAATCAAGATAGTCATACCTGTGCTGTCGTAGAAGTGTTCCATGACATTACCAAAATTACATCATGGAAGTGTCCACTTCCATGACGATAAATCACGCGTCACAGAAGTGCTTTAGTCAAGGGTGACCGACACGTGGCATCCACCATAACGGAATGCCGTTAAGCTATCGGGTCGGGTTTTGGGTCTGATAACCCGTTAACAGCCCCGACCAATGGGGATTTTCCATGTGTAAAATCATCATTGGCTGGAGGAAACACGTGTCGGCTCACCGTTGGGACAGATGTCATCTGCTCATTGGACCGAAGGTGCCTATGATACGACGACACGTGGCACGACCCAACAGAGGCCCATTCCCGTGAAAAGGCCGGCCCGTTTGACTTGGTCAAAAGGTGGCGGGCCGGCCCATGGAAAGCCTGTTAATGGCATGTTCGCATATAGCCCATTTATAGCCCGCTAACCCAGGGCCCGGTATGCCCTATCTGAATTAGGCCCAATAGCGTCATCTGGGCCGTCCAATATGATTCAACCTGTTTTAACTTCCGGCCCATGTGTGGCCCATGACTTCTTTCGGCCCATATGAGGACCTTTGTAACTCTTGGCCCATTAACGGCCCGTGGTGAAACTGGCCCATAATGAACAGTGTATCACTTTATACCCATTAACGGCCCGTTATTCCATTGGGCCGTTTCCAGCCCAAGTTATCTTTCGGCCTTCTCAGGGCCCATTGACTCTTGGGCTCATTTGCAACATTCGGTTACATAGGGCCCGTTATTGTCATTTTCTGCTTGTAGGCCAAATTTGGCCCGTCGTTACAGTCGGCCCGTTTGCGGACCGTTAATACGCTGGGCCGTTTTCATGTCAAAAAAAACCCGTTGGGCTGTTTTCATAGAGTTATCAAATACGGCCTATTGATGGCCTGTTCTGGTCCACGAATAGTACGACCCATGATTGGCGAAATGATGATACGCCCCGTAGAAGGCCCATGGATCCTACGGCCCGTATGAGGCCCATGGATAGTACGACCCATAGAAGGCCCATGGATCGTATGGCCCGTAGAAGGCCCATGCCTACGGCCCGTAGAAGGCCCATGGACCCTAAGACCCGTATAGAAGGCCGATGGATCCTATGGCCGGACGAAGGCCCATGGATCATACGGCCTGCAGGCGGCCCATGGTTACAACATTCCGTGTGTTGCCATGATTATTTTGGCCTATTTACCAAAAATAGGCTATTGTGGCCACTAGAAAAAAAACAGAAAAAGAACTGCAGTGACTACAAGCAAACAACTAAACAAGACAATAAGGAAATAAATAAGCAAGCAATTAACGCTAGCCTATTACCGCTATTACACATATTACATCCACTGGGCATCAAAGTTCGCCACCAGTGCAAATATAGGTAACAAAGCAGCACATTACATACACTGGCCGTCAAAATTGGCCACCAGTGCAAATAAACGCGGCAGCAAAACAAGAGCATAACTGAAACAACTTCAGAAGAGCTCAAGAAACGTTATCCTGGGTATCCACCATGCTGGCAATAAGCTTAGCAAGCTGATTAGCTTTGTCCTGTTTGGCACTAAAATCCTCCAACGCTTGCTGTTGCACCAGAAAGTATGCATCTGAATGCTCCAGGGACTTTCGCAGTCCTTCCGCTTCTTGTCGCAGCATAGCTGATCGATGTCTTTCAGCTTGTAGTTGAGACTCAAGAAACCAAACTAATTCAGACAGTGAGTTTGAATAGCTTGTGCAAGCGGTAGTGGCCAGTAACTCAAACACTAAACCAAGACAGGACTTTGGGGTTGTCTCGCTGTCTTCAAGATAGTCTTCCTTAGCTGTTTTATCAGCTTTGTTGGAGACCAACAAGGATGTGTCACTATCCTGAACCTTATCTGCATTACTTCCTTTACCATTGCTTAATAAGGCACTCTTCCCCAATATTCTGTCAGCATTCTAAAAGAAGAAACAAGCAGACACATAACAAGTTTAGCATGTACTAGTATATGAAACTCATTTCGGTGAACCAGTTCATTAGTAAGGTGGACAGGATTAAACTACCAAGTCTTCTATTGCCAAGTACTAGTACATAATAAAAGCATCAAACAAACATATATCTATGTCCTATGGTCACTGCATTGTCTTGCCAAATCATAATAGAGACATGGTTCAAATCATATCAGTTCAAGACAAAGCAGCAGTGAAAGAATATAAAGCATGGGAAACTACACGACACAACAAGATTTCAGATGGGTACCATGGGTCTACATGTAGAACAACACTATTGGCTCTGTTGTGATGCTAGTAATGTGCATGATATGAAAGTCAACTGTATACACGATTGAAATTGAAATCAATAGAGCTATTGATAAGAGCAAACCTGTTAAAGAAACATGCGTGAACATACCTGTTGTGCCATTGGAGTTTCGATTGGATCCTTCAATTTAAAAATAAGTTTGTATGAGTAAATACAGTGATACAAGAGCAAAGCAATCATAGTTAAAAAAAGGCGCGCCTAAGCGAGCGTTTAAGCGCGCCTAGGCTCTAGGCGTTGGCAAAACGCATTGCGCATAACTACACATAACCTGTGCATAACTATGCATAAGCATGCGCTTTGGTCAGTAAAGCGCAAGGCGGTGGCAAAACGCACAATTAACGCCTAGCGCTTTTTTGAACTATGATAGCAATGGAATCTTAAATTAGAACAGTTGTTCTTCAGGTTTAGGCACTTGTTCTACATGAACAGAGTACAGTAAGACGCAACAATATAATACTTAAAAATAGAAAATAAGCGCATAGACCTTACCACATTCTTGGTTCGGGACCAGTACAGAACAAGGCATTCCCAGTCATCGTCCAGTAAATGTGTCTCAGGAGAACGTAAGGGAATTTGACGAGTTTCTTTGCCGATGAAGTATGTTTTCTTCAGGTAATTCCGATAATACCACCAAGCATTCTTGAATATAGCAGAGGTATTAGCACAGGTTACCTCATCCTGAGTTTCCAAATCGGTTCTTCTCTATAGAGAAAAATGGGAAAATTTGTTGTATTATAACCATCATGGAGGTAGGATGTATGGGACGAAGCAAAATAATCGACATGAATAACATTACTTACACATAACTCCTGGACAAACACCTGCAACTAGCATTTTCCTTCATCTTCAGTATAATATTTCCAAGATGGGAAGATACGCACATACGATTTAACAACATCAAATGCGATAGATGCTAAACTACGACTAGCTGGTTGTGCTTCCTCCACAGGAATAGGCGTACTAACTGGTGGAGTTGGGGTTCGCCGTGATAGTACTGGCCCTTTGGGCACTGGAGCTGCCTTACTAACTGCTCTTGTTTGGGAGCTCTGTGGTGGAGATGGTGCTGTGTCAACAGGAACTGGGTTACTATCGGCTGGGGTTGGGGTTAGATTGGATGAAGCTGGTTCTCTGTCCATCGCAGTAGGGGTACAATCTGTAAGAGTTTGGGTTATGTGTGGTAGGGCTGGTTCTTGTGCATGTACAACCGAGGTGCTATCTCCACCAAGAGGTAGCATTGTTTTATTTGAAGACGTGTTTTTAGTCCGCTAGATACTGGCATCACCCGCCCCAATTCAAATGGCTGATAAAAAGGAAACATAGTTCAATGTACAGACATTGTATGAGAGGCAGATGCAATAGATAGTGTGGAAAAAATAGGGCATGAAATAGTTGACATGTATATTGTTTAACTAAAACGAATAGCATGACATAATTTCACATATATGATGTCTATCTAAACTGGATAGCATAGCATAACATAATTCAAAGATATGATGAATAACTAAACAAGATCGCATGACATAATTCACCTACATGTTATCTAAGTAATCAGGATCGCATCATTTAATTCACATATGTGATTTATATGCTAAACAGAGGGCATTCGATATGATGTATGAACTAAGAACATGGTATTGAATATTGTGTATATGATGTCTAAACTATGCAATGCAAGATACCGTATGCATGATATGAGCAGTATAACCGTGCCAAGTTAGAGCATACACCTCAGTGGGGGAATAGGACTGGTCATCTATCTCTGAATCCATCTCTGAGGAGCTATCAGGACCCAACAAGAACAAAAATCCTACACTTACGGAAAAACCACTACAGACTTATCTTACGGGAGGATGTGTCGCCCTCTCCACTTAAATTCTTTCCCTCGTGATTGCAAACTGACCCCACCTCCTGATTTTAACTGGTCCATGTCTGCTCGTAACCTCCTTGCCGTGAGAATTGTCCCGTAGATGTAGCAAAGCTCCAACAAGAAATCTGCTTCGACAGGTAGCACCGTCTGCTCTGAAGGCCTTGTTTTCACTCCAGATTTTTCCATCTCCCACCCAAATGGCTGATTCACAGGAAGAGTAGTTTAATGTACAAACATTGTCAACAAATGGAAATGTAATGAAGAAAAGGATGGGCAAGATATCGTTCAAATATATGATGCTTGGTTAAACAGGATGGCATTGCACATTTCACATATATTATGGCTGGCTAAAAGACATGAGACTGCATAGTTCCCATATATGATATAGAAACTAAACAGGTGGCATTACAGAACATGTCTAAACTAAGCAGATGACATATATGATGTCAAAAGTAGGCACTACAAGGCAACATATGCATGATATGACTAACATCATCATGCCAAGGTAGAGCAAACACCTTGGGGGGTAAATAGGAGTGGTGAGCGGCGTCTGAATCCACCTCAGAACAGATATCTTCCTCTGGATTACAATCTGAAGAGGGGTGGGGAGGGTTTGCCATTGAACCCACCATAGAGCGATGTCTGCATGACATTGTATTGCCGCGCAAAACTCTTCTCTTTTTCTCTACATGTTCAACATGACTATGTACAATATCTGACATGCATACGAAAAAAATATGGTGAGATTATGTAAGGAGAGCATGCAGAAATTTAGAGTGATGGTAACAACCAGTGGATCGACGTTTTTCCGTTGAACCAAAATAGCCCTAATGGATCGACGTGAATGTATAGTAATAAGTGATGCAACAAGTGTACAACCTCTTTGCCGTAGCCGCGTCGACCTCAGCATCATTGGGTTGGTCGCTGAAGCAGTTGAGGCAGAGGTGGCTGTCGGAGGTGTGGAGGAAGATCTGAGGAATCTGTAGACGGCGTCTAGGGCACTGCTCTATTGTGATGGATCGTTCTATCATTGGAGCAGCTCCGGTGAGCCGTAAGACGTCAAGGCTGAAGCAGCACAAGACAGACATCGTCTATCTCAAGTGGGATTCTAATAGCATCTCCAGTAGATGATGTAAAATGGATGTAAAATTAACATCACCAAAAACCACCTGACTACAACAGATGAGGTAAAAACTGTTGACTCTGAACTTAACTGTCAAAACTCAAATTTACTGTGGAACCTGAATGCTACTATCAAAACTGAACGCAATGGTAGCAGAGAGGCACTAGACATGTAGTTTAGGGAGGGCCTGCAGTTCATCTTCAACCTGCACCCCCCTGAGCCGCCAGCCACCACCGCCGAACCGCCGGCCCCAGCGCCGCCTCGCCGCCCCGAAACAACTCGCCACCGCCGCCCCGGCCAGCCCTCTAGGCCCCCCGCCCCCACCCTGAACCCTAAGATAGATAGTGGGGTACCTCTCCGGCGAGCCCCCGTCCCCGTTGCGGGTGGTTCTTCCTTAACTCCGACGAGCCCCCCAACCCCTGAAAATCGACTGACCTGTCAGGACCCCGATCCTAAGTCACCGATCTAGCATGTAACACATCATATCACTTTGCGGTCTCACACACGGTATTCCCACGGGTGCCACCTTACCTGGCCCGGGACCGTTTGTGCCTTTTGGCTCACGTATATGATAGTGTCGCTAGCATCCATATGACAAAGAACCCGGGCCGACATGGCTAGTCGTGATCCCAAAGCGGCACTAACCCATGGGGACAGGCACACATGAATCAACTTCGAGCATGTCGGTCAACAGCGTGTGAATCCGGGCTGTAGCACTAGGCTAACAGGACTCTGGTAATCCGGGCTGTAGCAGGCTAGGCAGGACTCTGGATGTCACCGCGTGACATTTCCCCGAAGGGACCACAGGAACGAAGTGAAACACATGCCGGCCAGTCAAGTGTCCTGAGCAGTAGTGCTAGGCTAGCAGGACTCTGGTGAACCGGGCTGTAGCGGACTACTATGGCTCAAGGAAGCACTAGACTACATTTTCCCATAAGAGAGGCTGCCAAGGATAAACAACTAGATTGTCGGATCCCACACATACCAAGCATTTCAATCATACACACAATATGCTCGATATGTGTAAATACAACATGGCATCACAACATAACTTTACGACTCAAAGTATTTATTCATTAGGCTCCGAGGAGCGAGATATTACAAACATGGGTCTCATGACCCAACATACAGAGCATACAAGCAAGAAGCACATGCGGAAGCTTAACTTGTCTGAGTACAGACAACTACAAATGAAGAAGGCTGAGAAGCCTGACTATCTACCAGATCCTGCCGAGGGCACAAGATCGTAGCTGAGGTAACAAGCTAAACGTTGGAGTCCGCATGGAACTACTACCGAGACTGACGTCTCTCTTCAAAAACATAAAATAGGCAACGTGAGTACAAATGTACCCAGCAAGACTTACATCAGAACTAACTACATATGCATCGGTATCAATAAAGGGGTGGTGGAGTTTAACTACAGCAAGCCAGCTTTGACTCAGTGGCTAACCTAAACTATGACTGCAAGTAACTCTTTTGAGGTGGCGCACACGAGTCCACATATTCACCATATCAATACACCACTATGGATCCGCTCCCGTCTTCCTACGAGAACGCCATCCATAGCACTCACGCTTATCTTGCGCATTTTAGAGTATCCACTTTCACTTGTCTATGAACTGTTATAGGCAACCAAGAAGTCCATTACCGCGGACACGGCTATTCGAATAGATGATGCTAACCCTGCAGGGGTGTACTTCTTCACACACGCTCTCACCACTTATCGCCGTTTACACGACATGTACTCGGCAACCTTCAAGCGGAAGCCCAGCGAGGGTGTCGGCCACGGCCTACCTAAACACTCAAGTCTCTAGTCCAGGTTTATCGCCTATTCAGGTTCCATCCGCAGGGATTCCAGCCGAGGTTTCCACATACGGCCCCGAACGATGTGTACAGGGTTCCGAGACACCAAACAGGCGCCCGGCATGCCCGGCCACGTGCCTACCGCAACACAGCCCACCCCTCAGGTCAGCGCTGCGCACGACCCCCAGCATACTACAAACACAGAACTCAGTTCCTGACGATGGCTTCAATGAGACAACCCACCATGTACTCCTACATGGCCTCTCACCGCTACCTTTACCAAATCGTGTTCACAAACTTAGCTCACACACAGTAGGACATGTTTACACACCTCCAATTCATCCTCGATGAATCAGACCTGACTCAACTCTAAGTAGTAGCAAGCACGACAAACAAGCATGAATGAGTAGGCACATCAAGGCTCAAACAACTCCTACTCATGCTAGTGGGTTTCATCTATTTACTGTGGCAATGACAGGTCATGTAGAGGATAAGGGGTTCAACTACCGCAGAATGTAATAGTTGAATCGATGTTGTCCGAATGTAGTAAAAGAGAGTAGGAGCGAGAGAGTGGGATTATATCAGAATGAACAAGGGGATTTTGCTTGCCTGGCACTTCTGAAGACAATATAGTTCTTCATCGGTGTCATCGAACTCATCGTCGGAACCACGACTATCTAGAGGGGGCAAATACCGGCAAAGAAAGAGGAACACAATCAATGCAATGCAATAATTATGATGCATGATAATATCATGGCAATATGCTGTTGATTGAGCTAATGCAACTAGCAACCATATTAAATGAAGTAGGTTTGAACCAAGGGTTCAAATTCAAACTCCATATGTGCTTATTTAAATGCCAATTATGCAAATTGCTCTGTACAGCAACCCTAGGTTGTTCAAACATGCATGCAAATTCCATAAACAGATTCCTTGAATTTTTCTAATAATTTTTCATATATAATTTATTTCATTTGGAGTTACGGTTGATTTTATATGATTTTTAGAAGTTTAGGATATTTTCTGAAATTTCCTGAAATAAAATTAATCCAGAAAATGAGTTATGGCGTCAGCACTACGTCACCATGACGTCAGCAGGTCAACAGGGCTGGTCCGGGTCAAACCTGACCAGTGGGGTCCACTGGTCAGTGTCTAACTAATCTAACCTAGTTTAATTAGCACTAACCTAGGTTAAACTAATTAAATTTAAACCCAAACTAGATTAATTACCCGGGCGGGGCCCGCATGTCATAGACCAGTGGGTCAAACAGGGCCCATCCAGGTCAAACCGGTCAGCGGGGGGGGGGGGGGGGTGGTGAAACCCCTGGCCAACAGGGTCAAACCTGCCGACAACTTGACGCCAGCGAGGCCAGTCGCGGCGGCGAGCCTCGGGTTTCCTGTTCCGACGACCAAAAGGGACGGCGGAGGCATCAGCGTGAAGCTGGGAGTGCCCCGCATCTTTCTGTGTGGATGGGATGGGTTGAGACGGCCCGAGCTCGCCGGGGCGAGGCTCGCGGCGGTGGCCGGAGTTCGGGCGATGTCGGGGTTGGCGCTAGGAGGCACAGCAGGTCGAACGGGTGGGCGCGCCCGGCTCCTGGGAGAGTGCTGAGCACGGGGCAAAGCTCGGGCGTGGGTGGCGGCAGCTGTGGCCGTGGCGGCGATGAGGCACGGCGGCGGCGAGCTTCGACCGCGGTGGTTAGTGAGGCTAGAGGAGGAAATAGACGGCGGGGAGAGAGGGGTTTGGTAGAGGAGCTCACGGCGAGGTCGAAGCGGAGCTCAACAGACTCGGGGGGGGGGGGCGGACACGGCGAATCGGACGACGGCATCCGGCGGCCGTGGTCGGAGAAGAAGGCCACATGCGTCGTCATGGGGCCGTCCTGGCTCGTGTAGCTCGGCGAGGAGGAAGAAGAGGTTGCGGCTGAGCCTCTAGGCTCAACGGCAGGGCGAGGGGTGGCTGGTGGTCACGGGGGTGCTCGTCGGCGTTCTCGGGTGGTCATGGCGATCGTGGAAGAGAGAGACAGAGGAGGAGATGGGGTCGAGGGAGAGTGAGAGAGGTTCGGGGGGGGGGGTGTTGTGGCGTCTCCAGGCGCTCGAACGAGGGGGGGGGGGGGAAGCAGGAGGTGGAGGCCTCGGGCGCGCACGCGTCGACACGCCTCTGCCTACTGGCAGAGGTTGAAGACGACCACTTCGGCCAGTGGGCTGGCCACCAGCTGGGCCGCCAGGTGGGCTGGCCAGCTGTTCCGCGACAGGTAAGCCAAGTGAGTCCCTTTCTATTTTTCTTCTGTTCCAGTTTTCCTATTTCTTTTATTCTGTTTTGAATTAGTAAAAATACTAATTCATTTTTAAAACTCCTGAGATAAATTGGGGGCATTATTTGGATTACTCCAGAAGCCCACAAATTATTACATAATATTTGGAGCATCTAAAATATATATAGAATTCAAATGCCCCAATTCAAATACATTATGATTTAATTCAAAAATCCAGGAATGACCTGGAAACATGTTCATCATTTTTGGCAGAGGTTTTTGCCTTTATCAGAAATCATGAACATTTTCAAAGGGCGTTTTGGGATCATTGAAAATGATTTTATTTGAACCTATTTGAATTCATTTGGTTCTAGGGCTTGGATCAATCCCCATTTCAAGTTTTCATGAAATTTAAACATGATGCATGGATGCAATGCCACTAATTGCAAAAATTCTAGGGCTGTGACAACTCACCCCCGCTAAACAAGAATCTCGTCCCGAGATTCAAGACGTGAGGTAAGAAGACAGAGGGGCACAAACTAACACGGTCTTCACGATCCAGGTTGCACTTCATAGAAACGTTGACTCGATCATCATCTTTGACTCGACGTCTTGCCATGAGAACTCTATCCAACATGACAACGAGAAGAAAAGGAAAATCTAGAAGAATCGATCTTCTTGAAGATCGAGTAACCGATGATCATCTCACAGAACGAGACATAGCGACATCTGTCGAGATGAGACACGATACACATATCAAGAATGATGGAAATGAGCATATGACAAGGTTTTAAATAAATAGCGGAATTTCCACGCCTAGGAGGGTGGTGAACGGTGTCCACGTAGCGAGGAGTTGGGTTGCCATGATACCACAACGAGACACCTTAAGGGAGGTGACTCGCAGAAATATTCCCTTAAGTGGCAAAAAGAATTACTTTTGATTCAGAGATCATTGAAACTCTTTATACCAGCCTAAGGCAATTCACAACAATCGTTTGGCGGAGTACAAAGGGATGGCATACCCGGACAAGATTGGATGATGTGGACTACCTTGTTGAAGACAACGCAAGAAAGATTTTTGCTTGTCATCGGAAATGGATGGGACCCATGGTAGGACCACTTCTGAAGATGATCCTGAACAAGAATTGCTGAGAAGGGCAGTCCAAGGGAGATTGGCACAAGGCGGTGCAAGCTGGGAATGAAATGCAAATGTCGGGAATGTTCCAACCATCATATCTGCCTGAGATTCAGATCTGGTTAGAAACAGGATACTTCAGACTCACATGTCTGAAAAGAAGAGTTGCAACACAAATCGACGAGATAACGTTGCGAGACTCTCGGGAGATGAACTATGATAGCAAGCTCCAAAACATGAGCGGGTTCCGCTACAAACATGTGAACACGCTGTCCCAGACAAGCACGACCACATGGTAGTCTTACAATGAAACACTACCGAGTTCTGGTTGGGAACCATCAACGAGGATATTGAAGTCCTTGCATAAGGCATGCTCTGAAGAAGGAACTTCTTTTCCTTGAACAAATCAATCAGTGGCTTGGTGTGCTAGGGAATACATATGGAGTGGAGGTAATTAATCTACCAAACCATATAATACATTAGCACTTGCATAACTGACTTGGGATGATTCCAAAGGAAACAAATCAATCTTTCTCGAACTCACGGCGACAACTTGCACCAAATGCACATGAATTCGAGGAAGTAGCTACTTTCATCCAAACATATGCTTCATGAACGGAACATGAAGGCATTGTTTACCAAGTTTCCAACACTAGCTTAATGTTTAACACGAATCATGGGGGAGACAAGATGCTGCTGATGGACTCAACAGCAACTCATCGAAATTTCCATATCACTGGACTTCCACCATCATGTGAACACGGTGATAGCATTGGTCAGACCAAAGGATGTAATGGTGTATGCTCGAGGGATCAACCACGAGTAAGACAACATTACGAACATCATTGGTTCTGATTTGACTTGACAATAGCCCATACTCAAGTCAAAATTTGATAAGACAATAGGTCCAACAACTGATCACGAGGACCAATCGATGAAGATATCATATTTCTTCAATACACACACAAACGCAAAGATATCCCTTCAGAATGAACTAAATTCGGCAGAGCTTTTATCTCCCAACTCTCCAAGTTGTTGTTTAGCTTAACCAACCAGCTCAGGGATATCCAACACGGATTCTTGGGGAAGGGGTGGTTTACAAGAAACCAACTTGATCACGAACTGAACATAGCGGTCAGGTGACAACCTGGTAGCACTTCCGAGAAGATATTCGGAAAGTCACGAACCACCGACATGTTATTACGCTCGGGAGTAATCTTGCTTTCGAGGCAAGAAGATATGATCAAATAAGCAAGGATTGACACTAACTTAACTCATTGATCGAAAAGTGCACCGGAAATAAGGACTAGGTCGCACGATAAATCTTAGGATGATGATTCAGTAACCAGCATGCTAAGAATGAGATTATTGTCCATTTACTACCAAGCAACGAGTTGCTCGGAGCATTGATTTCGCACATCACAATTCACTTGTCGGCATTCCGGTTACAACAACACGAGGGCCGAGGAATGAATGATGATGGTGAGAAGTATCACTGCATCAAGAATTCATAAGAGATGGTGCAATTCCTATAATATTCTTGACATAAATAGGGTAATACTCCAAGGTAGAACAGACTAGAAGCTGGATTAGCATTCTTAATCTGCGGAATACAATTGCTTTGACCCAATCCTAGATATGGATGAGGTGCTGGAGTTTATTTCTCCTAGTCATTCTGTAATAGAATAGCTTAACGGACCACACGAATGATAGGCATCGATGAACGAATGCACGCATACTCTTGAGTATCGAATGATGGACGGGGATCAGAATACAACTAAAGAGAACAACTCAAGGAACATAAAAATTTAGTATGTCAAACGAGTTCAACAAATTTCTTCCGTGTAACCCATGCGGAATGATAGAACTGGCAGAGTCACAATATGAATGGAGTACTCCTCAAGAGCACCCTGGTTGTGATCTTTTGGTTCAAAGAACATCTGCCTTAATGGTTCATGGTATTTGGAAGAAGGAAATACCACGGACCTCGAGGACTATCGCAAAGGTTACTAATATCCTAAAGGTACGAGCAACACTAACGACACGAGGTAAGTAGAGTGAATCTTGGGTCAAGAACCCAAGAGTAGAATACCTACTACTAAATGGCATCACAGGATGCTTTCGAGAATGGTTGCCAGAATCATCACACCGGGAACACAAAGCATTGCTAGATTACTAGGTGACTCCCTAAGACACCTAGGGTCATAATAATAGCTCCAACATATATGTCGAGGTAATAGAGTACCTCAACTCACCGATTAGTGTGATTAATCTGGCCCAAATGGACATCAGGAACATGGAGGAATGATTGCAAGTGCGTGAGACTATCTAGAAACCTGGGATGACTCGGACAACATAACGGCTGTAAATTCTCAAAATGATTTGAGACATCCAGCAAAATGGTGGCATAACCACTCAACGTCACAATATCAAGGTTCTGAGATCAACTGGCAACACACGGAAGTAGTAGGAACTGAACTGGGGCTTAAATCCATCAATCCTATAAGTCTCTATCATAGCAATTCGTCATCCTAATAGATAGATGAGAAGGCCTAGTTCTTAATCCCCGTAGAAGAGAAGAGGCTGACTCAGATAAGAAGGGCATAAGGTATAAGGAGTAAAAAGAGCCTTTACGTTCCATCCCACAATCAATTCCCTTACATAACTAAAGCATTTCTAGACACAACTTCGACCAGTTTGGCTTGGTAATCCTACAGGCAGTCAGGCTCTGATACCAACGCTGTCAGGACCCCGATCCTAAGTCACACCGATCTAGCATGTAACACATCATATCACTTTGCGGCCTCACGCACGGTATTCCCACAGGTGCCACCTTACCTGGCCCGGGACCGTTTGCGCCTTTTGGCTCATGTATATGATAGTGTCGCTAGCATCCATATGACAAAGAACCCGGGCCGACATGGCTACTCGTGAACTCAAAGCGGCACTACCCCATGGGGACAGGCATACATGAATCAACTTCGAGCATGTCGGTCAACAGCGTGTGAATCCGGGCTGTAGCACTGGGCTAACAAGACTCCGGTAACCCGGGCTGTAGCAGGCTAGGTAGGACTCCGGATGTCACCGCGTGACATTTCCCCGAAGGGACAGACACAGGAACGACGTGAAACACATGCCGGCCAGTCAAGTGTCCTGAGCAGTAGTGCTAGGCTAGCAGGACTCCGGTGAACCGGGCTGTAGCGGACTACTATGGCTCAAGGAAGCACTAGACTACATTTCCCCATAAGAGAGGCTGCCAAGGATAAACAACTAGATTGTCGGATCCCACACATACCAAGCATTTCAATCATACACACAATATGCTCGATATGTGTAAATACAACATGGCATCACAACATAACTCTACGACTCAAAGTATTTATTCATTAGGCTCCGAGGAGCGAGATATTACAAACATGGGTCTCATGACCCAACATACAGAGCATACAAGCAACAAGCACATGCGGAAGCTTAACTTGTCTGAGTACAAACAACTACAAATGAAGAAGGCTGAGAAGCCTGACTATCTACCAGATCCTGCCGAGGGCACAAGATCGTAGCTGAGGTAACAAGCTAAACGTCGGAGTCCGCACGGAACTACTAGCGAGACTGACGTCTCTCTTCAAAAACATAAAATAGGCAAACGTGAGTACAAATGTACCCAGCAAGACTTACATCAGAACTAACTACATATGCATCGGTATCAATAAAGGGGTGGTGGAGTTTAACTGCAGCAAGCCAGCTTTGACTCAGTGGCTAACCTAAACTATGACTGCAAGTAACTCTTTTGAGGTGGCGCACACGAGTCCACATATTCACCATATCAATACACCACTATGGATCCGCTCCCGTCTTCCTACGAGAACGCCATCCATAGCACTCACGCTTATCTTGCGCATTTTAGAGTATCCACTTTCACTTGTCTATGAACTGTTATAGGCAACCAAGAAGTCCATTACCGCGGACACGGCTATTCGAATAGATGATGCTAACCCTGCAGGGGTGTACTTCTTCACACACGCTCTCACCACTTATCGCCGTTTACACGGCATGTACTCGGCAACCTTCAAGTGGAAGCCCAGCAAGGGTGTCGGCCACGGCCTACCTAAACACTCAAGTCTCTAGTCCAGGTTTATCGCCTATTCAGGTTCCATCCGCAGGGATTCCAGCCGAGGTTTCCACATACGGCCCCGAACGATGTGTACAGGGTTTCGAGACACCAAACGGGCGCTCGGCATGCCCGGCCACATGCCTACCGCAACACAACCCACCCCTCAGGTCATCACTGCGCACAGCCCCCAGCATACTACAAACACCAGAAAGTACTTGCAACTCCTGGACAGAGGAGAAGGGTGATTAGGAAGCCGATAGAGTCAATTAAGGATCCCAATGTGTGGTAGTAACTGTTTCATGGATCACAAACACAGAACTCAGTTCCTGAGGACGGCTTCAATGAGACAACCCACCATGTACTCCTACATGGCCTCTCACCGCTACCTTTACCATATCGTGTTCACACACTTAGCTCACACACAGTAGGACATGTTTACACACCTCCAATTCATCCTCGATGAATTAGACCTGACTCAACTCTAAGCAGTAGCAGGCACGACAAACAAGCATGAATGAGTAGGCACATCAAGGCTCAAACAACTCCTACTCATGCTAGTGGGTTTCATCTATTTACTGTGGCAATGACAGGTCATGTAGAGGATAAGGGGTTCAACTACCGCAGCATGTAACAGTTGAATCAATGTTTTCCTAATGTAGTAAAAGAGAGCAGGAGCGAGAGAGTGGGATTGTATCGGAATGAACAAGGGGGTATTGCTTGCCTGGCACTTCTGAAGATAATATAGTTCTTCATCGGTGTCATCGAACTCATCGTCGGAACCACGACTATCGAGAGGGGGCAAATACCGGCAAACAAAGAGGAACACAATCAATGCAATGCAACAATTATGATGCATGATAATATCATGGAAATATGCTGTTGATTGAGCTAATGCAACTAGCAACCATATTAAATGAAGTAGGTTTGAACCAAGGGTTCAAATTCAAACTCCATATGTGCTTATTTAAATGTCAATTATTCAAATTGCTCTGTACAGCAACTCTAGGTTGTTCAAACATGCATGCAAATGCCATTAACAGATTCCTTGAATTTTTTTGATAATTTTTCATATATAATTTATTTCATTTGGAGTTACGGTTGATTTTATATGATTTTTAGAAGTTTAGGATATTTTCTGAAATTTCCTGAATTAAAATTAATCCAGAAAATGAGTTATGGCGTCAGCACTATGTCACCGTGACGTCAGCAGGTCAACAGGGCTGGTCCGGGTCAAACCTGACCAGTGGGGTCCACTGGCCAGTGTCTAACTAAACTAACCTAGTTTAATTAGCACTAACCTAGGTTAAACTAATTAAATTTAAACCCAAACTAGATTAATTACCCGGGCAGGGCCCGCATGTCATAGACCAGTGGGTCAAACAGGGCCCACCCAGGTCAACTCGGTTAGCGGGGGGGGGGGGGGGGGGGTGAAACCCCTGGCCAGCAGGGTCAAACCTGCTGGCGACTTGACGCCGGTGAGGCCAGTCGCGGCGGCGAGCCTCGGGTTTCCTGTTCCAACGACCAAAAGGGACGGCGGAGGCATCAACGTGAAGCTGGGAGTGCCCCGCATCTTTCTGTGTGGTTGGGATGGGTTGAGACGGCCCGAGCTCGCCGGGGCGAGGCTCGCAGCGGTGGTCGGAGTTCGGGCGAGGTCGGGGTTGGCGCTAGGGGGCACAGCAGGTCGAACGGGTGGGCGCGCCCGGCTCCAGGGAGAGTGCTGAGCACGGGGCAAAGCTCGGACGTGGGTGGCGGTAGCTGTGGCCGTGGCGGCGATGAGGCACGGCGGCGGCGAGCTTCGGCCGCGGTGGTTAGTGAGGCTAGAGGAGGAAATAGACGGCGGGGAGAGAGGGGTTTGGTAGAGGAGCTCAAGGCGAGGTTGAAGCGGAGCTCAGCAGACTCGGGGGGGGGGGGGTGGTGGAGACGGCGAATCGGACAGCGGCATCCGGCGGCCGTGGTCGGAGAAGAAGGCCACAGGCATCGTCATGGGGCCGTCCTGGCTCGTGTAGCTCGGAGAGGAGGAAGAAGAGGTTGCGACTGAGCCTCTGGGCTCAACGGCAGGGCGAGGGGTGGCCGGTGGTCACGGGGGTGCTTGTCGGCGTTCTCGGGTGGTCATGGCGATCGCGGAAGGGAGAGACAGAGGAGGAGATGGGGTCAAGGGAGAGTGAGAGAGGTTCGGGGGGGTGTCGTGGCGTCTCCAGGCGCTCGAACGAGGGGGGGGGGAGGAAGCAGGAGGTGGAGGCCTCGCACGTGCGCGTCGACACGCCTCTGCCTACTGGCAGAGGTTGAAGACGACCGCTTCGGCTAGTGGGCTGGCCACCAGCTGGGCCGCCAGGTGGGCTGGCCAGCTTGGCCGCGACAGGTAAGCCAGGTGAGTCCCTTTCTATTTTTCTTCTGTTCCAGTTTTCCTATTTCTTTTATTCTGTTTTGAATTAGTAAAAATACTAATTCATTTTTAAAACTCCTGAGATAAATTGGGGGCATGATTTGGATTATTCCAGAAGCCCACAAATTATTACAGAATATTTGGAGCATCTAAAATATATATAGAATTCAAATGCCCCAATTCAAATACATTATGATTTAATTCAAAAATCCAGGAATGACCTAGAAACATGTTCATCATTTTTGGCAGAGGTTTTTGCCTTTATCAAAAATCATGAACATTTTCAAAGGGCATTTTGGGATCATTGAAAATGATTTTATTTGAACCTATTTGAATTCATTTGGTGCTAGGGCTTGGATCAATCCCCATTTCAAGTTTTCATGAAATTTAAACATGATGCATGGATGCAATGCCACTAATTGCAAACAATTCTAGGGTTGTGACATGACCCAAAAGTTGATTCAGTCGACTGAAGTGTGGCTTAATCAGAGCAGAGCAGCAGTACGAGCGAGGGGGGAAGCAGCAGCAGCAGCTGGGCGAGCGAGCGATCGAGCGAGAGCCGGAGCAGCAGCGCGAGCGAGAGCCGGAGCAGCAGCAGCAGATTTGGCTGGTATGGCTACCGCTGCCGAAGGGGCCTCGCACTGGGGGAGAGCTGCCGTGGAGATGTCGCCCGCGGCACCGGCTTCAAGGTAGCCGCTCAATGGGGGTGCGGGATGGAGCACCGTCGGTGCCGGGAGGTTGAGTTATGGAGAAGGTGCGATGCGATCAGTGTACAACCTCTTTGGTGGCGCCGAGTAGGCCTCGGCTTCGTCCGAGGAGTCGGTGAGGATGCTGTGGTTCCGGTGGAGCAGGTTAAGGCGGCGCTGTGGGGATGGAGCAGCCGCGATAGACGAGGCGATCATCGGAGCAGCTCCTTGGAGGTGGAGGATGGGGCGGCTGAACCGGCGGGACAACGAGATGGACGACGGATCCTCATCCGGGGAGGTGGACGAGGGACGTCGAGCTGTTGCGGTGGACGACGTCATCGGGGAAGAGGCTCCGGCTGGGCAGCGGTGACGTGGCGGGCGGAGGAGGGTGGGGTTTCGCGGCTGGAGCGAAGAGGTTATGGCGGCCTGGGATTTCGAATGGCGAAAAGGGGGCGATGGGAGGGGGTGAAGCATGACTTAGGGACGCGCTTGTCCAAAATGTAGGGTGTGTTACAAAAGTACCCCCCACCGATTTGAACTAGCGGCCCTTTCGGCTCATGGTTAGAAGGGGGATTTCGCGTGTCGGGATTTGGCAGTGATGACCCACAAGTATAGGGGATCTATCATATTCCTTTCGATAAGTAAGAGTGACGAACCCAACGAGGAGCAGAAGGAAATGATAAGCGGTTTTCAGCAAGGTATTCTTTTCAAGTACTGAAATAAGTGGTAACAGATAGTTTTGTGATAAGATAATTTGTAACGAGCAACAAGTAACAAAAGTAAATAAAGTGCAGCAAGGGGGCCCAAACCTTTTTGTAGCAAAGGATAAGCCTGGAAAAACTCTTATATAAGGAAAAGCGCTCCCGAGGACACATGGGAATATCGTCAAGCTAGTTTTCATCACGTTCATATGATTCGCGTTCGGTACTTTGATAATTTGATATGTGGGTGGACCGGTGCTTGGGTGTTGTTCTTACTTGAATAAGAATCCCACTTATGATTAACCTCTATTGCAAGCATCCGCAACTATAACAAAAGTATTAAGGTAAACCTAACCATAGCATGAAACCTATGGATCCAAATCAGCCCCTTACGAAGCAACGCATAAACTAGGGTTTAAGCTTCTGTCACTCTAGCAATCCATCATCTACTTATTACTTCCCAATGCCTTCCTCTAGGCCCAAATAATGGTGAAGTGTTATGTAGTCGACGTTCACATAACACCACTAGAGGCTAGACAACATACGTCTCATCAAAATATCGAACGTATACCAAATTCACATGACTACTAATAGCAAGACTTCTCCCATGTCCTCAGGAACAAAAGTAACTACTCACAAAGCATATTCATGTTCATAATCAGAGGGGTATTAATATGCATAAAGGATCTGAACATATGATCTTTCACCAAATAAACCAACTAGCATCAACTAGAAGGAGTAATCAACACTACTAGCAACCTACTAGTACCAATCCCGGACTTGGAGACAAGAATTGGATACAAGAGATGAACTAGGGTTTTGAGAGGAGATGGTGCTGGTGAAGATGTTGATGGAGATTGCCCTCTACCGATTAGAGGAGCGTTGGTGATGATGATGGCGATGATTTCCCCCTCCTGGAGGGAAGTGTCCCCGGCAGAACAGCTCTACCGGAGCCCTAGATTGGTTCTGCCAAGGTTCCGCCTCGTGGCGGCGGAGTTTCATCCCAAAAGGTTGCTTCTGATTTTTTCCTCATCGAAAGACCTCATATAGCAGAAGATGGGCATCGGAGAGCCAACAGGGGGCCCACGAGGTAGGGGGCGTGCCTGGGGGTAGGGCGTGCCCCCCACCCTCGTGGACAGGTGGGCCCCCCTCTGGTGAACTTGTTCCGCTCAATATTTTTTATTATTTCCAAAAATGACTTCCGTGGAGTTTTAGGACTTTTGAAGTTGTGCAGAATAGGTCTCTAATATTTGCTCCTTTTCCAGTCTAGAATTCCAGCTCTCGGCATTCTCCCTCCTGATGTAAACCTTGTAAAATAAGAGAGAATAGCCATAAGTATTGTGACATAACATGTAATAACAACCCATAATGCAATAAATATCGATATAAAAGCATGATGCAAAATGTACGTGTCAACTCCCCCAAGCTTAGACCTCGCTTGTCCTCAAGCGAAAGCCGATAACAATAAATATGTCCCCATGTTTAGAGGTAGAGGCGTCGATAAAAATAAAATACAGACATGAAGGCATCGTGATTATTCTCATAACAACAACATATATAGATATTGTCATATGATTTCTTATGCTCAAGTAATAATCTATTCACAATGCAAAAGTACGAATCATAAACTTTATTGAGAACCAACAAACTATAATCTCAGTCATTGAAGCAATTGCAATTTATCATAACATCAGAAAGAGTCTATGTTAGAGCTTAATAGCAAGTCCACATACTCAACTATCATTTAGTCTTTCATAATTGCTAACACTCACGCGATACTTGTGGTTACAGAGTTTTAATCGGACACAGAGAAAGATAGGGGCTTATAGTTTCGCCTCCCAACCTTTTACCTCAAGGGTAATGTCAACAATAATAACTCATGCTCCCCTACATCCAATTAGATATATCTATCAGGATCTTTCCAACATACTGTGCTTGCTAAAGGATAAAATGAAAAAGGAAAGGTGAAGATCACCATGAATCTTGCATAAGGTAGAAGATAATAAATGAAATATAGGCCCTTCGCAGAGGGAAGCAGAGGTTGCCATGCGCTTTTATGGTTGGATGCACAAAATCTTAATGCGAAAGAACGTCACTTTATATTGCCACTTGTGATATGAAACTTTATTATGTAGTCCGTTGCTTTTATTTCTTCCACATCACAAGATCGTATAAAGCTTATCTCCTTCACACCAATCAATCATACATATTTAGAGAGCAATTTTTATTGCTTTGCACCGATGACAACTTACTTGAAGGATCTTACTCAATCCATAGGTAGATATGGTGGACTCTCATGGCAAAACTGGTTTAAGGGTTTTGGAAGCACAAGTAGTATCTCTACTTGGTGCTGAGAATTTGGCTAGCATGAGGGGGAAAGGCAAGCTCAACATGTTGGATGATCCATGACAACATACCTTGTTGGGGAACGTTGCAGAAAATTAAAAATTTTCCTACGGTTTCACCAAGATCCATCTATGAGTTCATCTAAGCAACGAGTCATGGGAGAGAGATTGCATCTACATACCACTTTGTAGATCGCGAGCGGAAGCGTTCAACTTACGGGGATGAGGTAGTCGTACACGACGTGATCCAAATCACCGGAGATCCTAGCACCGAACGGACGGCACCTCCGCGTTCAACACACGTACGGTCAGCGTGACGTCTCCTCCTTCTTGATCCAGCAAGGGTAGAGGAGAGGTTGAGGAAGATGGCTCCAGCAGCAACACGACGGCGTGGTGGTGATGGAGCTGCAGTACTCCGGCAGGGCTTCGCCGAGCTCTATGGAGGAGGAGGTGTTAGAGAGGGAGAGGGAGGCGCCAGGGCAAGGGATGCGGCTGCCCCCCTCCCCTCCCCCTTTTATATAGGCCCCCTGGGGGGGGCGGCCCTGGGAGATTGAATCTCCCAAGGGGGCGGCGGCCAAGGGGGGTGGAGTGCCCCCCAAGGCAAGTGGGCGCCCCCTCCACCCTAGGGTTCCAACCCTAGGCGCAGGGGGTGGGCCTTGGGGGGCGCACCAGCCCATTAAGGGCTGGTCCCCCCTCCCACTTCAGCCCATGGGGCCCTCCGGGATGGGTGCCCCACCCGGTGGACCCCCGGGACCCATCTGGTGGTCCCGGTACAATACCGGTGACCCCCAGATCATTCCCGATGGCCGAAACTGCACTTCCTATATATAATTCTTCAGCTCCGGACCAATCCGAAACTCCTCCTGACGTCCGGGATCTCATCCGGGACTCCGAACAACATTCGGGTTACTACAAATACATATCTTCACAACCCTAGCGTCACCGAACCTTAAGTGTGTAGACCCTACGGGTTCGGGAGACATGCAAACATGACCGAGACGGCTCTCGGGCAATAACCAACAGCGGGATCTGGATACCCATGTTGGCTCCCACATGCTCCACGATGATCTCATTGAATGAACCACGATGTCGAGGATTCAATTAATCCCGTATACGATTCCCTTTGTCAATCGGTATTTTACTTGCCCGAGATTCGATCGTCGGTATCCCAATACCTCGTTCAATCTCGTTACTGGCAAGTCACTTTACTCGTACCATAATGCATGATCCCGTGATCAAACACTTTGATCACATTGAGCTCATTATGATGATGCATTACTGAGAGGGCCCGGTGATACCTCTCCGTCAAGCGGAGTGACAAATCCCAGTCTCGATCTGTGTCAACCCAACAGACACTTTCAGAGATACCCGTAGTATACCTTTATAGTCACCCAGTTACGTTGTGACGTTTGGCACACCCAAAGCACTCCTACGGTGTCCGGGAGTTACACGATCTCATGGTCTAAGGAAAGGATACTTGACATTGGAAAACTCTAGCAAACGAACTATGTGATCTTATGCTATGCTTCGGATTGGGTCTCGTCCATCACATCATTCTCCTAATGATGTGATCTCGTTATCAATGACACCAATGTCCATAGTCAGGAAACCATGACTATCTATGGATCAACGAGCTAGTCAACTAGAGGCTTACTAGGGACATGTTGTTGTCTTGTTATTCACACATGTATTACGATTTCCGGATAACACAATTATAGCATGAATAAAGACAATTATCATGAACAAGGAAATATAATAATAATGCTTTTATTATTGCCTCTAGGGCATATTTCCAACAGTCTCCCACTTGCACTAGAGTCAATAATCTAGTTACATTGTGATGAATCGAACACCCATAGAGTTCTGGTGCTGATCATGTTTTGCCTTAGGGAGAGGTTTAGTCAATGGATCTGCGACATTCAGATCCGTGTGCACTTTACAAATTTCTATGTCTCCATCTTGAACATTTTCACGAATGGAGTTGAAGCGACACTTGATGTGCCTGGTCTTCTTGTGAAACCTGGGCTCCTTGGCAAGTGCAATAGCTCCAGTGTTGTCACATAAGAGTTTGATTGGCCCCGACGCATTGGGTATGACTCCGAGGTCGGTGATGAACTCCTTCACCCAAATTGCTTCATGTGCTGCCTCCGAGGCTGCCATGTACTCCGCTTCACATGTAGATCCCGCCATGACGCTCTGCTTGCAACTGCACCAGCTTACTGCCCCACCATTCAAAATATACACGTATCCGGTTTGTGACTTAGAGTCATCCAGATCTGTGTCGAAGCTAGCGTCGACGTAACCCTTTACGACGAGCTCTTCGTCACCTCCATAAACGAGAAACATTTCCTTAGTCCTTTTCAGGTACTTCAGGATATTCTTGACCGATGTCCAGTGTTCCTTGCCGGGATTACTTTGGTACCTTCCTACCAAACTTACGGCAAGGTTTACATCAGGTCTGGTACACAGCATGGCATACATAATAGAACCTATGGCTGAGGCATAGGGGATGACACTCATCTCTTCTATATCTTCTGCCGTGGTCGGACATTGAGCTGAGCTCAATTTCACACCTTGCAATACAGGTAAGAACCCCTTCTTAGATTGATCCATATTGAACTTCTTCAATATCTTATCAAGGTATGTGCTTTGTGAAAGACCTATGAGGCGTCTTGATCTATCTCTATAGATCTTGATGCCTAATATATAAGCAGCTTCTCCAAGGTCCTTCATTGAAAAACTTTTATTCAAGTAGGCCTTAATGCTGTCCAAGAGTTCTATATCATTTCCCATCAAAAGTATGTCATCTACATATAGTATGAGAAATGCTACAGAGCTCCCACTCACTTTCTTGTAAACGCAGGCTTCTCCATAAGTCTGCGTAAACCCAAACGCTTTGATCATCTCATCAAAGCGAATGTTCCAACTCCGAGATGCTTGCACCAGCCCATAAATCGAGCGTTGGAGCTTGCACACCTTGTCAGCATTCTTAGGATCGACAAAACCTTCCGGCTGCATCATATACAATTCTTCCTTAAGGAAACCATTAAGGAATGCCGTTTTGACGTCCATTTGCCATATTTCATAATCGTAGAATGCGGCAATTGCTAACATGATTCGGACGGACTTCAGCTTCGCTACCGGTGAGAAAGTCTCATCGTAGTCAACCCCTTAAACTTGTCGATAACCCTTAGCGACAAGCCGAGCTTTATAGATGGTCACATTACCATCCGCGTCTGCCTTCTTCTTAAAGATCCATTTATTTTCTATGGCTCGCCGCTCAACGGGCAAGTCAGTCAAAGTCCATACTTCGTTTTCATACATGGATCCTATCTCAGATTTCAGGGCTTCTAGCCATTTGTTGGAATCCGGGCCCGCCATTGTTGGAAATATGCCCTAGAGGCATTAATAAAAGCATTATTATTATATTTCCTTATTCATGATAATTGTCTTTATTCGTGCTATAATTGTGTTATCCGGAAATCGTAATACATGTGTGAATAATAGACAACAAACATGTCCCTAGTGAGCCTCTAGTTGACTAGCTTGTTGATCGACAGATAGTCATGGTTTCCTGACTATGGACATTAGATGTCATCGATAACGGGATCACATCATTAGGAGAATGATGTGATGGACAAGACCCAATCCTAAACATAGCATAAGATCGCATAGTTCGTTTGCTAGAGTTATCCAATGTCAAGTATCCTTTCCTTAGACCATGAGATCGTGTAACTCCCGGATACCGTAGGAGTGCTTTGGGTGTGCCAAACGTCACAACGTAACTGGGTGACTATAAAGGTATACTACGGGTATCTCTGAAAGTGTCTGTTGGGTTGACATGGATCGAGACTGGGATTTGTCACTCCGCTTGACAGAGAGTATCATCGGGCCCTCTCGGTAATGCATCATCACAATGAGCTCAAGGTGATCAAAGTGTTTGATCACGGGATCATGCATTACGGTACGAGAAAAGTGACTTGCCGATAACGAGATTGAACGAGGTACTGGGATACCGACGATCGAATCTCGGGCAAGTAAAATACCGATTGACAAAGGGAATCGTATACGGGATTAATTGAATCCTCGACATCGTGGTTCATCCGATGAGATCATCGTGGAGCATGTGGGAGCCAACATGGGTATCCAGATCCCGCTGTTGGTTATTGCCCGAGAGCCGTCTCGGTCATGACTACATGTCTCCCGAACCCGTAGGGTCTACACACTTAAGGTTCGGTGACGCTTGGGTTGTAGGGATATGTATGTGCAGTAACCCGAATGTTGTTCGGAGTCCCGGATGAGATCCCGGACGTCACGAGGAGTTCCGGAATGGTCCGGAGGTAAAGAATTATATATAGGAAGTGCTGTTTCGGCCATCGGGACAAGTTTCGGGGTTATCGTTATTGTACCGGGACCAGCGAAGGGGTCCCGGGGGTCCACCAGGTGGGGCCACCTGCCCTGGTGGTCCACATGGGCCTTAGGGGTGCGCCTTGGCCTGCTTGGGCCAAGGGGAACCAGCCCCAAAGAGCCCATGCGCCTAGGGTTCCATCTAGGAGGAGTCCTAGTGGTGGAATGCACCTCCTAGATGGCTTGGGGGGAGGGAAACCTCCCTGGCCGCCGCCCCCTTGGGAGATTGGATCTCCCAGGGCCGGCGCCCCCCCCAAGAGGCCTATATAAAAGGGGGCAGGGGAGGGGGGCTGCGCACCCAATGCCCTGGCGCCTCCCTCTCCCTCCCCAACACCTCCTCCTCCTCCGTAAGTGCACGGCGAAGCCCTGCCGGAGTACTGCAGTTCCACCATCACCACGCCGTCGTGCTGCTGCTGGAGTCTTCTTCCCCAACCTCTCCTTTGCCTTTCTGGATCAAGAAGGAGGATACGTCACGCTTTCCGTACGTGTGTTGAACGCGGAGGTGCTGTCCGTTCGGCACTAGATCATCGGTGAATTGGATCACGGCGAGTACGACTACCTCATCCACGTTCACTTGAACGCTTCCGTTGCGATCTACAAAGTGGTATGTAGATGCTATCTAATCTGAATACTCGTTGCTAGATGAACTCATAGATGGATCTTGGTGAAACCGTAGAAATTTTTTTAATTTTCTGCAACGTTCCCCAACAGTGGCATCATGAGCTAGGTCTATGCGTAGTTCTTCTTGCGCGAGTAGAACACAATTTGTTGTGGGCGTAGATGTTGTCAACTCTTCTTGCCGCTACTAGTCTTATCTTGCTTCAGCGGTATTGTGGGATGAAGCGGCCCGGACCAACCTTACACGTATGCTTACGTGAGATCGGTTCCACCGACTAACATGCACTAGTTGCATAAGGTGGCTGGCGGGTGTCTGTCTCTCCTACTTTAGTTGGAGCGGATTCGATGAAAAGGGTCCTTATGAAGGGTAAATAGAAGTTGACAAATCACGTTGTGGTTTTTACGTAGGTAAGAAAACGTTCTTGCTAGAACCCTAATTCAGCCACGTAAAACTTGCAACAACAATTAGAGGACGTCTAACTTGTTTTTGCAGCAAGTGCTTTGTGATATGATATGGCCAAAGTTGTGATGTATGATGAATGATCTATATGTGATGTATGAGGTGTTCATGCTATTGTAATAGGAATCACGACTTGCATGTCGATGAGTATGACAACCGGCAGGAGCCATAGGAGTTGTCTTTATTTTTTTGTATGACCTGCGTGTCATTGAGAAACGCCATGTAAATTACTTTACTTTATTGCTAAACGCGTTAGCCATAGTAGTAGAAGTAATAGTTGGCGAGCAACTTCATGGAGACACGATGATGAAGATCATGATGATGAAGATCATGGTGTCAAGCCGGTGACAATATGATCATGGAGCCCCAAGATGGAGATCAAAGGAGCTATGTGATATTGGCCATATCATGTCACGTTTATTGTTTGATTGCATGTGATGTTTATCATGTTTTGCATCTTGTTTACTTAGGACGACGGTAGTAAATAAGATGATCCCTCATAATAATTTCAAGAAAGTGTTCTCCCTAACTGTGCACCGTTGCTAAGGTTCGTCGTTCCGAAGCACCACGTGATGATCGGGTGTGATAGGTCCTTACGTTCGCATACAACGGGTGTAAGACAGATTTACACACGCAAAACACTTAGGTTGACTTGACGAGCCTAGCATGTACAGACATGGCCTCGGAACACAGAAGACCGAAAGGTCGAGCATGAGTCGTATAGAAGATACGATCAACATGAAGATGTTCACCGATGTTGGCTAGTCCGTCTCACGTGATGATCGGACACGGCCTAGTTGACTCGGATCATGTAATACTTAGATGACTAGAATAGGGATGTCTATCTAAGTGGGAGTTCATTAAATAATTTGATTAAATGAACTTTATTATCATGTACTTAGTCTAAAAGTTTTAAAATATGTCTTGTAGATCAAATGGCCAACGTAGTCCTCAACTTCAACGCGTTCCTAGAGAAAACCAAGCTGAAAGACGATGGTAGCAACTATACGGACTGGGTCCGGAACCTGAGGATCATCCTCATAGCTGCCAAGAAAGATTATGTCCTACGAGCACCGCTAGGTGACGCACCTATTCTCCCTGCAGAACAAGACGTTATGAACGCTTGGCAGTCACGCTGCGATGATTACTCCCTCGTTCAGTGCGGCATGCTTTACAGCTTAGAGCCGGGGCTCCAAAAGCGTTTTGAGAGACATGGAGCATATGAGATGTTCGAAGAGCTGAAAATGGTTTTCCAAGCTCATGCCCGGGTCGAGAGATATGAAGTCTCCGACAAATTCTTTAGCTGTAAGATGGAGGAAAATGGCTCTGTCAGTGAGCACATACTCAAAATGTCTGGGTTGCACAACCGCTTGACTCAACTGGAAGTTAATCTCCCGGATGAAGCGGTCATTGACAGAATCCTCCAGTCGCTTCCACCTAGCTACAAGAGCTTTGTGATGAACTACAATATGCAGGGGATGGTAAAGACCATTCCTGAAGTATATGCTATGCTGAAATCAGCAGAGATAGAAATCAAGAAGGAGCATCAAGTGTTGATGGTGAATAAAACCACTAAGTTCAAGAAGGGCAAGGGTAAAAAGAACTTCAAGAAGGACGGCAAGGAAGTTGCCGCGCCCGGTAAGCAAGTTGCTGGGAAGAAGCCAAAGAATGGACCCAAGCCCGAAACTGAGTGCTTTTATTGCAAGGGAAGTGGTCACTGGAAGCGGAACTGCCCCAAATACTTAGCGGACAATAAGGCCGCCAAAACCAAAGGTATATGTGATATACATGTAATTGATGTGTACCTTACCAGTACTCGTAGTAGCTCTTGGGTATTTGATACCAGTGCAGTTGCTCACATTTGTAACTCAAAGCAGGAGCTGCGGAATAAACGGAGACTGGCGAAGGACGAGGTGACGATGCGCGTCGGGAATGGTTCCAAGGTCGATGTGATCGCCGTCGGCACGCTGCCTCTACATTTACCTACGGGATTAGTTTTAAACCTCAATAATTGTTATTTAGTGCCAAGTTTGAGCATGAACATTGTATCTGGATCTCGCTTAATTCGAGATGGCTACTCATTTAAATCCGAGAATAATGGTTGTTCTATTTATATGAGAGATATGTTTTATGGTCATGCTCCGATGGTTAATGGTTTATTCTTAATGAATCTCGTACGTGATGATACACATATTCATAGTGTGAATACCAAAAGAGTGAAAGTTGATAACAATAGTCCCACATATTTGTGGCACTGCCGCCTTGGTCACATAGGTGTCAAACGCATGAAGAAGCTCCATGCATATGGACTTTTAGAGTCTCTTGATTATGAATCATTTGACACGTGCGAACCATCCCTCATGGGCAAAATGACCAAGACTCCGTTCTCAGGAACAATGGAGCGAGCAACCAACTTATTGGAAATCATACATACCGATGTGTGTGGTCCAATGAGTGTTGAGGCTCGCGGTGGCTATCGTTATGTTCTCACCCTCACTGATGACTTGAGTAGATATGGGTATATCTACTTAATGAAACACAAGTCTGAAACCTTTGAAAAGTTCAAGGAATTTCAGAATGAGGTTGAAAATCAACGTGAGAAAAAGATCAAGTTTCTATGATCAGATCGTGGAGGAGAATACTTGAGTCACGAATTTGGCACACACTTAAGAAAATGTGGAATAGTTTCACAACTCACGCCGCCTGGAACACCTCAGCGTAATGGTGTGTCCGAACGTCGTAATCGCACTCTATTAGATATGGTGCGATCTATGATGTCTCTTACCGACTTACCGCTATCTTTTTGGGGCTATGCTTTAGAGACTGCCGCATTCACTTTAAATAGGGCTCCGTCGAAATCCGTTGAGACGACACCGTATGAATTATGGTTTGGGAAGAAACCTAAGCTGTCGTTTCTAAAAGTTTGGGGATGCGATGCTTATGTGAAGAAACTTCAACCTGAAAAGCTCGAACCCAAGTCGGAAAAATGCGTCTTCATAGGATACCCTAAAGAAACTGTTGGGTATACCTTCTACCTCAGATCCGAAGGCAAGATCTTTGTTGCCAAGAATGGATCCTTTCTAGAGAAAGAGTTTCTCTCGAAAGAAGTAAGTGGGAGGAAAGTAGAACTTGATGAAGTGTTACCTCATGAACCGGAAAATGGCGAAACTCAAGAAAACGTTTCTGAGGAGCCTGCACCGACTAGAGAGGAAATTAATGATGATGACCAAGATGCTTCTGATCAAGCTCCTACTGAAATTCGAAGGTCCACAAGGACACGTTCCGCACCAGAGTGGTACGGCAACCCTGTCTTGGAAATCATGTTGTTAGACAACGGTGAACCTTTGAACTATGAGGAAGCAATGGCGGGCCCGGATTCCGACAAATGGCTGGAAGCCATGAAATCCGAGATAGGATCCATGTATGAAAACGAAGTATGGACTTTGACTGACTTGCCCGTTGAACGGCGAGCCATAGAAAATAAATGGATCTTTAAGAAGAAGACAGACGCGGATGGTAATGTGACCATCTATAAAGCTCGGCTTGTCGCTAAGGGTTATCGACAAGTTCAGGGAATTGACTACGATGAGACTTTCTCACCGGTAGCGAAGCTGAAGTCCGTCCGAATCATGTTAGCAATTGCCGCATACTATGATTATGATATATGGCAAATAGACGTCAAAACGGCATTCCTTAATGGTTTCCTTAAGGAAGAATTGTATATGATGCAGCCGGAAGGTTTTGTCGACCCTAAGAATGCTGACAAGGTGTGCAAGCTCCAACGCTCGATTTATGGGCTGGTGCAAGCATCTCGGAGTTGGAACATTCGCTTTGATGAGATGATCAAAGCGTTTGGGTTTACACAGACTTATGGAGAAGCCTGTGTTTACAAGAAAGTGAGTGGGAGCTCTGTAGCATTTCTCATATTATATGTAGACGACATACTTTTGATGGGAAATGATGTAGAACTCTTGGACAGCATTAAGGCCTACTTGAATAAGAGTTTTTCAATGAAGGACCTTGGAGAAGCTGCTTATATATTAGGCATCAAGATCTATAGAGATAGATCGTGACGCCTCATAGGTCTTTCACAAAGCACATACCTTGATAAAATATTGAAGAAGTTCAATATGGATCAATCTAAGAAAGGGTTCTTACCTGTATTACAAGGTGTGAAATTGAGCTCAGCTCAATGTCCGACCACGGCAGAAGATATAGAAGAGATGAGCGTCATCCCCTATGCCTCAGCCATAGGTTCTATTATGTATGCCATGCTGTGTACCAGACCTGATGTAAACCTTGTGGTAAGTTTGGTAGGAAGGTACCAAAGTAATCCCGGCAAGGAACACTGGACAGCGGTCAAGAATATCCTGAAGTACCTGAAAAGGACCAAGGAAATGTTTCTCGTTTATGGAGGTGACGAAGAGCTCGTCGTAAAAGGTTACGTCGACGCTAGCTTCGACACAGATCTGGATGACTCTAAGTCACAAACCGGATACGTGTATATTTTGAATGGTGGGACAGTAAGCTGGTGCAGTTGCAAGCAAAGCGTCGTGGCGGGATCTACATGTGAAGCGGAGTACATGGCAGCCTCGGAGGCAGCACATGAAGCAATTTGGGTGAAGGAGTTCATCACCGACCTCGGAGTCATACCCAATGCATCGGGGCCAATCAAGCTCTTCTGTGACAACACTGGAGCTATTGCACTTGCAAAGGAGCCCAGGTTTCACAAGAAGACCAGGAACATCAAGCGTCGCTTCAACTCCATTCGTGAAAATGTTCAAGATGGAGACATAGAGATTTGTAAAGTGCACACGGATCTGAATGTCGCAGATCCGTTGACTAAACCTCTCCCTAAGGCAAAACATGATCAGCACCAGAACTCTATGGGTGTTCGATTCATCACAATGTAACTAGATTATTGACTCTCAAGTGGGAGACTGTTGGAAATATGCCCTAGAGGCAATAATAAAAGCATTATTATTATATTTCCTTATTCATGATAATTGTCTTTATTCGTGCTATAATTGTGTTATCCGGAAATCGTAATACATGTGTGAATAACAGACAACAAACATGTCCCTAGTGAGCCTCTAGTTGACTAGCTTGTTGATCGACAGATAGTCATGGTTTCCTGACTATGGACATTAGATGTCATCGATAACGGGATCACATCATTAGGAGAATGATGTGATGGACAAGACCCAATCCTAAACATAGCATAAGATCGCATAGTTCGTTTGCTAGAGTTATCCAATGTCAAGTATCCTTTCCTTAGACCATGAGATCGTGTAACTCTCGGATACCGTAGGAGTGCTTTGGGTGTGCCAAACGTCACAACGTAACTGGGTGACTATAAAGGTATACTACGGGTATCTCTGAAAGTGTCTGTTGGGTTGACATGGATCGAGACTGGGATTTGTCACTCCGCTTGACGGAGAGGTATCACCGGGCCCTCTCGGTAATGCATCATCACAATGAGCTCAAGGTGATCAAAGTGTTTGATCACGGGATCATGCATTACGGTACGAGAAAAGTGACTTGCCGATAACGAGATTGAACGAGGTACTGGGATACCGACGGTCGAATCTCGGGCAAGTAAAATACCGATTGACAAAGGGAATCGTATACGGGATTAATTGAATCCTCGACATCGTGGTTCATCCGATGAGATCATCGTGGAGCATGTGGGAGCCAACATGGGTATCCAGATCCCGCTGTTGGTTATTGCCCGAGAGCCGTCTCGGTCATGACTGCATGTCTCCCGAACCCGTAGGGTCTACACACTTAAGGTTCGGTGACGCTAGGGTTGTAGGGATATGTATGTGTAGTAACCCGAATGTTGTTCGGAGTCCCGGATGAGATCCCGAACGTCACGAGGAGTTCCGGAATGGTCCGGAGGTAAAGAATTATATATAGGAAGTGCTGTTTCGGCCATCGGGACAAGTTTCGGGGTTATCGATATTATACCGGGACCACCGAAGGGGTCCCGGGGGTCCACCAGGTGGGGCCACCTGCCCTGGTGGGCCACATGGGCCTTAGGGGTGCGCCTTGGCCTGCTTGGGCCAAGGGGAACCAGCCCCAAAGAGCCCATGCGCCTAGGGTTCCATCTAGGAGGAGTCCTAGTGGTGGAAGGCACCTCCTAGATGGCTTGGGGGGGGGGGAGGGAAACCTCCCTGGCCGCCGCCCCCTTGGGAGATTGGATATCCCAGGGTCGGCGCCCCCCCCCAAGAGGCCTATATAAAAGGGGGCAGGGGAGGGGGGCTGCGCACCCAATGCCCTGGCGCCTCCCTCTCCCTCCCCAACACCTCCTCCTCCTCCGTAAGTGCACGGCGAAGCCCTGCCGGAGTACTGCAGTTCCACCATCACCACGCCGTCGTGCTGCTGCTGGAGTCTTCTTCCCCAACCTCTCCTTTGCCTTGCTGGATCAAGAAGGAGGAGACGTCACGCTTTCCGTACGTGTGTTGAACGCGGAGGTGCTGTCCGTTCGGCACTAGATCATCGGTGAATTGGATCACGGCGAGTACGACTACCTCATCCACGTTCACTTGAACGCTTCCGTTGCGATCTACAAAGTGGTATGTAGATGCTATCTAATCTGAATACTCGTTGCTAGATGAACTCATAGATGGATCTTGGTGAAACCGTAGAAATTTTTTTAATTTTCTGCAACGTTCCCCAACAGCCATCGCTTCTTCATAGTTCGAAGGTTCACCGTTGTCTAACAACATGATTTCCAAGACAGGGTTGCCGTACCACTCTGGTGCGGAACGTGTCCTTGTGGACCTACGAATTTCAATAGGAGCCTTATTAGAAGTGTCTTGATCATCATTAATTTCCTCTCTAGTCGGTGCAGGCACCTCAGGAACGTTTTCTTGAGTTTCGCCATTTTCCGGTTCAAGAGGTAACACTTCATCAAGTTCTACTTTCCTCCCACTTACTTCTTTCGAGAGAAACTCTTTCTCTAGAAAGGATCCATTCTTGGCAACAAAGACCTTGCCTTCGGATCTGAGGTAGAAGGTATACCCAATAGTTTCTTTAGGGTATCCTATGAAGACGCATTTTTCCGACTTGGGTTCGAGCTTTTCAGGTTGAAGTTTCTTGACATAAGCATCGCATCCCCAAACTTTTAGAAACGACAGCTTAGGTTTATTCCCAAACCATAATTCATACGGTGTCGTCTCAACGGATTTCGACGGAGCCCTATTTAAAGTGAATGCGGCAGTCTCTAAAGCATAGCCCCAAAAAGATAGCGGTAAATCGGTAAGAGACATCATAGATCGTACCATATCTAATAGAGTGCGATTACGACGTTCGGACACACCATTACGCTGAGGTGTTCCAGGCGGCGTGAGTTGTGAAACTATTCCACATTTTCTTAAGTGTGTGCCAAATTCGTGACTCAAGTATTCTCCTCCATGATCTGATCGCAGAAACTTGATCTTTCTGTCACGTTGATTTTCAACCTCACTCTGAAATTCCTTAAACTTTTCAAAGGTCTCAGACTTGTGTTTCATTAAGTAGATATACCCATATCTACTCAGGTCATCAGTGAGGGTGAGAACATAACGATAGCCACCGCGAGCCTCAACACTCATTGGGCCGCACACATCGGTATGTATGATTTCCAATAAGTTGGTTGCTCGCTCCATTGTTCCTGAGAACGGAGTCTTGGTCATTTTACCCATGAGGCATGGTTCGCACGTGTCAAATGATTCATAATCAAGAGACTCTAAAAGTCCATCTGCATGGAGCTTCTTCATGCGTTTGACACCTATGTGACCAAGGCGGCAGTGCCACAAATATGTGGGACTATTGTTATAAACTTTAACTCTTTTGGTATTCACAATATGAATATGTGTATCATCACGTACGAGATTCATTAAGAATAAACCATTAGCCATCGGAGCATGACCATAAAACATATCTCTCATATAAATAGAACAACCATTATTCTCGGATTTAAATGAGTAGCCATCTCGAATTAAACGAGATCCAGACACAATGTTCATGCTCAAACTTGGCACTAAATAACAATTATTGAGGTTTAAAACTAATCCCGTAGGTAAATGTAGAGGCAGCGTGCCGACGGCGATCACATCGACCTTGGAACCATTCCCGACGCGCATCGTCACCTCGTCCTTCGCCAGTCTCCGTTTATTCCGCAGCTCCTGCTTTGAGTTACAAATGTGAGCAACTGCACCGGTATCAAATACCCAAGAGCTACTACGAGTACTGGTAAGGTACACATCAATTACATGTATATCACATATACCTTTTGTTTTGCCGGCCTTCTTGTCCGCTAAGTATTTGGGGCAGTTCCGCTTCCAGTGACCACTTCCCTTGCAATAAAAACACTCAGTCTCGGGCTTGGGTCCATTCTTTGGCTTCTTCCCGGCAACTTGCTTACCGGGCGCGGCAACTTCCTTGCCGTCCTTCTTGAAGTTCTTTTTACACTTTCCCTTCTTGAACTTAGTGGTTTTATTCACCATCAACACTTGATGTTCCTTCTTGATTTCTACCTCTGCTGATTTCAACATAGCATATACCTCAGGAATGGTCTTTACCATCCCCTGCATGTTGTAGTTCATCACAAAGCTCTTGTAGCTAGGTGGAAGCGACTGGAGGATTCTGTTAATGACCGCTTCATCCGGGAGATTAACTTCCAGTTGAGTCAAGCGGTTGTGCAACCCAGACATCTTGAGTATGTGGTCACTGACAGAGCTATTTTCCTCCATCTTACAGCTAAAGAATTTGTCGGAGACTTCATATCTCTCGACCCGGGCATGAGCTTGGAAAACCATTTTCAGCTCTTCGAACATCTCATATGCTCCATGTCTCTCAAAACGCTTTTGGAGCCCCGGCTCTAAGCTGTAAAGCATGCCGCACTGAACGAGGGAGTAATCATCGGAACGTGACTGCCAAGCGTTCATAACGTCTTGTTCTGCAGGGAGAACAGGTGCGTCACCCAGCGGTGCTCGTAGGACATAATCTTTCTTGGCAGCTATGAGGATGATCCTCAGGTTCCGGACCCAGTCCGTATAGTTGCTGCCATCGTCTTTCAGCTTGGTTTTCTCTAGGAACGCGTTGAAGTTGAGGACTACGTTGGCCATTTGATCTACAAGACATATTGTAAATATTTTAGACTAAGTTCATGATAATAAAGTTCATCTAATCAAATTATTTAATGAACTCCCACTTAGATAGACATCCCTCTTCTAGTCATCTAAGTATTACATGATCCAAGTCAACTAGGCCGTGTCCGATCATCACGTGAGACAGACTAGTCAACATCGGTGAACATCTTCATGTTGATCGTATCTTCTATACGACTCATGCTCGACCTTTCGGTCTTCTGTGTTTCGAGGCCATGTCTGTACATGCTAGGCTCGTCAAGTCAACCTAAGTGTTTGCATGTGTAAATCTGTCTTACACCCGTTGTATGTGAACGTTAGAATCTATCACACCCGATCATCACGTGGTGCTTCGAAACAACGAACTGTCGCAACGCTGCACAGTTAGGGGGAACACTTCTTGAAATTATTATGAGGGATCATCTTATTTACTACCGTCGTTCTAAGTAAACAAGATGCAAAACATGATAAACATCACATGCAATCAAATAATAAACGTGACATGATATGGCCAATATCACATAGCTCCTTTGATCTCCATCTTGGGGCTCCATGATCATCTTGTCACCGGCTTGACACCATGATCTCCATCATCATGATCTCCATCATCGTGTCTCCATGAAGTTGCTCGCCAACTATTACTTCTACTACTATGGCTAACGCGTTTAGCAATAAAGTAAAGTAATTTACATGGCATTTCTCAATGACACGCAGGTCATACAAAAATAAAGACAACTCCTATGGCTCCTGCCGGTTGTCATACTCATCGACATGCAAGTCGTGATTCCTATTACAATAGCATGAACATCTCATACATCACATATAGATCATTCATCATTCATCACAACTTTGGCCATATCATATCACAAAGCACTTGCTGCAAAAACAAGTTAGACGTCCTCTAATTGTTGTTGCAAGTTTTACGTGGCTGAATTAGGGTTCTAGCAAGAACGTTTTCTTACCTACGTGAAAGCCACAACGTGATTTGTCAACTTCTATTTACCCTTCATAAGGACCCTTTTCATCGAATCCGCTCCAACTAAAGTGGGAGAGACAGACACCCGCCAGCCACCTTATGCAACTAGTGCATGTTAGTCGGTGGAACCGGTCTCACGTAAGCGTACGTGTAAGGTTGGTCCGGGCCGCTTCATCCCACAATACCGCTGAAGCAAGATAAGACTAGTAGCGGCAAGAAAATTGACAACATCTACGCCCACAACAAATTGTGTTCTACTCGTGCAATAGAGAACTACGCATAAACCTGGCTCATGATGCCACTGTTGGGGAACGTTGCAGAAAATTAAAAATTTTCCTACGGTTTCACCAAGATCCATCTATGAGTTCATCTAAGCAACGAGTCATGGGAGAGAGATTGCATCTACATACCACTTTGTAGATCGCGAGCGGAAGCGTTCAACGAACGGGGATGAGGTAGTCGTACACGACGTGATCCAAATCACCGGAGATCCTAGCGCCGAACGGACGGCACCTCCGCGTTCAACACACGTACGGTCAGCGTGACGTCTCCTCCTTCTTGATCCAGCAAGGGTAGAGGAGAGGTTGAGGAAGATGGCTCCAGCAGCAGCACGACGGCGTGGTGGTGATGGAGCTGCAGTACTCCGGCAGGGCTTCGCCGAGCTCTATGGAGGAGGAGGTGTTGGAGAGGGAGAGGGAGGCGCCAGGGCAAGGGATGCGGCTGCCCCCCCTCCCCTGCCCCTTTTATATAGGCCCCCTGGGGGGCGCCGGCCCTGGGAGATTGAATCTCCCAAGGGGGCGGCGACCAAGGGGGGTGGAGTGCCCCCCAAGGCAAGTGGGCGCCCCCCCCCCCACCCTAGGGTTCCAACCCTAGGCGCAGGGGGTGGGCCTTGGGGGCGCACCAGCCCACTAAGGGCTGGTCCCCCCTCCCACTTCAGCCCATGGGGCCCTCCGGGATGGGTGGCCCCACCCGGTGGACCCCCGGGACCCATCTGGTGGTCCCGGTACAATACCGATGACCCCCAGATCATTCCCGATGGCCGAAACTGCACTTCCTATATATAATTCTTCACCTCCGGACCAATCCGGAACTCCTCGTGACGTCCGGGATCTCATCCGGGACTCCGAACAACATTCAGGTTACTGCAAATACATATCTTCACAACCCTAGCGTCACTGAACCTTAAGTGTGTAGACCCTATGGGTTCGGGAGACATGCAGACATGACCGAGACAGCTCTCGGGCAATTACCAACAACGGGATTTGGATACCCATGTTGGCTCCCACATGCTCCACGATGATCTCATCGAATGAACCACGATGTCGAGGATTCAATTAATCTCGTATACGATTCCCTTTGTCAATTGGTATTTTACTTGCCCGAGATTCGATCGTCGGTATACCAATACCTCGTTCAATCTCGTTACTGGCAAGTCACTTTACTCGTACCGTAATGCATGATCCCGTGATCAAACACTTTGATCACATTGAGCTCATTATGATGATGCATTACCGAGAGGGCCCGGTGATACCTCTCCGTCAAGCGGAGTGACAAATCCCAGTCTCGATCCGTGTCAACCCAACAGACACTTTCAGAGATACTCGTAGTATACCTTTATAGTCACCCAGTTACGTTGTGACGTTTGGCACACCCAAAGCACTCCTACGGTGTCCGGGAGTTACACGATCTCATGGTCTAAGGAAAGGATACTTGACATTGGAAAACTCTAGCAAACGAACTATGTGATCTTATGCTATGTTTCGGATTGGGTCTCGTCCATCACATCATTCTCCTAATGATGTGATCTCGTTATCAATGACATCCAATGTCCATAGTCAGGAAACCATGACTATCTATCGATCAACGAGCTAGTCAACTAGAGGCTTACTAGGGACATGTTGTTGTCTTTTTATTCACACATGTATTACGATTTCCGGATAACACAATTATAGCACGAATAAAAACAATTATCATGAACAAGGAAATATAATAATAATGCTTTTATTATTGCCTCTAGGGCATATTTCCAACATACCTTATCTCAGATATAAGAAAATATAACCCATTATGTTGTCTTCCTTGTCCAACGTTAACTCTTTAGCATGTCATATTTTAACGAGTGCTCCCAATCATAAAAGATGTCAATGCTAATATATTTATATGTGAAAACCTCTCTTTTCTTATTACTTCCTATTAATTGCAACGATGACCAAAGCTATGTCTGCCAACTCCCAACAACTTTTAATCATCATACTCTTTCTATGTGAAGTCATCACTCTCGATAAGATCAATATGAACTCTTTGTTTCTTTTTATTCTTTTCTCTTTTATTTTATTCACTCAGGATCATGGCAAAAACAATCAAGCCCTTGACTCAACACTACTATTTATTATATAGCTCATGGACTCGATTACATAGAGAGATCATAAAGCAAAACTCAAAACTAGATCATGCCATAAACTTTATTCTACTAGATCAAGATACTACTAATAGGATCGAACTAAGAAAAAGGGTAAAGATAGGAGTGTGATGGTGATACGATACCGGGGCACCTCCCCCAAGCTTGGCAGTTGCCAAGGGGAGTGCCCATACCCATGTGGTTATGCCTCCTTCTTTGTTGTTGGAGATGGTGGAGGTGTTGTCGATGATGCGGGCTTGTCTTCCATCTTCCACGGCATAGGCTCACCATCATAGAAGGATGATCGAGTCTCCGGAATCCTCAAATCTGTAGACAAACTCATCTTTTTGAATCTATATTCATACTCACAGTTTTGGTTTTACAGGTAATAGATTTGGGCTTGAAGATGCTCGATCTTCTCATGAAGATTGAAGATGGCCTCCCCAATGTTGTCAGCATCCAACTTGTGGTTGCTAGTGAACTCCGCGATCATCATATGGTTGGAGTTGAGTCCACGTTCCACCATCCCTTGACACTTGAAAACTTGTTGTTCCACTGCTTCGAGCCTCATCTCCACGCCTCCAGTCCCCTTGGGCCTTTCTTCATCGCGGATGTGCAACAACCCATCACGCATCTCAATGGTTTGAGGGTGTCGCAGCACCTCCGCGAGGTAAGGGTTGATGACCTTCTCGAAGAACTTGTCCTTGGAGGCACTTGGGGACGTCATTGATAATCTAGATCTGTCAGAAAAATAGCTCGAAACAAGAACAAAGGACAATTGCGCGATACGGGAGTCAAAACCTTCAGGAGTTTATATAATGAATTTGTACCGACCAAAATACGTATCGTGCAAGAAAACGGAGTCCGGAAGGCACACGAGCTGCCCACGAGGTAGGGGGCGTGCCCAGGGGGGTAGGGCGCGCCCTCCACCCTCGCGGGGTGTGACGCCCCCGATTCAATCGTACACTAATAATGCACGCAAATGTGTACGATCAAGATCAGGGACTCACGGGAAGATATCACAACACAACTCTACAAATAAAAATAAGTCATACAAGCATCATAATACAAGCCAGGGGCCTCGAGGGCTCGAATACAAGTGCTCGATCATTGACGAGTTAGCGGAAGCAACAATATCTGAGTACACACATAAGTTAAACAAGTTGCCATAAGATGGCTAGCACAAACTGGGATACAGATCGAAAGAGGCGCAGGCCTCCTGCCTGGGATCCTCCTAACTACTCCTGGTCGTCGTCAGCGGGCTGCACGTAGTAGTAGGCACCTCCAGTGTAGAAGGAGTCGTCGTCGACGGTGGCGTCTGGATCCTGGGATCCATCATCTAGTTGCAGCAATCGGGTAGAGAGATGGGGAAAAGGGGAAACAAGGCAACCGTGAGTACTCATCCAAAGTACTCGCAAGCAAGGAGCTACACTACATATGCATGGATATATGTGTAAAGGGCCATATCAGTGGACTGAACTGCAGAATGCCAGAATAAGAGGGGGATAGCTAATCCTGTCGAAGACTACGCTTCTGGCAGCCTCCGTCTTGCAGCATATAGAAGAGAGTAGACCGAAGTCCTCCAAATAGCATCGCATAGCATAATCCTACCCGGCGATCCCCTCCTCGATGCCCTGTTAGAGAGCGATCATCGGGTTGTATCTGGCACTTGGAAGGGTGTGTTTTATTAAGTATCCGGTTCTAGTTGTCATAAGGTCAAGGTACAACTCCGGGTCGTCCTTTTACCGAGGGACATGGCTATTCGAATAGATTAACTTCCCTGCAGGGGTGCACCACATAGCCCAACACGCTTGATCCCATTTGGCCGGACACACTTTCCTGGGTCATGCCCGGCCTCGGAAGATCAACACGTCGCAGCCCCACCTAGGCACAACAGAGCGGTCAGCACGCCGGTCTAAATCCTATGCACGCAGGGGTCTGGGCCCATCGCCCATTGCACACCTGCACGTTGCGTACGCGGCCGGAGAGCAGACCTAGCAACCTCCATTACAAAGGAAGTCACGTTACGCGGTCCAACCCGGCGCGCGCCGCTCAGTCGCTGACGTCACGAAGGCTTCGGCTGATACCACGACGCCGGGATACCCATAACTACTCCCGCGTAGATGGTTAGTGCGTATAGACCAAATGGCCAGACTCAGATCAAATACCCAGATCAAATACCAGGGCCAGGCCAACTCTCTCCTAGGTGGACTCAACCTGCCCTGTCGCTCCGCCTCAAAGTAACAGTCGGGGGCCGTCGGGAACCCAGGCCCACCACTACCTGGGTGGAACCACCTGCCCCTTCAGCCCCCATCTCCGAACAGTATCACAGGTAATGTAACAGTGTAAAGTATATAGTATATGCCCGTGATCACCTCCCGAAGTGATCACGGCCCAGTAGTATAACATGGCAGACGGACAAGAGTGTAGGGCCACTGACGGAACACTAGCATACTATACTAAGCAGTAGGATAGCAGGTAAAGGTAACAACAGTAGTAGCAAGGACAGGCTATGCATCAGGATAGGAATAACAAAAACAGTAACATGCTACACTACTCTAATGCAAGCAGTATAGAGTAGAGTAGGCGATATCTGGTGATCGGGGGGGGGGGGGCTTGCCTGGTTGCTCTGGCAAGAAGGTTCGTCAACACCATAGTCGAACTGGGGGTCGTCGGCAGCCTCGGGGTCTACCGGAAAGAAGTAACGGAGGAGGAACACAATAAATTACAGAGCAAACAAAGCAACCCAAAGCATAACGAGGTAATACGCAGTGCTAGGTATGCCCTAATGCGGTATTAGATGATACCGGCGAAGGGGGGAAACATCCGGGAAAGTATCCCTGAAGTTTCGCGTTTTTCACAGATGTTCCGGAGGGGGGAAAGTTGCGTGTTCGATATGCTAGGGGTGTGTGATGGACGAACGGGCTGCGTATCCGGATTCGTCTCGTCGTTCTGAGCAACTTTCATATACAAAATATTTTCATCCGAGTTACGGATTATATTCTATGAATTTCTAAAGTTTTTAAAAGATTTTCAACAATATTTTTAATTCGAAAATAAGTATCTTAATACTTTTGTCACACGGGGCTGTGCTAGCTAGGGGTATGATAGTGGGGCCAGGGGATCCAGTCAGCAGATACGGTCAGCAGTTGACTAGTCAATGTTGTCTGGTCAACAGGGTCAAAGGGGCCCGCATGCCATAGACTAGTTATTTTGACATATTTGTTTATCTAGTTAATTTAGCAGTGGAGGCCCACATGTAGTGTCTACTAATGGACATGTCAGTGCTAACATGGGGTTAGGCTACACTAATTAGGATCCCTAATTAGAGGGTTGTGGCGGCAATTGCCCAAGCCAGCTACACACATGCGCGCACAAGTGCTCGGCCATGGACATGGACATGCCCATCAGCATGCAATGGCGACAGCAAGCAGCATTAGTATAGAGCAGCAGTAGTGAACAGCACGGAGCAACTGCGGCAGCAAGCAAGAGCAGCAGAGCACCAGCGGCAGCAACGACGCGGTCGAGCAGCAGCAATAGCGGGGCAGCAGCAGCGGCAAGGCAGCAGCACACGCGCGCGGGGTGTAGGAGAGTGTGGCGGGGCAAGCGGAGTTAATTGCATAAAACCACCACTTTGAGGGCTAGGTTTGCGAAAAACACTAGGATACAGAATCGTTGCAGAAAGCACCAAGTCTAGCGTAATTCTTTTGCAAAAATCACTGATCGGCGGATCGGGCCGTGTTAAGTGTGTTTATGACAGCTGGGGCCCGTTTTTCGCCTACGTGGCACTCCAGGCCGTCCCGACAGCCGACAGACGGCGTGAGACGGCGCCGTTCGGTCCTACCAGTCTAAGTTCACTCTCCATTCTCCCCCAACCGTTACTCCACTCTGCTCGCTCGCTCTCTTCTCGCTCTCGCTCTCGCTCTGTTCTTGGTCGCCGCACTCGTCGCCGCCGCGCCGCGCCGCCGCCGCAGCGCCATGGTGTCGTGGAGTGATGGGTCGGATAGCAGCGAGCACACCAGGCAGTACATGAGCTCAGATTCCGACGACGGCACCATTAAGGTCAGTTCTCAGATTTAGGGTTAGGGTTTGATATTTGGCGATTTCTGGGAGCTTCTTTTCAATGATTGGACCAAATCTCTGTCATTCCTTTGCACTCCAGGTTCCTGCTAGCACCGAAGACTCAGATTTCGAGGGCCCTGAGACAGATATGTATGTTTTGTGCCATGGACACGGGAAGGCAGCAGAAAGGCGTGTTGCTTTCGAAGGGATTCACACTGGCAGGAGGTTTCTTTGTTGTGCAGAGAAGGTATGGTTCCAGCTGAACTAATTGGAAGTTGTGGATTTACCAAACAGATATGTCATTTGTTTACCATGGATATGTACTGTGGAAGCAGTCATTTTTTAGTTAGGTCGATTTGTTAACTCTGTCAGGTTAGCATATTTTAAGAGAGTAGATGCATGGGTTGGCAGACCAGCATTTTTTAGTTTGGATCTGGCAATATTGTTTAGTTAGGTCATTTTTTAACTCTGCCATGTTAGCTTATTTTAGGACAGAATATTCATGGGTTAGCACACCAACATTGTTTACTTAGTAGTTGTTTACTTTAGAGCATGATCTAAATTTTAGTATAAAGTAATATAGCCTATCATTGTAAGCAAGTCACTGTTATGTAATTCATTTTGTTAATACTCTTTTTCCAGGAAGGTAAAAACTGTGGACTAGTAGAATGGATTGATCCATCTTGGCCCACTACCCTTGAGAATGCACTGTCCAAGTTGTGGGCTATGTATGAACAGAGTAAGATGGACAGGAATGAGGAATGTCTGATGCATTCATTTACAGTTCATCACCTGACACAAGAGAAGAAGAAACTCCAGGCCAGCTATGAGAAGTTGGTTGAAGATGTCAATGCACTTATGGATGCCCAGGAGCAGAGGGCAGTGATAGAAAGGAAAGATGCTGAAACAACCAAGTTGCAGAAGAAGTATGACACTTTGAAGAACATAGCAGCTGCTCAAGGTACTGCCATTAGGAACATGAAGTTGAAGCTAGCTGAAGAGAAGAAGAATTTGCAGATCCACATTGATGAGCTCAAGAAGACAGTTGAAGAGAGCAATGTGAAGCTGGAGGGGATCAAGGCCATCATAAATGGATAAGCAGTGCAAGAGAAGAATGGGCAATATCATTAGGCATTTGCTGACCTTTTGCAGGGTGTGGTTTGGCATTTGTTGTAATGATAGTAGTTTAAATTCTATTAACTATGAGTACTCCTGAACTATGGATATGTAATCTTAAGTAAGATGTTTGCATTTGAACTAGTGCTGAATGTGGTGCTATCTGAACTAGTGCTGAATGTCAAACTATGGTTATGTATGCTTTTGAACTAGTGCTGAATTTGGTGGTATTTAGAGCTGGTTAATGTTATCTTAAGTAATCTGTTTGCAAATGATGATTTTTGCTTTAGTATGTATGGACCAAGATAGGGTTTTGGGATTTTTATCGACGCCGAGGCATCAAGTAGGCCAAGATAGGGTTTTTGGGTTATCGACGACGAGGCATCAAGTAGGCCAAGTTAGGGTTTTTGGGTTATCGACGCCGAGGCATCAAGTAGGCCAAGTTAGGGTTTTGGGGTTTTTATCGACGCCGAGGCATCAAGTGGACCAAGATAGGGTTTTGGGGTTTTTATCGACGCCGAGGCATCAAGTAGGCATCAAGTGATGGGTTTTTGGATTTTAGTCGACGTCGAGGCATCAAGTAGGCATCAAGTAGGGGGGTTTTGGCTTTTTGTCGACGTCGAGGCATCAAGTAGGCATCAAGAATATCACAGCATCATCAGTACTACTAGAATGCCATAGTTTGACACAAATTGATCATAACAGTTGAGCATCACAGGACTACTAGAATTTCAAAGTTTGCTACAACATCAACACAACCAAATCACCATCAACACTGGAGTAGCATAACTGGAGTAGCACAACTTCAACAACATAGTTTCACAACACAACCAAATCGTCACCATTTTGCACCAGAGGCAGTCAAGTAATCCTTCATTCTGTTGCTGGGCTTCCTGACTCTCTGGGAACCATCACTTGGTCTTGGAGGCATGAAAGCTAACCTTGGTCCCTTTGCAGTAGCTGATGAAGATCTGGTTGCTGGTGCCTTACCCTTGGGAGCAGCTGGTGCCTTACTCTTGGGAGCAGATGATGAAGATTTACTGGCTGCTGCCTTACCCTTGGGAGCAGCTGGAGCAGCTGGCTGCCTCCTAGCTGGAGCAGCAGCAGATGTTGCCCTCCTTGCTAGAGCTGGACTGGCAGCAGATGTTGCCCTCCTTGCTGGAGCTGGACTGGCAGCAGCAGAGGCTGCAGTCCTTGCTGCTGCTGGTGTGCTTCTACTATCAGGTGGGGAAGAGCTGGTGCTTGGCTGCAATGAAACAAGTAGTTTAATATTAGTAAGCAACAAAGTAACAACAAATTTAGTCTTTCTCATAGCAGAGTGGTTACCTGATGTTTGTTCTTTCTCATAGCAAGTGCAGGCTTTAGAGCATCATGGCAATTGGTGTACCTATGGCCCACCTTTTTACAGTTGGAGCAGGTAATTGAGGCCATTCTTGAAGTGTCTTTGGGAGCTGGCTTCTCAAATTGGCCCTTTCTCCTCTTAGTCTGTGCTCTGCCCTTGTGTTCTTTGAAAACAGGAGCCTCAATGTCCAAACTATCTGTCCTTGGCCACATGTCATGGCCAGGTACAGGATATATTATAGGACTGTAAGCTGCCAGGTACATAGGTTTTTTGAAGAAATCATGAACAAAGTCCTCTGGCTGAAGCTTAGCCTTGTGTATAGCAGAAACAGCATGATTGCAAGGAACTGCTGTCATATCCCACTTCTTACAACCACAAGTCCTTTGTGCTAGGTTGACAGCATATGTTCTCTCCTGACTAGTAACTTGGAAAAGGTTGGGGCCAGCCATCAATGATTGGCAGTTTCTAGACCACTTCTTTGCTTCCTCCAATTTCTCTGCATATGTTGGACAAATCTCCCATCTGACAGTCTGAGTCTTTGTTCTATTTGTATTAAACTTGACCATTAATTTTGTTCTAATTCCATCAACCATGGTCCTTATTGGCTTGGCCCTGACATCTAGAACCCACTTGTTGAAAACCTCACTTAAGTTGTTAACTACTAAGTCTGTTTTGCAATTTGTGTCCATGGCATGTCTGGCCCAAGTGTGCTTTGGGATTTTACTAAGCCAAGCCCATGCTGCCTCACACTCTCTCTTCAACTCATCCATTGCAACATTATAACCATGTTCAGTGTATGAGTAACTTGCTTCATCCATGTATTTCTTCAATTCTGGCCCTCTAAACCCAGCATTTTGAAAGTTCTGGTAAATGTGTCTGAGGCAAAACCTTTGTGGACAATTGGGAAAGACTCTGTTTATGGCTTTAAGCAGGCCCTGTGTGAATTTAAGTAACGCTAACTTAGTGACTACACCTAAATGATTGTCTAACTACTAGAAAGAACTAAATGAAAGCTAGCACAAGTGGATTTCATTACCTTCTGCCTATCAGAAATTATTGTGTAGTTGCCAGACTTCCCAGATTGGCCACCTAGTGCTACCTTCAGCTGATACAGAAACCAAGTCCAGGAATCTGTGTCCTCCTTATCAACAATTCCAAAAGCAATGGGAAATATATTATTGTTCCCATCTCTTCCAGTAGCAGCAAGGATCTGTTGACCAGTAGTGAGCTTTATGAAGCATCCATCCACACCTATGAATGGTCTGCAGCCACTCAAAAACCCTTCTTTGCATCCATTTAGGCAATAGAATAATCCATGGAACCTAGGGTTTGTGCTTGGATGCTCCCTCAAATGTCTTGTTGTCACTATACACCTTGAACCTGGATTAGTATCTAGCACAGCCTGCAAATAATCCCTAATCCTGGTGTACTGGGCCTTCTGATCTCCTAACACAACATTCTTTGCTGCCTTCTTAGCCCTGTATGCCATGTGGGTTGATATTTCCACTCCATACTTGCTCTTTGCAGTGTTAATTATAGTAGTGATTGTTGTGCATGGGTCATTTCTGATTGCTTCCTCACAAAACTTTGCAACCCACTTAGCAGTAACTTTTGTGTTCTCTGACACAGAAGGACAAGTGTGCACCAGATACTGCTTCCTTATGGTAAAAGTCTTCTCATTTGCAATCTGAGAAGCTGCTACATAAAAAGGGCATGTCTCATCTATGCATTGTGCTATAACCCTGTCACTGCAATTTCTATGATACACATAGTTCCTGTTCTGTGCAATGTGCATTGTTTGAAGTGCATTCCTGAATTGGTACACATCAATGAAGCAAAGATGCTTCACAAATTGCTCAGCTGGGTGAGCTCTATTCTCATCATACCATAACCTTTTCTTCATCTTCTTAGCTCTGCTTTTCCTGCCATTGGGCAAAACATATGCCAATGCCTCTGCACCATCATCATCTTCCACACCCAAATCCATTGGTTTCTTGTCTTCATCAGAAGATGGTATCCAGTCCTCCTCAAACAACTCCTCTACACTTGCATGTGATCTGCTTGTAGGGCCTTTTCTGTGTTTCTTCTCCTTTTTCTTCTTCTGTCCATCTTCCCCTACCTGCTCCAGATTACTATCTTCCTCCACAGTACTCTCTTCATCCTCTTCCTCCTCTTCTTCACTTTCAGGCTCATATAGTGCATCCTCCTCCTCCTCTGTCTCATACATTTCCTCAACATCTGTGTCCCCTTCAAAATGAAGGAGTGGATCTTCCCTCTGTCTTTTCATCTCCTCAAGCCTAGCAAGGATATCACCATATTCTTCCAAATCATCATCATCACTGTCCTCCTCATTATCCATCACTGCAGCTTTTCTCTTCAAAGAAGTCTCCTTCTCTTTATTTTTCTTATTCTTCCTAAACATTTGAATTTCCTTCCTCCTTGTCTCCTCCATAACCTTTTCAATTTCCATTTGCTCCTCTGAATTGTTTACAGGATTTTCTTCCACTTGTACATAACCTAAAGCAAGTTGCTCCTCCAAATTGTTTGTGCTATGCTGTGTTTGAAACTGTATGGGCATTGGCTCCAGTTCTGCTGCTTCTGAACTTGCTGCTGCTACATGCACATTTCCTGCACTGAACAACACTCCTCCTTCATCTACCTGATATAGTTTGGGCTCTCCAATCTCTTCTAGAGGGATTTGATGCTCAATAACATTGGAGCTGGTGTTTATAGTTGCAGCATTGGGAGAACTGGCCCTAACAACTGTCACATTCAATATCTTTTGATTTTTCAATGCTATGTTGTCTAGAATTTCCTCAAGCTTGTCATCATCATCTATTTCTTCCATTCCTTCTATACCTAGCCCAGGATCCCTGACATAGTACATGTAATCTTTAAATCCATAACCTTCTGTTTCTATCAGTGCTACTAGGTTGTAAAATGTTATGTCTGACATCATCATAGATCTCTCAATATTGTCTCTGTCATGGAAATGCATCCTCAATTCCCAAACCTCATCATCCAGACTGCAAATAATATAAAATACATAGCAGTATAAGTGCTTAATTATAACTGAATAACACTAATGAAACAACTCATGTCAGTGCACTAATACAATCCTTTGTCACTTGTAAAATCAACTAAATCGGCTTATTTGTCAACTAATCTAAAAATGTCAACCCTAGGGCACAGGACAAACAAATCACAGAATCTGAACTAATCTAAATTATGTCAACACTAGAGCACATGACAACAAATCCACAACATCTACTCTACTCCATCTGATAGGATGGAGCAATATGGAACCTAACCCTAGAGTACACTAGCAACGCAATTGAATGGGAATACTAATTGAATGGAGAATGGGAAGGGGAAGAGCAAAGAAAAGTGGATCTCACTATACGGAGCCGTAGGATGACCCGATGTGTTGGCTTCCCGTCGGATTGGCCTTCACCGCCGCGGCGAATGCTCTCGCCGCCCGGTATTCCAGCGAATACTGCGGGTCCTCCTCCTCTGATTCCTCCGTCGGCTTGCTAGGGTTCGAGCTCCCGCAAAGCTCGCTTGGATCCACTGCGGGTCCTCCTCCGCTGCCGGGCGGAGCGCCGCCACCAGCAACTCCACCTTTCACCGGGCTACGCATCTCTGCAGTGCGAGGGGCAAGGGGGCGACGGCAGCCGGAGCGAGGGCGAGGGGCGGTGGCGGCGGGAGCGAGGGGGAGGGGGCGACGACTTCGGGAGCGAGGGGGGAAGAAGAATGGGGAAACAGAGACGGATGCGTGATTGACTAAGGACGAGACCGAACGGCGCCGTCTCACGCCGTCTGTCGGCTGTCGGGACGGCCTGGAGTGCCACGTAGGCGAAAAACGGGCCCCAGCTGTCATAAACACACTTAACACGGCCCGATCCGCCGATCAGTGATTTTTGCAAAAGAATTACGCTAGACTTGGTGCTTTCTGCAACGATTCTGTATCCTAGTGTTTTTCGCAAACCTAGCCCTCAAAGTGGTGGTTTTATGCAATTAACTCGGGGCAAGCGCAGGACAGGGGGCTGGCGCGCGCGAGCAGATGGCGGGCGAGGCACCGACGAGCGTCAGTAGCGGGTGGAGCTCAACGCCGGGACGACAGGGTCGCGGCCACGAGCAGGAGGGAGCGCGCGGGGAGCGGCCTCGCGCAGGCGGGCGCGGCCAGATGCGGCGTGAGCGCGCGGCCAGGGCTGCAGCCGGCGGGCGCGGACGGGCGTCCCAGCTGGAGACGTATAGGGACGGGCATGGGGAGCGGGCACGGCGCGCAGCGCGAGCGAAGCCACACGCGGACGAGCGCAGGGGTGCGGAAGGCCGCGACGGGGCGAGCAGTTGCGGCAGCAGACGCGGCGATGCAGCAGAACTATGGCCGGAATACGGCGACTATTGCTACGCGATACGGCTCGAATTCGAGGCAATTGCAGAGGGGTTCGGTGAGGTTTCTCACCGCGAACGTGTTGCGGGGTCGAGGTAGCCGGAGAGGGACGAGATCGAGCGAATCGTTTGAGACTTGTGGCGATGCCAGAGGTCGAAGAAGTGACGATGGCGACGGCTTGGTGAAGTTCCTACTCGTGTGGGTTGGCGTGGATGTCGAGGATGTCGATGTGCATCTCCTGGACAACGAACGATGCCTCCGGTGCGCGAATACGTCGATGGCGCGGCGGCGGCCGAGCTCGGGTGACGGCTTCAAGCGAGGAGAGGGACGAAAGCAGGGAGGGGAGGCGATCTAGGGTTCGGGGGGCGTCGGGTGACGACTATATAGGCGGGGGTAGGGGCGGATGGTCGCCACGCACGGCCATCACCGGCGGATGGCCGCCACGGCGCCCCTACCTCCTGTAGCGAGAGGTGGGAGGCAAGTGGGGGTTAGCCTGGGCCGTTTTGCTAGATGGGCCAAGGGGGCCAGTAGATTAGGTTTCTTTCTTTTTACTAGTACGTTTCCATTTACTTTATTGTTTTATTTATGTAGCTACTGTTTTGTACTTAGTTTAGGTACTAAACGATTTTAGTTAACATTGAAACTCCTCATATAACTATATACTGATATTTTGGGTGTTGTCCAAAAAGTTTGGGGTTATTTGGAATTGTTGGAAAATAAGTTCATATTTTAAAGAGGCATAATAAGTGATGCTTGACCACTTTAATTATTTCTAGGGGAAATTTAAAAATCAATTTAATGTTGGTTCCTACATGTTAATTACCTCGTGAATATTTGCAACCGCCCGAACATTTTTATTTTACCGTTTCAAGAATTAATAATTTCACTTTATTTTAACTTTGAAGGTTTGGATCAAAGTGAGGTTTATCAAATTAACTGCGATGACATGGCAACATTAGGATGGGATTACTGTAGCTCTATTACCCGGGCGTCACAATTCTCCTCCACTATAAAAAATCTCGTCCCGAGATTTAGGAGCGGGAGTAAGGGAAAAGTTCTAGTTACGAAATTCTAACGGATCTTCTCGTTCTTGGTTGCTCTTCTCGAAGTGGTCGATCCATTACATTGACGTCTCCATTCCTCTGCTTCAGGTCATCATGATGAAGTCATCATCCTTTCTTCGGAAATTTCATCGTACTTACAAAAAGATAAGGGGTAACTTCGGAAGAACGGACCTTTGCAAGGTTGACTATCTGGTACATAACATCGGGAAGGTGGCGGAAAGTAACTCTCGAATAGATACTTAAGAAAATATCGAGAGTAAAGTAAGAAGGTACCATGAGAAGTTTCCAATGGCAAGCAATCGTTCGATGGCCTAATCAGAAGGTGAAAGGGGTTCAGAGCAACGAGAATAAGTATTGCGTCTGATACCAGAATAGATCACTAGGCAGGTGGCCCGTGAATTACATATGAAGTCAAGCGCGAGGAATAACTTTGACAACAGGGTGTACAGGAGAGTCAGGTTTCGATCATGTGGAACTGTGATTTATGGGCCCACCACGTGGGTTAAAAGTAGGAAGGGCGATGATGTCTTGCACGATCATGCAAGCAAGGCATGTCAGAGGTAGCCTATCAGTTATGTCGGCAACAACATCGGTACCAAGGGCGAGGGACGAAGAGAACCATTTTCCTGCTCGTTGAACGAGGCGGACCAATAGGCAAAGTTCTCGTCCATCGGTGGCTACCGGAATGTCATCAACAATAGTAACAGGGGCTTGCTGACAGAATTGTACACCGAGGTGTTTACATAAGCAAGAGAATATTACTGCTTATATCATATAGGTCACAAGAAAGGTTAACCAAAACAATGGAAAGGAAAATGTGATTATCAGGTTTAAGTAGAACAATGGAAAGGAAAATGTGTTTAAACACATATTTCAAGGGTATATCCTTCCCAAGGACAAGCAGAGCATGATATCCATGATAGGATATAATGTAGAAAACTCTTTAGGTAAGGGGAGAGAAATTTCATGACATTACCCATACAACGGTGTTTGGGTAAATTATAAGGAAAATTTAGCCTTTGTGCTTTCAATGTTTTTATTGAAAATCGGATTACCACAGACATGCTTCGAGATAGCATTGACATGGTCTACAAGTAAAGGTCAGACTTTGTATACACAAAGGATTCATCAGGAACAACTTATAGAATAAGTCTTACAATTCCCTCATGGAGAAAGGTTAACCTTGTTAAAAGGAAACAAAAACAGCAGGTCCTCCGGCCAGGTGTGCTAAGAAGAGACACCACCTTACCGGGTTATGTAGAGACCAATGTTATGACTCTTGGAAGATGCTCCAACCAGCATATCTGACAAGTTTCAAATCTGATTGGTGTCAAGACACCTTAGACTCAGGATGCCTAAGAAGAAGAGGTGCAACACAATTGACGAGACGACATTATATGATTCTCGGGAAATGAACTATGGAAGCGAGTTCCGAACAAGGGTTCAGTGTTAAATCAAGGAGGTGCGGAGGTGGCTGATTGACTCAGTGACAATTCATTGAGATTTCCAAAAAGATGGATTCCCACAATTATGTGAACAATGAGATAACATTAGTCAGGTCAATGATATAATGATGTATGCTCGAGGAAAACATACACAATTAAACAATGGCTGAAAAGTGCACCCGAAACATGGGCTTAGGTAGTACGATCAATGTTAGAATGATGATTCGATAACCAATGGTCTAAGAATGAAACATCGACCATTATCTTCCCAGCAATAGGGTTGCTAGAAGTTTTGAAGTCACACATCATAGTTCAATTGTCGGTCCTCCGGTTAGAAACAACACGGGGACCAAGGAATGAATGGATATGGCAAGAAGGATCACCTGTATCAAGAATTCTTAAGAGGTGGTGTAATTCTCACAACATTGATGAATTAAGAGATGGTAATGTTCCGAGTAAAGAAAACAATTGCTGGATGGCCTGGAACTCAAGGTATAACACCAACACGAACAAGTTTTGTTGGTGGGAAGGCAATAAAGTGGTCGATGATAATAAAATTCATCGAGGGCAAGGATGGTATTTCTCATCAGGAATTCAATTGATATCCTTGAGGAGCTCGAAATGTTGATGATGATCATGACAAATTTGTCGCGAGATTTCATGAAGATGTAATCGATCGGTGACGACATCAAGTCAAAGGAATGATGATGCGAAAGACTAATGGAACTAAGAGTATGACACAAACTCGAAATCAAGTTTGGTGTTCAAGGTGAAATGATATGATGAGGAAGATCGGCGTAAGGTTACCTTATCATACAAAATTGGGCTAGCCGATCAGGCTAGGAATGACGTGATCGGGTACAGACTCGTAAGTAAAGAGGATTTCTAAAAGTTGTTTAACCATAGTGCGTACTCGGTTCAGTTATTGGTGCCTTTGAGTGTTTAATAGCTCAGAGCCCGTGAAAAATTGTAATCAGTGAGAATGTAGTACTTGATGAACTCATAAGAAGTTATGCAGTTCCATGATAATTTCGAGATACCAGGGGGGTAATACTCGATGACAGACCAGAGTAGAGGTTGGACTAGGTTATTGCTCTCCAGAAGACAAGTGCTTGAACTTGTCCGAGAAATTGGATCAAGAAGAACAATATGGTCGGAGCCATAGCTGCAGGGGATCCAATTTAATGATACCGAAAGAATTACCCAAATGATTAAATATTTTACAAGAAGCTTCCATGATAAATTCCACATCGGGTCCATGGGCATGAACGCAAAGGCTCATGGTCGACTCCCACTTCTTCAATGCATAACCTTTCATTTTACTTCTCACTTTTGATGAAGCTGTAGTGTAGAAATTTTATCTGGCGAAACAACAGAAGAGTATGACTCGCGAAAACTTTCGGGTTCACACATATTAAGGAAGGCATAAGTTCAAGCCATCGGGGCTCCTTAGAACATATACCACGAACTTCAGGAGTGATTATCACCAGCTCGAAAGTAGAGCATGGTTGACAAAGCAGATGATACAATTTACCAAAGGCATTATATACCCGTGGAAAGGCTTACAAGGGTATTGAATATGAAGGCCGATGTCGGATGAAATCCAACAATGGATCGGGCGATCCACAACGAAGCTGATGTGAGTATCGGTACTCAATCAGAGGAAGAAAGAATGCACGGGAATCATATTATAGAACATCTGAATAATTCGATGCTTAGATAACAAAGGAATTAAGATTTCCAAAACAAAGGATCAGAAGCAGACGCTCTGATCAAGGATGGATAAGTTGGATAGACTAGAGGCACAATTGACGACAATAAGTTTGGTCGAGAACCAGCTCATGTTCAAAATGACGTCTGAGCCGGAAAGATAATTTAGAAGGGTTGCTTGATGATTGTGAGCATTCGCACACATGTTGAATCAATAGGATCAAAATGACGGTGTCAAAAGATACTAGTGAATATTGTTAATGATATGGAACGCAACCATAATGCAAGCAGACAAGTTGTTGCAGAGCAACAGCCGGCAGAGAATTACCGAAAGACCGGATAGTATATCAAAGTACCTTGTGGATCATATGATCAACAAGTAAAGAACAGTTCCTCAATAAGGGTGAAGAATTATTCGTAGGGGTATTCATGCGGCAAAGAATTGCCAAGTAGTAAGCATAAAGGATTCTTGGAACATCGAAGAGTATTTGACGGCATCTTGTAATAACAAGAGCAACTTGGAATAAAATTTAAGAACGACGGGTTTAAGTATTCATCCATGGGGATATTCAGTGGTAGGGAATTGCAAAAGCAACGAGCACAAAGTCTCGAGAACATTGGAGAGTATCTTCGAAATCCTTTGGTGCACCAAGCAATCATCTGGAATGAGGGGCTCACCGGAAGGAAGTAGTTACGAGAACCTAGAGTCAGAGTTAGTAAAATCATTTCACTCGAAGAGAAGAGAGGTTAGAGTCCAAGAGTATAGGTCGAGGAATAAAAGATCCTAATACCACCCGATGGCGACGTGGGCCCGTAAGGCACACAACCATGTTAGTAAAAGTTTTTGCAATGTCTAGACTCGACTTCGGCCAAGGAGTGTGGAAGGGGGATTCCTACAGGCAGTCGGCTCTGATACCAACTTGTGACGCCCCCAATTCAATCGTACACTAATCATGCACGCAAATATGTACGATCAAGATCAGGGACTCACGGGAAGATATCACAACACAACTCTACAAATAAAAATAAGTCATACAAGCATCATAATACAAGCCAGGGGCCTCGAGGGCTCGAATACAAGTGCTCGATCATTGACGAGTTATCGGAAGCAACAATATCTGAGTACACACATAAGTTAAACAAGTTGCCATAAGATGGCTAGCACAAACTGGGATACAGATCGAAAGAGGCGCAGGCCTCCTGCCTGGGATCCTCCTAACTACTCCTGGTCGTCGTCAGCGGGCTGCACGTAGTAGTAGGCACCTCCAGTGTAGAAGGAGTCGTCGTCGACGGTGGCGTCTGGATCCTGGGCTCCATCGTCTAGTTGCAGCAATCGGGTAGAGAGATGGGGAAAAGGGGAAACAAGGCAACCGTGAGTACTCATCCAAAGTACTCGCAAGCAAGGAGCTACACTACATATGCATGGATATATGTGTAAAGGGCCATATCAGTGGACTGAACTGCAGAATGCCAGAATAAGAGGGGGATAGCTAATCCTGTCGAAGACTACGCTTCTGGCAGCCTCCGTCTTGCAGCATATAGAAGAGAGTAGACCGAAGTCCTCCAAATAGCATCGCATAGCATAATCCTACCCGGCGATCCCCTCCTCGATGCCCTGTTAGAGAGCGATCATCGGGTTGTATCTGGCACTTGGAAGGGTGTGTTTTATTAAGTATCCGGTTCTAGTTGTCATAAGGTCAAGGTACAACTCCGGGTCGTCCTTTTACCGAGGGACATGGCTATTCGAATAGATTAACTTCCCTGCAGGGGTGCACCACATAGCCCAACACGCTTGATCTCATTTGGCCGGACACACTTTCCTGGGTCATGCCCGGCCTCGGAAGATCAACACGTCGCAGCCCCACCTAGGCACAACAGAGCGGTCAGCACGCCGGTCTAAATCCTATGCGCGCAGGGGTCTGGGCCCATCGCCCATTGCACACCTGCACGTTGCGTACGCGGCCGGAGAGCAGACCTAGCAACCTCCATTACAAAGGAAGTCACGTTACGCGGTCCAACCCGGCGCGCGCCGCTCAGTCGCTGACGTCACGAAGGCTTCGGCTGATACCACGACGCCGGGATACCCATAACTACTCCCGCGTAGATGGTTAGTGCGTATAGACCAAATGGCCAGACTCAGATCAAATACCCAGATCAAATACCAGGGCCAGGCCAACTCTCTCCTAGGTGGACTCAACCTGCCCTGTCGCTCCGCCTCAAAGTAACAGTCGGGGGCCGTCGGGAACCCAGGCCCACCACTACCTGGGTGGAACCACCTGCCCCTTCAACCCCCATCTCCGAACAGTATCACAGGTAATGTAACAGTGTAAAGTATATAGTATATGCCCGTGATCACCTCCCGAAGTGATCACGGCCCAGTAGTATAGCATGGCAGACGGACAAGAGTGTAGGGCCACTGACGGAACACTAGCATACTATACTAAGCAGTAGGATAGCAGGTAAAGGTAACAACAGTAGTAGCAAGGACAGGCTATGCATCAGGATAGGAATAACAAAAACAGTAACATGCTACACTACTCTAATGCAAGCAGTATAGAGTAGAGTAGGCGATATCTGGTGATCGGGGGGGGGGGGGGGCTTGCCTGGTTGCTCTGGCAAGAAGGTTCGTCAACACCATAGTCGAACTGGGGGTCGTCGGCAGCCTCGGGGTCTACCGGAAAGAAGTAACGGAGGAGGAACACAATAAATTACAGAGCAATCAAAGCAACCCAAAGCATAACGAGGTAATACGCAGTGCTAGGTATGCCCTAATGCGGTATTAGGTGATACCGGCGAAGGGGGGAAACATCCGGGAAAGTATCCCTGAAGTTTCGCGTTTTTCACAAATGTTCCGAAGGGGGGAAAGTTGCGTGTTCGATATGCTAGGGGTGTGTGACGGACGAACGGGCTGCGTATCCGGATTCGTCTCGTCATTCTGAGCAACTTTCATATACAAAATATTTTCATCCGAGTTACCGTTTATATTCTATGAATTTCTAAAGTTTCTAAAAGATTTTCAACAATATTTTTAATTCGAAAATAAGTATCTTAATACTTTTGTCACACGGGGCTGTGCTAGCCAGGGGTATGATAGTGGGGCCAGGGGATCCAGTCAGCAGATACGGTCAGCAGTTGACTAGTCAATGTTGACTGGTCAACAGGGTCAAAGGGGCCCGCATGCCATAGACTAGATATTTTGACATATTTGTTTATCTAGTTAATTTAGCAGTGGAGGCCCACATGTAGTGTCTACTAATGGACATGTCAGTGCTAACATGTGGTTAGGCTACACTAATTAGGATCCCTAATTAGAGGGTTGTGGCGGCAATTGCCCAAGCCAGCTACACACATGCGCGCACAACTGCTCGGCCATGGACATGGACATGCCCATCAGCATGCAATGGCGACAGCAAGCAGCATTAGTATAGAGCAGCAATAGTGAACAACACGGAGCAACTGCGGCAGCAAGCAAGAGCAGCAGAGCACCAGCGGCAGCAACGACGCGGTCGAGCAGCAGCAATAGCGGGGCAGCAGCAGCGGCAAGGCAGCAGCACACGCGCGCGGGGTGCAGGAGAGTGTGGCGGGGCAAGCGCAGGACAGGGGGCTGGCGCGCGCGAGCAGATGGCGGGCGGGGCACCGACGAGCGTCAGTAGCGGGCGGAGCTCAACGCCGGGACGGCAGGGTCGCGGCCACGAGCAGGAGGGAGCGCGCGGGGAGCGGCCTCGCGCAGGCGGGCGCGGCCAGATGCGGCGTGAGCGCGCGGCCAGGGCTGCAGTCGGCGGGCGCGGACGGGCGTCCCAGCTGGAGACGTATAGGGACGGGCATGGGGAGCGGGCACGGCGCGCAGCGCGAGCGAAGCCACACGCGGACGAGCGCAGGGGTGCGGAAGGGCGCGACGGGGCGAGCAGTTGCGGCAGCAAACGCGGCGATGCAGCAGAACTATGGCCGGAATACGGCGACTATTGCTACGCGATACAGCTCGAATTCGAGGCAATTGCAGAGGGGTTCGGTGAGGTTTCTCACCGCGAACGTGTTGCGGGGTCGAGGTAGCCGGAGAGGGACGAGGTCGAGCGAATCGTTTGAGACTTGTGGCGACGCCAGAGGTCGAAGAAGTGACGATGGCGACGGCTTGGTGAAGTTCCTACTCGTGTGGGTTGGCGTGGATGTCGAGGATGTCGATGTGCATCTCCTGGACAACGAACGATGCCTCCGGTGCGCGAATACGTCGATGGCGCGGCGGCGGCCGAGCTCAGGTGACGGCTTCAAGCGAGGAGAGGGACGAAAGCAGGGAGGGGAGGCGATCTAGGGTTCGGGGGGCGTCGGGCGACGACTATATAGGCGGGGGTAGGGGCGGATGGTCGCCACGCACGGCCATCACCGGCGGATGGCCGCCACGGCGCCCCTGCCTCCTGTAGCGAGAGGTGGGAGGCAAGTGGGGGTTAGCCTGGGCCGTTTTGCTAGATGGGCCAAGGGGCCCAGTAGATTAGGTTTCTTTCTTTTTACTAGTACGTTTCCATTTACTTTACTGTTTTATTTATGTAGCTACTATTTTGTACTTAGTTTAGGTACTAAACGATTTTAGTTAACATTGAAACTCCTCATATAACTATATACTGATATTTTGGGTGTTGTCCAAAAAGTTTGGGGTTATTTGGAATTGTTGGAAAATAAGTTCATATTTTAAAGAGGCATAATAAGTGATGCTTGACCACTTTAATTATTTCTAGGGGAAATTTAAAAATCCATTTAATGTTGGTTCCTACATGTTAATTACCTCGTGAATATTTGCAACCGCCCGAACATTTTTATTTTACCGTTTCAAGAATTAATAATTTCACTTTATTTTAACTTTGAAGGTTTGGATCAAAGTGAGGTTTATCAAGTTAACTGCGATGACATGGCAACATTAGGATGGGATTACTGTAGCTCTATTACCCGGGCGTCACACGGGGCCCTCGTGTCCTTCCCGGACTGCTACTTATTTTTCTATTTTTCTAAATATTCCAAAGGGAGAAATATTTCCTTAAAAATTGTTTTGGAGTCGGTTTACTTACCGTACCACATACCTATTCCTTTTCGGAGTCTGAAACGTTCTGGAAAGTGTCCCTTATGTATTCCTCCGGGGTTACGGTTTCAATAACATTGGTTTCAACATTTATAGGATTACCTGAGATATAATGTTTAATTCTTTGACCGTTCACCACCTTCGGATTTGTGCCTTCGAAGTTGTTGATCTTTATGGCACCGAAACGATAGACCTCCTCGATAACATAGGGGCCTTCCCATTTAGAGAGAAGTTTTCCTGCAAAAAATCTTAAACGAGAGTTGTATAGCAATACATAATAACCGACGTTAAACTCACGCTTCTGTATCCTTTTGTCATGCCATCTTTTAACTTTTTTCTTTAAACAACTTGGCATTTTCATAAGCTTGGGTTCTCCATTCATCGAGTGAGCTAATATCAAATAACCTCTTCTCACCGGCAAGTTTAAAATCATAGTTGAGCTCTTTAATAGCCCAGTATGCCTTATGTTCTTGTTCGAGAGGTAAGTGACATGCTTTTCCATAAACCATTTTATACGGAGACATACCCATAGGATTTTTATATGCAGTTCTATAGGCCCATAATGCATCATCAAGTTTCTTGGACCAATTCTTTTTAGACCTATTAACAGTCTTTTACAAAATTAGTTTGAGCTCTCTATTACTCAATTCTACTTGACCGCTAGACTGCGGGTGATAAGGAGATGCAATTCTATGATTAACATCATACTTAGCAAGCATTTTACGGAAAGCACCATGAATAAAATGTGAACCACCATCAGTCATTAAATATCTAGGGACTCCAAACCTCGGAAAAATAACTTCTTTAAGCATTTTAATAGAAATGTTATGATCAACACTACTAGTTGGAATAGCTTCTACCCACTTAGTAACATAATCAACAGCAACTAAAATATGTGTATATCCATTAGAGGCAGGAAAAGGTCCCATATAATCAAAGCCCCAAACATCAAATGGTTCAATAACAAGAGAATAATTCATAGGCATTTCTTGACGTCTACTAATATTACCAATTCTTTGACATTTGTCACAAGACAAGACAAACTTACAGGCATCCTTGAAGAGAGTAGGCCAATAAAAACCGGATTGCAATACCTTATGTGCAGTTCTATCTCCCGCGTGGTGTCCTCCATAAGCTTCGGAGTGACACTTGCGTAGGATCTGTTCCTGTTCATGCTCAGGTACACAATGTCTAATGACACCATCTACTCCTTCTTTATAAAGATGTGGGTCATCCCAAAAGTAATGTCTCAAATCATAGGAAAACTTTTTCTTTTGCTGATATGTGAAACTAGGTGGTATGAATTTAGCAACGATGTAATTAGCATAATCAACAAACATACATTTATAGCATCAACCTCGGCTTTATAACCTTCAATACCTCTTTCAGAAACTTTATGCCCCAAGACAATACCTTCATTAACCATAAAGTGGCACTTTTCCCAATTCAAGACAAGATTAGTTTCTTCACATCTCTGCAAAACTCGATCAAGACTGCTCAAGCAATCACCAAAACAAGATCCATAGACAGAAAAGTTGTCCATGAAAACCTCACAAATCTTTTCACAAAAGTCAGAGAATATAGCCATCATGCATTTTTGAAAGGTAGCAGGTGCATTACATAAACCAAAAGGCATACGTCTATAAGCAAAAGTACCAAAAGGGCATGTAAAAGTAGTTTTTGATTGATCCTTAGCCGACACAGGTATTTGAGCGAAACCAGAATAACCATCTAGAAAGCAATAATGTGTATGTTTGCATAATATTTCTAGCATTTGATCGATAAAAGGTAAGGGGTAATGATCTTTCTTAGTGACCTTATCTAATTTGCGGAAATCAATTACCATCCTATAACCTGTAATAATTCTTTGTGGAATCAATTCATCTTTATCATTAGGAACAACAGTAACACCTCCCTTCTTAGGGACACAATGAACATGACTTACCCACTGATTATCAGCAACGGGATAAATTATACCTGCCTCCAAAAGCTTTAGTATCTCTTTTCTTACCACTTCTTTCATCTTAGGATTAAGCCTTCGTTGATGATCACGGACTGATTTGGCATCTTCTTCCAAATTTATTTTATGTTGACATAGAGTGGGACTAATGCCCTTAAGATCATCGAGAGTATACCCAATAGCAGCACGATGCTTCTTCAGAGTTTTCAATAATCTCTCTTCTTCATGCTCTGAAAGGTTAGCACTAATAATAACAGGATATATCTTCTTTTCATCAAGATAAGCATATTTAAGTTTATCAGGCAACGGTTTAAGCTCAAACACGGGATCACCCTTGGGTGGAGGGAGATCCCATAGGATTTCAACAGGAAAATTGTGTTTCAGAATAGGTTCCTGCTTGAAGAATACTTCATCTATTTCCCTTCTTTCATTCATAAACATATCATTTTCATGGTCTAACAAATATTGTTCTAAAGGATCGCTAGGAGGTACGGCAATAGAAGCAAGACCAATAATTTCATCCTTACTAGGCAATTCTTCTTCACGGTGTTGTTTACTAAATTTAGAGAAATTAAACTCATGAGTCATATCATCCAAGCCAATAGTGAGAACATTCTTTTCGTGGTCTATCTTAGCATTAACAGTGTTCAAGAAGGGTCTACCAAAAATAATGGGACAAAAGCTATCTTGTGGGGAACCAAGAACGAGAAAATCAGCAGGATATTTAGTTTTCCCACACAAGACTTCAACATCTCTAACAAGTCCCATTGCTGATATAGTATCTCTATTGGCAAGTTTAATTGTGACATCACTATCTTCTAACTCAGCAGGTGCAATTTCATGCTTAATTTCTTCATATAAGGTAATAGGTATAACGCTAGCACTAGCACCCATATCACATAAGCCATGATAACAATGATCTCCTATTTTAACAGAAATAACAGGCACGCCTAGCACAAGTCTATGTTTATCTTTAGCACAAGGTTTGGCAATTCTAGCTGTTTCACTTCAGAATTGAATAACATGCCCATCAATATTATTAGCCAAGAGATCTTTAACAATAGCAATATTAGGTTCAACTTTAACTTGCTCAGGAGGTGTATAAGTTCTAATATTGCTTTTACGAACCATAGTTGAAGCTTTAGCATGATCCTTTATCCTAACAGGGAAAGGTGGTTTCTCAAAATAAGAAGTAGGAACAATAGGATCATCATAAGTGACAATCTTTTCTTCAACTTTAATAGGTGCAGCTACTTTTACTTGTATGGTAGGATGATATTTAAACCACTTCTCCTTGGGGAGATCAACATAAGTAGCAAAAGATTCACAGAATGAAGCTACTATTTCAGAGTCAAGTCCATATTTAGTGCTAAATTTACAGAAAACATCGGTATCCATAAAAGACTTAACACAATCAAACTTAGGTGTCATACCTGACTCCTTACCTTCGTCGAGATCCCAATCTTTAGAGTTGTGTTTAATTCTATCCAATAATTCCCATTTGAATTCAATAGTCTTCATCATAAAAGAGCCAGCATAAGAAGTATCGAGCATGGTGCGATTGTTATCAGAAAGCCGAGCATAATTTTTTTGGAGAATTATTTCTCTTGAGAGCTCATGATTGGGGCATGAATATAACATTGATTTAAGCCTCCCCCAAGCTTGAGCGATGCTTTCTCCTTCGCAAGGATAAAAATTATATATATAATTGCGATCACGATGAACAGGATGCATAGGATAATACTTTTGATGAAATTCCAACTTCATTCGTTTATAGTTCCATGATCCCGTATCATCACATAGCCTATACCATGTCGATGCATCTCCCTTCAAAGATAAAGGGAAGACCTTCTTCTTAGCAACATCATCGGGTATACCTGCAAGCTTAAATAATCCACAAACTTCATCCACATAGAGTAGATGTTCATCAGGATGCTTTGTTCCATCTCCTGTAAAAGGGTTATCAAGCAGTTTTTCTAACATACCCGAAGGAACTTCAAAGGGAATAATTTCATTTTCAGTAGGTTGAGGAGCAATTCTTTGCTCTACTGGTCGGGGTGAAGATACCTCGAACAAGCCCCTCAGAGGATTACTTTCCATAGTAACAAGTGACAGTAAATTTCAGCACACTATATAAAATTTTCCTTACCAAATTCCACCTACCAAAGGCGCTTCACTCCCCGGCAACGGCACCAGAAAAGATTCTTGATGACCCACAAGTATAGGGGATCTATCGTAGTCCTTTCGATAAGTAAGAGTGTCGAACCCAACGAGGAGCAGAAGGAAATGATAAGCGGTTTTCAGCAAGGTATTCTCTGCAAGTACTGAAATAAGTGGTAACAGATAGTTTTGTGATAAGATAATTTGTAACGAGCAACAAGTAACAAAAGTTAATAAAGTGCAGCAATGTGGCCCAATCCTTTTTGTAGCAAAGGATAAGCCTGGACAAACTCTTATATAGGGAAAAGCGCTCCGGAGGACACATGGGAATATCGTCAAGCTAGTTTTCATCACGTTCATATGATTCGCGTTCGGTACTTTGATAATTTGATATGTGGGTGGACCGGTGCTTGGGTGCTGTTCTTACTTGAACAAGCATCCCACTTATGATTAACCTCTATTGCAAGCATCCGCAACTACAACAAAAGTATTAAGGTAAACCTAACCATAGCATGAAACATATGGATCCAAATCAGCCCCTTACGAGGCAACGCATAAACTAGGGTTTAAGCTTCTGTCACTCTAGCAACCCATCATCTACTTATTACTTCCCAATGCCTTCCTCTAGGCCCAAATAATGGTGAAGTGTTATGTAGTCGACGTTCACATAACACCACTAGAGGTAGACAACATACATCTCATCAAAATATCGAACGAATACCAAATTCACATGACTACTAATAGCAAGACTTCTCCCATGTCCTCAGGAATAAACGTAACTACTCACAAAGCATATTCATGTTCATAATTAGAGGGGTATTAATATGCATAAAGGATCTGAACATATGACCTTTCACCAAATAAACCAACTAGCATCAACTACAAGGAGTAATCAACCTACTAGCAACCTACTAGTACCAATCCCGGACTTGGAGACAAGAATTGGATACGAGAGATGAACTAGGGTTTTGAGAGGAGATGGTGCTGGTGAAGATGTTGATGGATATTGCCCTCTCCCGATGAGAGGAGCGTTGGTGATGATGATGGCGATGATTTCCCCCTCCCGGAGGGAAGTGTCCCCGGCAGAACAGCTCTGCCGGAGCCCTAGATTGGTTCTGCCTCGTGGCGGAGGAGTTTCGTCCCGAAAGGTTGCGTCTGATTTTTTCCTCATCGAAAGACCTTATATAGCAGAAGATGGGCATCGAAGAGCCAGGGGCCCATGAGGTAGGGGCGCGCGCCCTGGGGGGTAGGGCGCGCCCCCACCCTCGTGGACAGGTGGGCCCCCCTATGGTGAACTTCTTCCGCTCAATATTTTTTATTATTTCCAAAAATGACTTCCGTGGAGTTTCAGGAATTTTGGAGTTGTGCAGAATAGGTCTCTAATATTTGCTCCTTTCCCAGTCCAGAATTCCAGCTGCCGGCATTCTCCCTCCTTATGTAAACCTTGTAAAATAAGAGAGAATAGGCATAAGTATTGTGACATAACATGTAATAACAACCCATAATGCAATAAATATCGATATAAAAGCATGATGCAAAATGGACGTATCAGGCAGCTGGAGGGAGTTTTCGCGCGCGTTGTAATTTCGGGATAGCAAGGCGCGGGTTGTGAAGGCGCTAGTTTTGGGAGAACGATATCTGAATTTTCGGGATATAACAAGACGCGGGTTGAATTTTAGGGACAAGCCTAACATGTAGTAATATTGTACTTGTACGTACCAAATCAATTCGCACTTCCCTCAACCAAAAAGAAAATGAAAAAATAATACTATTCACACCACACAAAGAGAGAGTCTTGCCCCGTTTTACTATACAAATGCTATTCAAAGCTACTCCCTCCTTCCATCTATATAGGGCCTAATGCGTTTTCCGATGCTAACTTTGACCAAATATTAGAGCAATGATATATGACATGCAACTTACACAAAGCACACCGTTAAATTCATCTGTGAAAGGTTCTTTCGATGATATAATTTTCACATTGTGCATGTCATGTACTATTAATCTTGTCAATAGTCAAAGGCGGTCTTAAAAATCTCATTACGCCCTATATAGATGGAAGGAGGGAGTATGGATCCATGTTATGTCCGATTAAATTTTTTCGCTTGCTGTATAATGCATGTAACCTACTCATACCAACATTTTAGTGCATTCCAAATGTCTATACTACCGCTGCAATTCAAACTAAATTTGAATTCGTTTCTCTATTTCAATAAGAATCTACAATCATGATTGTTGCCAACTTCAACCATCATAGTTTCCTTGCTATCCGCCAGATATAAATCGGACGGCCTATAATGCAGGATGGCAGGCACACCATCATCAACAACTCTGTTTTTTATAAGGGTAGAGATAAAATATATTAAATGTAGTATAACATGTTCATAACCACACCATGTGTATCACCGTTATATATATTCACACATGCGTCGGTTTGAAACACTATGATAAATTCTTCAAATATCCGAATTCGCTTTTTTATAATGAAGTGTATATGATCTCTATTCGTCTTTTACACCCACACAACCCTCTTATCTTTGTAGCTAGCGTTAACTTTCTCTTGTGCATGCACACGCCCGCATCCCTCTCACCCCCTCAGCATTCTCTAGCTCCATCGCGCAAATTCGTCTTTTCACTTTAGGTCGTTCACCCATGGTGTGTGTAGGCCCCCCAGCTCCTTCTTTACGGCACACATCGATCGATATGCCTCTCTAGCCAGGTGTGCCTAGCACAAACACAAGCTTCCCCTCTTCTCTTGTCACCGTCCATGCCTCACTCCCACCACTCTTTTCATCGTTCTCGTACTCGCACACTCCTCCCCCTCGATATAGTATGCCTCTTGTACCACCTCCTACATGCATCCCCCTCTCTCTATCCTTCTCCTCGTGCCTCATTTGCTTCTAACACACACATGCATGTATACCGATCGATCTCCCAACATATACCTAGATCGACTTTAACTACCCCCCATCAATCGACGTACCTCATAAGTTATGTCTCTCCTTTCTCTAACAAAGGGCGATTGATCTTCCTATGTAGTTACATATGCTTACCACAGCCACATCATCCCCCCTCATCATTCGTGCATGCCTCCTGACTCGTCTCTCACACGCACGTGCACAGACAACAAGCAGCCATCTCCTCTCTTATTGATATTGCGGGCGTGCCCTCCGTTTGTCTAGCAAGCCTATCCCGCCATTTGTTAGAAGCAACTCCACTACCACCCCCTCCAACACTCTAGCTCTGTCTCTCTCCCAACCTTATTCCTCTCCTGCACATATGCATGGATGCCGATCGATCTCCCTTAATACATGAGGCAGATTGATCTCCTTAATACGTGAGGTAGGCCTCTCTCCTCCTCCACACATATACCAGCCATTGTACCTCTATAGTTAATTGGGCCTCCCTCTTCCCCCACCACACACCGATAGTCGAGCGCTGCAGTAGGTATCCATGCCACAGAGACAAACTGCACATGTTCCATCTCACATTCCAGTAGGCCAGCCACTCTATATCTTTGTCGTGGGCACACACAAATTTGATGGCACTATTTATCGATCACGCGCGCACACACACACATCATCCCTCTCTTCGATTCTATGGACAACTCAAGCCGATGATACCTCCACTCTCTTGTCGTGGATCGCCCCCTCTCTATATATGTTATATCCAGTAGTCTATTTTACACACATTTCATATGTTACATTTTTTGATTGACCCCCCCCCAAAAAAAACTCTCAAGAACCCACACACTATATCTCTGTAGGTTTGTATCTCTCTCACACAACCCCACGTAGGTGGTGTACGTATACAAGAAGAGAATAGGTGCACCATGCACGTACTCACACTTCGTGCCCCACCCGCGCGGGTACACGGTGGAGCTCATTTCTTTACGAAATGGCAGCCCACGTGCTAATTTGAACGCCTGTAGCGGTTGTTTACCTAGGGAGGTCGTGTACCACGCGTGCACGAAACAAAGTTCGACTTGATGCGCTGCCACGTTATTTTTAAATAAAGTTATAGCGCTCAATGGCACATACACAGAATATAAAATGATTTTTATGGAGAAAAAGGTAGTCCGCTCACTATATACAATGGAGCCTGCCTGCCTGGTTTTTTCACTCTTCAGAGTATCTCACACAAGGCTGCGGTGGCCTATCTATCTCTCACCGTTGGTCACTGATCCGGCCGCATCCCGTCCGCCGGGGGAAAGGGAGTGCGGTGGCCTCTCTCTCTCTCACCGTTGGTCACTGATCCGGCCGCATCCCATCCGCCGAGGGAAAGGGAGGAAGTGCATCATTTCTCCGTTCGACGGTGGCGAGGCAGCACATCCCGATCTGCAGTACACGCCGTTCTCTCTGACCAAGCTCCGGCGCGGCAGGGCCTACGCCACCTGCTCGCAGATTCCGCCCGCCACCGCTCACCTAGTTACATCCCGACGACCTCCAGGTATCCCCTCTGGCCTTGCTCCGCTGCCCGTTTTCCCATGTCGCTGCATGTGGATCTTCCATAGTTCTTTGCCCAAAACGTAGCTCGTCCGACATACTTTCCATATTGCATTCTCGTCCTCACACCATTTTAGACAAACACAATCGTGTTGTTATCTTCCCTTAGGACAAGGAATATGCTTCTTTTTTGTCGTCGCATGTGTCATCAACTGTTATTGGCCAGTAATTGTTTCCTTTCTACCTCTTTTTTTGCAAACAGGGCTATCCACTTCACCTCGTTGCTATTGCGACCTTTTGGTGAACTGCACAAATCACTTTTTTCTTAAGAGTGCTTTGTGCGGTTGTACTAAAATGTCACACGGGCAACGTCTCTACATTTTAGTGCGACTGCACAAAGGGAGATTGGTTTTGCTCTATCCTCCTCATCCAACTCCGAGCCTAATCTTCTCCAACTAGTTAGTCTTAAGAGAGACTGCAAAGGTGACCGGCTTCTATTTGTGTGTTTATTGTTTCATCAGCAGTCCTCTATTATCGTAATCTCACTTAATATCTTTGGATCAGGGACGCTCAACTCTATTTTAGTGGAACTGCACAAAATGATCGGAATGTTGCATGCTCCAGATAGCTACTTTATTTCCCAACATGCCTTGTTGATTTAGACAGAGCTTGGGGGACGTTGCTGCCAATGAAAGCATGGATCAATTTTAATTTAACACCTTCTCACAACTTTGTCTTCAGTTGTGATGTAATTATTAGCTCTGATCTGCTAACAATTGACATGCATTAGCAAGGAAGTTAGTTTTTTATTGTTTTCGAAAGAGCATCGATGGCAAGACACGCGAAACAAAAGCTGAAAGCTCACACCATTGTACAATTTCATGTCGCTGGAAAATTATTTGTACAGTACGTTAATTATGTAAACAAATGATGGAAGCTTGATAGCATTGCCAAAAGCCTCTTCATCATCCGGGTCCATGTGCCATGCACAAAATTATACTCCTTCGTTCCTAAATATTTGTCTTTTTACAAATTTCAAACGGACATATTTTAGAGTGTAGATTCACTCATTTTGCTTCGTATGTGTACTCCCTCCATTACTAAATATTCTATTCGTCTTTCTAGAGATTTCAACAAGTGACTACATACGGAGCAAAATGAGTGAATCTACACTCTAAAATATGTCTATATACATCCGTATGTGCCAGTCCATTTGAAATCTCTAAAAAGACAAATATTTGAGAAGTCACTCATTGAAATCTCTAGAAAGACAAATACTCCAGAGTATATTTAAGAACCGAGGGGGTAGTGCACAACCGCATGGGAGACTCAGCCCGGTCGTTGCGCCGCATTAATAGTGAGTAATGAGCAGTCAAATCATAAGCCCCACCTTTCCCACTGTAAGTTGCTCTGAAGAAGCAACCATCAATACGCTCTTCTTTGAATCGGCTCATACTACTCCATCCGTCACTGTTTATACATCGCGCTTCAGAAAAAAGAAAAAAAATCTATGGGACCAAGGTGACTAGCGATCGGCCTGAAAAATAGCATTGGTAGTTATAGCACGACGTCTATTACTAGAGGGAATAATGTGTACACACATGCATGCAGTGTTTCCACCCCGGGTACACACATGCATGCACTTACTCCACTCCATAGTAGTACATACAGTACATGGAGAGAAAATTGTGGACTTGATTGCGGTTACCACGCCCTAATTAATTGAACATTAAACCAAACACGTCTAAAGTCTCTCTGGTGGTGGAAATGCATTGAGAGAAATGCATCATAATGAAGCACACCCTGTAAACTGTAACGGAGGGAGGAGGAGTATGAAGGTGCAAAACCAAGTACTACGCATATGGCCAGTCGGTCAACACACCTCCTCTTGGCATATCACTAACATGTGGGACAGGAGTGTGAGCAAACCGATCTCAACTGACGGCAAAGAGCCAACCCGCCGTTCCTTGAGAGAGACGAGGAGCGAGAACACACAGACGGGCTCGCACGGAGGCCAAGGTATATTCGAGCATGGTTGGTTGATCGATATAATTCGTTACATGTTGGGCTGCCGTTTTCTGCCCTTCTCCGGAATAAACGTGTACTTTATCAGAGATAAAAAATAAGAGTACAAACGCTCCACCATGCGGTTCTAGTAGTAGTACCACTCGTACTACTGCGTTTGGCTCTTCGCCTCTTCGTGAAGTCGAACAATGATGGTACTCCGCATGTTGGGTACTACAATGTATGCCTCTGACAATCTGACATTGAATGGACTGATGCATGTCCACCGAGGGTAGGTTGCATTAGTCAAAAGGCGTAAGCGAGCTTCACCTTGTCCTGCAAGCTTCTCCTCGTTCTGCGAGTTGACGAGACACACCAAAAAGTAGTGCTAGTCCATACTCCCTCCTTTCCGGTTAATATGGCTTAATCTTTTTTGCGGGTAAATGAGAGAGCTTTATTCATATATAAGCATTCTTAGGACGATCAGCCAAGACACTGGTCACTAGGAAGCGAGGTACCCCGCAAAAAAAGAAGTAGGAAGCGAGGTGTTTCATCAAGCTAGCTGTGGCCCACATTCAAAGTGCAGCAAGCACGGTTCGCACGAAGATGCGCCGCAAGGTTTCTGACCTGTTTACATGCTAAATAACAAAAAAAGAGGAAATATTACCGAGCGCTACTATTTGTAACAGGATATGAGCCAGAATTAGGCGAGAATTATGGCGAGTGTTCCATGCAATCAACTTCTATTATCACATGCGAGAACCCTCGAAGAGAACCAAATGTGTTGAGGATTGCTTTATCACATTTTAAAATTATAGTAAGAGTGCAGACGCTCCTGCATCCGGTTCCTAGTACTAGTATAGTACGTACCCTTATAGACTATAGTAGTAGTTCTAGTAAACTTTGCGCTTGGCTGTTCGCCTATTCGAGAAGTCGAACAATAATGGCACTAGTAGTATAGTGTATGCCTCTGGGAATCTCACACCGAATTAACTGTTGCACGTCCGCCGCCTGAGCGAGGGAGAGCTTGCATTAGTCAAAAGTTTCTCCTTGTCCTACGAGCCACCGCGCGCAAGCTTCTCCCGTCCTGCAACCTTCTCCTCGTTCGGCAAGTTGACGGAACACAGCAAAGTAATGCTAGTCCATACTGCCTCCTCTCCGGTTAATATGGATTAATTTGAAACGAGATAAATACACTGTCTGTCACTGTATATTTGTAAAAATATGGTCGATGGACTTCATAATACGCTCATTGCGCTCAATATATATATTTTCCGGTGTTTATACGGTCATTAGCTCACCCTGACTGAGTATGTGTGTGCATGCACGTGTAGGTAGAGCACTTGAGCGTGACCGTGTGTGTTCCGTCGTGTGCTCGGACATGCATGCATTAGGGCGTCGCACGCGTTTTTGCGTCCATGTGTACGTGTGACTGTTGCATACACGTAGGGGGAGTACGTGTAGGGGCCACTAAGGAGCAGTCAAATCACACAGTAAGTTAGTCGGAAGAAGCAACCATCATTTCACTCTTGAATGACACGTACCCAATATAAAATGGTTGATATGGAGAGAAAAAGAAAACCACTATATATACACTAGCAGGAGCCTAAGCTACAAGCCTGCTTGCTTAGGTTTCTCTCTTCACAAGCATAGAACGACGGGCCTGATCCCGCATCTGGGGGAAGGGAACAATGTTCTGCGTAGACGCGGTCGACATCGGCGAGGGAGAAAACCCACAGTCGATGCGTCCCAATCAGGGGTCACCGTGGTATGGGATAATGCCGCGTCCCAACCACCCTTCTAGCTACAGCCCGACGTCCCAGGTAGTCCATCTTCCTTTTGGAGCCGGCTTGCTCCACTGCCGTAGCTCCATCTCCATGTCGATCTTTCTCTACTTCTACCGGCTTCTATTTGTGATGAGTTTATGTCTCATGAACTAGTGCCAGTCATATTATTCTAATCACACTTCTTCAATATCTTTGCCATCAGGGATGCTCAGGTCGATTTTGGTGGAACTGCACAAAAGCATCGGATGATCCGAGGGTGCCAGCCATCTTTCCTTTGACAGGTTCTACCTGGCCAGGGAATTAAATCATGTTTAGGGTTTAGGGTTCAAGTTGTACTGACCCCATCAGTAGTTTTTCTTTCGTACACGCTCTCACAACTTTTTTCTTTAGTTGTGAAGTAAATATTGGCTATGATCTGTGAATCATTGAGATGCATCAGCATGCGTGTTAGTTTTCCTTTGTATTTGATGGTATGTTGTAACGGGGCAACCTTGGAATAGGAATGCAAATGGAGTGGAAAGTTTCCGTTTTTCCGGAGAAAAAAATGGAAACTGAGAGGAACCAACGTTTCGTTTCGTTGGATCGCGCCATCGAGCAAAACCAACGTTTAAATCACGTCTGTCGTGTTCGTGTCTCACCCTCCTCCATGGCTCGACCCCACACGGTCGCTCGGCATGCCACTCATCGCAAACCGAGTATACAATAACTTTCCCGCCTGCTTGTCGATGGATCGCGCCATGGAGTACTAGCACTACTGGAAGAGATTGACGAGTTGGGGGAGGACAGCTAGCTGTAGCACGGACTCCCAAGAACTTTTTACATGCATGTTGTAGCCGACTATTGTGACCTTTGAACGCGGAGCAGCCGCGTGCACCCGAAAGCGATGCGGGCGAAGCTCTCTCGGTCGGTGTGCTGCTTCAATGTCGGTGCCAGTGAGAGGCCGCGTCCGCTCTGGCCGGGCATGAATGCGACACTGACCGTTTCGGGCGGGAAGCACGCGCAGGTGATGAAGAGGGTTCGGGTTGGTCAGGACCGGCCGTGGCAGCGGTCCGGACGTGCGCAAACAAGAGATGCTGGATGTTAATATTGCTGCGTATATAATTAACAACGTAAATAATGTGCCAGTTGGACAAATATGATTCGAGATGGAGATGGAAATGGAATTTTACGTAAACACGGATATGCATGTCTATGTCTATGTATGTGTGTGCGACGACTCTCGCGACCTGGAAGCGGGGGTGTGTTTTTGATCGAGTTTTCTTTCTTGGTACGTTAGAAAATCAGTTTGTATAATTCACATCTAGATGTTATTTAAGGATATCACATCTAAGCTCCCACAAGTATATAATGTAGCAACAAGAAACAAAAAAAAAACTAGGAAAAAAATAGACCACAAACAGAGTGGACATCAACTTAGATGTGACATAACTATGTCACATCTAGATGTGTCCTAGACAGACCCTTAAAAATTGTCTGCCAGTTTTCGTTTCTTTTTTCCGGGAACGCGCGTATTCTATTTAAAACCACTGCTATGGAGAGATTTTTTTACTCCATTATAGCCTCTTGTTTGATAGAGTTTCTCGCGTCTCGCGCTCTCACCCTCTCCATATCAAAACAAGATGACAATGTCCACTCTATCTCTCTCCTCACCGGTGGTCACAGATCCGGCCGAATCTCGTCCGCTGCGGGAGGTGAGGAGGTGCAGCGTTGACGTTGTCGCCGTCGGCGATGGAGGAAGCCGATGCGCACCGTCCTCTAGGTGCCGGCGCTGGAATGGACGAAGATCCTCCGCGCCCTTGTTCGCTGCCGTCGTGTGGGCAGATCCCGCCCGCCCGCCTAAACGACATCTCGCCCACCTGAGGTATAACTTCTTGTACTGGTCCAGCTCCCCAGGTCGCTGCGTGCGAGTTTTCTTCTATGCGACTACTCCCCAGCTCCCCATGCATAGTAGCTAGGGTTCGTCGGCTGGTCCAACATCACCTACTAGTACTAATGCCACTCGAAAAGTTGTCCTGATTTATGCCTCGGTGGAGGTATACATGTTGTTTCGACAAAAAGTACATGGTGGTTGTGCGGTCATTGTCCATATGGTGGTAGTACTATCACTGGTTAAATGAAGAAATGCTTTTTTTCTCGGGTATCCTGGTTTAGTTCCCATCAAGATAATTATGATGCTTCTATTTGTTGGTGTACTTTTCATTAATTCTTATTGACAATTGAGATGTCGTTGCTAACCCTTTTTTATATTTTTGGAAACAGCGATGCGTGTCTCCATACTCGGGCATGTCTTCCTCAATTTTAGTGGAACTGCACAAAATTGGATGGCCATTGTTGTTCCGCCTCACTGTCCTCTGCCACGTGGTTCTTCCTTCCTCGAGCTTGATTACTGAGAAGAAACAGACCACAGTGAGGATTTTTCGAACTTCATTGGTGCCTCACCCAAACTTGATGCCAAATGGATGATGCATCACCACGATGACCTATCGATGCTCATGGTTGCACCTCATGGTTGCGTCGGCTGGTGAAGTTGATCGATTTTCAATGAAAAACAAGCTGTCTTCCGTCAGTGCTCTTTGCTGGTTATGCACAAAGATGATATCCTTCGTCATTTCACCTTGGTTGCGTTGGAGACGCAGTCGTCTTTCACGTTGGTGCAATTTTATCACACAATTGGCTATGAACCAAATGTTTCCTCGAACAAGGATCGACGTTGGTACTGCAAGCATAAGTTTTGTATTGATTTCTAAGCCTTCTCACAACTTTTTCTCCAGCTCCCCTGTAATTTTATTTGTCCAGCTATTAACTTTGATTTAAAAAATGGTGTGGACTAAAAACCCGGATGGACGTAGTAGCCCTCCATTTTATTCACTCCGCATATTAGATTTGACTAAAGTCAAACTTTGTAATACTCTCAAACCTTTCCGATAATTGAAATTAAAATTCTTTATTTGTACACACTCTCACAAGTTTCCGATAATTTGGCGCATGTGTGGTTGTTCACTTAAGGGAGGGTAGTGTACCACACGTGAAGGACAGGAAGTGTGACCAGGACGCGTGGGCGTGGATCATTAGTTCATCAGAAGTAGTACTAGTTTTCTTCATTGTACATGAAATAAAGAGTTTTGTTGCGTACATACACAATTTAAAACGATTGTTATGGAGAGAATAAGAAAACCACTCCACTATATATTAGTCGTATACACGAGAGTACTATATGGACGCAGCTTCATTGACTTAGTGCACCTGCCTTTGGCTTTATGACAGGTGGGCCAAAAATGTGGTTGGCTCACCTGTCATATAGCCAAAAGCAGGTGCAGTGAAGGCAGCGGAGCTCAGTTCGTACTACAGTAGTATATATATAAGCGGGAGCCCCAACGCTTGTTCGCTAGGGTTTGCACTCTCCACACGCTCGCCGCATTACGTATATGTTACACGCTGGAGGATCAGCGTTCATTTGCTAGGGTTTGCTATATTCATAGTCTCTCAACCTCTCTTCACCAGATCTAAACAAGACTGCGTTGGCCTCTTGTCTCTCTCTCCCCCCTCACAGCTGGTGAAGGAGGCGTCCGTATCCCGTCGCACCGGGAAGGGGAGGAGGTGCAGTGTTCACTCTATCGCCTTCGGTGAGGGAGGCAATCCAGTGTCGGCTGTGCTGTTCTCTTTCACCCAACGCCTGTGCGGGAGGGCCACCGACCCTTCTTTCTCACTACCGTACGTAGTGTGGGCAGATCCGGCCTCCCGCCGCACCCCTTGCCACATCCCGATGACCCTAAGGTATAAGTTTCTTTGAAACCGTCGTTGCTCTAGCTGCATGTGGATCTTTTTTGATCTGTAGTCGAATCTAGGTCTTGGTTCAAAGAGGGAAGAAGGGTGCGGTGGGCTGGAGCAAGAATCTAGGACGTGGTTCAATGAGGAAAGGATGGGCGGAAAGTAGTATAGACTGGCTATCCAGTCGCTTTGTAGGTCGAAAAAGGAAAAAATGGGGTAGCCCAGTACACACATCTGTAAGGAACTGATCTCTTTGTTGAAAAGGGAAAGAAACTGGGGGGTCGGGTAGTTTGTGCAGGACTAGATTTGCTGCCCTCACATAGGAAGAAGGTTCAAAGAGAACAAATATGGGACCAGCGCATATATGTTGCTTGGCTACATACTCTGCATCACCCATTTATACGTGTGGACGCACATGGTGCTCGCATGTCCCATACAACTATTTTGCTGTTGTTAATCTAAGAATGCCGCTGGAAAATTGAAGCAATGCCACTGTTAAAAGTAAATTACATTTTTTAATGAATGTTGTTTCAAGAGAATGTCTCTGTTAATATGAATCAATGCAACCGTTTTAGAAATGCTACTGTCCTACTTTGTTTTCCATCCAAGATAAGTTAGATGCTTCTTTCTGTCACCGTTGTTTCATCCTCCTTTATCGGCAAGTAATTGTTTCCTTTTTTGGCTCTGTTAAAATAGGGGTATCAATTCAACTTGTTGCTATTGCGACATTTTGCTTCGCTACTCGAAACACTTATGTTTTAAGAGTGTTTTGTGCAGTTCAACTTGAATGTCACACCAGTGACTTTGCTTAATTTTGGTGGAACTGCACAAAAGGAGATCGAGATTTGTTTCCAGTCTTCGTGGCGAGTTGTTTCAAATCTTGGTCTCAACCACATGATGTGCAGTGTGCTTTGAGATGTTGTGCTACTTGTTTTGGTACTGTTTTAAATAAATGTTGAATTGAAGCTATTGTATTGCTGTCTTTTCCCATTAAGTAGTGAACAAAAATGGGACCAACCCAGACATGATGCTTGTTGCTTTGTTACAACAAATTCAGCATCACCCCCTTTATAAGCCAGTAATTGATGCCACTCCCAGAATTAACTACTGAATCTTATTTCAAACCTGCAACACTTGTTAGGGATTGGCGGGATTACCATTTTTGTGGCCGCATGTTTAATCCTCCTTTATTAGCCAGTAATTGATTCCTTTTTTGCCTCTGTTTAAACAGGGATATCTATTCAACTTGTTGTATTGCGACATTTTGCTTCGCTACGCGAAACACTTTGCTTGATTTCAGTGCAACTGCACAAAACGAGATTGGATTTCCTATTCGTGCTGGCAGATTCGTATTTTATCTTGTCCGTCTCATGAAAGGTCAGTACAGGCCTTCATCCACATGATTGTGTAGTGTGCTTTGAGATGTTGTGCTACTTGTATTGGTACTGGTTTAAATAAATGTTGAATTGAAGCTATTGTATTGCTGTCTTTTCCCATTAAGTAGTGAACAAAAATGGGACCAACCCAGACATGATGCTTGTTGCTTTGTTATAACAAACTCTGCATCACCCCCTTTATAAGTAGATGGAAGCACATACTGTTGTTGCGCCCACTCTCCCCTGGATTGTTTATGCTTTTCGTTAATCTAATGCCGCTGGTAAAATTAAGCAATGCCACTCTTAGAATTAATTAACTACTGAATCTTAGTTCAAAACTGCAAACTTGTTAGGAATGGTACTATCCTGCTTTGTAGTTCTTTCTACATGTTTAACCAAGGTATTGTTAAGATAATGTCTCTGTTAAAATGAATCAGTTGCATTGTTTTAGGAATGGTACTTTTCTGCTTTGTCGTTCTTTATACATGTTGAAACAAGGCATTGTTAAGATAATGTCTCAGTCAATATGAGTGAATCACACTGATGGAGAATTGCTACTCTCCTGCTTTGTTTCCCATTAAGATAAAGTAGATCAGTAGATGCTTTTCTTCTGGGAGTACAAGTCATCAACCATTATTTCTCAGTAATTTTTTCCCTTATACCTATTGTTGCTTACAGGGATATCAAAATTAAAGCTCGGTTTTATTCCGACTTCGATTTTAGTTGAACTGCACAAAAAGAGCCAATGTGTCCAAGGCAAACTGCTGCATTACTGGGTCCAGTTGGTCGTTCCACTTTGCAGAAAGAAGCAGTCACTATTTCCGCTACATTACAGAAGGAATGACCGAGAAGCTTTACAGAGTATTATTAGACACCGGTGACATGACTAGTCTGCAGAGACCATTGGCAATTTAACAACACGTGGAGTGCCCTGGGCAAAAAGTGCCCAAACAAGTACAAGAAGCTACGGCAGGACTCCACGATCATAGGCATTACATATTTTGAATGGGAAAAGCTTGTCAAAGTTTAATCATTGATGTTAGCAAGAAGACGTTAGTTTAACATATTGGAATTGGAAAACCTTGTCAAAATTTGCTCATTGATGTTAGCCAGAAGACATGCATTTGATATTTTTGAGTGGGACACCCTTGCTGTGAGCAGCGTCGAGTGTTTTTTCCTATTCCTGTGTTCAGTTTAGAAGTAAATAGTTACTCTGCTGAGATATTCCTGTGTTAAGAGTTTGTTCTGAATATTGTCTATGTAATGCTAGGCCTTGTGTTTGATTGCAAAGTTGAGCTTGGAATGTTGTGGCATGCGGCATCACGAGCTGTTCACCGTGCCTCCTAAGAATAATGCTTCGTATTGTTTTGCATGTCGATCTAATGCCAGTGATTTGCTTGTTAAGAAGATCATCCTCTTCTGTTGTTTCCGTGCTTAAGAAGTTCATCGTCTGATGTTTCATTCATAGCCTATACGACAAGTCGGTTAGGTTAGATGTGAATCCATATGATCTTCCGACTAACTCATGATATTAGGCCGTGATTGGATCGTTGTTTTCCAACCAAAACCACTTGTAAAACTAATGCTTGTAAATTAAAGCAGATGGTCTCGGGCGAAGGCGCTTGGTTGGTCGATTTTGACTAGTAAAATATCGGAAGTACTTCACACATGATAAAAACGCTGAACGACACTCGAACGATTGCTAATCCAGCCATTAGATGCTGTTTCAGCCTTGCCCATGGATGGCATGATATGCACGTCGTGCATGTATCGTCTGGTAATGTCGTCCATATAGCAGTGCTCGTAAAATATACACTGGTCTCTCAAATTACATGCGTAACCCGCCGGTTTTACTTACAGACCTCGGGCCCTCGGTTTCATTACACCTGTATTTTATGCATTGTTTCCGATGACGAGTAAATTACACTTGTATATTAATACATGTTTGAAATAAACAAGAGCTCCCAAGCACTGTCTTACCGTTTCATGCCGTCTCAGTTTCTCGAAAGTGCTCATAGGTGTCCGATGATCCTGGCTTCCTGAATGAGCAGCGGGCGTTGTATCAGACCATCCGTAGGGCCCGCGAGGCCCTCTCCGTTGTCCTTCGAGTTGTCGCGCTCGCCGTGGCGCCGAGCATTGTTAACATCGTCAACGAACATGAGGATTCAGGAGATGACTTTATTTTGAATGGATGACACTAGGGACCCAGTAGGGCCATAGCCGTACGTACGCAAGTGCCTCCTTATTATGTACAACTATATATTTTTTGCTTTCTCCTGGTTTCCTGACATCACGGTCCCACACCATTGTCAACCTATGTAGTCAATATAAACGAGAGAATTGCACAAGGTGCGGCCGACAGCTGGGACCAAGCAGCTCAAGCAGTATTTGTGTTTTTGAGGCGTGAGCACTGTAGAGTTTTTCTTGGCTATGATTTCGTTGTTGTTCAGAGGAGAGCAGGGTATTAACTGGGCGGGTTGTGGCCCGTCTAGCCCAGGCCAGATATCCAGCCCAGATACTAATTTTTTCAAGATGAAAATGGCTAGCCCAGCTATACGTCTTTTTGAGGAATACCCAGGCAAGGTCAACTTGTTATTCTCCGCCCCGCTGGGCTGCAAATCTTTCCTAGGAGGGATGCATTAGGCTTAACAGGAAAATGGGCTTTAAAAAAATAATAAATGGGATGTAATTATAAAAACTGGATAGTAACTATAAAAAATGCACCAAACACGAAATTAGTTTATAAAATATTATTTATGGATTTTGAAAATCATAAATTTTCATTGTTGCGCGCGCACTGTTTCGTTGGATTTTTACGTAATACAAATTTATATTTAATCTGACTAGAAATTTCGGGATAAAAATATTTCGGATCCCATCAAAATGTGGGAAATTTTATTGAATTCTGTCTTCAACGGTTGGTTGAAATTATTAATCATTGTCCTAGCTAGAAAATGGGTTGTACTTTTAACAAACTGTAAATGGGTTGTTGTAAATTCCATTAGAATTCAAGAATGGGCTGTAAATTCTTACAAAACACAAATGGGCTATAAGTTCTCTGCCACACACTTGTGGGCCGACTAAGTGACACATCCCCTTAAAAAATTAAGTTGACGCGTATGCAAGGCTTTGTGAACTTATTATAGTCAACACACGGTTCTTGCAGTAGTGGTCGTTGGATGTCTATCCAACGAATGTCGTGCTTCTTCTTCAATCTCAGATATTCTTAGCTTCGGCCGCCCAAAAAATGATTCCTCCCCCTGACATCTGGGGCGCACCGTTTCGGAGGCTGACCTATGGGCCTACTAAGTTGGAGCGTACCAAGGGCTTTGTCAACTTAGTCAATATAAACGATTCTAGCTTCAGTGACCGTACAATGTCCATCCAACGGCCGTAGTGCTTCTTCAACCTCTGGTCTTCTTGGTCCAGCCGCCCAAAGCAGCGCCGGTCGTGCCGCCTGCTCCTGCCTCCCGTGGCCTGCTGTGCTGCTGCGGAGGCCTCACCGCCCCCATACTACTCCCACCGCTGGCCAGGCCATCCCTCCACTCACCCACACCCCCTGTTATTCTGCGGCAACGGCAGCCTCACACCGTAGCCGAACCAGTGAACTCTCGTACTCCTCTCCGCGCGGGCTTCCACTGCTGCATCTTCCCCGGCTCCGCGTCGTCCTCTTCCTAGGCCTCGCCGTCGTCCACCGCCCTGGTGCTGTCGGCGCGGCGTGGTCAACGTGGTCAATGACCGACTTCCATCGAAAGAGTACTGTACATGGAGAGGCTGATAGCTGGGTCCACGGCAGCCGCAAGGAAGTGCCTCCTTATTACGCGCAAAATAATTATTCCTCCATCTGACAGTGGGGACCCACCGGACGGACCACCTTATTTCGCGAAAAAAACATTTCCTCCATGACTGCTGGGACCCACCGGATGGGCCACCGTATTTCGCGAAAAAAACACCCCCCCGCTGTTAGCTCGGACCCACCGGAAGTGCCTCCTTTTTATGCACAAAAAAAATGAATACTCCCCCTGCTAGCTGGGACCCACCTTGGTGGGAGGCTGACTTGTGGGCCTACAAAGTTGGGGGGACGGAGGGCTTTGTCAACTTAGTCAATATGAATGATTCTTGCTCCAGTGACCGTACGATGTCCATCCAACGGTCGTAGTGCTTTTTCAACCTCTGGTCTTCTTGCTCCAGCCGCCCAAAGCAGCGCCGGTCGTGTCTCCTGCTCCTGCCTCCCGTGGCCGGCTGTGCTGCCGCGGAGGCCTCACCGCCCCCTACTATTCCCACCGCTGGCCAGGCCCTGCGGCGACGGTAGCCTCACACCGCAGCCGAACGAGTGAACCCTCATACTCCTCTTTGCGTGGGCATCCACTGCCGCGTCTTCACCGGCTCCACGTCGTCCCCTTCCTAGGCCTCGCCATCGTCCACCACCCTGGTGCTCTCGGCGCGGCGTGGTCAACGTGGTCAAGGAACAACTTCCATCGGACGTGGACTGTACGTGGAGAGGCTGGCAGCTGGGTCCATGGCGGCAGCAAGAAAGTGCCTCCTTATTACGCGGAAAATAATGATTCCTCCATCTGATAGCAGGGACCCACCGTACGGGCCACCGTATTTCGCGAAAAAAACTTTCCCCCCTGACTGCTGTGACCCACCAGCTACACCTTCGCACGCAAGGTAGTGCGTCCGGGCAAAAAAACGATTCGCCCTCCTGACTACTGGGACCCACCAGCTACATCTTCGCATGCAAGGAAGTGCGTCCGGGCAAAAAAACCAAAACGATTCGCCCCCCTGAATGCTGGGACCCACCAGCTACATCTTCGCAGGCAAGGAAGTGCCTGACAGTCGGGACCCACCTGGTCGAAGCGTACGTAGGGTTGTCATTCTGGTCGCGAATGTGTACGCACATGTATACTGGTCGATATAGAGGCGCGCACGTGTCGTAGTAGAGGCGCGTACGTGTCGTAGCAGAGCCGCGCATGTAGCATGTACACGTACGTACAACGGCCAGGGTGCAAGAAAGAAAATACGGCCACGTACATACATACGGGCAGGGTCTCGAACGCCTACTCGCACATACGTACGGTGAGGGCTCGTGTACATGGCTGGGTCAGAACGGAGAAACAACGTCGTCGTCGTGTTCATGGGGAGGCAACGGAATACGTCGTGTTCATGGGGAGGCAACGAAATGCGTCGTGTTCATGGGGAGGGGCGTGGCATACCGCAAAACGGAGGAGACAGACCTCCTATGGTCGAAACGGGGGTCCTGTTGATCGGGAGGAATGTGGCGTACCGCAAAATGGAGGAAACGGACCTCCTACGGTCGAAACGGGGGTCCTGTTGATCGGGAGGGGTGTGGCGTACCGCAAAACGGAGGAAACGGAACTCCTACGGTCGAAACGGGGGTCCTGTTGATCGGGAAGGGTGTGGCGTACCGCAAAACGGACGAAACGGACCTCCTACGATCGAAACGGGGGTCCTATTGATCGGGAGGGGTGTGGCGTACCGCAAAACAGGACTCCATGAGATACTGTTCATCTCCACCATCGACCTCCTCCAGCCTCCACGGGCTACCGTCGACCTCCTCCAGCCTCCACGGGCTCCTGTTCATCCAGCCTCCACCGCGCGCTACTCCACCGACTATTGTTCAACCACCCCTCCACCATCGACTGTTCATCCAGCCCTCCACACCATGGGGTCCTGTTCAACCACCCCTCCACGGGAACCCCTCCACCATCTACTGTTCATCCAGCCCTCCACCACACCACGGGGTCCTGTTCATCCAGAGGCAACGCCACCGCTCACTGTTCATCCAAACCCCCCGCAACGCTCACTGTTCATCCTAGAGGCAGCATCGATCGGCTTCAATTAGCAGCATTAGAGAAGGAATCGCTCGATCGGGTTCAGTTAACAGCCATCGATCGACTGCTCGGGTTCAGTAACTCGTAGCCTGCAGTGCAATCACTCGGGTTCAGTTAGATCCCAACGCCTTGCTCGGGTTCAGTTAGAGCCAACGCCTCGCACACACGCGCGTATGTGTACGAGAGAAACGCGCATCGCTCGGCCCCGACCTCCCACCGTAACCAGGAACTCGCCGAAATTTTCCGCGCCCTCGCTTCTACCACGGGTTTTTCCGTCATGGACGGCCCAAAGAATGTCATGCAGCTGCGTCTCCGGCCCACCCAGGACGAAATGCCCATTTTCTGTCATGATTTTTTTTCATATAAGTAGGAGCCCACCACATCTATGATGATACTGGGTTTTGTCACAATTATCGTCATAGAAGTGTCATATGTATGCCAGAATTTTTTTTCGTTCGGCCCAAAATGTCACGGATGTGTCTTTTTTTGTAGTGAGAGGGTGTGCTTCGTTCCATTCTTATTGCGGGGCCTAGGATTTCCAATCCATCCCTTCCTCAGGGGCTTGCTGGAATTTTACGGCATCCAACTGCACAACCTTACCCCAGGTTTTATTCTACACATCTCAGGTTTCGTTGCCCTCTGCGAACCGTTCTTAGGCATTGAGGCCCATTTTGAACTATGGAGGAAATTATTTTGCCTCGTCCCCCGCCATCGAGGAGGCTCCATATTTGAAGTGGGCGGCGCCGAAGTATGGCGCATAGCCGAATCCAGATACCTCATTGGAACTCCCAAAGAGGTATACCCACAGTGGTCGTCGGAATGGTTCTACATGGACGATGTCCCACTGCCGGACCCAGTCTAGCGTGGCCTTCCTGAATTTTCCTATGCCCCTTTAAAGAAGCGCCTTAACTGGTGTCCCCGAAGTCCCAAGGAAGAAGACAGTGAGGAGATAAAGAGGTTGGTCAGCAAGGTCAGGTTGCTAGCCCACACCAAGCTCTCGATAGTCGAGGTCATGGCTATTGCAATAAAGAGGGGAGTCCATCCTCTCCAATCCAGAGTAACTCCCTTATGGTGTTACAATGGAGAAGATGACGCGTCCCGTTACAAAAGGAAGGGGCCGGATACCCTAGCTGAACTGGCCACAATCTTGGCCGATCTGCATAAGGGTGAGAAAGAAGATTTCCTCTGCTTAGACTGCTAGGAAGGCTACTCCATGTACAACCCTATTGAATGAGTAAGACCTCGGTTATCCATGTCGTTTTATTGCTGTCATAGTATGCTAATCGAATTTGCCCTTTGTTGCCATAAATAGTCATGGAGGAAGATGACCGAGGACATCCACTATCCTGCTCCACAGCCAGAGGATCATAGCCGTGAAGGAGACCCTGGCTTTTGCGAGGATCCGGACATATACATAGAGTTTGATGATGGGGTATTTTATCAAGCGAGCCTTGACGGCTTGGAAGTGGCTATCACCGCCAACTACCCCCGCCTCTATCCCCTCTGCATCGTGAGTATTCGGAGGGCTCTTGAAAGGAAACCCTTATCTGCACTTTTGCTCATTATACTGTTCCGGACTTTAACAGGATCGGCGCTTGGCAGACCATACCTCCTCAAGAGCGGCCCCTACGCAGGGCAGCCGTTCAAAACGAAAGGGGACCGGGAGCGCTGCAGAAACCTCACAATCTTCCAAGAGGTATGTCCGCTTAATAAATGCCTAGACATGAGTTCGGATTGTTTAAAGTCTCCTTTTTATCTTTGATTTTAGGAGAAACACGCGCCAGACGGTGGGAAAACGCCCTATTAGCCGAATGTCCGCCAATCCAGTGCCGGACTCGCCAACTAGGACGAGAACCGATGCAATGCCGGGTCCGAATCCTCATGAGGATTCGGATGACGTATCTTTCATGAATTTCGAAGTGGAGAGCGTGATGAATCACCATCGACTGAAGGAAGCCATGCGCGCTCCAGCCTTTTCCGAGCAAGAATTTACCGCACTCAGCATGGTGGATGCATATACCCGAGCCGCTTGAGATGGACTTGCCGGAGTCACTCAGTTGTTCTCAAAGGACATACAGGTAAATGTTTATGCAATTTTGAATAGTCATATGCTAGTAGCCCCCGAGACTTGAAGCGGTGAGGCAAACCCATTTAAGGATCGATACACCCTACAGGTCCTTAAAGAGAAGAACACTGCGCTAGCCCAGGAGCTGAAAACAAACCAAACGCAGCTGAATGTTGTCACCGCCGAACTGGCGGTCATGAAAAAGACCGCAATGAGCGCATCCGGGAAGAAGAAACATGAGAAGGAAAAAGACAAACAATCCGAAGAGATAGAGAGCTTAAGGGCTCAGTTATCGGCCGCGCAGAAAGAACATGAGAAGCTGAAGGGCGGCATATTCGGTGTGTCTTCCTTTCTTATTTAGGACCACCCTAGGGGCTCATGTTTTAGTCCATAATTCGGAACGTCATGACTCTATTGTTGCAGGCCTGTTAACTGGTCGACCGGAAGGAGAAGTATCCGGATTCCAAGGCGACATGCTGAAGGAGATGTCTGTGGTACATGCTCGGGCTCAAAAAGCCATGAAGAGTATGATCAAGGCCTTATGGTCGTTTGATACCCCTCCAGATAGTATGGAGGGCTTGGCGAACCTGTTCAAAGGTGCCCGGCGCCGGTTTGAGCTATGGAAGACATCCACCTGCCATGATGGCGCATGAGAAGCCTGTGCCATGGTGAAAACACGCTTCCCCAAGCTAGATCCAAATCATATGGCCCGAGTGGGACCACAGGAACCAGACGGGAAAGAGATTCCAGTGAGTTTGGTGTATGACCAGGTAATGATAGCTGCGAAGTATTCGCAGGAAGGCTGTAGGTTAGACAGTCTTATAGATGGAATAGATAAGGAATATGTATATGATTGAATGTATTAGAGTATGTTATGATCAACCCGTACCTTTATCCGAACATGTGAAAAGTTTGTCATCGCAGGCTTTCGGCTTTAACCTCTGGACCAAAATGGTGGAGTGTTTCCGGATACCATTTGGAATGAAAAGAAACATTCACTATGTCCAAAAACCACGCAACCCAGTCATTGCTCGAACAGACAAAAAATTTTAGTTCAGGATGTATGTTATATTACATATGTAAGAAACATCTTCCAAGGAGAATAGTTCCGTTAAGGGTTCCTTTCCTTGGGTTGGCATGCAGTAATTGTGCGTGCCGGGGCTTTGATCTGTAATACGAAAAAACTGTCCCGCAGTGTTAGAGTGGTTACAAGAATGTAACAATCTGTCATTTGATTGCTGACCAATTATTCTCTTAAGAACGCTAGCTTTTGGCTTCACCAGTCTGAGGTACATGTCCGGATGACCCGGTTGTAACTATCGCAGAGGTGCTCTCTTTACGCCCTAGCCGAACAATCGGGAACGTAGGGCATAAACACAGGAGCAAGGCAACCCAGCTTGGCAAAAACTTAAGTCATAGAGGTGCATATAATGGCAAAAAAGGGGTGCATATGAGCAAACGACATATGCGTTGTGAGCTCCAAGCTCGGAAGAATAATAAGCTTCGGTGAAAGAAGCCCCCAGTCATGGTGGGGTGTATACATTTTAGGATGTTTTACCCCTCAAGTGTTTGGCTTATCCGGACACATCCTGGAAATCGTATAAAAACGAGGAAATAAAAACTAAATGAAGAGGAGAAAAAAGGAACAAAAAAGAAGTATGGCCGAACTTATGCGTAGAATCTTCGGAGCCGAGCAGCGTTCCATGGATTCGGCTCTAAGCGGTTATCCGATGCATTACGAAGGCGGTAGGCTCCTCCAGTGAGAACTTCATCTATAATGAAGGTACCCTCCCATTTTGGTTTGATCTTGTCCTTTTTCTTCTCTGGGAGGCGTAAAACAAGCCCACCGACATTATAAGTCTTTGCCCAAACTTGCCTACTTTGATATCTCTGAGCCTGTTGTTGATAGAATGCGGAACGGGCTTTTGCAACATCGCACTCCTCCTCTAGGACATCTAGGTCATCTTGCTGATCGAGCTCGGCTTTTCTCTCCTCATACATGCGTACTCGAGGTGAGTCATGAATAATGTCGCAGGGCAAGACAACCTCTGCGCCGTACACCATGAAAAAGGGTGTGTGTCGTGCGATTGGGCATGGTCCGCAGTCCCCAGAGTACAGAATCGAGTTCCTTGACCCACTGTTTATCTGACTCCCATAGGGATCGCACTAGTCTGGGTTTGATGCCGCTCATTATCAGGCCATTAGCCCGTTCGACCTGACCGTTTGTTCGAGGGCGATATACGAAGGCGTAATCGAGCTTGATGCCCTGGTTAAGACACCAATTTTTCACCTCATCGGCTGTGAAGTTAGAACCGTTATTAGTGATGATGCTGTGCGGGACACCATAACGGTGTACAACGCCGGATATAAAGTCGATCACCGGCCCAGCTTCAGCCATAGTTACTGGTTTGGCCTCTATCCACTTAGTGAATTTATCCACCATAACCAGCAAAAATTTCTTCTTATGGCCTCCCCCTTTAAGGGGTCCGACCATATCTAGCCCCCAGACCGCGAAAGGCCAAGTAATGGGGATTGTTCTTAGGGCAGTGGGCGGCATATGACTTTCATTGGCGAGAAGCTGGCATCCGACACAACGTTGTACAAGGGCCTGTGCATCTGCTCACACCGTTAGCCAAAAGAAACCTGTACGAAAGGCCTTACTTATGAGGGCCCGAGCTGCGGCGTGATGGCCACCAAGACCAGCATGTATTTCGGCCAAGAGCTGCCGTCCCTCCTCTTCGGAGATACATCTTTGAAGAACTCCAGTAGTACTTTTCTTGTAGAGATATCCTTCATGAACCTTTGTAGGCTTTAGAGCGTCGGACTATGCGACGGGCCTCATTCTGGTCATCAGGGAGCTCATGCCTATTAAGGTAGGCTAAGAAGGGTTCGGTGCATGGAGCAATTACAGCCATGATTTCATAGGCGGAAGGCTGTCGTTTCGGTGCCCGAGCCCCCGATGATATCAGAGTCGTGTTTGGCCTCCGGGGGTGTGATCGGCGCTGGACTAGTATTTCCGCTCTTGTCCTGCCATACTACGGATGGCTTGAAAAGCCTTTCCATAAAGGTGTTAGGCGAGACGGGGTTGCGTTTAGCGCCCATTCGAGCAAGGATGTCCGCTGCCTGATTGCTATCTCGAGCAACATGATGGAATTCGAGCCCCTCAAATCGAGTTGATATTTTGAGTACATCGTTTCAGTATGCCGCCATCTTTGGATATTTTGCATCGAATTTTCCATTTACTTGGGATATTGCAAGGTTCGAATCCCCACGCACCTCTAGGCGTTGAATGCCCATGGAAACAGCCATTCGGAGACCGTGCAGTAGTGCCTCGTATTTGATTGCGTTGTTGGAGTCCATATATATTATTTGTAATACATAGCAGACTGTGTACCCTGTAGGGGAAGTTAAGATGACACCGGCTCCCAATCCGGCTAACATTTTAGAGCCGTCGAAGTACATTACCCAGTTGGAGTATGTGCTCTATTCTTTAGGGAGTTCGGCTTCCTTCCATTCGGCGACAAAGTCGGCCAACACCTGAGATTTAATAGCTCGGCGTGGCTTGTATGCTATTTCAAATGGTAAGAGTTTGATGGCCCATTTGGCTATGCGATCTGTGGCGTCCCGATTATTTATGATGTCATTAAGTGGTACTTCGGATGCCACCGTGATCGAACATTCTTGAAAGTAGTGCCACAGCTTCCGGGATGCCATGAAGACCGCATACGCTATCTTTTGATAGTGTGGGTATCGAGATTTGCACGGTGTAAGGACCGCCAATACATAGTATACTGGTTTTTGGAGTGGGAATTTATGTCCCTCTTCCTCTCGTTCAACGACAAGTACCGCGCTCACCACCTGGTGAGTTGCAAATACGTAGAGCAGCATAGGTTCGCCGACACTTGGTGCGGCAAGGATTGGGTTGCTTGCTAACAAAGTTTTTATTTCTTCCAATCCGGCTGTAGCCGCATCCGTCCATTCAAAGTGGTCGGTGCGTCGGAGCAATCGATAAAGTGGCAATGCCTTTTCTCTCAATCTGGAGATAAAGCGGCTCAAAGCTGCCACGCACCCAGCTAGTTTTTGGACCTCCTTTAGGTCTGTTGGTATTGCCAATTGTGCCAGGGCTCGGATTTTGGCTGGGTTTGCTTCGATTCCTCTATTGGAAACAATGAACCCGAGTAGTTTTCCAGCTGGAACACCGAAGACACATTTTTTCGGATTGAGCCGTGTGTCATATGTTCGGAGGTTGTCGAATGTGGGCATAGATCGTCCACCAATGATTCGACATGTTTAGTATTGATGACTACATCATCTACGTATACCTCTACTGTCTTGCCAATTTGTTTTTTCAGACATGTTTGAATCATGCGTTGGTAAGTGGCGCCAGCGTTTTTGAGTCCGAACGACATAGTGTTGAAGCAGAAAGGCCCATACGGGGTAATTAATGCCGTTGCGGGCTGGTCGGACTCCTTCATCTTAGTTTGATGGTATCCGGAGTATGCATCAAGGAAACACAGTGAATCGTGTCCTGCAGTCGCGTCAATGATTTGATCAATGCGGGGCAGCGGGAAGGGGTCCCTAGGGCAGGCCTTATTGAGGTCTTTGAAATCGACACAAAGGCGCCAGGATTTATCCTTTTTTGGCACCATGACCAGGTTTGCTAGCCAGTCTGGGTGTTTGATCTCTCTGATGAACCCGGCTTCAAGAAGTTTGGCTAGCTCCTCCCCCATAGCTTGTCGTCTGGGTTCGGAAAATCGCCGCAGCGTTTGCTTGACTGGTTTGAACCCCTTTATTATGTTGAGGCTATGCTCAGCCACTCTATGTGGGATTTCTGGCATATCCGAAGGATGTCAAGCAAATATGTCCCAATTTTCGCGCAAGAACACACGTAAGGCGGCGTCGACCATCGGATCCAGCTGTGCTCTAATGGAGGCTGTCTTGTTGGGATCCGTCGGGTGGACTAGAAATTTGACTATTTCATCTGCTGGCATGAAAGAAGTGGACTTAGGTCTCTTATCGAGGATTATGTCGTCTCTGTCCACTGTGGAACGCAGAGTGGTTAGCTCCTCGGCCACGAGGGCCTCGGATAGTGCCTCGAGGGCCAGGGATGCGGTTTTGCTTTTGGCGCGGAGTGCTATATCCAGATCACTGGTGATAGTGATAACTCCGTTGGGCCCTGACATTGTGAGATTCATGTACCCGTAATGGGGAATGGCTTGAAAGTGTGTGAATGCGTCTCGCCCCAACAGGGCGTGATTTCCGCTATTGAAAGGTGCCACGTCGAAGAGCAACTCTTCGGACCTATAGTTCTCCGGCGTGCCGAATACTACATCAAGGTTAATTTTCCCCGAGCATCGCGCTTCTCTGAGGTAGTGCTGGTGAGGATGGCCTCGCCGCTCTTAGCCACCTACCGGAGTACCCAACATGCCCGAAGGCTATGTGTTGGTTCGGTATTCGGCATTGTGTTTATCTGACAGGGTTTGTCGAGCAATTCATCAAGGACAGTTCTATGCCCCTGAAGGTCTTGATATTCTTGTCAATAGGATCATGATCGGGTGCCCCGTAAGGGTGCATCCTTTTTGCCTGTCTAGTGGGCTGCTTAAAGGTAGGAGGTTCTCACCGGGCTGTCTAGGCTTTCCAAGCGCTTTCAATTGCGCAGTACTTTTGTACTATGTGTGACAAATCTGCAAAATGCAGTATGCAGCGGCGGTTTAGGGCATTGAGGATTCCCTCGTCCGTACAGTTGTGGCAAAAAACTGAAACCGCGTCGTCGTCGCAACAATCTTTAATCTTGTTTTTAACAAGAAGGAACCTAGCCCAGAAGTGATGGACCATTTCCTGAGGTTGCTGTCGTACATACATTAGGTCACATACGTCTGGAGGACCTGAATTGCTTGGGAATATTGCTTGCGGTGGGTGGGTGGGCTGAAATCCGAACCCTGACCCACTAGTGGAGCCGGGGTTTAAAGAATCTCCGAGGTCACTAGTCCAGGATCAGGAGGGTCCTGGTGATTTTTGGGCTCAACGCCTCATTCTATGTTCGGAGGACATGTGGTCTCTTCCCGAAGATGGGTATCCGGCTCGAAGGGCTCAGAAATCCGAACATAGTTGGTTCTTAACTTAGGGGGAGAAGTATTCTCGTCTTGTTCCTCAATGACCGCTACCAGATGGGTGATTGGCGGGGACTTGATTTCCCTCTGATCGGGTTTAAGCCCAATCTGATCATAGTCTGTTGCGACCCCAGGGCGGCGATGCGATCTAGCAGCTCGTTCAGGGTCAAGACCTCTGCTAGATCCATATTTTTGGAGTGTTCAAGGCCGATGCGGAGATGGTGTTTGGCGATTGTGGGGGCTGCCCTTGGCTTAACGGCCAAGCAGGCGCGCACAGTAAAACCGCCGAGCTGGAGGACCTGTCCTGGAGCTAGGGTCCTTCTAGAGGTGATGTTGTCGTTGATGACGAGGCGAGCTATCGATCCTTCCGTCGACGACACAAAGGAACTCCCAATGAAAGCACCAATGTTGGTGTCAAAACCGGCCGATCTCGGGTAGGGGGTCCCGAACTATGCGTCTGAGGATCGAAGGTAACAGGAGACAAAGGGGACACAATGTTTACCCAGGTTCGGGCCCTCTTAATGCAGGTAAAACCCTACTTCCTGCTTGATTGACTTTGATGAGTATAGGGGTTACAAGAGTTGATCTACCTCGAGATCGTAATGGCTGAACCCTAGATGTCTATGTGAATTCTAATGGCCTCTACGGACTAACCCCTCCGGTTTATATAGACACCTGAAGGGCCAAGGGTTGTACAGAGTTGGTTTACAGAGGAAGGAAACTATGCATCCGGACGTCAATTACACCATCCACGCAAAGGAGAGTCCCATCCGGACATGGGAAAAGGTCTTCTACCTTGTATCTTCATGGCCCATCAGTCCGACCCATGTTGCATAGCCCGGACACCCAAGGACCCCTTAATCCAGGACTCCCTCAGGGTCCATAAGGAAACTAAGGGATATTAAGGCCTCCTTTTAATAGAGAACTGGAACAAAGCATTAACACATAGTGAATACATGAACTCCTCAAACTACGGTCATCGTCGGAAAGTATCCCGATTAATGTCACCTCGGGGTTTACGGATCATAACACGTAATAGGTGAATATGACTTGCAAGATCGGATCTATAACATAGATATAATGGTGAAAACATAAACAGTTCCGATCTGAAATCATGGCACCCAGGCCCAAAGTGACAAGCATTAAGCATGGCAAATTCATAAGAACATCAATCTCAAAACATAATGGAACCTAGGGATCAAGCCCTAACAAAACTAACTCGATTACATGATGAATCCCATCCAACTCTCACCGACTTGCGAGCCTACGAATAAATTACTCACTCCTGGTGGGGAGCATCATGGAATTGGTGATGAAGGAGGGTTGGTGATGACGAAGATCGAAGATCCCCCTCTGTGGAGCCCCAAACAAACTCCAGATCCGGCCTCCCGATGAAGAACAAGAGGTGGCGGTGGCTCCATCTTGTGAAAACGTGATAATTCTTCCTCCCTAATTTTCTCTCTCCAAATATAGGTATTTATGGAGTCGGAATTAGGGTCTGCGGGGCCACTAGTTGGGCACAACCCACCTGGGCACACCTGGAGGGGGGGGGGCTGGTGGGTTGTGCTCACCCAAGGGCCCCCTCCGGTGGTTCTTGCCTCTAGTATTTTTCTTTTTATTGTAAGATAAACCTCCAAAAAGTTTCGTTCCATTCTGAGAACTTTTATTTCTACACAAAAAGAACACCATGGTAGTTCTGTTAAAAACAATGCCAGTCCGGGTTAGTTTCATTCAAATCATGCAAATTAGAGTGCAAAACAAGAGAAAAAAGCATTAGGTTGACAAGTGGCCAGCTAGAGAGCGAAAACGGTCATAAACATGCATTATGCATAACGAACATTGACTACTAGCATGAGTAGGATATTGATGGAAATATGACCTAGAGGCAATAATAAAGTTGTTATTATTATATTTACTTATTCATGATAAAGGTTTATTATTCATGCTAGAATTATATTGATCGGAAACTTAAATACATGTGTGGATACATAAACAAATACCGTATCCCTAGTGAGCCTCTACTAGACTAGCTCGTTGATCAAAAGATGGTTAAGGTTTCCTAACCACATACATGAGTTGTCATTTGATAACGGGATCACATCATTAGGAGAATGATGTGATGGACAAGACCCAACTATTAGCATGGCATATGATCGTTCAGTTTATTGCTACTACTTTCTTAATGTCAAATACATGTTTCTTCGACCATGAGATCATGCAACTCCCAGACTACGGAGGAATGCCTTGTGTGCCATCAAACGTCACAAGATAACAGGGTTATCATAAAGGTGCTCTACAGGTATCTCCGAAGGTGTCTGTTGAGTTGGCATGGATCGAGAATGGGATTTGTCACTCTGTATGATGGAGAGGTATCTCTGGGCCCTCTCGGTAATACATCATCACAAGAAGCTTGCAAGCATAGTGACTAAGGAGTTAGTTACAGGATGATGTATTGCAGAATGAGTAAAGAGACTTGCCGGTAATGAGATTGAACTAGATATAGAGATACCGACAATCGAACATTGGGCAAGTAACATTCCGACAGACAAAGGGAACTACGTATGTTGTCATAAAGGTTCGACCGATAAAGATCTTCATAGAATATGTAGGAACCAATATGGGCATCCAGGTCCCACTATTGGTTATTGACCGGAGAAGCGTCTCGGTCATGTCTACATCATTCTCGGACCGATAGGGTCCGCACGCTTAACGTTCGTTGACGATATAGTATTATATGAGTTATGTATGTTGGTGACCGAATGTTGTTCGGAGTCCTGGATGAGATCACGGACATGACGAGGAGCTCCGGAATGATCCGGAGGTAAAGATTGATATATAGGATGATATGGTTAGGCCAAGGGTAAGGCACACGAGGCTTCAGGTCGGTGCAAAAGGAAGTTTTGCGGAGGTCAGGGACCAAACGCTGGAGACCCTAGTGTCTGGCCCGAGGCCAGGCGCCGAGGCCCATGGTGTGTGGGCCAGACACCAAGGACTGTGGAGTCTGGTCCTGGAAGTTCGAGAAGGACTCTTCCTTGCGGGCAAAACCGACTTTGAGGAGGCCTTTCTCCAAGTTACGACCCCAGGGCTCAACATATAAATAGAGGGGCAGGGCTAGCTCCCGAAACACATCAAGATTGACCAAGCCGTGTGCCGGCAACCCCTCCCCTCTAGTTTATCCTCCGTCATGGTTTTCGTTGTGCTTGGCGAAGCCCTGCGCAGATTGTTCTTCACCAACACTGTCACCATGCCGTCGTGATGCCTGATGTAGGGTAGAACCCTAGATGCCCGATCTTTCACATTTGGAGCGGATCCCGCGATGAACACGAAGAAAACGGGGGAAAACACGAGGAGAGAAATCACTCAAACCAACAAGATTCCATTACACATGTGCTAGATCCATGAAACACAAAGAGATACACGATCCCCGATCAACAAAGGACGATACAAGTAGCAAGTTCTTCTCCGTGAGGAGGTCTTGAAGGGTCTTCCTATGAGGGGTCTTGAATCCACTTGGGGGATCTTCTCCGTAGAGGTCGTGAACTCCGATGGAGAAGGGGATCAAGTGGATGAGAAAAGCTCTCTCTCAAATGAGCTAAACCATTGCTGACCGTAATAAGAGGGAGAAGGAGGAGTATATATAGTCTAGTGTCACGAAAGGGTAAGTGGGCTTCAGCCCAACACGCGGTGCACACACAGGTGTCAGACGCCCGATAGCTACTGGTTGTCCGGTGTCTCAAAGGGGCTCGGACGTCCGGTACTTGTTGGAAGTCCGACGTTTCGGCTCTGATCAGGCGGCACCGGACGTCCGGTCGGGGTCGGACGTCTGAAGCGTCGGTTGTCTGGTGGCCACCATACTACCAACATTTTGGTTCTGGACTAGCGGTCACGGTCGTTGATACGTCTCCATCGTATCTACTTTTCCAAACACTTTTGCCCTTGTTTTGGACTCTAACTTGCATAATTTGAATGGAACTAACCCGGACTGACGCTGTTTTCAGCAGAATTGCCATGATGTTGTTTTATGTGCAGAAAACAAAAGTTCTCGGAATGACCTGAAACTCCACAGAACATCTTATAAAAAATAATAAAAAATCCTCGCCAGAGATGAAGATCAGGGGGCCCACACCCTGTCCACGAGGGTGGGGGGCGCGCCCTACGCCAACTCCAACTCTATATATTTGCTTTCGGGGAGAAAAAAAAATAGAGGAGAAGAAATCATCGCATTTTACGATACGGAGCTACCGCCAAGCCCTAAAACCTCTCGGGACGGTGATGGGTTGGATGAGATCTATCATGTAATCGAGTTAGTTTTGTTAGGGTTTGATCCCTAGCATCCATTATGTTCTGAGATTAATGTTGCTATGACTTTGCTATGCTTAATTCTTGTCACTAGGGCCCGAGTGCCATGATTTCAGATCTGAACCTATTATGTTTTCATGAATATATGTGTGTTCTTGATCCTATCTTGCAAGTCTATATTCACTTACTATGTGTTATGATCCGGCAACCCCGAAGTGAAAATAATCGGGACCACTCCCGGTGATGACCGTAGTTTGAGGAGTTCATGTATTCACTATGTGCTAATGCTTTGTTCCGGTTCTCTATTAAAAGGAGGCCTTAATATCCCTTAGTTTCCATTAGGACCCCACTGCCACGGGAGGGTAGGACAAAAGATGTCATGCAAGTTCTTTCCCATAAGCACGTATGACTATATTCGGAATACATGCCTACATTACATTGATGAATTGGAGCTAGTTCTGTGTCACCCTAGGTTATGACTGTTACATGATGAACCGCATTCGGCATAATTATCCATCACCGATCCGATGCCTACGAGCTTTCCATATACTGGTTTACGCTTATTTACTTTCCCGTTGTTATTGTTACAATCACTACAAAACACCAAAAATATTACTTTTGCTTCCTTTACTTTTGTTACCGTTACCATCACTATCGTATTACTTTGCTACTAAACACTTTGCTACAGATACTAAGTTATCCAGGTGTGGTTGAATTGACAACTCAGCTGCTAATACTTGAGAATATTCTTTGTCTCCCCTTGTGTCGAATCAATAAATTTGGGTTGAATACTCTATCCTCGAAAACTGTTGCGATCCCCTATACTTGTGGGTTATCAAGACCTTTTTCTAGCACCGTTGCCGGGGAGCATAGCTCTATTCTTTGAGTCACTTGGGATTCATATCTGCTGGACACAATGAAGAACTTGAAAGACGAGAAAACAAAAATTTATCCCTCAACTACGAGGGGAGGTAAGGAACTGCCATCTAGCTCTGCACTTCATTCACCTTCTGTTATGAGTAAGCTTGCGACACCTAAACCTGCTTCTACTATTCGTTCTGATATGTCACATGTTATTGATGATGCCACTTCTGCTATGCATGATACTTATGATGAAACTACTTCTATGCCTGATAATACTGTGCCCCTTAGTGAATTTCTTGATGAAAAAATTGCTAGGGCTAGAGAGAAAGAAATTATTGAATCTGAATATATTGATGAAAGTGATGATGAAGATAGGCTTGTTATTCCTGGGGGTTATGTTTTTGATATGCAAGCTTCTGCAGCTATTTTAGCCTGCAGAGATAGAAACGAGCTTAAGAGGCTATTAGCTAAATGGAACAAAGAATCTCTTAGAGATAAATTGAAACCTGACCCTGCTTTTGCTACTTCACCTATTTGTGTTCCCGATAAGGATTATGAATTCGGTGTTGATCCTGATATAATTACTTTGGTTGAATCTGATCATTTCCATGGCTATGAGTCTGAAACTGTTGTGGCACATCTTACTAAATTAAATGATATAGCCACCCTGTTCACTAATGATGAGAGATCTCGCTACTTTTATATACTTAAAATATTTTCGTTCTCATTAAAGGGTTATGCTAAGATATGGTTTAATTCTCTTGATCCTGGTTGTGTGCGTAGTCCCCAAGATATGATTTATTACTTCTCTGTTAAATATTTCCCTGCTCATAAGAAACAAGCTGCTTCAAAGAAAATATACAACTTTGTGCAAATTAAAGAAGAGAGTCTCCCACAAGCTTGGGGGAGGCTTCTCAAGTTACTTAATGCGTTGCCTGATCATCCTCTTAAGAAAAATGAAATACTTGATATCTTTTATAATGGACTAACTGATGCTTCCAGAGATTACCTGGATAGTTGTGCTAGTTCTCTTTTCAGGGAAAGAACACCGGATGAAGCTGAAATTTTATTGAATAATATGTTGACAAATAAAATAATTGGGCACCTCCCGAGCCAGCTCCCGCTCCAATTACTGAGCCTATTCCTAAACCAACCCCGAAGAAGAGAGGTGTTCTATTTCTCAGTCCCGAAGATATGCAAGAGGCAAAGAAATCTATGAAAGAAAAAGGTATTAAAGCTGAAGATGTTAAGAATTTACCTCCTATTGAAGAAATGCATGGTCTTAATCTACCGCCTATTGAGGAAACATATGATATTAATCCTTTACCTATTGAAGAACCTCCCGATCCCGATAACTCGACACAGGTAGTAAAGGTAAATTCTCTCTATAGATTAGATGAAGGTGATATTCCTCACTATAAGTCTGCTAGACAATGCTTTGATGAGTTTGATAATTTTATTGTCAAACAAGAAAATTTCAATGCTTATTTTGGTAGACAATTAAAACAAAATGCTTATATGATTAAACACTTGGGTGATTATATGGCTAATATTAAAGGTGAACTTAAACTTGTTAGCAAACATGCTTCTATGGTTACCACTCAAGTAGAACAAGTACTTAAGGCTCAAAAAGAATTGCTCGATGAAATGAATAGTAAGAAAAATGATTATGCTGTTAGAGTGGCTACTAGAACTGGTAGAATGACTCAGGAACCTTTGTATCCTGAAGGCCACCCTAAGAGAATTGAGCAAGATTCTCAGAGAAATAATATTGATGTGCCTAGTTCTTCTAAAAGGAAGAAAAAGGAAAATGATAGGACTTTGCAAACTTCTAGTGAACCTATTGCCGAACCACCTGAGAATCCAAATGATATATCTATTTCTGATGCTGAAACACAAACTGGTAATGAACATGAACCTAGTGAAAATGTTAATGATGATGTTCAGGATGATGCTCAACCTAGTAATGATAATGATGTAGAAGTTGAACCTGCTGTTGATCTTGATAACCCACAATCAAAGAATCAACGTTATGATAAGAGAGACTTTGTTGCTAGGAAACATGGTAAAGAAAGAGAACCTTGGGTTCAGAAACCCATGCCTTTTCCTCCCAGACCATCCAAGAAAAAGGATGATGAGGATTTTGAGCGCTTTGCGGAAATGATTAGACCTATGTTTTTACGTATGCGATTGACTGATATGCTCAAAACTAATCCTTATGCTAAGCATATGAAAGATATTGTTACAAATAAAAGAAAGATACTGAAAGCTGAAATTTCCACCATGCTTGCTAATTATACTTTTACGGGTGGAATACCAAAGAAACTTGGAGATCCAGGAGTACCCACTATACCATGCTCCATTAAAAGAAATTATGTTAAAACTGCTTTATGTGATCTTGGAGCCGGTGTTAGTGTTATGCCTCTTTCTTTATATCGTAGACATGATTTGAATAAGTTGACACCTACTGAAATATCTTTGCAAATGGCTGATAAATCAACTGCTATACCTGTCGGTATTTGAGAGGATGTGCCTGTTGTGGTTGCAAACGTTACTATTTTAATGGACTTTGTTATTCTTGATATTCCCGAGGACGATAGTATGTCTATTATTCTTGGAAGACCTTTTCTGAATACTGCAGGTGCTATCATTGATTGCAACAAAGGCAATGTCACTTTTCATGTTAATGGTAATGAGCATACGGTACACTTTCCGAGGAAACAACCTCAAGTTCATAGTATCAACTCTATTGGAAAAATTCCATCGATTATTTTTGGAGGTTTTGAATTTCCTCTTCCTACTATCAAGAAGAAATATGATATTCTTATTATTGGGGATGTGCACATCCCCGTTGAGGTAACATAGTGTTATTCGAAATTTCCCCGGTTTCATGTTATTCGGAATGAGTTTATTAACAAGACCTGATCAACCTTGTTAGTGGATTCCTTTTGATGAGCATGAGATGTATGAAACTAGAAGCACAACCTTCTGTACCCTCTTTATACTTTCTGTTATTTAGTTGAAATAAAGTAAAAATAGTATTTTTCTGTCTGTTTCCTGATTTATCCGTGCAATATAAAAATACCCCGAAAATAAAAGTCCTCAGAATGCCATGCCAATTTAATATAATTTTTTCGGGAATATTTGAGGATTTATTGTATTGAAATCACCGCGGGGGGAGCTGCCACCTGGCCACGAGGGTGGAGGGTGCGCCCTACCTCCCTGGGCGCGCGCCCTGCCTCGTGGGCCCACGGTGGCCCTCCTCCACTTATTCCTGCACCCATCCTCTTCTTCTTCCTCCCACAAACACGAATAACCAGCTCAAGCACGAGTTCTAGCTCTCTTTGCTGCGATTTTTGATCTCCTTGCTCAAAGCACCTCTCACAAAACTGCTTGGGGAGATTGTTCCTTGGTATGTGACTCCTCCATTGGTCCAAATAGTTTTTGTTCTAGTGCTTTATTCTTTGCAAATTTGTGCTGCATAGGTGACCATGTTCTTGAGCTTGCATGTCAAATTTATATGGTTCCAAGTAGTTCTAATGCTTGATATAGGCTCTAGGCACTTGTAGGAGTAGTTGCTGTCAATTTTGTTGAGCTTTGTTCACTTTTGTTTGAAGTTACTAAAAATTTCAGAAAATTTTCAGAGAAAAACAATATGCTTAGGAAGATGTTCCAAGGTGGTTCTTCTAAGAAGCAAGGACCCAGACTTGCAATGCGTGATGCGGATGAGGAGCCCCCAAGGGACGCTCCCGTGAGGCCCTGTGAATGGCCTTCGGAAAATTTTATGGATCCTGCAGGAATTAAAGAAGAATTTAACGCATATTTGCGTAACGCCGGTCTTGTGGACTTTGAGGCAGACAAATGCCCCCAGTATCATGATCTCACTAGTTCATTTGTGAGGAGGTTTGAGTTTTCATCTTCGTGTAATTCTCCTTCAGTCATGTTTGATCTTTATGATAAATCTTATACCATGGACTTAGAGGATTTTACTTTTGCTTGCAAACTTCCGCAATGGGGTAGTACTATTGATCCCCGTAAATCTGAATTTAGAGACTTTCTTGCTGGTATAACGGTAGGGGAATCTAGAGATATAACGCAAGCTACCATAGGGAGCATTCACTTTCCTGCTATACATTATTTTTCTCTCTTCATAGGTAGGTGCATAAATGCTAAGGATGAAGCATGTCACATGTGTGTCCCTGACCTTAGCATTCTCAGGAGTGCAGTGTTAGGAGACCAATCTTATCATATGGGAGCCATTGTAGCTCGTAGGTTCCATCATAATAGATATAATGGAGATTTCTTTGGAGGAATTTATGCAACCCGCTTAGCTAATTTTCTTGAGATAGACGTTCGTGAAGGTGACATGGAGTTGCCTCCTACTTATTTAGATTTTGATTCTATGGTCTCCCACCAGTTTGTCGAGAGGACTGAATCACCTCTCCAGTATCAACTAATCTTTAACAAATAGCATGTTGTCCGTATTACTCTCCCCGCTCCTGCCTTCTTTGATTACCAGGCAAACGGAAGATATACTATTACCAGAGAGGAGGCAGATGAGTACGAGCGGAGGGCGGAGGCATCCCGACGCCATGTTGCAGCTCAGGAGGCGATAGCCGCTGCATCGCAGTACGACCCCAGCTACACCTACGGGTATTCGCCAGGCTATCCCTGGCAATAAACCAACTTAGGCTAAAAGCCTAAGCTTGGGGGAAGTACGTATTTCTCACCGACATTACATTTATGTTCACACACACCTATTGCTAGATGTCGGTGCTCATACTCTTTCACTGTAATATCCATGCTAGTTTATTTATTTTTCCTGCTTTCTTCTTGTGTCTTTGATAAACCTTAAGAAAAACCAAAAAAAATTTGTAGTAGTTTACTTTTCTTGTTGTAGTAGTAATAGTTAAAAAGCAAACCCAAAAATATTTCCCGTTCTTCTTTTGCTTGTTGGGAGCTTTCCTGTGTAAATATTTTTTATTTCTTTTCTTTTCTTTGGGGGTCGATAGGAGAAGACCATGATTAAATTGTTCAAGTGGCTCTTATATGCATTATTGTTGATTTAACCCAGAGCCCATTGCTTTGTCTTCTCTTGTTTATTGAATGCTCACAGATTCCAGCTTAGTCCAATGCACGTGCACTCTTATTATTATTCACATCGTTCGATCATGCAAGTGAAAGGCAATTATGATGATATATGATGGACTGACTGAGATGAGAAAAGCTGGTATGAACTCGACCTCTCTTGTTTTTGTAAATATGATGAGTTCATCGTTCTTGATTCAGCTTGTTATGAATAAACATGTTTGCAACAACAATTAGAGATCATAGTTGCTTGTGCCATGCTTGATTAGCTATGAGTTATAATGGTTTACCTTGCGTGCCAACATGCTATCGAAATGGTTATGATGTGGTATAGTAGGGTGGTATCCTCCTTTGAATGATTCAATTAAGTGACTTGACTTGGCACATGTTCACGCATGTAGTTGAAACAAATCAACATAGCCTTCACGATATTTATGTTCATGGTGGATTATATCCTACTCATGCTTGCATCCAATGTTTATTAATTTTAATGCATGTACATGGCTGTTGTCGCTCTCTAGTTGGTCGCTTCCCAGTCCTTTGCTAGCCTTCACTTGTACTAAGCGGGAATACTACTTGTGCATCCAATCCCTTAAACCCCAAAGTTATTCCAGATGAGTCCAACATACCTTCCTATATGCGGTATCTACCTGCCGTTCCAAGTAAATTTGTATGTGCCAAACTCTAAACCTTCAAATAAACATTATGTTTTGTATGCTCGAATAGCTCATGTATCAACTATGGATGTCCTTATCTTCCATGTTAGGCGGGTTATTATCAAGAGGAGTGGACTCCGCTGCTCACTCACGAGAAAATGGCTGGTCACCGGGATGCCCAGTCCCATGCTTTATGCAAACTAAACAAAATTAATTGCAAACAAAACTCCCCTGGGACCTGATGTTAGTTGGAGGCACTCGTTGTTTAGAGCAAGCCATGGATTGATGCTTGTTGGTGAAGGGGGGGTATAAACTTTACCATTCTGTTTGGGAACCGCCTATAATGTGTGTAGCATGGAAGATATCTCCATCTCTTAGTTGTTATGTTGACAATGAAAGTATACCGCTCAAAATATTATTTATCTCTATTTCAAAACCGAGCTCTGGCACCTCTACAAATCCCTGCTTCCCTCTGTGAAGGGCCTATCTATTTACTTTTATGTTGAGTCATCACCCTCTTATTAAAATGCACTAGCTGGAGAGCACAACTGTCATTTGCATTCATTACTGTTAATCTATATTGGGTATGACTATGTTTGGATCTCTTTTACCATGAATTACAATGTCTAGTCACTCCTTGATCTTTAAAGGTGCTCTGCATTTATGTTTTGCAGTCTCAGAAAGGGCTAGCGACATACCATCTTGTTATATCATATTATGATTGTTTTGAGAAAGTGTTGTCATTCGAGATTTATTATTATCGCTCGCTAGCTGATTATGCTATTGATATGAGTAAACATGAGACCTGAGAATTATTGCAAATGTGGTTAGTTATAATCTTTGCTGAAAAACTGAATGCTGGCTTGACATATTTACAACAACAAGAGCAAACATAGTTTGTAAGAGTCTTTCTTTTTCACTTTCAGTTTGTCAACTGAATTGCTTGAGGACAAGCAAAGGTTTAAGCTTGGGGGAGTTGATACGTCTCTGTCGTATCTACTTTTCCAAACACTTTTGCCCTTGTTTTGGACTCTAACTTGCATGATTTGAATGGAACTAACCCGGACTGACGCTGTTTTCAGCAGAATTGCCATGATGTTGTTTTATGTGCAGAAAACAAAAGTTCTCGGAATGACCTGAAACTCCACGGAACATCTTATAAAAAATAATAAAAAATCCACGCCAAACATGAAGATCAGGGGGCCCACACACTATCCACGAGGGTGGGGGGCGCGCCCCCTACCTTGTGGCCCCCCTAGAGGCCTTCCGCGCCAACTCCAACTCTATATATTTGCTTTCGGGGAGAAAAAAATAGAGGAGAAGAAATCATCGCGTTTTACGATATGGAGCCGCCGCCAAGCCCTAAAACCTCTCGGGAGGGCTGATCTGGAGTCCGTTCGGGGCTCCGGAGAGGGGGATTCGTCGCCGTCGTCATCATCAACCATCCTCCATCACCAATTTCATGATGCTCACCGCAGTGCGTGAGTAATTCCATCGTAGGCTTGCTGGACGGTGATGGGTTGGATGAGATCTATCATGTAATCGAGTTAGTTTTGTTAGGGTTTGATCCCTAGCATCCATTATGTTCTGAGATTAATGTTGCTATGACTTTGCTATGCTTAATGCTTGTCACTAGGGCCCGAGTGCCATGATTTCAGATTTGAACCTATTATGTTTTCATGAATATATGTGTGTTCTTGATCCTATCTTGCAAGTCTATAGTCACCTACTATGTGTTATGATCCGGCAACCCCGAAGTGACAATAATCGGGACCACTCCCGGTGATGACCGTAGTTTGAGGAGTTCATGTATTCACTATGAGCTAATGCTTTGTTCCGGTTCTCTATTAAAAGGAGGCCTTAATATCCCTTAGTTTCCATTAGGACCCTGCTGCCACGGGAGGGTAGGACAAAAGATGTCATGCAAGTTCTTTTCCATAAGCACGTATGACTATATTTGGAATACATGCCTACATTACATTGATGAATTGGAGCTAGTTCTGTGTCACCCTAGGTTATGACTGTTACATGATGAACCACATCCGGCATAATTATCCATCACCAATCCGATGCCTACGAGCTTTCCATATACTGGTTTACGCTTATTTACTTTCCCGTTGTTATTGTTACAATCACTACAAAACACCAAAAATATTACTTTTGCTTCCTTTACTTTTGTTACTGTTACCATCACTATCATATTACTTTGCTACTAAACACTTTGCTATAGATACTAAGTTATCCAGGTGTGGTTGAATTGACAACTAAGCTACTAATACTTGAGAATATTCTTTGGCTCCCCTTGTGTCGAATCAATAAATTTGGGTTGAATACTCTACCCTCGAAAACTGTTGCGATCCCCTATACTTGTGGGTTATCAGTCGGGTGTGGCTCGATCGTCCGGGCACTAGCAGGTGTCGCCCGTCCAATGCACGTCAGTCGTCCTGCCGCTGTAGCATTCGCTGGCTGGGGCTTGCCAGGCTGGTTGAAGCTTCAGGCGTCGGACGTCCGAGAGGTGTCGGTCGTCCGGTGGCTGGAGATTTCCTGGCAGCTCTTCTTCTTGTTCCTTGTACTTGGTGTCCTCGCCGTCTTGTCCATTTGGTGTAGCTGTCCCGTGGCTTTCCTCCAAGTACCTGATCACACATAGGGTCTCCGCTTGAGGTAGTAGCCATGTCTCATATGTAGAAAGTGGTAGTTCGTAGAGGAGCGAGTTCACCTTATCTTCGATAGCCTTTTCTCGAGATCTTGTTATTGTTCCAAGTGGTTTTGTAGGAGACGTAGGTAGGTCCATGGGGATGACCATGGATGCTCCACATCATCTCCCCCCTTGGGAAAGATCCGACCTCGGATCAAAAGCCTCATCACCATGGTAGGGAGAGAGATCCTTGATTTTGAAGACGTCGCTCACGTTGTACTTGTCGCGCGGGAGATCGAGCTTGTAAGCATTGTTGTTGTAGCGTGCTAGCACCTTGATGGGTCCGTCGGCTCGAGGAAGAAGCTTGGACTTGCGTTCGTTGGGGAAGCGGTCCTTGCGAAGGTGTAGCCACACGAGACCTCCAGCGTCGAATATCATGGGTTGCTTGTTGATGTTGAGCTTGGTCGCTAGTCGTTGTACTTGGCGTTTGATGGTGTGCATTGTATCTTCATGCATCTTCTCGAGGTAGCTCACTCGTGCACTCGCGCGTCCATGTTGATGCGCTCTTGTAGTGGAAGAGGTAGAATGTCCAATGGGGACAACGGGTTGAAGCCGTAGACGACCTCGAAGGGGACTTGCCGGTAGTAGAGTGTCGTGCTCGATTGTAGGCGTACTCGGCGATGGGTAGACACTCCTCCCACTCCTTGATGTTCTTCTTAATCAACACGCGTAGTAGAGTGGAGAGCATTCGGTTCGTGACCTCCGTTTGGCCGTCGGTTTGAGGATGGTATGCCGAAGAGAACAAAAGCTTGATTCCGAGCTTGGCGCATAGAGTCTTCCAAAAGTAGCTTAGAAACTTGACGTCGCGGTCTGAGGCAATTGTCTTTGGCACTCCATGTAGACACAAGATTTCCCTACAAAAGAGATTTGCAACATGTGAAGCATCGTCTATCTTGTTGCATGGGATGAAATGAGCCATCTTAGAGAATAGGTCCACAACAACAAACACGGAATCTTTGCCATTTCTAGTTCTGGGCAAACCAAGCACAAAGTCCATACTAATATCTTCCCATGGGTGATATGGAATTGGAAGTGGCATATGGAGACCATGAGATTGAGCTTTTAACTTAGCTTTGCGACATGTCGAGCATCGGTTGGTGAAGCGTGAGATGTCGCGGAACATCTTGGGCCAAAAGTAGTTCCTGGAGAGCGTGGCGAATGTCTTGTCGCGTTCAAAGTGTCCCATTAGTCCACCTCCATGAGCCTCTTACCAAAGTAACAAACAAAGAGAAGACTCGGGGATACATAGTTTGTTAGCTCTCATAAGATAATCGTCCTTGAGGTAATAGTGTTCCCAAGATGTATGTGTCAAACATTTGGCATGTGGAATAGCAAAAGTAGGATCATGCGATTACAAGTCTTTTATGTGCTCAAAGCCAATGACATTCAATTCAAGTTTAGTAACAAGCATACATTTGCGGGAAAGCGCATCCACTACAACATTCTCTTTGCCCTTAATGCACTTGATGACATAAGGAAAAGACTATAAATTCACTCCACTTAACATGACGCTTGTTCAATTTGGTTTGACCCTTAAGGTACTTTAGAGTTTCATGGTCGGTATGGATGACAAATTCATGAGGGCGAAGATAATGTTCCCACTCACGCAAAACTCGCACTAAGGCATAAAGCTCTTTGTCATAGATGGGATAATCGAGTTGTGCTCCGGAAAGTTTCTCACTAAAGTAAGCTATTGGGCGCTTCTCTTGCATTAACAGACCTCCTATACCATTGCCTCTAGCATTGCAATGAACTTCAAAAGTTTTTTCAAAATTTAGCAAAGCGAGAACGGGAGCATGCGTAAGCAAATTCTTAAGCTCATTGAATGCGGTATCTTGGGATGGTACCCAAATAAATGGTGCATTCTTCTTACTCAAAGCATGCAAAGGGGATGCAATGGTGCTAAAGTCCTTAACGAATCTACAATATAAGCCGGCTAGGCTAATGAAACTTCACACTTATTGCAAGTTGGTTGGTTGAGGCCAAGTTTTAATAGCATTGATCTTAGATTCATCTACATGAACACCCTTAGAAGACACAATGAAACCCAAGAAAACAAGCTTATCAACCCCAAAAAGGCATCTGTCCATATTAGCATAAAGACGTTCTTTTCTAAGGGTTTGCAAGATGGTTCTAAGATGGGTGACATGATCTTTGAGAGATTTGCTAAAGACAAGAATATCGTCGAAATAAACCACAACAAATACGCCAATGTATGGGCAAAGACCAAAATGCATGACTCGCATGAAAGTACCGGGTGCTTCGGATAAACCCATTAGCATGACCAACCATTCATACAAGCCAAACTTGGTTTTGAAAGCGGTTTTCCATTCATCACCTTCTTGGATGTGTATTTGATTGTATCCACTTTTAAGATCAATCTGAGAGAAAATTGTTGCTTCGCTAAGTTCATCTAGCATGTCGTCTAAGCGTGGAATGGGGTAATGATATCTAACCGTGATAGCATTGATAGGACGACAGTCGGAACACATGCGATATGTACCATCTTTCTTGGGAACAAGGATTACCGGGACGGCACATGGGCTCAAGCTTTCTCGTACATGGCCATTGTCGATGAGTTGTTGTACTTGCCCTTGGATCTCCTTAGTATCCTCGGGGTTGACACAGTAGGGAGCCTTGTTAAGAAGAGGTGCTCTGGGAATGAGGTCGATGCGGTGTTCGATGCCTCGAAGAGGAGGTAGACCCAGAGGTAGTTCGTCGGGGAATACATCTTGGAATTCCTGCAATAGAGAAGATAACACTAAAGGTAGACTATGAGAGGTGTTAGTTTTAGGTGCCTCGTCCTTGCACAAGAGGACATATTGCATAACACTTGATGGGTTCTCACACACTTCTCTCATCTCACTTATGGTGGAAAAAAGGACTAGATTTTTCTTGTCTCTCATTGTGGAGGCACTCAATTTTGGCTTGTGGCGCTCACTCTCTTTTTGGTGGTTCACTCTCTCGCTTTTCTCTCCATGATGGTTGGTAGCTTACTTGTCGGTGATCACTTGGCTTGGAGACATAGGTCGTAGCACGTACTCCTTCTCTTTCATCTTGAAGCTATAGTGATTGGTTCACCCGTTGTGGATGACGCCACAGTCAAATTGCCAAGGTCGTCTGCTACCTCTTGAGCATTGCGTTGGATTTCCTTGAAGAGGAAAGGGTGATGCAGCAGAGTAGAGTAAGTATTTCCCTCAGTTTTTGAGAACCAAGGTATCCATCCAGTAGGAGGCTACACGCAAGTCCCTCGTACCTACACAAAACAAATAGCTCCACGCAACCAACGGGATTAGGGGTTGTCAATCCCTTCACGGTCACTTACGAGAGTGAGATCTGATAGAGATGATAGATAATATTTTTGGTATTTTTGGTATAAAGATGCAAAGTAAAATAAAAGGCAAAGTAAAAAAAGCAAAGCAATAATAAAGTGATGGAAGATGTATATGATGAGAATAGACCCGGGGGCCATAGATTTCACTAGTGGCTTCTCTCAAGAGCATATGTATTCTACGGTGGGTGAACAAATTACTGTTGAACAATTGACAGAATTGAGCATATAATATAGTTATGAGAATATCTAGGTATGATCATGTATATAGGTGAGGGAGTCCAGGATTAGGGGGTGTCCGGATAGCCGGACTATGACCTTTGGCCGGACTCCTGGACTATGAAGATACAAGATTGAAGACTTCGTCCCGTCTCCGGATGGGACTTTCCTTGGTGTGGAAGGCAAGCTTGGCGGTACGGATATGTAGATCTCCTTCCGTTGTAACCGACTATGTGTAACCCTAACCCTCTCCGGTGTCTATATAAACCGGAGGGTTTTAGTCCGTAGGACGAACAACAATCATACCATAGGCTAGCTTCTAGGGTTTAGCCTCTCTGATCTCGTGGTAAATCTACTCTTGTACTACCCATATCATCAATATTAATCAAGCAGGAGTAGGGTTTTACCTCCATCAAGAGGGCCCGAACCTGGGTAAAAACATCGTGTCCCTTGTCTCCTGCTACCATCTGCCTAGACGCACAGTTCGGGACCCCCTACCCAAGATCCGCCGGTTTTGACACTGACATTGGTGCTTTCATTGAGAGTTCCTCTGTGCCGTCGCCATCAGGAAGGATGTCGCATCCCATTTTTAAAAACGGCACTGTTGCTAAAGGAGCTTTGGCTATCGGCCAAACTCTCCGTCTGGGTGGTTTCCTTGTGACCGCCTGTTCGGCCTCCGTGCCGATGATGACTTCTCGGGTCATCAAAAGCAATCTTCACGCCAGCTCGGAACTCGCCGAGCAGTTAGATCCGATGGAGCTCTCTTCCCTGAACGAGCTCCTGGATCGCATCGCCGCCCTGGGAGTCACTACAGACTACGATCAGATTGGGCTTAAACCCGATCTGAGAGAGATTAACTCCCCCAGGCCACCCATCACGTGGCAGTGGTGGAGGAACAATGCGGCGACCCTTCATCTATCTTAAGGACTAGTTATGTCCGGATTCCCGATCCCTCCAAGTCGGATACCCGCGGAGGGGAGGACGCCACTCAGGACCTGAACCTAAAGTCAGGCAGCGGGCTAGATTCATCAGACAACATCCAAGATCCCAAGCTTCTGAGTTCAGAAACTCCTTGGCCCCTGAGTCTCAGATTGGGTGGGGTTCCGGATTTAATTCCACCCACCCACCCAAACATAATCGATCTATCCAAAATTTGGCAAGAGCCCGAAGAAACAGTACACCATTACTGGGCCAGATTCCTCCTGGTCATGAACAGGATAAAGGACTGCTGCAAGGAGGATGCAATTTCATCCTTCTGCAATAATTGCACGGACAAGGGAATCCTCAACGCCATAAGTCGCTGATAAATTACACGCTTCGCTGACTTGGCGTCCATAGTCCGAAAGTACTATGCGATGGAAAGCGCCTGGAAAACCAAAATAAAATTTTGGGACTATCTGGCCCTGAATACAAACCCAGTCCAGAATAAAAGGGTGCATTATCTCCAGACACCCGGGGTAAACACCAAAAAGTAAAAACCCTCTACAGGGCATGGAACCGTGCTGGAGGGGTGGCTCAATGGACCCTGTAAACTTCACAGTGCAGAGGGCGCCACACCAACTCATAGCCTTAGAGCATGTTGGATAATCCGGCAGGTGGCCAAAAGTGGCGAAGCTCTTCTAGTCCCAGAAGCCATAGATACAAGTGCGGTATGAACAGTCTTCGAGACTTTTGCATCAAACAATATGCGAAAACCAACACTCCGCAGCCTCGCCGAAGTTTACCATGTGGCCACAATAAACCCATGGAGTGACACGACTATTACTTTCAATGCCAGTGATGAACCTAAATTCCGAACAGCCCGAGCACCAACGGCATTGGTCCTTAGTCCAATCGTGGACGGCTTTTGACTCACCAAGGTACTCATGGACGGCGGCAGCGGATTGAACCTCATTTATGAGGAAACCCTTCAAAAAATGGAAATAGACTGGAACCGCATTGAGCGAAGCAGCACAACCTTTAGAGGAATAATCCCCAGTCGGGAAGCGCGCTGTACAGGAAAAATCACACTGGATGTGGTGTTCGGCACGCCGGACAATTATAGGTCCGAAGAGGTCACTTTTCAAGTGGCCCCGTTCAACAGCGGATACCATGCCTTATTAGGGCGGGAGGCGTTTACAATCTTCCGAGCCATACCCCATTATGGGTACATGATGCTCAAAATGCCCAGACTCAACGGAATCATCACTCTCGCTAGTGATCCGGACACAGCACTCCGCGGCGAAAATAAGACAGCTGCACTAGCCCTCGAGGCACTATCCGAAGCCCTAGTGGCTGAGGAACTGATTGCGCTGCGCTCCATGGTGAACAGGGACAACGTGATACTCGACAAAAGATCCAAGTCCACCTCCTTTAAACCAACAGACGAAATAGTCAAATTCCAAGTCCATCCAACGGACCCTACAAAAACAGCTTCCATCGGGGCACAATTAAACCCTGATGTAGACGCCGCACTGCGAGAGTTCCTATGAGTGAACTGGGCCATTTTTGCCTGGCACCCTTCAGACATGCCAGGAATCACATGCAGGCTGGCCGAGCATAGCCTAAATTCCTAAAAGGATTCAAGCCAGTCAAACAGGCTCTTCGGCGTTTCTCCGAACCTAAGAGACAAGCCATGGGAGAGGAACTAGCCAAGATATTGGAGGCCGGATTCATCAGAGACATTAAACATCCGGACTGGCTAGCAAATCTGGTGATGGTACCAAAGAAGGAAAAATCCTGGCGCTTGTGTGTCGATTTTAAGGACCTCAACAAAGCTTGCCCAAAGGATCCTTTCCCTCTCCCCCGCATCGATCAAATTATCGACGCTACCGCAGGACACGATTCATTGTGTTTCCTCGACGCATATTCCGGCTACCATCAAATCAAGATGGCAGAATCCGATCAAGCCGCAACGGCATTCATCACACCATACGGCCCATTCTGCTTCAACACAATGCCCTTCGGGCTCAAAAACGCCGGTGCAACATATCAGCGCATGATTCAGACATGTCTGGCAAACCAGATCGGCAAAACAGTGGAGGCATACGTAGACGACGTGGTCGTCAAAACAAAGCATGTCGAATCTCTAGTAGACGACTTGAGGCTCACATTCGATAACCTCCGAACATACGACATCAAGCTCAACCCGGAAAAATGTGTTTTCGGCGTACCGACCGGAAAGCTCTTGGGCTTCATTGTATCCGGTAGAGGAATTGAAGCAAATCCAGCCAAGATCTGAGCTCTGTCACAATTGGATATCCCAAAGGACCTCAAACAAATACAAAAATTGACCGGATGTGTGGCGGCTTTAAGCCGCTTTATCTCCCGCTTAGGAGAAAAGGCATTACCCCTGTATCGCCTCCTCCGGCGCACCGAACACTTCGAGTGGACGGATGCCGCCACGGCCGGACTCGACGAAATAAAAGCCATATTGGCAACAAACCCGGTCCTGGCCGTGCCAAACATTGGCGAACCAATGCTATTGTACATTGCGGCAACTCACCAAGTTGTGAGCGCAGTACTCGTCGTCGAACGAGAAACGGACGGACACAAATTACCCCTTCAAAAGCCGGTTTACTATGTGTCCACGGTCCTCACTCCATGCAAGTCACGGTACCCGCATTATCAAAAGATAGCGTACACGGTATTCATGGCGTCCCGGAAGCTGCGACACTACTTTCAAGAGTGTTCGATAACAGTAGCCTTGGAAGTGCCACTTAACGATATTATAAACAACCGCGACACGACGGGCCGGATTGCCAAATGGGCCATTGAGCTCCTCCCGTTCGACATAACATACAAGCCACGACAAGCTATTAAGTCGCAAGTTTTGGCCGACTTCGTCGCCGAATGGACGGAAGCCGAACACCCTAAAAGTACGGCACATATTCCAATTGGATCATGCACTTCGATGGCTCCAAAATGTTGGCTGGTCTGGGGGCTGGCGTCGTTCTGACGTCCCCAATAGGAGATACAGTTCAATACGTACTCCAGATAATGTATACGGACTCCAACAATGCAGCCGAATACGAGGCCCTTTTACATGGTCTCCTGATGGCAGTATCCATGGGCATTCAACGCCTAGAGGTGCGCGGGGATTCAATCCTCACGATATCCCAAATAAATGGAGACTTTGATGCCAAGGATCCGAAAATGGCAGCTTATCGCAACGCCGTCCTAAAAATGTCAGCTCGGTTCGAGGGGCTCGAATTTCACCATATAGCCCGGGAAAACAACCACGCAGCAGACGTCCTGGCACGCATTGGCGCAAAGCGCGATGCCATCCCCCCAACATCTTCTTGGAAAGGCTGTTCAAGCCATCCGTAGTATGGGAAGGGGAACCCGGAAATAACAGCCCGGACCTAACCGCACTGCCCGACACCGAACACACTGACACAATTGGAGGCTCTGCCAACGAAGTAACATCCTCAGCCCACGTACTAATGGCAGTCATTGCCCCATGGACAGAACCATTCCTAGCCTACCTAACCAGGCAGGAACTTCCCGAAGACCAAAACGAGGCAGGCTGCATAGTGCGGCGATCTAAAGCCTACAATGTCCATGAGGGAGAGCTTTATAAGAAAAGCACGACCGGAGTCCTTCAAAGGTGTATCTCCGAAGAGGAGGGGCGGAATCTTCTGGCCGAAATCCATGCCGGACTCGGCGGGCACCACGCTGCAGCCCGGGCCCTTGTAAGCAAGGCCTTCCGTACAGGATTTTATTGGCCGACAGCCCGGGCAGATGCCCAGGACTTAGTCCAACGATGCGTCGGTTGCCAGCTCTTCGCTAACCAAAGCCATATGCCACCCACCGCCCTCCAAACTATACCCATCACCTGGCCCTTTGCGGTCTGGGGGCTTGACATGGTTGGACCCCTTAAAGGAGGAACCCACAAGCAAAAATACCTACTGGTCATGGTGGACAAGTTCACCAAATGGATAGAGGCCAGGCTTGTTAAAACGGCCGAATCCGGACCGGTGATAGACTTCATATCCGGGGTCGTACACCGTTACGGCGTCCCCCACAGCATCATCACTGATAACGGCACGAACTTCACGACCGACGAGGTCAAACTCTAGTGCAAAAACATGGGCATCAAGCTCGACTATGCTTCAGTCTATCACCCACAAACTAACGGTCAAGTCGAACGAGCAAATGGTCTAATCATGAGCGGCATCAAACCCAGATTAGTGCGGTCCCTCAAGGAATCTAACACGCACTGGGTAGAGGAGCTCGACTCCGTACTCTGGGGGCTGCGGACCATGCCGAATCGCACCACCGGATACACACCATTTTTTATGGTATATGGCGCAGAGGCGGTTCTGCCCTGCGACATAATTCATGACTCACCTCGCGTGCGCATGTACGAAGAAAGAGAAGCCGAACTCGATCGGCAGGACAATTTGGACGCCTTGGAGGAGGAGCGTGACGTGGCCAAAGCCCGTTCCGCATTCTATCAACAGCAGGCTCGAAGATACCAAAGCAGAGAAGTACGGGCCAAAACCTACAATGTTGGCGAGTTAGTTCTACGCCTGTCGGACAAGAAAAAGGACAAGCTCAAGCCCAAATGGGAAGGTCCCCTTATTATCGACCAGGTCCTGACTGGTGGAGCATACCGTCTGCGAAATGCATTCGATAACCGACTCGAGCTGAACCCATGGAACGCAGCCCGTCTTTGAAGGTTCTACGCCTAGCGCCGGACTCTGTGTTCGTTTCCTTCCTCTGTCCATTTCTTATACATTAGTTGTCTTCTATTTCTCTACTTCTCCCCTCTCTTTTTCTTATGGCCTTTAAGGGCTCGTTCGTGCCTTGTTGGCACACAATCGACGTGCCATCCGCGCTCATTATACCTGGGGGCTTCTTTAACAGAAGCTTATTCATACGGGCTTCATGCCCAACACATGTGTCGCACTTCCGCATGTACCTTTTATTCACCATTATATGCATCGATATGACTTAAGTTTTGGCCATGCTGGGTTGCCTGGCTCCTGTGCTTACCCCTACGTTCCCGATTGTTCGGCTAGGAGGTAAAGGGAGCACCTCTGCGATTGTTACTGCCGGGTCAGCCGGATGTGTACCTCAGACTGGGTGAAGCCGAAAGCTAGCGTTCTTAAGGGAATACTCGGTCGGTGAACTAAAAGATGATTTTCCACTTGTTTATTTATCTGCCCCCAGATGCTTTTCTGCTTTTTTCGCAGTTCGGACATGACCTTTAGGGCATGCCTCCCAGGGAAAGGAACCCCTAACGGAACTATTCTCCCTAGAAGATGTTTCTTACTAACCATGTAATATAACATAACTAGTTGGGCACTTGTCTATTCAAGCACTAATGACCCCTACGCCTGGTCTCCATGCATACCCCGGTTCTTACATAACCGACAGGGTATTCGGACACACTCCGGACTATCGGGTCCCGAGGTTGAAGCGAAAAGGTCCGCCATGACAAACGATCTACAATCCGGCTAGAAGGCATTTTACATGTCATTTCAAATTACATAGTCAATTTGACTGGGTAAATTCCTCTTCAATACCATCCAACAGGCTGTCTAGTTTACAGTCCTGTTGGGAATATTTGGCGGCCAACTCTACCTGGCCGTACACTAAGCTAACAGGGATCTCCTTCCCATCGGGCCCCACAGGTCCGACTTCGGCCATGTGGTTCGGGTCAGCCTTCGTGTACCGCGTCTTAACCATAGCCCAGGCCTCCCTGGCGCCTTGATGGCAGGCCGATATCTTCCATAACCAGAAGCGCTGCCGTGCTCCCTTCAGCTTCTTTGCAAGCTCTCCAAGGCCTTCGGGCATGGAGACGGAGGGCCACAAGGCCTGGGCGACGCCGTGCATCACCTACCGAACTCTTTCGTGCAATTGCGAGAGCTCGGGAAGAAGGTCACCCGTAGAACCGGGAATTTCCTCCGCAGGACGACTTGTTAGCATACCTACAGACATAACCCTGTTAGTCGACTTCCTCGCCGAACTCTTTTTCAAAGTTCATTCAAGCACTTACTAAATATGCCGTGTCGAAGCCGCCGATTCTCCTTCACGGAGTCCGACAGCTTGGCACGAACATCCTTTAGTTCCACACCCAGCTGGGTGTTGGCATCTTGGAGATCATTCATCTCCTGCCTCACCTTCGTAAGCACGCTCTCACCAGCCTTTAGCTGGCGTAGGAGTTGCTGCCTATCCCGACCTAGTCCGGCGCCATCTGCAATTTTGTTGTCAGACTTATATACACGCCGCACTCTACATGATACTTCTCAATTGAGGTCTTCTTGGGCTCCCCGGCTGCGGCTAGTGCGGCCTTAAGTTGGGCCTTGCACTCTTCCAGCTCCTGGGATAGTAGGGTATTCTTCTCTGTAAGAACCTGCATAAACAAATGATCCTTAAATCAGTTATTCTAACTGTTCCAAGTCTCGGGGTGAGGGAGTCCTGGATTAGGGGGTGTTCGGGTAGCCGGACTATACCTTCAGCCGGACTCCTGGACTATGAAGATACAAGATTGAAGACTTCGTCCCGTGTCCGGATGGGACTTTCCTTGGCGTGGAAGGCAAGCTAGGCGATGCGGATACTCAAGATCTCCTACCGTTGTAACCGACTCTGTGTAACCCTAACCCTATCCGGTGTCTATATAAACCGGAGGGTTGTAGTCCGTAGGACGAACCATCATCATACACAATCATACCTTAGGCTAGCTTCTAGGGTTTAGCCTCCTTGATCTCGTGGTAGATGTACTCTTGTACTACCCATATCATCAACATTAATCAAGCAGGAGTAGGGTATTACCTCCATCGAGAGGGCCCGAACCTGGGAAATAACATCGTGTCCCTTGTCTCCTGTTACCATCCGGCCTTGACGCACAGTTCGGGACCCCCTACCCGAGATCCACCGGTTTTGACACCGACATTGGTGCTTTCATTGAGAGTTCCTCTGTGTCATCGCCTTTAGGCCCGATGGCTCCTCTGATCATCAACAACGACGAGGTCCAGGGTGAGACTTTTCCCCCCGGATAGATCTTCATTTTCGGTGGCTTCGCTCTGCGGGCCAATTCGCTTGGTCATCTGGAGCAGATCGAAAGCTACGCCCCTGGCCATCAAGTCAGGTTTGGAAGCTTAAACTACACGGCTGATATCCGCGGAGACTTGATCTTCGAGGGGTTCGAGCCACAGCCAAGCGCGGCGCACTACCTCGAGGGGCATGATCTAGCTCTGCCCCCGAACAGTGTCCTGGAGGCCGCATACGCACCAGTTCCGACCCTTAACTCGGAGCCCATTGCGCCAAGCGAGGATGAACGGTTGGACGTCACCTCGGGGGCTGCAATCTCAAAGGCGATCGAGCCGAACGCCAGCCCCGCACTCCGCGTGACCCATGACCCCGAGGGTCCGGACTCCTCCCCGGACTCTGAACCCCCGCGCCCCTGCCAGTCGAACCCGATTGGGCGCCGATAATGGAGTTCACCGCCGCGGACATCTTTCAGCACTCGCCTTTTGGCGACATCCTGAATTCTCTCAAGTCCCTCTCTTTATCAGGAGAGCCCTGGCCGGACTACGGTCAGCGAGGATGGGATACGGACGATGAAGAAATTCAAAGCCCACCCACCACCCACTTGGTAGCCACTGTCGACGATTTAACCGACATGCTTGACTTCGGCTCCAAAGACTTCGACGGTATGGACGATGAGGTAGGAGACGAACAAGAACCAACACCTGTAGGGCGCTGGACGGCCACCTCGTCATATGACGTATATATGGTGGATACTCCAAAAGATGGAGATGGTGATGGAACAGCGGGGGATGACACCTCCAAGAAACAACCAAAGCGCCGGCGTCAGCAGCGCCGCTCTAAATCCCACCAAAGCAAAAACGGTGATTCCGGCACCGGAGATAATAGTACCCTGGATAGCGCCGAAGAACACCCTCCCCAGCAAGATTCGGCGCAGGAAGATGGAGAAGCCAGCCCTCATGAGAGAGCGGCAGACCGAGAGGTTGAGGACGATAACTATATGCCTCCCTCCGAAGACGAGGCTAGCCTCGATGACGGCGAATTCGTCGTACCATCAGACCCCGCCGGACAAGAGCGTTTCAAACACATGCTCTTAGCCACGGCGAACAACCTCAAGAAAAAGCAGCAACAACTTAGAGCTGATCAAGATCTGCTAGCTGATAGATGGACTGAAGTCCTTGCGGCTGAAGAGTATGAACTCGAACGCCCCTCCAAGAGCTACCCAAAGCGCAGGCCGCTACCCCGATCAGAGGAGGAAGCGCCTACATCACCAGCGCACGACATGGCAGACCGCCCACCTCGCGGCCGCGATAGAGAGGCCTCTCGGCCCTCCACACAAGCCATGCCCCGACGCCGCTCAACTAAGGCACGAGAAAACGCGCCAGACCTGCGAGATGTACTGGAGTATAAGGCAAGGCAAACAAGATCGATCTACGGATCGCGCAGGCGCCCTACGACACGTGACGATGATCTTCACTCCGGATACAACAAATCCGGCAGGGCCGAACACAACAGACATAGCTCCTCTGAGCTGCGTCGTGACATAGCCCAATACAGGGGCACCGCACACCCACTATGCTTCATAGATGAAGTAATGGATCATAAAATCCCAGAGGGTTTCAAACCCGTAAACATCGAATCATACGATGGAACAACAGATCCGGCGGTATGGATCGAGGATTATCTCCTTCACATCCACATGGCACGTGGCGATGATCTACACGCCATCAAATACCTCCCGCTCAAACTCAAAGGACCGGCCCGGCATTGGCTTAACAGCCTGCCAGCAGACTCAATCGGTTCTTGGGAGGACCTGGAAGCCGCATTCCTCGACAACTTCTAGGGCACTTATGTGCGACCACCAGATGCCGATGACCTAAGCCACATAATTCAGCAGCCAGAGGAATCGGCCAGGCAATTCTGGACACGGTTCCTAACAAAGAAAAACCAGATAGTCGACTGTCTGGATGCAAAGGCCCTAGCAGCCTTCAAGCATAACATCCGCGACGAGTGGCTTGCCTGGCACCTGGGACAGGAAAAGCTGAAATCTATGGCAGCCCTCACGACACTCATGACCCGCTTTTGCGCGGGTGAAGATAGCTGGCTAGCTCGCAGCAACAACTTATCAAAGAACCCTGGTAATTCGGTTACCAAGGACAAAAGTGGCAGGACACGTTGAAAGAAGCAAAAGCGCCGTGTTAGCAGCGACAACAATGAAGATACGGCAGTCAATGCCGGATTCAGAGGCTATAAATCCGGTCAGCGGAAAAAGCCATTTAAAAAGAATATTCAGGGCCCGTCCAGTTTGGACCGAATACTCGACCGCTTGTGCCAGATCCATGGCACCCCCGAAAGGCCAACCAACCACACTAACAGGGATTATTGGGTGTTCAAGCAGGCAGGCAAGTTAAGAGCCGAAAACAAAGACAAGGGGCTACATAGCGACGACGAGGAGGAGCCCAGGCCGCCGAACAACAATGGACAGAAGGGGTTTCCCCCACAAGTGTGGATGGTGAACATGATATACGCAACCCACATTCCCAAGAGGGAACGAAAGCGTGCGCTACGGGACGTATACACGATGGAGCGAGTCGCCCCAAAGTTCAACCCATGGTCCTCCTGCCCGATCACTTTTGATTGAAGGGACCACCCCACTAGCATCCGTCATGGCGGCTTTGCCGCATTGGTTCTCGACCCAATCATCGACGACTTTCACCTCACAAGAGTCCTCATGGACGACGGCAGTAGCCTGAACCTGCTTTACCAGGATATAGTGCGGAAAATGGGCATAGATCCCTCAAGGATTAAGCCCACAAAAACGACCTTTAAAGGCGTTATACCAGGTGTAGAAGCCAACTGTACAGGCTCCGTAACACTTGATGTGGTCTTCGGATCTCTGGATAACTTCCGAAGCGAAGAGTTAATCTTCAACATAGTCCCGTTTCGCAGTGGCTATCATGCCCTGCTCGGAAGAACCGCATTCACAAAGTTCAATGCGGTGCCGCACTACGCATATCTCAAGCTCAAGATGCCAGGCCCTCGAGGAGTAATCACGGTCAACGGAAACACCAAACGCTCCCTCCGTACGGAGGAGCACACGGCAGCTCTCGCAGCGGAAGTACAAAGCAGCCTTTTTAGGCAACTCTCCAGTCCGGCCGTTAAAAAGCCAGACACTGCCAAGCGCGCCCGGAGTAACCTACAACAAGACCGCCTGGCATGTTCTGAGCAGGCGTAGCAATGTGGCCCCAACCCCAGCCATCGCGACATAGCGAAGCTAGTACCTCACGTACATAATTACGCCCTTGAAATACCATGGGCACAGGGGAAGGGGCACAGTAACGGCATGCCCAAAATACGGCTTAAAACGTACTAGGGGCTGTCGGATTCTTTTTTTTTACTTTCAGGACTCCACACTTCGGACGACCTGTTCGGCAATTCGACTGCCGCACAAACGATGCAAGATCCAGGGAAGCAGACAAAGCTATGCCGCATTATGGAACTCCCAGGTGGTCTCTATTACGAGCGGTATATCTGTTTCGAACACAATTCCGCGGCCTGCCCCTGGTCAGGACATGTTAAATAGTCTAATATATTTTTGCTTATCGCACTATTTGTATCGTTCGGCTTTGATAAATAGCCCCTTTATAAACAATGCATAGCTTTTTGTCTATTTTTTGCATTATCCTCTTTTAATATATATGTTTATTAAATAACATGATCGCACCCGTACACCATGGTACGGCAAACACGCCAGGGGCTTCAGTACCCTTCGATCTGGTGTGAGAAGTCCGTACACTTTCACAAGTGCGGCACCCCGAACTTATAGCACTATATGCATCGGCTCCGAATCATGATTTGGGTCAATACTTGGGTTTGCCCGGCTCCTATGTTTTGGTGCCTTACGTTCCGCTATATCGTCTAAGGTAGCACTAGAAGAACCACTGCGATTGTGCCCCGGTTCAGCTGGGTTAAGCACCTCAGTGGAGAAAGCTAAAACTGACTGTCATGATAAGGCGAGAGACCGGTCCTGTTCGAGAGGTTTCTCTAGTCCCTAAAGACTTATGCCGCTTCGAGCGAGGAGCTGGCTTTGTCCGGCCAAAGGCGTGGATAGCACCCCAAATTCGGTCTTCCGAACTAGGGGCTTCGCCGAAATTTAAAATTATAAAGTTCTATGGCTAAGTGAGAGTGTTCAAGCATTATAGTCCGATTGCCTGGTTCGTTGTGCTGAGCACCTCCCTCAAAGGACCCAACCATGGGAAAAAGAGCGCTCAGGTTTATCCCGAACACCCCAGCACTAGTGGCATGGGGGCAGAAGCCGACGACTGGCCATCTCTCAATTTTTGATAAACGGCCGCACAGAAAATAATATTTTAAATTCAATAAGCATTGCTTAGCGCATATGAACAAGTTTTCAGCGCACAGGATAAACACGAGCGAGTTCATTCAAAAATTACATCTTTGGTACATTCATCCGCAATAAAGCAGGCACCTGCAAGAACATCCTTGTAGTAGTTCTCGGGCTTGCGATGCTCCTTCCCCTGCGGCGGCCCGTCCTTCACCAGCTTCTCACCGTCAAGCTTACCCCAGTGCACCTTTGCACGAGCAAGGGCCCTCCGGGCACCTTCGATGCAGACGGAACGCTTGATGACCTCAAGCCTTGGACAGGCCTCCACCAGCCGCCGCACCAGCCCGAAGTAGCTCCCAGGCAGGGCCTCTCCGGGCCACAACCGAACTATGAAGCACTTCATGGCTTGTTCGGCCGCCTTGTGGAGCTCGACCAGCTGTTTCAGCTGGTCGCTCAAGAGCACAGGGTGTCCGGCCTCAGAATACTGAGACCAGAACACACTCTTCGTCGAGCTGCCCTCTTCAACTCGGTAGAATGCGGCGGCGTAGGATACGCTGCAGGGAAGATCTGCGAACGCCCCTGGAGAACTCCGGATTCGGGTAAGTGACAAGTAGTTTACTTTTATATTTCTACTTTGCATTAAGAATGCCTTACCCGTTGCTATCTTTTTCATCTCCTCCAACTCTTGGAGGGCCTTTTGGGCTTCGGCCTTGGCACCCTTGGCGGTCTCAAGGGCTGACGCGAGCTCGGATGCTTGCGCCTTTGACTCAAGCTCCAAGCTCTCATGTTTTTTCATGAGAGCCTGCAGCTCTTGCTGCACCTCGCCAACCTGAGCCCCAAGTCTTTCTCGCTCGATGCGCTCCTCGGCCGTTTTCTTTTTGGCCTCAGATAGCGCTTGCTTGAGGGTCGCCACCTTAGTTGTGGCCCCTACAATAAGCAGTACGATCCTGTTATTCTTTGCAATCACGCCTCTCTATAGGCACCTTTTTCTGTAGGGTATTTCTTACCTTCTTTTTCCTCGAGCTACCGTTTGGCAATCCGCCCGAGGTCCTTTTTTAGGACATCCACCTGTGCAGTCAGTGCGGCGGTGGATAGCAGCGAAGCCTGCATACGCATATTGACTCTTTATTGTTAGACTCCTGCGAAAATTAATAGATCCTCTATTCGGCTTTTCTTTCCGAACGCCAAACAGAGCAACAGGGGCTACTGTCTATGCGGTAATATTTTGACATATTTTTACTTACCTCCAAGCTTGTCAGAAGGCTAGCGCAAGCTTCAGTCAGTCCGCTCTTGGCAGACTGAACCTTTTGGATCACCGTACTCATAATAGTACGGTGCCCCTTGTCGTTGGAGGCGCCGTCAAGCACCTCCAGCAGATGGTCCAGCGACTCCGGTTGGACGGAGGTCGCTGGCTTAGAAGGATTGCTCCTTTTGGAAGGAGTTCGCCTACCGCGGCTCGGAACTGTTGAAGATTCCGGTGCGGTGTCCGGCACAAAGCCGGACTTGGAGCCCTGGGGGGTCTTGTCCCCTTCACTCCTGGAGTCCGGGAGGTTGCCTTGCGGCTCCTCCAGGACCACCTCTTCCTGCCCCAGAGCTTGTCGCGACGCCACTTCGGCGTCATCTGTGGTGCGGGGGGAGATAGCGGGCAGAACGGAGTTCACGTCCGATGAGTCCAGGGAGCCGCCCGACGATTCGTTGTATTCGGCCTCGGGCGGGCTGCATATTCACATTCGACATTAAGGAAAGCTGCGCAACAAAGGAACATCTTGAGTTACTCTGATGTCCGAACTTACGATTTCGCCGGACGCTTGGCCCTATTCGGCCACTCCTCTCCGCTCTCTTCGGCGTCATGGGAGTAGTCCGGCGGAGGGGTCTTCCTTTTCCTAGACCCCTCGGCCTCCCCTGAGGGGGCGGCCTTCTTCTTCTCTTCTCCCTCCGCTGGGGGGGGGGAGAGCTTTCTTCTTCCTCCTCCTCGTTTTCACGAGAGGAGGGCGTCTCGGACTCGTCAGATGACGAGTCCGACACCACCAAGTTACGGGCACTCTTTCGAGTCCCGGTGGTCTTCTTCTTCTTGACCTTCTTCTCCGGCACCACATAAGGTGCCGGAGCCAACATCTTCACTAGGAGAGCTGGGGATGGGTCTTCGGTCAAGGGAGCCGGACAGTTAATTGGTCCGGATATCGCCTGCCAAGCCTGTCAAAGGTAAGGGAGTTTAGATCCCGCATAGAGTTAATCTATGAAAAAGAGCTTAATAATCCTGTCAAAGGCATAGATAGCTTACCTCGCTAGCACGACGCTGCGTGCTGTATCTGCGGTCCTCGGAAGCGGATGCGGGGGCCTCAGCGGCTTTGATTAGCACCTTCCAAACATCTTCATACGACATGTCGAAGAGCCTGTTGAGGGTTCGGTGCTGCGCCGGGTCGAACTCCCACAAATTGAAATCCCGTTGTTGGCACGGGAGGATCAGACGAACGAGCATGACCTGGACTATATTGACAAGCCGGATTGGCTTGTTTACCAGGGACTGGATGCAGGTCTTCAGTCCGGTCACCTCTTCCTCGTTGCCCCACGACAATCCCGTCTCTTTCCAGGACATAAGCCGCGTGGGGGGTCCGGATCGCGTGGCTCGGTGATGTAAAACCACCCGGCTTGCCACCCCTTTAGGGTCTCCACAAAGCAGCCCTCGAACCAGAGGACGTTGGCTATCTTGCCAGCCATAGCGCCTCCGCACTCCGCCTGGCTGCCGCGCACCACCTTGGGCTTGACGTTGAAGGTCTTGAGCCAAAGGCCGAAATGGGGGCGGACGCGGAGGAAGGCCTCACACACGACGATAAACGCCGAGATGTTGAGGATGAAGTTCGGGGCCAGATCGTGCAAATCTAGGCCGTAGTAGAACATGAGTCCCCGGACGAATGGGTGAAGTGGAAAACCCAGTCCGCGGAGGAAGTGGGGAAGGAAAACTACCCTCTCATGGGGCCTTGGGGTGGGGAGAAGCTTCCCCTTCTCAGGAAGCCGGTGCGGGATGTCCTTGGACAGGTATCCGGCCTTCCTTAGCTTTTTTACTTGAACCTCCATGACGGAGGAGACCATCCACTTGCCTCCTGCTCTGGACATTGCTGGAGAAGGTTGAGGTGGGAAGAGCGGGCTTGGGCGCTGGAGCTTGAGTGCGCAAGAGATGGATTGGCAAAGGAGGAAGAAGGCGTAGGTAAAAAGGTGGATCCTTATCCCCTTATATGGGCGGATGCGGTTATGCGTCCCCACCTACCTAATAAAACTCGCTTGCCTCCCAAGCGCCATGGTAGATGGCGCGGTTGGGTTACCCACATCCGTATTGATGAGAATCCTGTTAAAAGGGGAACACGATCTCTGCTTTGACAAGACGTGCCAAGGAAACCGCCTCGCAAGACGTGCTGAGGGTGAAAAAGTAAAGACGATTCGTAAAAGGACTTGGCCGTAGTGTGATGACGCACTGCAGAATACGTCGGCAGATTTGATTTGTGTTAATATTATTCTCTCTATGGCAATATGTGGAAACTTATTTTGCAGAGCCGGACACTATTCTTGGTGTCTACAATCTTCTATGAAGGAATTGGAGGAGGAACCCGCCTTGCAATGCCGAAGACAATCTGCGCGTCGGACTCGTCGTCATTGAAGCCTGGTTCAGGGGCTACTGAGGGAGTCCTGGATTAGGGGGTGTTCGGGTAGCCGTACTATACCTTCAGCCGGACTCCTGGACTATGAAGATACAAGATTGAAGACTTCGTCCCGTGTCCAGATGGGACTTTCCTTGGCGTGGAAGGCAAGCTAGGCGATGCGGATACTCAAGACCTCCTACCATTGTAACCGACTCTGTGTAACCCTAACCCTATCCGGTGTCTATATAAACCGGAGGGTTGTAGTCCGTAGGACGAACCATCATCATACACAATCATACCTTAGGCTAGCTTCTAGGGTTTAGCCTCCTTGATCTCGTGGTAGATCTACTCTTGTACTACCCATATCATCAACATTAATCAAGCAGGAGTAGGGTATTACCTCCATCGAGAGGGCCCGAACCTGGGAAATAACATCGTGTCCCTTGTCTCCTGTTACCATCCGGCCTTGACGCACAGTTCGGGACCCCCTACCCGAGATCCGCCGGTTTTGACACCGACACAGGGGCTACTGGTATATATATAATCACTTTTCTTACCCGTATGTCCTTTACATACTGCTCCGCGGCTCTGGTTAGACCATCTTGAGCGACACGGAGATATGCGTCTCCCGAGTTAAAGGCCTCCAATGCCTCACGGGATAGAGAAGCGTCGCGAAGAGTTGTTCGGCGACGCATGTGGTTCATGGCACTCTCCACCTCGGAATTGGTGGCGGACAGCCTGTCCACATCCTCTGTCGAAGGAACATCTGATGCACGCCTCATGTTCGCCTCTGCTTCTGGACCTGGCTTTGGAGCCTAGCTAGTGGAGGCGCGATTGGCAACCTCTCCGGATATAGTCCGGCGGCCCTCTTCTTCGTAAAAAGAACATGGGCCTTAATATGCGTTGTAAGGACAATACATTGGTATAAAAACGGCGCGCCTTACTGCTGCGCCGGTGTCTCGATCCGGAATGCGGGTCTTTTCGGCCTGCCCACCCTCGCGGTCCCTTGTTGGCTAGTCGCCGCAGGTTCGGCGTTCTGCCTTGGGATCCTCCCCTGCGCAACACCATTGATATACGATGGTCAAAAATAAGCACGGACGGATCATTTTCGAGATATTGGGACTTTAGTCTAAAATACCTGCGAGGCAGGGATCAGTCTAGGATAATCAGCCGTCATGGCCACCAAGGCATTGTCGACGCTCAGTTGGTAGAATAATCCTTTGAGCAGCTCCACAGATATGTCCGGATCCTCTTGGGAGGCCGGGTCGAGGTACCGTTCTGGATCCTCGGGTTGTGGAGGAGGGCTGTTTATCTCCTTTACGGCCTGGCGCAGTTCCTGCGTCAAAATTACAAAATGAGATACCTAACTATGGGGATATGGATCGGATGGGCAGAGAAAAAGAAAGTGTCCGCTTACCCAGCTTGGTGGGTTGTACATAGAAAATCTGCCCAACGGATTGACACGGAGAAATTCCTCCTCTTCTCCCTTGTATAAAGAGGACAAGATCTTTGTTAGAGCGTCAATCGATTCCGGCCCTTTACGGCCGCAGCGGGTAGCATCATCCTCCCCGTTGAAATCCCACATGGGGTGGCCTCTATACTGAAGCGGCTGCACCCCCCGCATAATGCATGTGGCCATGACCTCGATCATGGTCAGTCCAGAATGAGCCAATAACCTTATCCGACCCATCAGATAAAGGACGTCCTTGTCATTCTCCTTCTGAGGGCTCCGCGGGCACCAACTTAGGCGCTTCTTTAAGGGGGCATTATCGAACTCAGGGAGACCGATCCGAATAGGATCCGGTAGGGGGACATCTTCTATATAAAACCATTCTGAAGGCCAGTCTTTGGGCACCTTCTTTGGGGTTCCGGATAGATATCCAGACCCGGCGATGCGCCATACTTTGGCTCCGCCCACTTGATATATCGACCCCTTCTGAGAACGGGGCACGAGGCAGAACAGCTTCTTCCATAGCGCGAAATGAGCCTCGCAGCCCAAGAACAGCTCGCAAAGGGCTACGAACCCCGCGATATGCAATATGGAGGTAGGCGTAAGGTTGTGCAGCTGGAGGCCGTAGAACTCCAGAAGCCTCCGGAGAAACAGATGAATTGGGAATCCGAGCCCTCTTATCAAGTAAGAGATAAGGCATACCCGCTCTCCTTTGTAGGGATTGGGGACGCTCTCCGCTTGCTTTCCGCCATTATAGGTGGCGAGCCCGGCTCGAACTAGGATCATGTAGGCCGGGGGGAGAAAACCCTTGGTCTGCAGCGTCACTAGCTCGCTGTGTGGGATGGAACATCTCTCCCAATCCCTGGGCTGAGGACTAGGAAGGCAAGAGGAGGAGCCGTGACGACTAGCCGTGATGGATTGGATCTCTGTCGAAAACGCTCTGATGAACACTCGCGAAGAGGAGATGGAGTGATTCGGATCTAAATCCTCGTCCCTTTAATAGGCAGCTCATTTTCGCAGCTAGGGGGTAAATACAAAAACACCCTGGCTTTTCGCATTCATTTGACACGTGGAAGAAGATCATTATTGGGCGTGGAAGCCAAGAAGCACAATATTCACAAGAAGACGAACACTATTCAACAAGTACACGGAATTTGGAGAAGAACCCACCTTGGAATGCCGAAGACAACTTGCGCGCCAGACTCGTCGTCATTGAAGCCTGGTTCGGGGGCTACTGAGGGAGTCCTGGATTAGGGGGTGTCCGGATAGCCGGACTATGACCAATGGCCGGACTCTTGGACTATGAAGATACAAGATTGAAGACTTCGTCCCGTGTCCGGATGGGACTTTCCTTGGCGTGGAAGGCAAGCTTGGCGGTATGGATATGTAGATCTCCTTCCGTTGTAATCGACTCTGTGTAACCCTAACCCTCTTTGGTGTCTATATAAACCGGAGGGTTTTAGTCCGTAGGACGAACAACAATCATATCATAGGCTAGCTTCTAGGGTTTAGCCTCTCTAATCTTGTGGTAGATCTACTCTTGTACTACCCATATCATCAATATTAATCAAGCAGGAGTAGGGTTTTACCTCCATCGAGAGGGCCCGAACCTGGGTAAAAACATCCTGTCCCTTGTCTCCTGCTACCATCCGCCTAGACGCACAGTTCGGGACCCCCTACCCGAGATCCGCCGGTTTTGACACCGACAATAGGCATCACGTCCGAGACAAGTAGACCGACTACTGCCTGCATCTACTACTATTACTCCACTCATCGACCGCTATCCAGCATGCATCTAGAGTATTAAGTTCAAGAAAACAGAGTAACGCCTTAAGCAAGATGACATGATGTAGAGGGATAAATTCATGCGATATGATAAAAACCCCATCTTGTTATCCTCGATGGCAACAATACAATACATGCCTTGCTGCCCCTACTGTCATTGGGAAATGACACCGCAAGATTGAACCCAAAGCTAAGCACTTCTCCCATTGCAAGAAGAACCAATCTAGTAGGCCAAACCAAACTGATAATTCGAAGAGACTTGCAAAGATAACCAATCATACATAAAAGAATCCAGAGAAGATTTAAATATTGTTCATAGATAATCTTGATCATAAACCCACAATTCATTGGCCTCAACAAACACACCGGAAAAAGAAGATTACATCGAATAGATCTCCACGAGAGAGGGGGAGAACATTGTATTGAGATCCAAAAAGAGAGAAGAAGCCATCTAGCTACTAACTATGGACCCGAAGGTCTGAGGTAAACTACTCACACTTCATCGGAGGGGCTATGGTGACGATGTAGAAGCCCTCCGTGGTGGATTGCCCTTCCGGCGGAGCTCCGGAACAGGCCCCAAGATGAGATCTCGTGGGTACTGAAGGTTGCGGCGGTGGAATTAGGTTTTTGGCTCCGTATCTGATCGTTTGGGGGTACGTAGGTATATATAGGAGGAAGGAGTACGTCGGTGGAGCAAAGGGGGGCCCACGAGGCAAGGGGGCTCGCCCCGGGGGGCGCCCTCCACCCTCGTGGCCGCCTCTTTTCTTTCTTGACGGAGGGTCCAAGTCTCCTGGATCATATTCGGTGAGGAAATCATGTTCCCGAAGGTTTCATTCCGTTTGGACTCCGTATGATATTCCGTTTCTTCGAAACACTGAAATAGGTAAAAAACAGCAATTTTGGGCTGGGCCTTCGGTTAATAGTTTAGTCCCAAGAGTAATATAAAAGTGGAAAATAACGCCCAATATGGCCCAAAACAGTAGATAATATAGCATGGATCAATCAAAAATTATAGATACGTTGGAGACGTATCAGGCATCCCCAAGCTTAATTCCTGCTCATCCTCGAGTAGGTAAATGATAAAAAAGAATTTTTGATGCGGAGTGCTACTTGGCATAATTTCAATGTAACTCTTCTTAATTGTGGTATGAATATTCAGATCCGAAAGATTGAAGACAAAAGTTCATATTGACATAAAATAATAATACTTCAAGCATACTAACAAAGCAATTATGTCTTCTCAAAATAACATGGCCAAAGAAAGTTATCCCTACAAAATCATATAGTCTGGCTATGCTCTATCTTCACCACACAAAGTATTTAAATCATGCACAACCCCGATGACAAGCCAAGCAATTGTTTCATACTTTTGACATTCTCAAAACTTTTTCAATATTCACGCAATACATGAGCGTGAGCCATGGATATAACACTATATGTGGAATAGAATGGTGGTTGTGGAGAAGACAAAAAGAGGGAAGATAGTCTCACATCAACTAGGCGTATCAACGGGCTATGGAGATGCCCATCAATAGATATCAATGTGAGTGAGTATGGATTGCCATGCAACGGATGCACTAGAGCTATAAGTATATGAAAGCTCAACTAAAGAAACTAACTGGGTGTGCATCCAACTCGCTTGCTCACGAAGACCTAGGGCATTTTGAGGAAGCCCATCATTGGAATATACAAGCCAAGTTCTATAATGAAAAATTCCCACTAGTATATGAAAGTGACAAAATGAGAGACTCTCTATCATGAAGATCATGGTGCTACTTTGAAGCACAAGTGTGGTAAAAGGATAGTAACATTGTCCCTTCTCTCTTTTTCTCTCATTTTTTTATTTGGCATTTTCTCTTTTTTTATGGCCTCTTTTTTTTCGTCCGGAGTCTCATCCCGACTTGTGGGGGAATCATAGTCTCCATCATCCTTTCCTCACTTGGGACAATGCTCTAAAAATGATGATTATCACACTTTTATTTTTCTTACAACTCAACATTTACAACTCGATACTTAGAACAAAATATGACTCTATATGAATGCCTCCGGCGGTGTATCGGGATATGCAATGAATCAAGAGTGACATGTATGAAAGAATTATGAATGGTGGCTTTGCCACAAATACGATGTCAACTACATGATCATGCTAGCAATATGACAATGATGGAGCATGTCATAATAAATGCAACGGTGGAAAGTTGCATGGCAATATATCTCGGAATGGCTATGGAAATGCCATGATTTGTAGGTATGGTGGCTGTTTTGAGGAAGGTATATGGTGGGTGTATATACCGGCGAAAAGTGCACGGTATTTAGAGAGGCTAGCAATGGTGGAAAGATGGGAAAAAGTGCGTATAATCCATGGACTCAAAATTAGTCATAAAGAACTCATATACTTATTGCAAAAATCTAGAAGTTATCAAAGCAAAGTATTACGCGCATGCTCCTAGGGGATAGATTGGTAGGAAAAGACCATCGCTCGTCCCCGACCGCCACTCATAAGGAAGACAATCAATAAATAAATCATGCTCTGACTTCATCACATAACGGTTCACCATACATGCATGCTACGGGAATCACAAACTTAAACACATGTATTTCTCAAATTCAAAACTACTCAACTAGCATGACTCTAATATCACCATCTTCATATCTCAAAACAATTATCAAGCATCAAACTTTTCTTAGTATTCAACGCACTCAAAAGAAAGTTTTACAAATCTTGAATACCAAGCATATTATTATTATTAAGCAAATTACCATGCTATTTAAGACTCTAAAAATTAGCTAAGTGAAGCATGAGAGATCAATAGTTTCAATAAAACAAATCCACCACCGTGCTCTAAAAGATATAAGTGAGGCACTAGGGCAAAACTATAAAGCTCAAAAGATATAAGTGAAGCACATAGAGTATTCTATCAAATTCCAATTCATGTATGGCTCTCTCAAAAGGTGTGTATAGCAAGGATGATTGTGGTAAACTAAAAGGCAAAGACTCAAATCATACAAGACGCTCGAAGCAAAACACATATCATGTGGTGAATAAAAATATAGCTCCAAGTAAAATTACCGATGGAAGTAGACGAAAGAGGGGATGCCTTTCGGGGCATCCCCAAGCTTTGAATTTTTGGTGTCCTTGGATTATCTTGGGGGCGCCATGGGCATCCCCAAGCTTAGGCTCTTGCCACTCCTTGTTCCATAATCCATCAAAAGATTTCACCCAAAACTTGAAAACTTCACAACACAAAACTCAACAGAAATCTCGTGAGCTCTGTTAGCGAAAGAAAACAAAAGACCACTTCAAGGTACTGTAATGAACTCATTATTTATTTATATTGGTGTTAGACCTAATGTATTCCAACTTCTCTATGGTTTATAAACTATTTTACTAGCCATAGACTCATCAAAATAAGCAAACAACACACGAAAAACAGAATCTGTCAAAAACAGAACAGTCTGTGGTAATCTGTAACTAACGCAAACTTCTGGAACTCCAAAACATCAGGCAAAATGGGAAGACTTAGGCAATTTGTTTATTGATCAGCAGCAATTGGAATAACTATTTTATCATGTTCTGGTGATTTATAACAATTTTTTTTGTGAACAGAAAGTTTCTGGAAATTACAGCAAGACCAAATAAGTATCATCCAAGAAGATCCTATAGGTTTAACTTGGCACAAACACTAATTAAAACATAAAACCACATCTAAACAGAAGGTAGATGGATTATTTATTCCTAAACAGAAGCAAGAAGGAAAATAAAATAAAATAAAATAGGGTTGCCTCCCAACAAGCGCTATCGTTTAACGCCCTTAGCTAGGCATAAAAGCAAGGATAGATCTAGGTATTGCCATCTTTGGTAGGCAATCCATAAGTGGCTCTCATGATAGATTCATATGGTAATTTTATTTTCTTCCTAGGGAAGTGTTTTATTCCCTTCTTTAATGGAAATTGGAATCTAATATTCCCTTCCTTCATATCAATAATTGCACCAATTGTTCTAAGGAAAGGTGTACCAAGAATAATAGGACAAGAAGGATATCAATCTATATCAAGAACGATAAAATCTACGGGCACATAATTCCTATTTGCAACAATAAGAATATCATTAATTCTTCCCATAGGTTTCTTAATAGTGGAATCCGCAAGGTGCAAGTTTAGAGAGCAATCATCAAAATCGCGAAAATCTAGCAAATCACACAAAGTTTTGGGAATAGTGGAAACACTAGCACCCAAATCACATAAGGCATAAAATTCATGATCCTTAATCTTAATTTTAATAGTTGGTTCCCACTCATCGTTTTCTAGGGATAGAAACTTCCAATTCAAGTTTTTCTTCATAAGATTGCATCAAGGCATCAATGGTATGTTTTGTAAAATCTTTATTTTGACTATAAGCATGAGGAGAATTTAGCACGGATTGCAACAAGGAAATACAATCAATTAAAGAGCAGCTTTCATAACTAAATTCCTTGAAATCCAAAATAGTGGGTTTAGCAACATCTAAGGTTTTATTCTTTTCAATCCCACTTTTATCAATTTCATCATCAAGATCTAAAAACTCCGAATTTTTGGAACGCCTTCTAGGTAAAGGTGGATCATATTCAGTCTCATCAAGATTCATATTGCAAAACAAAGATTTAATAGGGGACACATCAATAACTTTTAGATCTTCATCTTTATTTTCATAGGGATCCGGTTTAGCAGCCATCTTAGTGACTAAGGTAGCTTGCTTATCCGAAATCTCGGCAGTCAACTTTTCAAGATGAGCAATTTGAGATCTTATACCATCAAATTGTTTAGACATATCATCGAGCTCTTTATTCATATAGCTCATAAAACTTTTTTGTTCCTTAAGCTCGTTTTTGAAGAAATTATTATGCTCAAATTGCAAAACCATAAAACTCCTGACGTTGCTCTCGATCTCTTCTAACCTTTTAAGGTGAAGATCACCAAATCTAGGTAGAGCCATTGAGATAAACAAGCAATCCAACACACAGGCAAACAAAAAGCAAGCGAGAAAAAGGCAAACGAAAAAGAGAGGGCGAATAAAATGGCAAGGGTGAAGTGGGGGAGAGGAAAATGAGAGGCAAATGGAAAATAATGTAATGCGAGAGATAAGGGATTGTGATGGGTACTTGGTATGTTGAATTTTGCGTAGACTCCCCGGCAACAGCGCCAGAAATCTTCCTGCTACCTCTTGAGCACTGCGTTGGATTTCCTTGAAGAGGAAAGGGTGATGCAGCAGAGTAGAGTAAGTATTTCCCTCAGTTTTTGAGAACCAAGGTATCAATCCACTAGGAGGCTACACGCAAGTCCCTCATACCTATACAAAACAAATAGCTCCATGCAACCAACGCGATTAGGGGTTGTCAATCCCTTCACGGTCACTTACGAGAGTGAGGTCTGATAGAGATGATAGATAATATTTTTGGTATTTTTGGTATAAAGATGCAAAGTAAAATAAAAGGCAAAGTAAAAAGCAAAGCAATAATAAAGTGATGGAAGATGGATATGATGAGAATAGACCCGGGGGCCATAGATTTCACTAGTGGCTTCTCTCAAGAGCATAAGTATTCTATGGTGGGTAAACAAATTACTGTTGAGCAATTGACAGAATAGAGCATAGTTATGAGAATATCTAGGTATGATCATGTATATAGGCATCACGTCCGAGACAAGTAGACCGACTCCTGCCTGCATCTACTACTATTACTCCACTCATCGACCGCTATCCAGCATGCATCTAGAGTATTAAGTTCAAGAAAACAGAGTAACACCTTAAGCAACATGACATGATGTAGAGGGATAAATTCATGCAATATGATAAAAACCCCATCTTGTTATCCTCGATGGCAACAATACAATACATGCCTTGCTGCCCCTACTGTCATTGGGAAAGGACACCGCAAGATTGAACCCAAAGCTAAGCACTTCTCAAATTGCAAGAAGAACCAATCTAGTAGGCCAAACCAAACTGATAATTCGAAGAGACTTGCAAAGATAACCAATCATACATAAAAGAATTCAGAGAAGATTCAAATATTGTTCATAGATAATCTAGATCATAAACCCACAATTCATCGGTCTCAACAAACCACCGCAAAAACAAGATTACATCGAATAGATCTCCACGAGAGAGGGGGAGAACATTGTATTGAGATCCAAAAAGAGAGAAGAAGCCATCTAGCTACTAACTATGGACCCGAAGGTCTGAGGTAAACTACTCACACTTCATCAGAGGGGCTATGGTGATGATGTAGAAGCCCTCCGTAGTGGATTCCCCTTCCGGCGGAGCTCCGGAACAGGCCCCAAGATGGGATCTCGTGGGTACATAAGGTTGCGGCGGTGGAATTAGGTTTTTGGCTCCGTATCTGATCGTTTGGGGGTACGTAGGTATATATAGGAGGAAGGTGTACGTCGGTGGAGCAAAGGGGGGGCATGAGGCAGGGGGCTCGCCCTAGGGGGGCGCCCTCCACCCTCGTGGCCGCCTCTTTTCTTTCTTGACGGAGGGTCCAAGTCTCCCGGATCATATTCGGTGAGAAAATCACGTTCCCAAAGGTTTCATTCCGTTTGGACTCCGTTTGATATTCCGTTTCTTCAAAACACTAAAATAGGCAAAAAAACAGCAATTCTAGGCTGGGCCTCCGGTTAATAGGTTAGTCCCAAAAGTAATATAAAAGTGGAAAATAAAACCCAATATGGTCCAAAACAGTAGATAATATAGCATGCAGCAATCAAAAATTATAGATACGTTGGAGACGTATCATCGTCCAATTAGGAGGTGGAAAACGTACATAGGAACAACATCACACTCCAAAGTGTCTTCGTATGCTCCGATTTTGGAGGAGACTTGAACCATGTGCTCGACTTGAATAGTGCCAGAGTCGCTAAGCCATTGGACTTTGTAGGGATGTGGGTGCTTCATCTTGACCAATTGGAGCTTGGAGCATAGTTCTTCACTTGCCAAGTTATGGCAAATCCATCCGCCGATGAGGACCTTCACGAACCATCCATTGATGCCCGCCTTGGTGTGGAAGATATGGCATCTTTGGTCTTCGTTTTGATGATGTTGAAGTGTCAAGACCTTGGAGACAACGAGAGAGGGGCTCGAATCTTCGTCACAAAATGCTTGATCATCTTAATCTTCGTTCACTTGACGATGCATGGCCACTTGCTCAAGGTCTTCCATTTCCTCTTCACTCATGGAGTCATAGGTTCCGTCATCGTTGAGGATCATGGTGCGCTTGTTGGTACATTCGAAGGACTTGTGGCCTCGGCTGCCGCATGTGAAACACTTGATTAAACTTGTCTTGATGGTCTCATCGGTTGGATTAGATGATGATGAAGCTCTCGGCTTGAAGTTGCTGGAAGTAGGAGGACGACTTGAAGATGTCGAAGTTTTCTTGTAACTTGACTTGTCGCCGTTGCTTGGAGAAGGTTTGGTGGAGGTAGAAGTTGGTGTAGTCATTGAAGCTTGGTTGTAGGAGGAGTCGTAGGTCTCTGAAGAAAACTTGGCGTACTTGAAGTCATCTTGCACTTGATGTTCCGCCTTTGTAGCTTGATGCACGAGCTCGATGAGGTTGGTGCAGGGCTAGAAGTCGGCGATCTTCTTGATAGGATGATTGAGTCCATTCAAGGAAGTGCCATCGTTTGCTCATCATCTTCCGTGACATTGGCTCTTATCATGGCAATTTCCATTTCCTTGAATACTCTTCAATGCTCTTTGTTCCTTGCTTGAGGAGTTGGAGTTTCTTGAAGAGGTCACGATTGTAGTAGGTTGGCCAAAACGTGCTCACATGACATCCTTCATTTGCGCCCAAGTTGTGATGGGTGGTTCACCTCTTGCCTCGCTGTGCTCAATGACTTGCTCCCACCAAATGAGGACATAGTCTTGGAACTCAAGGGATGCCATGGCAATCTTCTTCTCTTCTTCATAGTTGTGCAAATGGAAGATGTTGCCAACCTTCAATGCCCATGAAAGGTACTCTTCCGGATCATTGCTTCCGGTGAACTTAGGCATGGTGAACTTGAGCTTGCCATAGAATTGTTCTTCGTTGTGTTGGGGTCGAGGGTGATGACGTCCTTGACGTGGAGGGTTGTCAACTTGAAGTTTCTCTTGGCATAGAGGATTCCCATTGTCATGTTGCTCTTGGCGAACTTGTGGTTCTTGTTGCGCTTGTTGTTCATGACTAGCTTGAGGAGGAGCTTGTGGAACTTTTTGGTGCAAGCGTGCTTGATAGATCCTCTCTTGAACTTCATCGTGAAGTGCTTCTTATTGCTCGCACGTATGTTGATTGTGTGCAGCGACGGCATGATTCATGTTGAGGAGGGCGCATTCCACCTCAAGGGCTTGTGCTTCACGCCATCAGAGAGGTTCGACATCTTCCTCGTCTTGATGTTGGCGCGCGCGCTCTTCCTCTTGTTGGTGTAAGCGTTGCCGTTCTTGTGCTTGCGCAAAGGTAGCTTGATTTTGACGACGTCGATGTTCTTGTGCTAGAAGTTGCTCTTGAGGATCGGTGTCGTGTAGAAGATTGCGGTTTGCTTGATGGTCTTGGCGCGCGGCCCGTCGAAGAGTGTTTGATGTCGGTGTACTTGAGCCAGAGATGGTGTCATCGGAGTGTCGACTCGAGCGGCTCCATCTTGAAGATGACAAAGTGGTAGAAGAGCGGTTGACCAACAAGGCACGAATCTCATCCATTATTGCTTTGTTCTCTTGTTTTTGTTCGTCGAGCTTGTTGTTGAGGCAATCTCTTGTACGTTGCTCGAAGAGGCGCAAGTCAGTGGCGAGACTGTCGATGCGGTCACTCAATGCTTGTTGTTCTTGATGTAAAGCTCATTGTGCACCGAAGAGGTGGTTCTTGGTGACGTAGGTGTTCGGGTCGTTGTCTTGCTCGATGAAGAGTGGGTTGGTAGAAGTACTTGGCCTATCCATCACTTCAAGCAAATATGTGAGTGGGAGAAAGAGAAGAACTATACCAAATGTACCTTGATCGAAGTTGAAGATGGATCAATGATCACTCAATAGTGTAACAAGGAAATAGCACAATTGGTACCAATTCTTATCGGTTCTCACACCTACACAAATAAAGCCTTTGGTGGAGCTTGGTGAGGATGGTGTTACAAAATTTGATGTGAAGAGTTAGTAAGACTCAATAATGTTGAAAAAGATTCGCAATTCGCAAATGCAACAAGTATACCAATAGCAATATGTGGCACACGGAAACACACACACGGACGGATAAATGGGGTCCTGCAACCAAAAATGAGCTAAAAATGTGGAATCCACGGAAAATGCTCTTGTTGCACAACACTAGAGAGACGCTTGTATGACTGCGCAATAGGCGGATAGAGACTTGTGCACAACCTACTAAGCAAAAATGCAACGACTTCTATCCCAAGTATGCGATATGTATGATGTTTCGGTGGTAAGATCCAAGATGATCGAGTATGACAATCTTAATGTAGTATGATGCTATGGTTCTTGCTTAAAAGCTCTTTTCTTATCTTTTTCGTTTGCTTAAAAGCTTGTTTGGCTCTTTCTCTTTTGAGCTCTTTTGATGGCCACTTATGCAAAACTTCACGAACCAAGCTAGAAATTTTGTATATGCTATGACAACCTTGTGACACAAGAGCTGATACCAAGATATGGACACCAAGATGATGATATATGCAATGATCACTAATGTGCACAAGTAACATTGCCGGCAATACTCAAATTACTAGTCTCAATAGGAAAGATACGCAAAAATGGGCTATGGGGTTATCAATGTAATGGCAAGGAGTACACGAAGTGTTGTCGAGGTTACTGTCCTTGCTTATAGTTGAGGTGTCAATGTGATGACAAGGTCGATGTCGATGACAAAGATGAGCGGCGGTGATGTCGAAGTCGAACCGTCCCTAAGTAGCCAAAAAACGTTAGGAAACGGAAACCGCAACTCAAGTTCTCAAAGACCAAAAGTGTCAAAATTTGTCGATGTGTGTGATCGGTAAGCGATGGTGGTTGCGGAAAGCGGTGGTGGTATGCCAGTGAGTATGCGGAAGTGGTAATGGAGTGGCAATGTAGAAGTGTGGGCGGTGGCTGAAAATTTTCAGGTGCAAAATTTCAATTTCGTTAGGGAAGGTCAGACGTCCGGTGGTGGTCGGACGACAAGTACTCGTCGGACATTTGCTCGCTGTCGGACGTCTGGTGCCTGGGCAATTTCGGGCACGGGATGAACTCAAATTTTCGAGCTGGAGGTGGCAAAATTGGTCGAATTTGGCAGTTTTTGTGGATGGAGATGGGGAAAAGTTAGATCCACTCGAGGCAAAGCAAATCCACGGATAAAATCCAACAAAACTTCATCACACCAACAAATCACAAAAAAATCGGGGGCTATTTTTGTGGGGATTTTTGAGATTAGGACGAAATCAACAAAATTAGGCTAGAAAACAAAGAGGGAGGGCACCAAAATCATGATCAATGTGGCTCATGATACCAAGATCATGAGAAAGCTGGCTCTGATCCAAGATGATGTATGGTAGAACCCTAGATGCCGGATCTTTCACGCTTGGAGCGGATCCCATGATGAACGCGAAGAAAACGGGGAAAACACGAGGAGATAAATCACTCAAACCACCAAGATTCGATTACACATGTGCTAGATCCTCGAAACACAAAGAGATACATGATCCACGATCAACAAAGGACTATACAAGTAGCAAGTTCTTCTCCGTGAGGAGGTCTTGAAGGGTCTTCCCATGAGGGGTCTTGAATCCACTTGGGCGATCTTCTCCGTAGAGGTCGTGAACTCCGATGGAGAAGGGGATCAAGTGGATGAGCAAAGCTCTATCTCTCAAATGAGCTACACCATTTCTGACCCTAATAAGAGGGAGAAGGAGGAGTATATATAGTCTGGTGTCACGAAAGGGTAAGTGGGCTTCGGCCCAACACACGGTGCACGCACAGGTCTCGGACGTCTGACACCTACCGGTCGTCCGGCGTCTCAAAGGGCCTCAGACGTCCTGTACTTGTTGGAAGTCCAACGTTTCGGATCTGATCAGGCGGCGCCAGACATTCGGTCGGGGTCGGACGTCCAAGGCGTCGATCGTCCGGTGGCCACCATACTTTTGACGTTTTGGTTCTGGACTGGCGGTCACGGTCATCCGGCGTGGCTCGGTCGTCTGGGCGCTGGGATGTGTCCGTCGTCCGGTGCGCGTCGGTCGTCTCGCCGCTGTAGCGTTCGCTGGCTGGGGCTTGCCGGGCTGACTGAAGCTTCAGGCGTCGGACATCCGAGAGGTGTCGGCCGTCCAGTGGTTGGGGATTTGCTGGCAGCTCTTATTCTTGTTCCTTGTACTTGGTGTCCTCGCCATCTTGTCCGTTGGGTGTAGCTGTCCCGTGGCTTTCCTCCAAGTACCTGATCACACATAGGGTCTCCGCTTGAGGTTGTAGCCATGTCTCATATGTAGAAAGTGGTAGTTTGGAGAGGCGCGAGTTCACCTTATCTTCGATAGCCCATGCTCAAGCTCTTGTCATTGGTCCAAGTGGTGTTGTAGGAGACATAGGTAGGTCCATGGGGATGACCGTGGGATGCACCGCATCACTGCCAGAACTCATCTACTACTTTGCCCCTCTTGCTAGATCAAGAAGGCGAGGACATCATCGAGCTGAACATGTGCTGAACACGGAGGTGTCGTATGTTCAATACTTGATCGGGACAGATCGCGAAGGTGTACGACTACATCAACCGCGTTGATAAACGCTTTCGCTTAGCGATCTTCAAGGGTATAAAGATGCTCTCCCCCTCTCGTAGCTATGCATCTCCATGGATAGATATTGCGTGTGCGTAGAATTTTTTTGTTTTACATGCAACGTTCCCCAATAGTGGCATCATGAGCCAGGTCTATGCGTAGATGATATACCCGAGTAGAACACAAAGGAGTTGTGGGCGGTGATGGTCATACTGCTTACCACCAATGTCTTATTTTGATTCGGCCTCATTATGGCATGAAGTCGCCCGGACCAACCTTACATGTCCACGTAGATGAGACCGGTTCCACCGATTGACATGCAACTTGTTTTGCATAAAGGTGGCTGGCGCGTGTCTGTTTCGCTTACTTTAATTGAACCAAATTTGACTACGGCCGGTCCTTGAAGAAGGTTAAAACAACAAACTTGATAAATCACCGTTGTTGTTTTTGCGTAGGTAAGAACGGTTCTTGCTAGAAGCCCGTAGCAGCCACCTAAAACTTGCAACAACCAAGTAGAGGACGTCTAACTTGTTTTTGCAGGGCATGTTGTGATGTGATATGGTCAAGACGTGATGTGATATACGTTGTTGTATGATATGATCATGTTTCGTAATATTGACAACCGGCGGGAGCCTTAGGGTTGTCTCTTAATTATTGTACGAAGTGCAAGCGCCATGTAATTGCTTTACTTTATCACTATGCGTTAGCAATAGTTGCAGAAGCAATAGTTAGCGAGATGACTCCGACGCAACGATGGAGATCAAGGTGTCGAGCCGGTGACGATGGAGATCATGACGGTGCTTTGGAGATGGAGATAAAAAAGCACAAGACGATGATGGCCATGTCATGTCACATATTTTGATTGCATGTGACGCTTATCCTTTATGCATCTTATTTTGCTTAGAACGGCGGTAGCATTATAAGACGATCCCTTCACTAAATTTCAAGATAAAGTGTTCTCCCTGAGTATGCACCATCGCCAAAGTTCGTCGTTTCAAAGCACCTCGTGATGATCGGGTGTGATAGACTCTACGTTCACATACAACGGGTGTAAGACAGTTTTGCACATGCAAAATACTTGGGTTAAACTTGATGAGCCTAGCATGTACAGACATGGTCTCGGAACACTAGAGACCGAAAGGTCAAACGTGAGTCTATAGTAGATATGGTCAACATAGAGATGTTCACCATTGACGACTACCCCATCTCACGTGATGATCGAACATGGGTTAGTTGATTTGGATCATGAATCACTTAGATAACTTGAGGAATGTTTATTTAAGTGGGAGTTCATTACTAATTTGATTAATTGAACTTAATTTAGTATCAACTTAGTCCTAATAGTATTTGCAAATTATGTTGTACTAAGTTGTAGACCAATAGCTCACGTTGTAGCTCACCTATTTTTGATATCCTAGAGAAAACTTAGTTGAAAAATGATGGTAGCAATAATGCGGACTAGGTCCGTGACTTGAGGATTATCCTCATTGCTGCACAGAAGAATTATGTCCTTGATGCACCGCTAGGTGACAGACCTGTTGCAGGAGCTGATGCATATGTTATGAATGTTTGGCAAGCTCGATTTGATGACTACTTGATAGTTTAGTGCGCCATGCTTTACGGGTTAGAATCGGGGCTCCAAAGACGTTTTGAATGGCCTGGAATATATGAGATGTTTCAAGAGATGAAATTGGTATTTCAGGCTCATGCCCGTGTTGAGAGGTATGAGACCTCTGACAACACTACTGCAGGATGCTGCTAACACGACACTACGATCAGAGACCCTTCGACGAAACTGTGTGCGATGCAATAATCGCAAGCGGTGGTGTAAAAAACCGTCAAAAAGGTGCAAAACATTTGCGATGACGGATGCATCAAACACGGTTCAGATTTTAGTTGCGTGTGAGATGCAGGGCATACGGTTCAGTTCATTAACTGTTTGCGATGAGGAGGAACAAAAGAAACGGGCAGCCAGATGAAGGTGTGTGCGATATACATCATACGAGTCACTCGGATGAACTGTTTGTGATTAGGCAACACAAAAGAAATGGTCAGCCAGATCAAGGTGTGTGCGACATATGGCATGCAGTTCGCTCGGATGAACTGTTTATGTTGAGACAAGAGAACAGAAACGGTTCAATATGACAAGATGTGTGTGATACGCGACAAACAGGTCTATAATCAGAAATGTGTGCGAAGACCGGTAATAACACAGACGGTTGCTGCTAATATGACGTGTGTGTTGTGTGATGGGATTGCATACAGAACAACAACATATATATATATATATATATATATATATATATATATATATATATATATATATATATATATATATATATACGCACACTTATAAGGACATGATTGCATAACCAAATTAAACATCCACTTACATAGGTGGCTACTACAACCATGGCATTTGCACACACCAAAGTATACTATTAAATGCATAATTACATAGGTGGCTACTACACACATGACATTTCCACACACCAATAAAGTAAACTATATATTACATGCATGATTAACTAGCATAAATGATCATCTGATCATCATCTACTTCTTGTGACGCTTGCTCTGCTTGTGGCTCGATCCGGGCTCGTCGATCTGGGTAACGAGGCACTTCCTCATGACAACGATCCGCCTGTGCATCTCGTAGCATGTGTACATGCTCTTGGCCGCGAACCTGAGGTGAGGTCCATCCAGTTGCCGCATCTAGGCCCTGTGCCAGGATACGGGACTTGTTCTCTGGGCATCCTGCTTCATCTATTCGTAGTAGGGGTCAATGATGACCGAGGCAAGTTCAACTAGGGAGTCCTTCTTCGTGCTGCCCTAGACCCTGTAGTGCTCACGGATTTCGACAAGGTTTTTGCAGGCCGAGCCTGTAACCCTAAGCGATTTTACATCGCCGGTGGTTTCCACCGTCGCGAACTTGTAGTCGATGTTGTTGACAAACCTGTTGAAACGGCCGCAAGGCTCTATGGCCATGCAATAGTGGTAGATGAGGACATGATGGTGCACGCACAACTGGGAGACGACAACCTTCTGATCTATGCCGGGACGACCGGCGATGTACTGGTGGTCGATGCCGACCACCTTGTACTTGTCTCGACCAAGCAACTGCTCAACGCTGTTGATGTAGTCGTCCACCATGGCCGGGTCAATGGTGTACACCACTGAGAGATCCATCTCCCACGCGTGGGTCTCCGCTCTATGCTCGCTGAACTCCATTGGAGCGCCGCTAGACATCCCCTCTCTATGTGTCGTCGTGGGTGTGCTTGTTGTGTTGTGGGTGCGATTGAAAGGTTGAAGAGACTAAGGTTATAATGGTCATGGGAATTAAAGGGGAAGCCGGACGACCAGGAATATCGGCAGGCCCTGATGGCAGTTCTAATTTTCAGCGCGTAACTCCATCGTGCCGCACGTAACTACATCGCGTGGCAACGCGCGCGACACAACCACATGCATATGGGGCCCCCGACGTGATTGTACTCACGCCCAACTGCTGGCAAAGCGCGCCCAAATGCAAACATTGCATCGGGATGCCCATGTATCGATTAGACAAAACATCCAATTACGTTATATAACAAATACCATTAATATTGCAAGGTTCAAATTCAAAGATTACAACTCCCAAATTCAAACGTTGCAAACGTCGTCATTTCAGAAAAGGGATCAGCCACTGACAAGTCATGTATGGGTTTGACACAATGACTTCCAATTGCTTTGCCATATGCTCTTCCAATACGAAGTTTAGCTTTTTTGGAGCCTCTTCCATTCTGCAGTACCTGCCGGCTTTGATCAACATACCATTCATCTTTCCTAATTAAATGTGTGTTCAACCTTAGTACCCTCATCACCTTTGCTCTGGCAAGAAAGAACCTGGCGAGTGTAATCTCCGGTAAGGTCCCTCAGTAGGAGTTCAAAGTAATATTTGAGAGATGCAGATCTAGGCATTCAATGTGATTGTCGTTATAAACATTAATGGCTTGACTGCGCCAGTAATACTGACCAGTGGGAGCGAGGCGGGTGGCAGTCCAAGGCTGTCTTGCTTCCCGTGAGAACGACTGCTTAGTCTATGAATGAAATCTATGCTTAATTACTGAATTTTAGTTGCAAAAATTAGATAGTGCTATTGATTTTAGATGCATATTTTGACAAATCGCAGTGTCTCTTGGCTTAGCGCCGAAGTGTGGCTTTAATTTGCATACCGTAATCTGAACCTTTTGTGTTGAAGAGATGCACAAATCCTGCGTTGAACAACTTGCACGCTTCACGGTGAGCCTGCGCACCGTACTGCGCTCGCACGGCTCTCGTTGAGTCAAGCAGCTGCCCGCACGACACCTCCTATAGCCATTAAAACCAAGACACGTGGCGTCACGTGAATGGTTAACAGAACGCACACGGTTTTAATTATACAAACGTTTGAGATATTAAAGTGGCAATTTTTTCCAAAATGCCTTTGTTGGATGTTATTCGAGCGCGCCTTCTCTCAAAATGGACATGAAAAATATCACAGCATGTCAGGTGCTATTCCATGATAGCATGCCAATTTTCATGAATTTCAGACGAGTTTTGGATTTACTAGAATTTAAAAACCAGGTATCTCAATGTTTTGTCAGCAATCAACAGTGCCCTGGTGTTTGAAATTCATTCCCATTTCTTGCATGGGACCTAAGCATGCACCCAAGGACACATATTTCATTTTTCAGCCAATTTATATGCACTGGAGCATGTGCATGTATTTCAAATTTGAATTATATACAGAAAATGCCTAGAAAACCCAGTTAATGTATAAAAATGTCCAAACGAACCCTGAAAAATTCCAAAACTTAACACAACACTCCTGTTGTTCTATGTTGACACTAGAAAATTTTGGAAAGCAATAAGAGGCAACATATATCGTTTTATCCCCAAAGGTGGCACGTTCCCTATCGAAACCATCAGGCTTGTTGTGAGAAGCTCTGGTTTGTGAGAAGGTTATACCCAAACCTGCCCCAAATGGGAATTTTTTACCACGACATGTCGGGTGCCGCTCCATGATACCATGCCAAGTTTCATGAATTTCAAACGAGTTTTGGATTTATTAGAATTTAAAAACCAGGTATCTCAACGTTTTGCCGGCAATCAACAGTGCCCTGGTGTTTGAAATTCATTCCCATTTCTTGCATGGGACCTAAGCATGCACCCAAGGACACATATTTGATTTTTCAACCAATTTATATGCACTGGAGCATGTGCATGTATATGAAATTTGAATTATGCACATAAAATGACCAGAAAACCCAGTTAATGTATAAAAATGTCCAAACGAGCCCTGAAAAATTCCAAAACTTAACACAACACTCCTGTTGTTCTATGTTGACTCCAGAAAATTTTGGAAACCAATAAGAGGCAACAGATATCGTTTCGTCCTCAAAGGTGGCACGTTCCATACCGAAACCATCAGGCTTGTTGTGAGAAGCTCTGGTTTGTGAGAAGCTTATACCCAAATCTGCCCCAAATGGGTCAATTTTTTTACCACGGCATGTTGATCCCGCTCCATGATACCATGCCAAGTTTCATGAATTTCAGACGAGTTTTGGATTTACTAGAATTTAAAAACCAGGTATCTCAATGTTTTGCCGGCAATCAACAGTGCCCTCGTGTTTGAAATTCATTCTCATTTCTTGCATGGGACCTAAACATGCACCCAAGGACACATATTTGATTTTTCAACCAATTTATATGCACCGGAGCATGTGCATGTAGTTTAATTTTGAATTGTGCACCTGAAATGGCGAGAAAACCAGTTTAATGTACAAAATGTCCAAACGAACCCTTAATGATTCCAATTCTTTTACGACACACATATAATTGCATGTTCACTGCAGATAAAAGGTCTAGCAATTCAAACACCATCCATTGCCGATGTGACCCCATTATGTAATTCAAATCAAGATGAAAAATCAAGTAGATCCCACACAGTTTATTATCACCAACCATGTGAGATGTAGTACAAAATATCCTGGAGCACCGTTGGTGTATAGTACGCCTATGGCTTATGCAAGAAGGTGCGTCGGCTACAGTCCACAGCCGGCGTGTCAAGCACACTAGCTCGGTCCCCAAATACTCCCGCCTCTGCATCCCTTGCTATCTCAAAAATATTACTGCCTCATAATCTCGAAAATATCTACCACCTGGAAGGTTTTAATGTTTGATAGCACACGATTAGTATGTCCGGACCATGTGCGATGTCTGTTACTCCCGCTCTGCTTCAGTCCCTTGATGCAAATTTTCAGTAGCCCCGACATTTTACTCCCGCCTCTGCATCCCTCGCAATCTCAAAAATATCTGCTCACCCTTGATCCAATTTTCAGTAGCCCCGCCTTGTTACTCCCGCCTAGTAAAATTTTCAGTTGCCGCAGTATTTCCTCAAATACCACCTTGTCCCCCCTTCCACACACACCACACACTCCCCAAAACCTCCGCTCACACAGACACACACCACCCTCGAAACCATTGGCAGGTCGCCGCCATCGCCGGCGCCTCCATCCTCAACCTCTACCTGTGTGTCGGGGAGCTCGAGGAGCCAATGGCTAAAAAGAGGTTTATCGCGACCTTTTCGATTGACTCCGGCGAGGTGGCCGCCGAGGTGTCCCCTTCGCCCTCCGCGGGCTTGATCCGCCGTCGCTGGTCTCCCGATCCACCTGTCGCCGCGCCCCTACACTGGTTCGAGGACTTCCACGTCCTCCCTCGGGCCCGGCAGCCGACGAGGTCCTACCTTGGGGTCCGACAGCGGTGGTGGGGGACGTGGGTCGCTGAGATTACAGACCGGGAGACCCACACCCGCCGGTGGCTCGGTAGCTTCCACACGGCCGAGCTCGCGGCCATGGAGTATGACCGCTGGCAGGTCCACTACCACGGCGCGGCGGCTAGGCTCAATTTCGCCTTCGGCACACATCCGGTCGACCTCGTTCCGCCGGAGCCAGGGTGGTGAGCTCGGCTATGGCACGGGAGGACCACGAGGCGTGGGAGCGCCTCAAGGCCGAGGCCGCCGACGAGGCCTACATGCAAGAGCTCCGCCGGCAGCACTCGGAGCTCGTGGGGGTGGAGCGGGCGATCTTTGCCAACGCGGAGGGCGGTGAGGTTATCGCGCTCTCCTCCGATGACGAGGTCGAAGGCGGCGAGGATGGCGATGCGGAGGGCGGTGAGGTTATCGCGCTCTCCTCCAATGACGAGGTCGAAGGCGGCGGCACGGAGGGCATCAAGGTGGGCCCCGAGGATGAGGAGATCGACGTCGACGAGTGGAGGAGTGCCTTCCCCAACGACCCTGACGACGGCACTGGCCCGGACCCGGCTCGCAGCACACCGTACATGACGAGGAAGGATTGGCTCGACCTCTTCTTTGACTGAAAGTAGTTTAGCTTAGTTTAAATTTATGTTTTATGTTCGGTTATGCAAAACTATCTAAGTTTATGTTTAAATGCATGCTACTTTAGGTTGAACCTGCTTTGAACTTGACCAAACAGAAGCTTACAACGTTAAGTTTAGGGGATCGACTAGAAAAGGCCAAAAATTACTGGAGTATATATATATATCCACTAAGGGTTTTAGTCCTTTAACTTTTAAAGGATCGGCTAGAGATGGCTTTATGACTTGTTTATTTCAGTTATTCACAATGTGATGCTCTATATGTGCAACTATTTGCCATGCAGTTCAATTTCATCAATAACGGTTTGAACAATACCACTATGAATTACGATATTTGGTTGCTGTTAAGGATATTGTAGTTAACATCCCTTTTCGTTTTTTAACAATAACTAGTGTACTTTAGACCTGCACAATACCAGTTTGAGTGACTATTTGCATGTTTTTAAATGTTATGCTTGATGCGGTTAACACACCTTTCCATTTCTTGTTTTGCTTAACTGGCGTGCTTAAGCCTGCACACTGAAGCTATCATTTGTAGATTATGTTGTCTACCATGGATATATTTGGTTGATGTTTATCCTATTGTGCTTAACATGCCTTTATATGTACTCATACATGACAATATTGAGAACAATGTTGTTTTCCATCGAGGTTAGTTTCATCGCATTGTTTATATGTACTCACTGTTCAGGATATCGGTAGCTGGTACCATATAGCCCGGGGGCTGATAAGGGATCAATCGTTGAATCGGACATTTCACTGAATATATCTGTAACCCATTTATCAGTAGGTTAACTAGAGCCATATTTAATATATCTGAGGCTACATAGCAACATGCATTGTACTGAATGACTAAATATGCAATCCCAGGCTACATAGCAACAAGGAAGAGTGTTACCTTAATGTTCTGATGATGTCTAGATATACATGTAATAAAATATTATATAATGGGATGGAGGGAGTGTTGTACTACATCATTTTCAATTGTTGTTTAGCTTCTAATATTAACTTGGTGCTTTTAGGTACATATATCATTGCCAAAGATCCACACTTCGACCCTTTCTGCGTATGGGGCAATGAGATATTCATGAACCGACATCAAGGGAGGAAACTGATAAAGATTGTTATTAAAATGGGTCAAAAGACGTCAATCGAACTATTTTTTACACTTTATGCAAGACAACAGTGAACTGCAAGATGGTAAGTAAGAACCCTGTAGCCTTCTTTTTACTGCTCGTAATGAGTTGTGTTAGATGACAATGTCCGAATCTTTTTTCTTTTGAAGTGGATCCTAAAATAGTTTACTCAAGATTACCTCTCAAACTACATGATTGGCGGCTGGCCATCACAAGGGGTTGGACTAGAGTCCTGTATGTCGTCTGCATCTAGGAGAGCACAATAGGGCCATTCCGCTTCACCTTGTTCAGCAATCGGAATGTTTGTCGCCTCTTTCTTTACCATCTGCAATAGTACAAGTATAGAACCCTGGTTCATCATTCTTTATTTGGTGCTTATGTAATTCTTAAACATATGTACCTGTGAATCGAATAATGCATTGGTTGTTTGAACCTGATGGATATGAATAAAGCTATAGCCTACTTTCAAGTTTAAATTGGGTACATTTTAAATAGTAGCAATTAAATTAGGGCAAAATTACGGTGTGCAGGTCATTATGACACACACGGTTAATAAAGCACATCATGTGCGATATACGTCATAAACCGACACGGATCACGGAGAGGAAAGGTGTGTAACAATGCACACAGTTGCCATTTGCAAAGCATGTGTGACGTCAGACACCATCACATACGGTGCGGGAAAACTAAATGTGTGTGATTTTCTACCTATCGTACACGGTTTATAATCATGAACTGTTAGTGATGTGCCAGGCATCATAAAACTCCCGTGCCTGGAATCTGTCTGGAAAACTCCCGTGCCTGGAATCTGCCTGGTTTTAGGTAAAACCACAAAACTCCGACTACGATGGCAATGCGAGCACAAACGAGTAGCAAGGATGAAGCGTTTGGGATATTCGAGATATCGGAAACTGTTATATAGGGACAACTGTATGCATCAAGGCTCCCTATCCCCGATGGTTTTTGGGTCGTGTGTTAAGGGCCCCCCTATTGTCGTCACTCACTAGGCGACGGTTCCAAATGCCGTCACGTAAAGGGGTTAAAAACCGTTTGTATAGCACCGACGCGTACCAGTGCAAGTACTTTGCTTACAAGATGGAGGAGAATATCTCAGCCAGTGAGTGATACATTTCCAATGTATCTATAATTTTTGATTGTTCCATGTTGTTATATTGTCATTCTTGGATGTTTTACAATCATTTTATAGCAATTTTATATCATATTTTGGGACTAACCTATTGACATAGTGCAGCGTGCCAATTGGTGTTTTTTGCTTGTTTTTTACATCGCAGGAAATCAATATCAAACGGAGTCCAAATGCAACGAAACTTTTTGTGGATTTTTCTGGACCAGAAGACACATGTTGGGCCAAGAAAGTACCTGAGGGGGTGCTCTAATGGGAGCAAAACCTACCAGGGCGCGCCTGGGGGCCCATGCCTGCCCAGGTGGGTTGTGCCCACCTCGGTGGCCTCCCGCACCGCCTCTTTGCTCTATAAATACCCCAATATTCCAGAAACCCTAGGGGAGTCGACGAAAATCAATTCCAGCAGCCACAAGTTCTAGAACCACCAGATCCAATCTAGACACCATCACGGAGGGGTTCATCATCCTCATAGGTGCCTCTCCGATGATGCGTGAGCAGTTCATGTAGACCTACGAGTCCGTAGTTAGTAGCTAGATGGATTCCTCTCCCTCTTTTGATTCTCAATACAATGGTCTCTTGGAGATCTATTTGATGTAACTCTTTTTGTGGTGTGTTTGTTGGGATCTGATGAACTTTGAGTTTATGATCAGATCTATCTTTTTATCCAGGAAAGTTATTTGAGTCTTTTGATCTCTTATATGCATGATTACTTATAGCCTCGTATTTCTTCTCCGAATCTTTGGTTTAGTTAGGCCAACTAGATCGATTTTTCTTGCCATGGGAAGAGGTGCTTTGTGATGGGTTCGATCTTACGGTGCTTGATCCCAGTGACAGAAGGGGAACCGACATGTATGTATTGTTGCCATTAAGGTTAACAAGATGGGGTCTATTTCTACATAAATAGATCTTGTCTACATCATGTCATCATTCTTATTGCATTACTCTGTTTTCCATGAACTTAATGCACTAGATGCATGCTGGATAGCGGTCGATGTGTGGAGTAATAGTAGTAGATGCAGGCAGGAGTCGGTCTACTAATCTTGGACGTGATGCCTATATAATGATCATTGCTTGGATATCGTCATGATTATTTGAATTTCTATCAATTGCCCAACAGTAATTTGTTTACCCACCGTATGCTATTTTTCTAGAGAGAAGCCACTAGTGAAATCTACGACCCTCGGCTCTCTTCTTTATTATATTTGCCTTCGAGATCTTTTTTTATTCGCTTTTATTTTCAGATCTATTAATCCAAAAATAAAAAAATACCTTGCTGCAATTTTTATCTATTTATTTTATCTCGCGTCCCTGCGAGATCTATTTATCCAATCCACTGCAATTTTACCTATCTTTTTACCCGTGAGGGATGGAAAAGCCCTCTCTTATGTCGGGTTGCAAGTATTTGTTCTTTGTGTGGAGGAGTTGTTTATGTGGTGTTGCGTGGTTCTCCTACTGGTTCGATAACCTTCGTCTCATCACTGAGGGAAATAGCTACCGTTGTTGTGTTGCATCATCCCTTCCTCTTTGGGGAAATACCGACGTAGTTCAATCAAACATGAGTGAGCATGTGCTCAGAATGTGTGGGTATTACAATCGCTTGAATCAAGTAGGAGTTAATCTTCCAGATAAGATAGTGATTGCCAGAATTCTCCAGTCCCTATCACCAAGCTATTAGAGATTCGTGATGAACTATAATATGCAAGGGATGACGAAAACAATTCCCAAGCTCTTCATGATGCTGAAATCGGCGGAGGTAAAAATCAAGAAAGAGCATCAAGTGTTGATGGTTAACAAGACCACCAGTTTTAAGAAAAAGGGCAAGGGAAAGAAAGGAAACTTCAAGAAGGACAACAAGCAAGTTGCCACGCCCGTGAAGAAGTCCAAAGCTGGACCCAAGCCTCAAACTGAGTGCTTCTATTGCAAAGAAAATGGTCACTGGGAGCGGAATTGCCTCAAATACTTGGCAGATAAGAAGGATGGTATAGTAAACAAAGGTATATTTGATATACATGTTATTGATGTGTACCTTACTGCTGCTCGTAGTAGCCCCTGGGTATTTGATATCGGTTCAGTTGCTAAGATTAGTAACTCGAAATAGGAGTTGCAGAATAGACGGAGACTAGTTAAGTGCAAGGTGACGATGTGTGTTGGAAGTGTTTCCAAGAATGATATGATCACCGTCGCACACTCCCTCTACCTTCGGGATTGGTGTTGAGCCTAAATAAATGTTATTTGGTGTTTACGTTGAGCATGAACATGATTAGATCGTGTTTATTGCAATACGGTTATTCATCTAAGTCAGAGAATAATTGTTGTCATGTTTACATGAATAAAACCTTCTATGGCCATACACCCAATGTGAATGGTTTATTGAATCTCGATCGTAGTGATACACATATCCATAATATTGATGCCAAACTATTCAAAGTTGATAATGATAGTGCAACATACTTGTGGCACTGCCGTTTAAGTCATATTGGTGTAAAACACATGAAGAAACTCCATGCAGATTAACTTTTGGAATCACTTGATTATGAATCATTTGATACTTGCGAACCATGCCTCATGGGCAAGATGACTAAAACTCCGTTCCTCGGGACAATGGAGCGAGCTAATGACTTATTGGAAATAATACATACCGATGTATGCAGTCCGATGAGTGTTGAAGCATGCGGCGGGTATCATTATTTTCTCACCATCATAGATAATTTGAGTTGGTATGGGTATATATACTTGAAGAAACACAATTCTAAAATGTTTGAAAAGTTCAAAGAATTTCAAAGTGAAGTGGAGAGTCATGTAACATTTAAATAAAGTTTCTATGATCTGATCGCGGAGGCGAATTGTCGCGGGAAACCACGACCACCTATGGGACCAAAGGTCCCTTGCTGGTTCGGCGGGGGGATGGTACGTTGCACAAAGAGCAGAAGAGCATGGGGCAGCACGAAAAAAATCACACGAGAAGTTTTACCCAGGTTCGGGCCGCCGGGTGGTGTAAAACCCTACTCCTGCTTTGGTGGATTGATGGTGGAAGAATGGTGGTGGAGCATAGTACACTTGCCCGGCAGGGTAGCCTTGGGGCGATAGTGGCTACACCGTATGAATGTGTGGGTGTCTAACCTTCTAACCCTCTTTACGGTTGCCACATGCCTCCTTTCATAGATTAAGGGGTCACCACAATGGCAAATCAGTCATTATGCACTGATAAGATAGAAAACAGTGCTATCATACCTAACTATGCAGGCTGACAGAGCGCATTAAATGCACAACTCAACGTCCCATCGTTGTTTGCCCAACAAGCCTTACCGGGCTATTTTGCCAGCTTCACGCCTGCTCACTTGACACGTCGCAGGACGGGTGTCGTCTGTAGGTATTTCCTGTAGAAAGAGGCCGCCATGTGGCGAATGGCTGCCACTTAGTCACTTTGCGGCTTGACACCGCAACGATCGACGACGTGCGTTGAGGTGAAGTAGTGTAGTGAGGTGGCCCTGCCTCCTTGAGTCCCGGCAGGCCCTGCCAGGATGTCTTGGGGGTTTCCTTCCGGGGGCGGCCCCGTCCTCGCCAGGCTCACCTGCCCGACAAGGTAGGCTTTTCTCCTGGTGATTTATTACTTCTATGGCTTGGTGTTGGTCCTTGTCGGTGTTAAAACCGGCAGATCTCGGTTAGGGGGTCCCGAACTGTGCGTCTAGGCGGATGGTAACAGGAGACAAGGGACACGAAGTTTTACCCAGGTTCGGGCCCTCTTGATGGAGGTAAAACCCTACATCCTGCTTGATTAATATTGATGATATGGGTAGTACAAGAGTAGATCTACCACGAGATCGAGGAGGCTAAACCCTAGAAGCTAGCCTATGGTATGATTGTTATGTGTTGTCCTACGGACTAGAACCCTCCAGTTTATATAGACACCGGAGAGGGTTAGGGTTACACAGAGTCGGTTACAATGGTAGGAGATCTACATATCCGTATCGCCAAGCTTTCCTTCCACGCCAAGGAAAGTCCCTTCCGGACACGGGACGAAGTCTTCAATCTTGTATCTTCATAGTCCAGGAGTCCGGCTAAAGGTATAGTCCGGCTATCCGGACACCCCCTAATCCAGGACTCCCTCAGTAGCCCCTGAACCAGGCTTCAATGACGACGAGTCCGGCGCGCCGATTGTCTTCGGCATTGCAAGGCGGGTTCCTCCTCCAAATACTTCATAGAAGATTTTGAACTCTAAGGATAGTGTCTGGCTCTGCAAAATAAGTTTCCACATATTTCCATAGAGAGAATAATATTTACACAAATCTAATCTGCTGACGTATTCCGTAGCATAACAACAAACCACGGCCAAGCCTTTATTCGAATCGTTTTTACTCCCCCACCTCAGCGCATTTCGCGAGGCGGTTTCCTTGGCACGTCTTGTCAAAGCAGAGACTGTGTCCCCTTATTTACGGGATTCTCATCAATATGGACGTGGGTAACCCAACCGCGCCATTGATTACGGCGCTTGGGAGATAAGTGAGTTTTATCAGGCTGGTGGGGATGCATAGCCGCATCCGCCCATATAAGGGGATAAGGATCCACCTTTTTACCTATGCCTTCTTCCTCCTTTGCCTATCCATCTTCCGCGCACTCGAGCTCCAGCGCCCAAGTCCGCACTTCCCACCTCGACCTTCTCCAGCCATGTCCGGAGCGGGAGGCAAGTGGATGGTCTCCTCCGTCACGGAGGGACACATCAAAAAACTGAGGAAGGCCGGATACTTGTCTAACGACATCGCGCACCGGCTTCCCGAAGAAGGGCAGCTCCTCCCCACCCCAAGGCCCCATGAGAGGGTAGTGTTTCTCCCCCACTTCCTCCGCGGAATGGGCTTTCCTCTCCACCCATTCGACCGGGGGCTCATGTTCTACTATGGCCTAGATTTCCACGATCTGGCGCCGAACTTCGTCCTCAACATCTAGGCGTTTATCGTCGTGTGCGAGGCTTTCCTCTGCATCCGCCCCCATTTCGGCCTATGGCTCAAGACTTTCAACGTCAAGCCTAAGGTGGTGCGCAGCAACCAGGCGGAGTGCGGAGGTGCCATGGCAGGCAAGATAGCCAACGTCCTATGGCTCGAGGGCTCCTTTGTGGAGACCCTGAAGGGGTGGCAATCGGGGTGGTTTTACATCACCGAGCCGCGCGACCCGGAATGGGTCGCAGCCCCCGAGTTCCGGTCCGGACCCCCTACGCGGCTCACGTCTTGGAAAGAGACGGGCCTATTGTGGGGCAACAAAGGAGATGTAACCGGACTACAAAAATGCATCCAAACCCTGGTGAACAAGCAACTCAAGCTTGTCAACGTAGTCCAGGTTATGCTCATCCGCCGGATCCTCCCATGTCAACAACGGGCTTTCAATCTGTGGGAGTTCGACCCGGCGCAGCACCAAACCCTAAACAGGCTCTTCGACACGACATACGAAGACGCGTGGAAGGTGCTATTCAAAGGCGCCGAGGCTCCCGCATCCGCTTTCGAGGACCGCGGATTCAGCACGCAGCGTCACGCCAGTGCGGTAAACTATTTTTACCTTTTACAGGATGTTAGTTTTCCATAGTTTGACTCTATGCGGGATCTAATCTCCCTTTCCTTTAACAGGATTGGCAGGCGAGGTCTGGACAGATCGACTGTCCGGCCCCTTTGCCCGAAGACCCAGCCGATGCTCTCTTAGCGAAGCTGCTGGCTCCGGCACCTTATGTGGTGCCGGAGAAGAAGGCCAAGAAGAAGGCCACATGGACTCGAAAGAGTTCCCGGCGCCTGGAGGTGTCGGATTCATCATCCGACGAATCCGAGACGCGCTCCTCCCGTGAAAACGAGGAGGAAGAAGAACCATCTCCCCCTCCAGCGGGGGGAGGAAAGAAGAGAAAGGCCGCCCCAACAGGGGAGGCCGAGGGGTCCAGGAAGGGAAGGACCCCTCCTCCGGACTACTCCGCCGATGCTGACAACGGCGAAGAGGAGTGGCCACATAGGGCCAAGCGCTCGGCGAGATCGTAAGTTATTCGGATGCCGGAGTAATTTATAGTACTCTTGTATGGCACAGCCTTTCCTTATGTCGAATATGATCATGCAGTCCACCCAAGGACGGGCTCGACGAGTCGTCGAGCGGCTCCCTGGATTCGTCGGGTGTGAATTCACTTCCGACGGCTACCTCCCCCCGCCCTACGGACGATGCCGAAGTGTTGTCCCAACAGGTTCCAAGCTAGGAGGAGGTGGTCCTGGAGGCGCCACAAGGCGACCTCCCGGACTCCAGGAATGAAGGGGATAAAACCCCCCAGGGCTCCAAGTCCGGCTTTGAACCGGACACCGCGCCAGAATCGTCAACGGTTCCGGACCGCGGTAGGCGAACTCCTTCCAAGAGGAGCAAGCCTACTGAGCCGGCGGCCCAAGTCCAACCGGATGCGCCGGACAATCTGCTGGAGGTGCTTAACGGTGCCTCCATCGACGAGGAGCACCGCACTATTATGAGTGCGGTGATGCAGAAGGTTTAGTCCGCCAAGAGCGGACTGACTGAAGCTTGTGCCAGCCTTCTAACAGGCTTCGAGGTAACTACAGAATATGTAAAAATATTACCGCATAGACAGTAGCCCCTGATGCTCTGTTTGGCGTTCGGAAAGAAAAGCCGAATAGAGGATATAATAAAATTCGCAGGAGTCTAACAGAAAAAGAGTCAATATGCGTATGCAGGCTTCGCTGCTGGCGACCGCCGCACTGACTGTAGAGGTGGGCACACTGAATCAGGGCCTTGAGCGGTCCGAGCAAGAGCTCGGCCTTACCAAGCGGCATCTCGAGGAGAAATAAGGTAAGATATACCTTATAAAAAAAGCGCAATTGCAGAAATATGACAGGATTAACATGGCTATTTGTAGGGGCCACAACTGAGGTGGCGACCCTTAAGCAAGCGCTGGCCGAGGCCGAGAAGAGAGCGGCCGCGGAGCGCACCGAGTGGGAGAAATATGGCGCAAGTTGGCGAGGTACAGCCAGAGCTCCAGGTTCTCATGGAAAAACATGAGAGTTTGGAGCTTGACTCAAAGACGCGAGCGTCCGAGCTCGCGGCGGCTATTGAAAGTGCCAAGTCTGCCAAGGCCAAATCCCAGAAGGCCCTCCAGGAGTTGGATGCAGTGAAAAAGATAGCGCGGGTAAGGCATTCTTTATGCAAAGCAAACATGTAAAAGTGAGCTTCTTGTTACTTACCCGAATCCGAAGCTCTCCAGGAGCATTCGCAGATCTTCCCCGTAGCATGTCCGATGCCGCCGCATTCTACCGAGCCGAAGAGGGCAGCTCGACGGAGAAGGTGTTCTGGTCTCAGTATGCTGAGGCCGAACACCCTGTGCCCTTGAGCGACCAGGTGAAGCAGTTGGTCGAGCTCCACAAGGTAGCCGAACAGGCCATGAAGGGCCTCATAGTTCGGTTGTGGCCTGGAGAGGCTCTGCCTGGGAGCTACTTCGGGCTGGTGCGGCGGCTGGTGGAGGCCTGTCCAAGGCTCGAGGTCATCAAGCGCTCCGTCTGCATTGAAGGTGCCTGTAGGGCCCTTGCCCGCGCTAAGGCGCACTGGGCAAGTTGGATGCTGAGCAGCTTGTGAAGGACGAGCCACCGCCGGGGAAAGACCATCGCAAGCCCGAGAATTATTATAAGGACGTTGTGAAGGGTGCCCGCCTAATGGCGGATGATTGTTCCAGGGATGTAATTTTTGAGTAAACTCGCTCGTTTTGTCCTGTGCGCTGAAAACTTGTTCATATGCGCTTAGCAATGCTTTTTGAATTTAAAATATTACTTTCTGTGCGGCTGTTTATCAAAATTGAGAGATGGCCAGTTGTCGGCTTCTGCCCCCGTGCCACTAGTGCTGGGGTGTTCGGGATAAACCTGAGCACTCTTTTTCCCATGTTTGGGTCCTTCGAGGGAGGCGCTCAGCACAACAAACAAGGCAATCAGACTGTAATGCTTGAACACTCTCACTTAGCCATAGAATTCTATAATTTTAAATTTCGGCGAAGCCCCTAGTATTTGGAAGACCGAATTTGGGGCGCTATCCACGCCTTTGGCCGGACAAAGCCGACTCCTCGCTCTAAGCGGAATAAGTCTTTAGGGACTCAAAAAACCTCTCGAACAGTGACCAGTCTCTCGCTTCATCATGACAGTCAGTTTTAGCTTTCTCAACTGAGGTGCTCCGCCCAGCTCAACTGGGGCACAATCGCAATAGTTCTCCTAGTGCTACCTTAGCCGATACAACGGAACGTAAGGCACCAAAACATAGGAGCCGGGCAAACCCAACTATTGACCCAAGACATGATTCGGAGCCGATGCATATAATGCTATAAGTTTGGGGTGCCATACTTGTTAAAGTGTTTGGACTTCTCACACCATATTGGGGGGGGGGGGGTACTGAAGCCCCTGGCGTATTGACCGTACCAAAGTGTACGGGTGCAACATGTCGTTAATGAACATATATTTGTAAAAAAAGAGTAATGCAAAAATAGACAAAAGCTATGCATTGTTTATAGAAAGGCTGCGATCGAAGCAGAACGATACAAATAGTGCGATAAGCAAAACGGGACTATTTAACATGTCCTTTCCAGGGGCAGGCTGCGGAATAGTATGCAAAACAGGTATACTGCTCATGATGGAGACCACCTGGGAGTTCTATAATGCGGCGTAGCTTTTCTGCTTCCCTGGTTCTTGCATCGTTTGTGCGGCAGTTGGATTGCCGAACAGGTCTTCCGAAGTATGGAGTCCTGAAAGTAAGAGAAAATAAAGAAATCGGCAGCCCCTAGTGCGGTTTAAGTCGTGTTTCGGGCGTGCCATGATGGTGCCCCTCCCCCCTGTGCCCATGGTATTTCGAGAGCATAGTTATGTACGCGAAGCACTGGTTTCGCTATTTCACGAGGGATGGGGTTGGGGCCGCGTTGCTATGCCTGCTTGGAACGAGGGCGCGGTGGTATTCCAGCGGCGGCGACGAGGGCTTCTACTCGACAGCGCATCCCCCCTCCTATGGACCCCGCGGTAGTGGAACCCTCTGTGGGAGGAGGAGGGAGGGGGCGAGGCTGAGGTGGCTGTGGTGCTCGAGGGAGAGGAGGATGGGGCGGTGCTTTGGCCGCGCCTCCACCGGCGGCTCTTCTCTGATGGAAGGTCACGTCGGAGACCAGCCTCGAGAGTTCATCATCAGGCTTACAAACCTTCGTGTGGCCACCTTCGTCTCCCTACTCCATTTGCATGGGAAATGGAGCTTGAACAACCACACGCTTTGAGGTTGCACATGAGGGGTTGTGGGAATGGCGGCATGTGGGTGGATGTTGATTACCCAGCTCCCCATGTCATGTACCTTTGTCGTGGCTGGAAGACCTTTGCTCATGCCCATAGCTTGTCGGAAGGGCACGTTCTCCAGTTTAAATAAATGGAGAGCGGCCTGCTCTTGGTCAAGATCTTTGGGTGCTCAGGAGCTCTCTTAGGGTGCTACGCGGAGAGCTCTACCAACGACAAAAGTTCCTCCTCGAGCAAGAGTGACGAGGAGGATAGCGACGACGATGACGATGACAGCGGGCGGGAGGGCGACGACTCTGACTCCGGCTGTGCATCGCTCGCACCATCTTCATTAGGCGGTAGCGCCATCATCTGCATCTGCATCTTCTTCCCGGCATGCGATTTGTCGGGGAGTTGGATGCAGAGGTGGGGATGGTGCCTTCCGGCTTCCTCCAACAGCCTTCCAGCTCGACCCCGGCAGGCTTCCTCTCGGGCTGCAGCTCCGTTAGCCCTGCCGCGTCCTACTGGTCCTGGTGGCAGTGGTTGACGGGCTTCCTCCGCCATGCTCTCCATCAACGTGTTCGCCGACGTCCTCCTGCCCCCGCCAGGCTACCTCTCCTGGAGCCCGACGGGGTCAGGCTGGACTTCTGCTTAGGCGCTCCTTTCGCCCCCTTCGCCTTCTACCGCCATTCCTAGGAGGAGAGGGACAAGAAAGGGCATTACGGGGCACTTATCTTTTTTCAATCTTAAACCTGTAGGCATTTGCCAAATTTTAGTTCAAATAATGTAATCTCTTGAGCCCATGTTTGTGTTCTGTAAGGTTTGTACTTGAATAACTAGCATATTAATGAAAAAGATGAACCTTGCCGGGAACTCGTGCATGTATATGTCCATAAAGAGGTGGAATGCCTCTTTATTTTAAAAATATGAGTTTTTCCCGGCAGGCTATCCTGTCGGTACCCTTTTATTTTGTTGCCGGAGAACTTAGCCTACCGAGCAAAAAATAAAGGGACGAGCCCCCCGCTAATCTCTTTTCACCAAAGGCCACTGCGACCATCCTGGCTGAAGCAACATTCAAGTCCAGGGATGGGAGTACCTAAGTTCAAAGAGCGGCGATGTTTTCTCATGCACAAGTTTCAGCTTACAGAACACTTATGGACAAGAGGTAGAACTTACCTGTTTGGCTTGCCGGAGGTCGCAGCACTGGTCCATCTTCCTAACTCCCTATAGAGGGAAAGCTCACGGCAGGAACCTGTAGTCTTATGCAGATGGGAATGATGCAAGATGCGACCTTATCTATATGCATATGCAATGCTCATGGAATGCTTATGCAATGCTCTTGGAATGCTTATGCATGCATGCAACTCTGTCGCCCCCCCCCAGCGCTTCGTTTATTTCTCCGTTGCTCAGGGTCTGCGCCTGGCTTTGTACAGGGGGTTACATGCAACTGAGGCAAGGCCTGTACAACAGGGTGGCTGCCGGGTAGGGCCCGACAACCGCACCTCACGGGTAGAACTTGCCGAGATGCTCAATATTCCATGAGTTTTGCAATTGAATGCCATCTTTGGTCTCCAGACAGGCTGCGCCAGGTCCGGAGACTCGAACTACCCGATAAGGGCCTTCCCACTTTGGCGTCAACTTGTTTGTACCCTTGGCGAACTGAACGCGCCTAAGGACAAGGTCGCCTTCCTCAAAACACCGGGCATGAACCCTGCAGCTGTGATAGCGACGCAGGGCTTGCTGATAGCGTGCAGCACGCGTAGCAGCCCAGAGACGGTTCTCCTCGAGTAGCATAGCGTCTTCACGCCTATGCTGATCTTGCACTACTTCATCGTAGGCAAGCACTCCAGGTGACCCGTAAATGAGTTCTATGGGATAACTGCTTCTGCCCCATAGACTAGGGAGAAGGGAGTCTGCTGGGTAGCTCAATTTGGTGTCGTTCTGATGGACCAGAGAACTACCGGCAGCTCATCGATCCACCGCCTGCCGTGCTTCTGCAGCGTATCAAAGGTTCTTCTCTTGAGTCCTCGCAGCACTTCAGTGTTCGCCCTCTTAGCTTGCCCATTGCTTCTGAGATGTTGCTTCCAAGGGCATGAACATATTTCATGAAGGCGCGGCTTGTGAACTGGGTGCCGTTGTCGGTAATAATCCTTGCCGGGACTACAAAACGGCACACCAATTCTTTCAAGAACTTGATAGCTGACTGAGCAGTCACCTTTATCACGGAAGCTACTTCCGGCCACTTTGTAAACTTGTCGATATCAACGAACAAGAATTCAAATTCCCCAGTAGCTCGGGGGAAAAGGCCGAGAATATCGAGCCCCCAGACCGAAAACGACCATGACAAAGGGATTGTCTGAAGAGCTTGTGCAGGCAGGTGGATGTTCTTGGAGTGGAACTGGCAGGCTTCACACTTCGTGACGAGCTCAACCGCATCTTGGAGGGTTGTGGGCCAATAGAATCCTTGCCGGAATGCTTTCCCAACTAACGCCCTTGATCCAATGTGGGAGCCGCACATGCCTTTGTGTATCTCAGCTAGCAATTCCTTTCCTTCTTCCCGGCAGATGCACTTCAATTTCACACTGTTGGGCCTCCTTCTGTGTAGAGTGTCATCAACAAACTAATACATACTGGCCCTCCGGGCTACTCTTTCAGCCTCATCTTGGTCATCGGGAAGTTCTCCGGTTTGGAGGAAACAGACTATGTGCCTTGCCCAAGTTGGAGCCTGTGGCTCAGCAACAAGGACTAGCGGCACCTCCTCAGCTGCGGGGGCATGTTCCTCGTTTGCGGGGACCATAGGCCTGGCTGGAGGGTGCGGTCCGGCAAGCAATGAGGAGTTGTTTCCGGCAGGATCCCTACCAGGAGCCCTGAGAGGCTCTACCGGGAAAGGCTTACCGGAGTCCATTTTTCTCCTTTTCTGGGCCATTGTTGCTAGGGATAAGGAGGGCTGAGTAAGATGGAGAACAAAAGTGCCTGGTTCCATAGGAAGCTTGTGCGTAGCACACTTTGACAGATGATCAGCTATGCTGTTTTCCACACGGGGTACGTGCTCTGTTTGCAATCTGTCAAAGCGCTCCTCCAATCTTCTCACTTCCTCAACGTATGCCTCCATCAATGGACTTTGGTAATCCTTGTTGACTTGTCTCACCACAAGCTGTGAATCTCCTTGAATGATCAGCTTCTTGATTCCCAGCTCTGCTGCAATCCTACGCCCGGCAAGGAGCCCTTCATACTCTGATGTATTGTTGGTTGCCTCTTCCCGGGCAAAGTGCATCTGGACGACGTACTTCAAGTGCTCCCCAGAGGGGGCAACGAGAAGCATGCCAGCCCCTGCTCCTTGTAGGGAAAAGGCACCATCGAAATACATGATCCATTCCTAGGGTGCTTCCTTGTCGGGGATAACTATTTCTAGCACTTTCTCATCAGGCGTTGGCATCCATTCTGCAATAAAATCTTCCAATGCCCTGCTCTGAATTGTTGACGTGCTCTCAAACTTCAGACCGAAACTGGATAACTCCAAAGCCCACTCCACTATTCTACCGGTAGCCTCAGGGTTTTGAAGTATCCTTTTGCAATGGGAAGCGAGTGACAACCGTGATCTCATGGGCTTGGAAGTAGTGGCACAGTTTCCTTGAGGCCATGACAAGACCAAAGATCAATTTTTGCACACCAGAGTACCTCGACCTAGCTCCTTGTAGTAGGGAACTGACGAAGTACACTGGGCGCTGCACCAGTTTCTTCTTTGTCGTGTCCTTGGGGTTGCCCTCCCTGTCGTGCTCATTTCTATCTTGATCCTCATCTGGCTCTGCCGGGCCTTGCTCACTCTCTGCTCCGTCCACTTCCTGTTGTGCCACTAAGGCCGCACTAACCACTTGATTGGTTGCCGCCAAGTATAGCAGCAACAATTCTTATGGTTTGGGGGCAACCAACATGGGCACAGAGGACATGTAGGCCTTCAACTCTTGCAAGGACGCATCTGCTTCTGGGGTCCACTTCGTGGGTCCTGCCTTCTTCAAGATTTTGAAGAACGGTAGGGCGCGCTCGACAGACTTGGAGATGAATTTGCTTAGCGCAGCAACACACCCCGTCAAACGCCTCACATCCTTAACTGTGCTTGGCACCTGGATCTTCTCGGTAGCTTTGATGTTGTCAGGTTTGGCTTCGATCCCTTGATGGGATACAAAGAACCCAAGTAGCTTGACGGAGGGAATGCCAAACACACACTTCTCCGGGTTGAGCTTCAAGTTGATCTTGCGCAGCTTAGCAAATGTCTCCTCCAGGTCCGGGATAAGGGTTGCTCTGTCTTTGGTCTTGGCCACAATATCTTCCATATAAGCCTCTATGTTTCTATTTAGCTGTGGCTCAAAACCAATATGGAATGCCCTTGCAAAAGTAGACCCTACACTCTTTAATCCAAATGGCATGCGGATAAAACAGTATGTACCACATGGGGTGATGAATGAGGTCTTCTCTTCGTCTTCTTTGGACATGAAGATTTGATGATATCCAGAATATGTATCCAGAAAGGAGAGCAAATCGCAGCCTGAAGTGGAATCCACAATCTGATCGATGCGCGGCAAGGGAAATGGGTCTTTCGAGCGAGCCTTGTTGAGATCTATGAAATCAATGCACAACCTCCATTTCCCGTTGGCCTTGCACACAACCACTGGGTTCGCCAACCATGTCCGGTGCAGTACTCCTTTGATGAAACCAGCTGCCTCAAGCTTCTTGATCTCATCGGCAATGAACTGCTTCTACTCCAAGGCCTGCTTCCGCACCTTCTGCTTGACGGATCGGGCATGTGGGTAGACAACAAGGTGGTGCTCGATTACCTCCCTAGGAACACCAGGGATATCGGATGGTTGCCAGGCAAACACATCGACATTCGCCCGCAGGAAGGCAAAGAGCGCGCTTTCCTATTTGTCGTCAAGGGTGGCGCTGATAGTAAAGGTACCGTCAATGCCAGCCAGCCCTGCCGGGACCTTTTTCACATGGGGTGCAGAAGTCTTGGCCCTTTTGCTGTTGGAACACTCCGACACGTCATCAACGGGTGCCGTGCACTCGGTAGGGGCACGCTTCCTGAATTCCTTGCCAGAGTCCCTACAATCCTTCTTCTTTCCCTTACTTTCCTTAGTGGGCACCACTGCTTCGGCGGCCTCTGCCACAACGGCATCCCAATACATCTTGTCCACGCATATCATCGCGTCCTTCTTATCTAATGGGATGGAAATGACGCCCATTGGGCCTGGCATCTTCAGGGTGTTGTAGGCATAGTGGGATGCTGATACGTCTCCAATGTATCTATAATTTTTTATTATTCCATGCTGTTATATTATCATTCTTGGATGTTTTACAATCATTTTATATCATTTTTTGGTACAAACCTATTGACATAGTGCCCAGTGCCAGTTGCTGTTTTCTGCATGTTTTTTACATCGCAGGAAATTAATATCAAACGGAGTCCAAACGCAGCGAAACTTTTTGTGGCTTTTTTGGAACAGAAGACATCCAGTGGGCTGGAGAAGCACCTGTTGGTGCCCCGAGGGGGGCACAAACCACCAGGGCACGCCTGGAGGCCCAGGCGCGCTCAGGTGGGTTGTGCCCACCCTGGTGGCCTCCCACACCGCCTCTTTGCTCCATAAATACCCCAATATTCCAGAAACCCTAGGGAGTCGACAAAAAGCAGTTCCAGCCGCCGCAAGTTCCAGAAACCACTGATCCAATCTAGACACCATCACGGAGGGGTTCATCATGCCCATTGGTGCCTCTCCGATGATGCGTGAGTAGTTCTCTGTAGACCTACGGGTCCGTAGTTAGTAGCTAGATGGCATCCTCTCTCTCTCTTTTGATTCTCAATACAATGGTCTCTTGGAGATCCATATGATGTAACTCCTTTTGCGGCGTGTTTGTTGGGATCCGATGAACTTTGAGTTTATGATCAGATCTATCTTTTTATCCATGAAAGTTATTTGAGTCTTCTTTGATCTCTTATATGCATGATTGCTTATAGCCTTGTATTTCTTCTCCGATATTTGGGTTTTGTTTGGCCAACTTGATCTATTTATCTTGCAATGGTAAGAGGTGCTTTGTGATGGGTTCGGTTATACGGTACTTGATCCCAGTTACAGAAGGGGAACCGACACGTATGTATCATTGCCATTAAGGATAACAAGATGGGGTCTATTTCTACATAAATAGATCTTTTCTACATTATGTCATCGTTCTTATTGCATTACTCCGTTTTTGCATGAACTTAATACACTAGATGCATGCTGGATAGCGGTCGATGTGTGGAGTAATAGTAGTATATGCAGGCAAGAGTTGGTCTACTAATCTTGGACGTGATGACTATATAATAATCATTACCTGGATATCTTCATGATTATTTGAAGTTATATCAATTGCCCAGTAGTAATTTGTTTACCCACCGTTTGTTATTTTTCTCGAGAGAAGCCACTAGTGAAACCTACGCCCCCCCAGGTCTCTTCTTTATTATATTTTCCTTTGCGATCTATTTTCCTTTGCTTTTATTTTCAGATCTATTAAACCAAAAATACAAAAATAATTTGCTGCACTTTATTTTATTTGGCGTTTGATCTATCAAATTATTACAACTTTCTCACGTCCGCTTGCCAATTTCTGGCATCGTTGCTCGAAAGGGATTGACAACCCCTTCAACACTTCGGCTTGCGAGTATTTGTTATTTGAGTGCAGGTGTTGTTTACGTAGTGTTTCTTGGTTCTCCTACTAGTTCGATAACCTTGGTCTCATCACTGAGGGAAATACCTACTGTTGCTGTGTTGCATCATCCCTTCCTCTTTGGGGAAATACCGACGTAGTCTAGCCGACATCAAAAGGAATTTCTGGCGCCGTTGCCGGGAAGACATCATCAACATCTACCAGGTTCCTACTCACAAATCTCATCTCCTTGCAATTTACATTATTTTCCATTTTCCTCTCCCCCACTTCACAAAAAAATGCTGTTTTATTCGCCCTCTTTTCGTTCGCCAAGTTGTGTGATTTCTCAAATACCAACTACAATGATTTTCTTAGCACTCCGATTGCTCCTCCCGCCACTATGTGGAGACTTTGGATATTAATACTGCTTTCTTGAATCTCGTTATGAAAGATCAATTTGCCGGTACTCCTAATGAGGCACTACAAAAAACACACACTTCCGTGATGATACGTGTTTGTCATAGTAGGTCACATTTTCTGTCATGCATGTGCATCCATGATGATTTTATGACACAATCAAGATAGTCATACCTGTGCTGTCGTAGAAGTGTTCCATGACATTACCAAAATTATCATCACGGAAGTGTCCACTTCCATGACGATAAATCGCGTGTCATAGAAGTGCTTTCGTCAAGGGTGACCAACACGTGGCATCCACCATAACGGGTTGCCGTTAAGCTATCGGGTTCCGGTTTGGATCTGATAACCCGTTAACATCTCGGACCAATGGCGATTTTCCAAGTGTAAAATTATCAATGGCCAGAGGAACCATGTGTCGGCTCACCGTTGGGACATATGTCATCCACTCATTGGACCGAAGGCGCTATGATACGTCGACACGTGGCACGACCCAATTGAGGCCCATTCCAGTGAAAAGGCCGGCCCGTTTGACTTGGTCAAAAGGTAGCGGGTCGGCCCACGGAAAGCCTGTTAACGGCTTATTCGCATATAGCCCATTTACAGCATGCTAACTCATGGCCCGTCATGGCCTACCGGAATTTGGACCAGTAGCGTCATCTGGGCCGTCCAATATGATTCCAGCCCATTGTAACTTCCGGCGTATGTATGGCCTCTGATGTCTTTCGGCCCATAGGAGGCCCTTTGTAACTCCAGGCCCATTAAAGGCCCGAGATGAAACTGACCCATAATGAATAGTGTATCACTTTATATCCATTAATGGCCCATTATTCCATCGGCCGTTTCCAGCCCATGTTAACTTTCGGCCTTCTAAGGGCCAATTTATTCTTGGGCTCATTTCTAGAATTCGGTTAGTTACCGTCCGTTACTGGCTTGTTCCGTTTGTGGGCCAAATTCAGCCCGTGGTTACAGTCGACCCTTTTGTGGCCCGTTAACCCGTTGGGCTGTTTTCATAGCGTATCAAATATGGCCTATTAACGGCCCGTTATGGTCCACGAATAGTATGGCCCATGGTTGGCGAAATGATTATACGACACATAGAAGGCCCATGGATCCTACGGCCCGTAGAAGGCCCATGGATCATACGGCCTGTAGAAGGCCCATGGATCCTACGGCTCGTAGGAGGCCCATGGTTACAACTGTCCATGTGTTGTCATGGTTATTGTGGCCTAGTTACAAAAAATAGGTTATTGTGGCCACTAGAAAAATTTGGAAAAAGAACTGCAGTGACTACAAGAAAACAACTAAACAAGACAATAAGGAAATAAATAAGCAAGCAACTAACACTAGGATATTACGGCTATTACACATATTACATCCACTGGGCATCAAAGTTCGCCACGAGTGCAAATATAGGGAACAAAGCAGCATATTACATACACTTGCCATCTAAATTGGCCACCGGTGAAAATAAACATGGCAGCAAAACAAGTCCATAACCAAAACAACTTCAGAAGAGCTCAAGAAACCTTATCCTCGGTATCCACCATGCTGGCAATAAGCTTAGCAAGCTTATTAGCTTTCTCCTGTTTGGCGCTAAAATCCTCCAACGCTTGTTGTTGCACCAGAAAGTATACATCTGAATGCTCCAGGGATTTCCGCAGTCCTTCCGCTTCTTGTCGCAGCACAGCTAATCGATGTCTTTTAGCTTGTAGTTGAGACTCAAGAAACCGAACTGATTCAGACAATGAGTTTGAATAGCTTGTGCCAGCGGTAATGGCCAATAACTCTAACACTAAACCAAGACAGAACTTTAGGGTTGTCTCACTGTCTTCAAGATAGTTTTCCTTAGCTGTTTTATCAGCTTTGTTGGAGACCAACAAGGATGTCTCACTATCCTAAACCTTATCTGCATTACTTCCTTTACCATTGCTTAATAAGGCACTCTTCCCCAATATTCTATCAGCATTCTAAAAGAAGAAACAAGCAGACACATAACATGTTTAGCATGTACTAGTATATGAAACTCATTTCGGTGAACCAGTTCATTAGTAAGGTGGACAAGATTAAACTACCAAGTCTTCTATTGCCAAGTAGTACATTATAAAAGCATCAAACAAACATATATTTGTGTCCTATGGTCACTGCACTGTCTTGCCAAGTCAAAATAGAGACACGGTTCAAATCATATCAGTTCAAGACAAAGCAGCACTGAAAGAATACAAAGCGTGGGAAACTACACGGCACAACAAGATTTCAGATGGGTACCACGGGTCTACATGTACAACAACACTATTGGCTCTGTTGTGATGCTAGTAATGTGCATGATATGAGAAGTCAACTGTATACACAATTGAAATTGAAATCAACAGGGCTATTTATAAGAGCAAACCTGTTAAAGAGACATTCGTAAACATACCTATTGTGCCATTGGAGTTTCAATTGGATCCTTCAATTTAAAAATAAGTCTGTATGAGTAAATATAGCGATACAAGAGCAAAGCAGTATGCACGATAGCAATGGAATCTTAAATGAGAACAGTTATCTTCAGGTTTAAGCACTTGTTCTACATGAACAGAGTACAGTAAGGGCATCTCCAGCCGTTGGCCCCCCAGGGGGCGCCTAAAATCGCCGCCTGGGGGTGAGCCGGCGCAAAAATTGGGCCTGGGGGCGAGTTGGTCCCCAGCCGCCGGCCCCAGGGCCGCCCCCAGGCACGTTTTAAAATAAAACAAGTTCGGCACAGTTCGGCGAAGTTCGGCTTAAACACGATAAATTTCGGCCAAACACGATAAATTTCGGCACATTTCGGCGAAGTTCGCGGATTTTCATTACATAGCACATATATATAAACTAATCTAAAGAAAAAACTGGCTGAAGTCGCCGCCGTCGCCGCCATCGTCGTCGTCAGACTTCTCCTCCTTGACGCGGGCGCCCCTGCTGGACCCCTGCCCGGCGTCGCCATGGCGGACTGGTGGCGGCGCATCATCGTCGTCCTCGTCGCTGTCGCAGATGACGACGACTCCGCCTTCGTTGCGGCCGCGTCGACGCTCCGCGAAGCGAAGCAGGGCGGCGCACTGGCGCTCCTTCGCCTTCTCCAGGCGCTCCTTCTCCATCGCTATGGAGTCCCTGCGCACCCATTCCAGGGCCGCGTCATCGTCGTCGAGCTCCGTCGTCTTCACCAGCGCGGCCGGCTCCTTCTTCACCGCCGCGAGCCCCGGCTCCGTCTTCACTGGCGCGAGCCCCGGCTCCGTCTTTGGCTTGACGAAGCACGGAGGAGGAGACGACGAGGAGGCGCGCCGGCCGCCCTCATTGATGACGATGCCGGCGCTGCGAGTGCACCGGCCGAGCGGCGTCTCCGCCACGGGCTCGGCCTTGACGCCGAGCAAGGCCGGAGTACCGAGGAGTGCGATGAAGATCGTGAGGAAGAAGAGGAGGAGGACCCGAACCTCCTTGGCATCCGTGGCCCGGCGCGTCGGTGCTGCGCCGGGACGGCCACCCTCGCCGGGTACGACAACGGTGGGTCGTTGCCGCCGTCGAGGTACGTCAGCACGCCCTCGAGTGTGCGGCCGGGGACGCCCCACCACAGGTGGCGCCCCTCATTGTTCTGCTGGCTGCCGACCACCGGCGCGCCGTTGGTGGACGCCAAGCGCTGCTACTGGCAGCGCTCGAAATACACCGCCCAAGCCGCGTGGTTATCGGTAGCGTACTGGGGGAGGGAGAGTTGAGCGTAGGTAAGGGAGGCGCGCACGACCTCGACTTCCTCGGCGAAGTATTTCGGCTTCGCCACGGTGTCGGGCAACGGGGGAATGGGCACTCCCCCGGCGCTGAGTCTCCACCCCGTCGACCTGGCGCGCATGTCTCGCGGCGACGGGATGTTGGCCTGGAATAGGAGCCAGGACTCCTGTTCGCGGAGCGAACGGCGGCCGAAGCCGTTGGCCGCCGCCTCGTCTCCGGGGAAACGTTCTGCCATGGCGACGGGCTTGGGAGAGGTAGAGAGGGAGAGGGTGGGGCTGGGTGGCGGCGCTCAGGAGAGGAAAAGGGAGAGGGAGGGGCTGGGCGGTGGCGAGGGGCGGGGCTGGTGTGGGCACAGGCGAGTGGCCACCGGCTATATAGCTGCGGCGCGCCAGTGTGTACGCGTGCAAGGGAGGGGAGGCGTCGGCGCGCCGTCCCGTGACGCGCCGCCCGGGATGAGGAATCAATGGCAAGGCTGACCGACGGCAGCCTTGCCATTGATTCCCGGCGGGAACCGAGGCCGTTGGGGGAAGACGAGGCGCCGTGTCGCTGACGTGGCTGGCCCGCGGCTTTTTCGCGCCAAAACTGCTCGCCCCGGCGCCCCCGGGCGCCCCCCAGCGCGCCGGGTTCGGCCTGGGTCTGCGGGCGCTGTTTTTGGCCCAGGCCGGTGAAAATCGGGCTCCTGGGGGCATGACTGGGCCGTTTTTTCGGCGCCGGCGCGAAAAAATCGCCTGGGGAGGCCTACCTGGGGGCGCGGCTGGAGATGCCCTAAGACACAAGCATATAGTACTTAAAAAATGATCTCATAGGCCTTACCACATTCTTGGTTCGGGACCAGTACAGAACAAGGAGTTCCCAGTCATCGTCCAGTAAATGTGCCTCAGGAGAACGTAAGGGAATTTGATGAGTTTCTTTGCCAGTGAAGTACGTTTTCTTCAGGTAATTCCGATACTGCCACCAAGCATTCTTGAAGATAGCAAAGGTATTAGCACAGGTTACCTCATCCTGAGTTTCCAAATCGGTCCTTCTCTATAGAGAAAAATGGGAAAAATAGTTGTTTTATAACCATCATGGAGGTAGAATGTATGGGACAAAGCAAAGTAATTGCCATGAATAACATTACTTACACATAACTCCTGGACAAACACCTGCAACTGGCATTTTCCTTCATCTTTAGTATAATATTTCCATGATGGGAAGATATGCACATAGGATTTAACAACATCAAATGCGATAGATGCAAAACTATGAATGGCTAGTTGTGCTTCCTCCATAGGAATAGGTGTACTAACTGGTGGAGTTGGGGTTCGCCGTGGTAGTACTGGCGCTTTGGGCATTGGAGCTGCCTTACTAACTGCTCTTGTTTGGGAGCTCTATGGTGGAGATGGTGCTGTGTCAACATGGACTGGGTTACTATCTGTTGGGGTTGGGTTAGATTGGGTGAAGCTGGTTCTCTGTCCATCGCAGTAGGGGTACAATCTGCGAGAGTCTGGGTTATGTGTGTAGGGCTGGTTCTCGTGCATGTACAACCGGGATGCTATCCCCACCAAGAGGTAGCACTGTTTTATTTGAAGACCGTGTTTTTAATCCGGTAGATACTGCCATCACCCGCTCCAATTCAAATGGCTGATAAACAGGAAACATAGTTGAATGTGCAGACATTGTATGAGAGACAGATGGAATAGATAGTGTGGAAAAAAGAGGGCATGAAATAGTTGACATGTATATTGTTTAACTAAAACGGATAGCATGACATAATTTCACACATATGATGTCTATCTAAACTGGATGGCATAGCATGACATAATTCAAAGATATGATGACTAACTAAACAGGATGGCATGAGATAATTATATGATGTCTTTAGTAAACAGGTTCGCATGACAAAATTCACACACATGTTATCTGAGTAATCGGGATCGCATGATTTAATTCACATATGTGATTTATATGCTAAGTAGAGGGCATTCGCATATATGATGTCTGAACTAAGAACATGGTGTTGAATATTGTGTATGTGATGTCTAAACTATGCAATGCAAGACACCATATGCATGATATGAGCAGTATAACCGTGCCAAGTTAGAGCATACACCTCGGTGGGGGAATAGGACTGGTCATTGGCCTCTGAATCCATCTTTGAGGAGCTATCAGGACCCAACAAGAGATCTGCTTCGACAGGTAGCACTGTGTGCTTCGAAGACCTTCTTTTCACTCCAGATTTTTCTATCGCCCACTCAAATGACTGATTCACAGGAAGAGTAGTTTAATGTACAAACATTATTGTCAAATGGAAATGTAATGAATAAAAGGATGGGCAAGATATCATTCAAATATATGATGTCTGGTTAAACAGGATGGCATTGCATATTTCACATATATTATGGCTGGCTAAAAGAGATGCGTGAGCATAATTCTCATATATGATATAGAACCTAAATAGGTGGCATTACGTAACATGTCTAAACTAAGAAGATGACGTATATGATGTCGAAAGTAGGCACTGCAAGGCAACATATGCATGATATGACTAACGTCATCATGACAAGTTAGAGCAAACACCTTGGGGGGTAAACAGGAGTGTTCAGCTATGTCTGAATCCTCCTCGGAACAGATATCTTCCTCTGGATTACAATCTAGAGAGGGGGGAAGGGTTTGCCATTGAACCCACCATGGAGCGATGTCTGCATGACATTCCGCGCAAAACTCTTCTCTTTTTCTCTACATGTTCAGCATGACTGTGTACAATATCTGACATGCATACGAAAAAATATAGTGAGATCATGTAAGGAGAGCATGCATAAATCTAGAGTGATGGTAACAACCAGTGGATGGATCTAAAAATAATGATAACAGGCTGATGATGGCTTTAATTTAATAAAAAGAGATATGATGATTGATTTACTATTTTTTCCCACCCGAGATGAACAACATAGGCATACCTTAGGTGAACCAGATAATAGACAGAGATAATATTCATTGTTGCCTCGATATGTGCCCCACAACTAATTTTAAAACTCAAGTTTGAACATTAATTTGGACCTGACTTGGAGTCTAAAAGGTGAACATGACGATAAAGTAGCAGGCAATATTAAGCAATGCATAACATAAGCAGAAACAAAAGAGTGCGACCTCTCTTCTGGACCCGTGTACTCCTCAGGTTCATCTGCTGAGTCGATGATGGTGATGTCGTTGTGCTGGGTGCCGGCGGCAGGGAAGGAGATCTGAGGCGGCGAAAGACGGTCAGGGTCATGATGTCTGGTTTGGTGGATGCTTTTGTCGATGGAGCAGCTCAGGTGAGGTGGACGACGTCGCGACAGGAGCAGGACAAACCACACAAAGCTTTCTTAGATGCCTACCTGTAACTGAAGTAATTCTGTAAGGGCTCCTTTGGCTTGCAGGATTCTAAAAACGCAGGGATAGGGAAAACACCGGAATAGGATAGTAATGCACATGGGAAATGGAGCATTTGTAAACACATGATTTCTGTCAACTTGGGTGTTTGGTTCAGAGGAATTGGATGAGCAGAGGAATGCAAAGAAGCATGGCCAAATAAAGTGAAACCATATGAAAGCATGTACAGTTAGAATGTTATTCTGACACTAACGCACTTGGTTGTTGTTTTCATGCATAGGATTTTGAAAAGTAGGTCCAGGTGGATGTTTTGCTCCATTCCTTTCAACAAAATGCATGAATAATTGAATAATAGAGTGCCATAGGAAAATTTCCTATTGCTATGTTTTTCCTTCTGTTTTTCTTTTGAACCAAAATAACCCTAATGGATTGACATGAATGTAGAGTAATACGTGATGCGACAAGTGCACAACCTCTTTGCCGTAGCCGTGTCGACCTCGGCATCATTGGGTTGGTCGCTGAAGAAGTTGAGGCAGAGGTGGTTGTCGGGGGTGTGGAGGAAGATCTGAGGAATCTGTAGATGGTGTCCAAGGCGCCGCTCTATTGTGATGGATGGTTCTATCGTTGGAGCAGCTCCGGCGAGCTGTAAGACATCGAGGCTGAAGAAGTACAAGATAGACATCGTTAATCTCAAGTGGGATTCTAATAGCATCTCCAATAGATGATGTAAAATACGTTACCAAAAAGTGTTAGATGTAAAATTTACATCACCAAAAAACACCTGACTACAACTGTTGACTCTAGACTTAACTGTCGAAATTGAAATTTACTGTGGAATCTGAATGTTACTGTCGAAACTGAATGCACTGGTAGCACAGAGGCACTTTACATGTAGTTTAGGCCGCTCGAGCACTAGTAGTAGAGAAACAGTGATCTAAATCAGTAGGCGATCGACGGGGAACACAGTAGCAGATAACAACTGGGGCAGCAACGCCTGGAGGAGCAGCGTGAACTAGAGCCAGAGCAGCAACTCGTGTAGCTGCAGCAGCCCATGTACCAGCATCAGCAGTGCGAGCGAGAGCAAGAGCAGAGTAGCAGCACGAGTGCGTGGGAGAGCAGAGCAGCAGTGCGAGCGAGCGAGCGAGGGCCGAAGCAGTAGCAAATCCAGTTGGTATGGACGCCACCGCTGAAGGGGCATTGCACTGGGGGAGAGCCACCATGGAGATGTCGCCCGTGGCGCCGGCTTCGAGGTAGCCGCGCCATGGGGGTGCAGGATGGAGCACCGTCGGCGCCAGGAGGTCGAGTTAAGGAGAAGGTGCGATGCGGTGAGTGTACAAACTCTTTGGTGGCGCCGAGTAGGCCTCGGTTTCGTCTGAGGAGTCGGTGAGGATGTTGCAGTTCCGGTGGAGCAGGTTAAGGCGATGCTGTGGGGATGGAGCAGCCGTGATACACGAGGCGATCATCGGAGAAGCTCCTTGGAGGTGGAGGATGGGGCGGCTGAACCGGCGGGACGACGAGATGGATGAAGGATCCTCATCCGGGGAGGTGGATGAGGGACATCGAACTGTTGCGGTGGACGACTTCGTCGGCGAAGAGGCTCCGGCTGGGCAGCGGTGGGGTGGTGGACGGAGGAGGGTGTGGTTTCGCGGCTGGAGTAGAGAGATCATGGCGGCCTGGGATTTTGAATGGCGAAAAGGAGGCGATGGGAGGGGGGAACCATGAATTAGGGACACGCTTGTCCAAAATGTAGGGTGTGTTACAAAAGTACCGCCATCGATTTGAACTAGCGGCCCTTTCGTCTCAGGGTTAGAAGGGGGATTTCGCGTGTCGGGATTTGGCGGCTGGAGGGAGTTTTCGCGCGCGTTGTAATTTCGGGATAGCAAGGCGCGGGTTTTGGGAGCACGATATCGGAATTTTCGGGATATAACAAGGCGTGGGTTGAACTTTAGGGACAAGCCTAATGTGTTATATTGTACATACCAAATCAATTCGCACTTCCCTCAACGAAAAAACGAAAAAAAATAAAACTGTTCACACCACACAAAGAGAGAGTCTTGTCCCGTGTTACTATACAAATGCTATTCAAAGCTATGAATCCATGTTATGTCCAATTAAAATTTTTCGCTGGCTATATAATGCATGTAACCTACTCATACCAACATTTTAGTGCATTCCAAATGTCTATACTACCGCTACAATTTGAACTAAATTTGAATTCGTTTCTCTATTTGAATAAGAATCTACAATCATGATTGTTGCCAACCTAAACCATCATTCGTGTATTACCTTAACAACACACCACATGATTACTATAGAGATAGATATGAACTATGTGTACTATATGAACTCGAATTAAATTTTTTGAATACACTTGATATTGATTCCAAATAATAGTACATTTGATGTACTAACTAGATATTCATAATCTAAACCATGTTCCATACGTACACCGTGTTTATCACACAAAATATAGTGCCCCGCCCCTACATTATGACAAGTATTTGGCCCTCAGTTGCAAAAGCCACACATTATCCCAAATTATAATCAATGTTCTACATTATGATATCTTCTTTAAATATCCAAATCCACTTTTTTATAATGAATTATGATCTATGTTCGTCTTTTACACCTTCACGATCCTCTTCTCTTTGTAGCTAGCTAGCACTAACTTTCTATCGTGCATGCACACGCCCGCCCCCTCTCACCCTCCCTCAGCGTCCCCTCCACCATGCACATTCGTTATTTCTCTTTACGTCGTTCACCCGCAGTGTGTGTAGGCCCCCCGGCTCCTTCTTTCCGGCACACACCGGTCGATATACCTCTCTAGCCAAGTGTGCCTACCACAAATACACACTTCCCCCTTCTCTTCTCACCGTCCATGCCCCCTATGTCCAATACGGTTCCACGCAGGTGCACACTCCTGCCCCTCTTTTCATCGATCTCACACTCGCACACTCCTCCCCCCTCGACATAGTAGGCCTCTCGCACCACCTCCTAGCCGCACCCCTCTCCCCCTGTCCGTCTCTTCGAACCTTATTTGCTTCTAACACATGCATGTATACATACCGATCTCCCTACATATAGCTAGGTTGAATCTAATTCTTTTTCCCCACGCACCGATCGACTTACCTGACTAGTTATGTCTCTCCCTTTCTCGGACACACGACGATTGATCTTCCTATGTAGTTACGTCTGCTTACCACAACCATATCGTCCCCCCTCATCATCCTTGCATACCTCCCGACCCATCTCTCACACACACGTGCATAGGCATGCAGACATCCCCGGCCCTCTCTTATTGATATTGCACTCATACCCTCCGTTTGTCTAGCAGGCCTCTCCCACCATTTGTGAGAAGCAACTCCACCACCAACCCTCCGACACTCTACCTTTGTCTTTCTCCCAACCTTATTCCTCTGCTACACATATGCATGGATGCCGATCGATCTCCCTCAATACATTGCTAGGTCTCTCTCCTTCTCGACACATATACTAGTCGATCTACCTCTCTATAGTTAGGTATCTGCCCCCCCCCACACCGATAGTTGAACGTTGTAGGTAGGTATCCATGCCGCAGAGAAAAACTGCACCTCTGCCCTCTCACATTCTAGTAGGTCAGCCGCCTGTATCTTTGACGTAGGCAAACACAAATTCGATGGCACTCTTTATCGATTGCGCACCCACACACTTCATCCCTGTTTTCGATTCTATCGATATATCATGACGATGATCCCTTCACTCTCTCATGGATCGCTCCCTCTATGTATGATATATCCATGACTCTGTTTCACACACATTACATATGTTACATTTTTTTGTTTGAGATATCATCAACACATTTCCTTTGTTTTGCACAAACCATCTCTCTCACACCCACCCACGTATGTACCTGCACCTAAAGAAGAGGTGCACCACGACGAACGTACTCACGTCTCGTTCCCGGCCAAACCCGCGCGGGTACACGGTGGAGTTCATTTCTATATGAAAAGGCAGCCCACGTGATAATTTGACGCGTTTAACAGTTGTTTACTCGAAGGAGGGTCGTGTATCACACGTAGACGGAACATAGTTCGACTTAACGCGAGTATTAAATAAAGTTATATTCCTCAATGGCACATACAGAATATAAAGTGATTGTCGTCGGGAAAAAAGAAAAAATCCGCTCCACTATATACAATGGAGCCTGCCTGCCGGGGTTTGTCTCTCGTCACACCATCTCACACAAGGCGGCAGTGGCCTCCCTCTCTCATCGTTGGTCACTGATCTAGTCGCATCCCGTCCGCCGGCGTTTCTCCATTCGACGGCGTTGAGGCAGCACGTCTCGATCTACGGCCGTCGTTCTCTCTGACCAAGCTCCGACGCGGTAGGGCCTTCGCCACTTGCTCGCTGCCGCAGTATGGGCAGTTCCCAGCCGCAGGCGCCCTCCTAGTTACATCCCAACGGCCCTCAGGTACAGCTTCCTCCGGCCTTGCTCCACTGCCCATCTTCCCACGTTGCTGCATGTGGAAAATCCTGCATGTGGATCTTCTTTAGTTGTTTGCTTAAAACGTATCTCGGCTGGCGTACTTTCCATCTTGCAATCTCATCCTGAAACCATTTTTGATAAACCACCATGCTGCTATCTTTCCCTTATTACATGGAATATGCTTCTTTTTTGTCGGCGTATGTGTCTTCAGCTCGTGTTATTAGGCAGTAATTGTTTCCTTTCTACCTCCTTCTGCAAACAGGTCTATCCATTTCACCTCGTTGCTATTGCGACCTTTTGGTGAACTGCACAAATCACTTTTCTTAAGAGTGTTTTGTGCAGTTCCGCCAAAATGTCACACGGGCAATGTTTTTACATTTTTGTGGGACTGCCGAAAGGGAGATTGGTTTTGCTATCCTCCTCATACAACTCCGTGCCTAATCTTCTCCAACAAGTAGTTCGTCCTAAAGAGAGATCGCAGAGGTGATTGGCTTCTATTTGTGTGTGTTATGTTTCATCATCTAGTTCCACTATTATTGTAATCACACTGACTGAATATCTTTGCAAACATGGATGATTGATATGTCCATTTTGCATCATGCTTTTATATCGATATTTATTGCATTATGGGCTGTTATTACACATTATGCCACAATACTTATGCCTATTCTCTCTTATTTTACAAGGTTTACATAAAGAGGGAGAATGCCGACAGCTGGAATTCTGGGCTGGAAAAGGAGCAAATATTAGAGACCTATTCTGCACAGCTCCAAAAGTCTTGAAACTCCACGACAGTTATTTTTGGAAATAATAAAAAATACTGAGTGAATAAAATACCAGAGGGGACCCACACCCTGGGCACGAGGGTGGGGGGGGGCGTGCCCTACCCCCTGGGTGCGCCCCCTGCCTCGTGGCCCCCCTGGTGGCCCTCCGGTGCCCATCTTCTGCTATATGAAGTCTTTCGTCTGAGAAAAAAATAATAAGCAAGCTTTCGGGATGAGACTCCGCCGCCACGAGGCGGAACCTTGGCGGAACCAATCTAGGGCTCTGGCGGAGCTGTTCTGCCGGGGACCCTTCCCTCCGGGAGGGGGAAATCATCGCCATCATCATCACCAACGCTCCTCTCATCGGGAGGGGGGAAATCTCCATCAACATCTTCACCAGCACCATCTCCTCTAAAACCGTAGTTCATCTCTTGTATCCAATCTTTGTCTCATAGCCTGGGATTGGTACCTGTAGGTTGCTAGTAGTGTTGATTACTCCTTGTAGTTGATGCTAGTTGGTTTATTTGGTGGAAGATCATATGCTCAGATCCATTATGCATATTAATACCCCTCTGATTATGAACATGAATATGCTTTGTGAGTAGTTACGTTTGTTCTTGAGGACATGGGAGAAGTCTTGCAATTAGTAGTCATGTGAATTTGGTATTCGTTCGATATTTTGATGAGATGTATGTTGTCTCTCCTCTAGTGGTGTTATGTGAACGTCGACTACATGACACTTCACCATTGTTTTGGCCTAGAGGAAGGCATTGGGAAGTAATAAGTAGATGATGGGTTGCTAGAGTGACATAAGCTTAAACCCTAGTTTATGTGTTGCTTCGTAAGGGGCTGATTTGGATCCATATGTTTCATGCTATGGTTAGGTGCTACCTCTTGAGCACTGCGTTGGTTTTCCCTTGAAGAGGAAAGGGTGATGCAGTAAAGTAGCGTAAGTATTTCCCTCAGTTTTTGAGAACCAATGTATCAATCCAGTAGGAGACCACACTCAAGTCCCTCGCACCTACACAAACAAATAAGAACCTCGCAACCAACGCGATAAAGGGGTTGTCAATCCCTTCACGGTCACTTACTGTCGGCGTTCTGGGAACGGGGGTCCCCAAACTTGCTTGCCTGCAGCCTGCGGCATGGCTCAAGTGGGGGCCCAGTGCGGCCCAGCTTCATCAGCTCGAGCTCAAGACCCTCGCGAGGGGCCAAGCCTCGCGGGGCGGACAACAAGAAGCTTCCTCTGGAGCAGCCTCATTAGGCAGGCTCGAGAGGAGGTGGAGAGATCAAGGCAGGGGTACCTCGCGAGGAGCCCGTGACGCAAGCCATGACGATCGAGACCAGGCGGGCGCCGGCCTATGCAGTGTCCTTGTTTCCCTTTCGGTGCAAAGGGGGAAAGCACATGCCAAGGCATCGGGCAAAGGTTACCATTCCGGTGCAACGAGACCAAGAGCTGCAGAGCGGTAGGACAGAGGTCATCGTGGAGCCCAAGATGGCGTCATCACCAGTGCTTTTGGCAGCCGAAGACCACCTTTGGTCAGGATAACTTGTACTAGATGTTCCCCTTCAAAATGGCAAATTGTTGGCGCCCCTCCCGCTCATTATTTGGGGAGAGGCCCGGGGCCTCTATAAATAGAGCTAGCCACCACAAGGAAGAGGGGGAGAAAGGGAGGAAGCTGGCAGCAGCTAGTGAGAGCGCGTCAGAGCTAGATAGAGAGCCCGAGTAGAACACATCACACCAGCTCAAGAACACCCCTCGCGAGGCTGTTCATCCCTTGTACTGTTCGTCATCAGCCCCGGAGGCAATCCACCACACCACACACTGGAGTAGGGTATTACACCACAACGGTGGCCCGAACCAGTATAAACTGTCGGCGTTCTGGGAACGGCTATCTCCAAACTTGCCTGCCTGCGGCCTGCGGCGTGGCTCAAAGGGGGGCCCAGCACGGCCCATCTTCATCAACACAGACCCAAGACCCTCGCGAGGGGCCAAGCCTCGCGGGGCGGACGACAGGGAGCTTCCTCAGGCATGGCCTCATCAGGATGGCTCGCGAGGAGGCGGAGAGATCAAGGCGGGGTACCTCACGAGGTGCCTGTGACGCAAGCCATGACGACCAAGGGCGCCAGGCGGGCGCCAGCCCGCGCAGTGTCCTCCTTTCGTCTTTGGTGCAAAGGGAGCAAGCGCAGGCGAGAGCATCAAGCAAAGGCACCCGTTTCGGTGCAACGAGACCAAGACCAGCCCAACGGCAGGGAGGAAGTCATTGTGGAGCCCGAGCCAGTGTCACCACCAGAGCCTTTGGCAGGCGAGGACCAATTTTAGTCAGGATAAGTGTACCAGATGTTCCCCTTCAAAATGGCCAATTGTTGGCGCCCTTCCCGCTCAATATTTGGGAAGAGGCCCAGGGCCTTTGCCTATAAATAGGACTAGCCACCCCCAGGGTAGAGGCGAATCGGCCAATCCAGAAACAAGCTGGGATCGGATCGAGTAGCATCACAGAGAGAGAGAGAGAGAGAGAGAGAGAGAGAGAGAGAGAAAGAGAAGGGTGACTGAACTCCTCCTAGCAGTTCATCGCCCCAGCCAAGAACAGACCCTCGCGAGGCTGTTCTTCCTTGTATTGCTCATCATCATCAGCCCAAGAGGCAATCCACCACACCACAAACTAGAGTAGGGTATTACACCACAATGGTGGCCCGAACTAGTATAAACCCATGTGTCTCTTGTGCTGTTCTTTCCATAGCTTAGATCTTAGCGAGGCGGTGGGGTGTAGGTAGGTAAAAGGCGAAATCTCCACGCGCACCCCAGTGTTCGAACCTCAAGGGTCTGCCGGAATCCGACATAAACCTCATGTCCCTTGTGTTGTCCATAGTTTCCAACTTAGATCACGCGAGGAGATCGGACGTAGATCGGTAGGGGAGAGATCTTCGCGCGCACCCCAGAGTTCGAACCTTAAGGGTCTGCCGGAACCCAAAATCCGACATTTGGCGCGCCAGGTAGGGGTGCGCCGGAATCTTTCTTCCGTTGTTCACGTGTGATCTTCCGTCGTGTCCATGGCTGACGCTCGTCGGGCTCGCGCCGAGCGCCAGGCTGCTCTCGCCACCCGCGTCGCCCAGACGGCGACCGTAGGTGGACGCCCTCGTCGTTCCCCGTCGCCTGCCGCCAACGCCACCACCGGCCCGGCGGGGAACGAGCAGCAAGCCTCGTCCCAGCATCCTATGGTGCGACGGGAGGGCCGCACCGCCACCCCGTCACTGACTCCAGCCGCTTCGTCGTCCCACGCCCGTCGCGCCCCTACGGGCGCACGCCGCGTTGCTCCTAGCAAGAGAGCTTCTGCACTACCACCCCGTCGACGACCTCGACGAGGACTGGCTCGCCTGCATCACCGATCTCGTCAGTGTTGCAGGGGGCTCCCCCTCGCTGTCTCTCTCGCTGCCTCGCCCTCCGTTCCGCGCGGGAGGTGAGGATCAGGAGGTGCCTCTAGCACCTCCTCCCCAAGAAGGCGCCCTGGCTCTAAGGCGCGCAGCCCCAGGGCGAGGCCCTCTGCGCCCTGTGCCCGCGTAGCAAGAAAGGAGCTGCCGAGATATCCCTCGTCCCCAAGAAGGTGCTCGCGCGCTCCTAGCGCCGGCGCGCCAAGATCGCGTCCCTGCACCCCTACGCCAAGACCCCGTGCTGCTCCAAGCGGCGGTGCAAGGTAATCCCCAAGAAACAAGCCCAGCACTAGCAAAAGGCGCCGGTGGCCACAGCAGGCTGCCGCGCCCTCACCCCCAAGCTGTGCGGCGTCGCATGGCCAGGCAAGTTCAAGCTTGACCTCCCCTTTCGCTACGATGGCACGGCGAACCCTGCGAAGTTCCTACAGCTCTACGAGTTGTGCATCGAAGCCGCCAACGGAGACGAAAGGGTCATGGCGAACTGGTTTCCCCAGGCGCTCAAGGACGGGGCCCGCACCTGGCTCCTGAACCTGGCTCCTGGCACGATCTCCTCCTGGGACGCGATGCGCACTCGCTTCATCGCCAACTTCCAGGGCACTAGCGACCGGCCCCCGGCCCTGAGCGATCTGCGCCGCATCAAGCAACAGCAAGGGGAGACCCTGTAGAAATACATCCAGCGCTTCAACAACGCTTGAGGGAGTCCTGGATTAGGGGGTGTTCGGATAGCCGGACTATACCTTCGTCGGACTCCAGGACCATGAAGATACAAGATTGAAGACTTCGTCCCATGTCCGGAAGGAACTTTCCTTGGCGTGGAAGGCAAGCTAGGCGGTGCGGATACTCAAGATCTCCTACCATTGTAACCGACTCCGTGTAACCCTAACCCTATCCGGTGTCTATATAAACCGGAGGGTTGTAGTCCGTAGGACAAAACCATCATCATACACAATCATACCATAGGCTAGCTTCTAGGGTTTAGCCTCCTTGATCTCGTGGTAGATCTACTCTTGTACTACCCATATCATCAATATTAATCAAGCAGGAGTAGGGTTTTACCTCCATCGAGAGGGCCTGAACCTGGGTAAACATCGTGTCCCTTGTCTCCTGTTACCATCCGACCTTGACGCACAGTTCGGGACCCCCTACCCGAGATCCGCCGGTTTTGACACCGACATTGGTGCTTTCATTGATAGTTCCTCTGTGTCGTTGCCTTTAGGCCCGATGGCTCCTCTGATCATCAACAACAATGAGGTCCAGGGTGAGACTTTTCTCCCCGAACAGATCTTCGTCTTCGGCGGCTTCGCTCTGCGGGCCAACTCGCTTGGTCATCTAGAGCAGATCGAAAGCTATGCCCCTGGCCATCAAGTCAGGTTTGGAAGCTTAAACTACACGGCGGATATCCGTGGAGACTTGATCTTCGACGGGTTCGAACCACAGCCAAGCGCGCCACACTATCTCGAGGGGCACAATCTAGCTCTGCCTCCGAACAGTGTCCTGGAGGCCGCACACGTACCGGTTCCGACCCTTAACTCGGAGCCCATTGCACCAATTTAGGATGAGCGGTTGGACGTCACCTCGGGGGCTGCGATCTCAAAGGCGATCGAGCCGAACGCCAGCCCCGCACTCCGCGTGACCCGTGATCCCGAGGGTCCGGATTCCTCCCCGAACTCCAAACCCCCCGCGCCCCTGCCAGTCGAAGCCGATTGGGTGCCGATAATGGAGTTCACCGCCGCGGACATCTTTCAGCACTCGCCTTTTGGCGACATCTAGAATTCTCTCAAGTCTCTCTTTATTAGGAGAGCCCTGGCCGGATTACGGTCAGCGAGGATGGGATACAGACGATGAAGAAATTCAAAGCCCTCCCACCACCCACTTGGTAGCCACTGTCGATGATTTCACCGACATGCTTGACTTCGGCTCCGAAGACTTCGACGGTATGGACAACGAAGTAGGAGACGAACAGGAACCAGCACCTTTAGGGCGCTGGACGGCCACCTCGTCATATGACATATATATGGTGGATACTCCAAAAGATGGAGATGGCGATGGAACAGCGGGGGATGACACCTCCAAGAAACAGCCAAAGCGCCGACATCAGCGACGCCGCTCTAAATCCCGCAAAAGCAAAAACGGTGATTCCGGCACGGGAGATAATACTACCCCGGATAGCGCCGAAGAACACCCAACCCAGCAAGATTCAGCACAGGAATATGGAGAAGCCAGCCCTCATGAGAGAGCGGCAGAACGAGAGGTTGAGGATGATAATTATATGCCTCCCTCCGAAGACGAGGCAAGCCTCGATGACGACGAATTCGTCGTACCATCAGACCCCACCGAACAAGAGCGTTTCAAACGCAGGCTTTTAGCCATGGCGAACAGCCTAAAGAAAAAGCAGCAACAGCTTAGAGCTGATCAAGACTTGCTAGCTGACAGATGGACTGAAGTCCTTGCGGCCGAAGAGTACGAACTCGAGCGCCCCTCCAAGAATTATCCTAAGCGCAGGCCGCTACCCCGATCAGAGGAGGAAGCGCCTACATCACCAGCGCACGACATGGCAGACCGGCCACCTCGCGGCCGCGACAGAGAGGCCTGTCGAACCTCCACCCAAGCCATGCCCCGACGCCGCTCAACCAAGGCACAGGAAAACGCGCCAGACCTGCGAGATGTACTGGAGGATAAAGCAAGGCAAACAAGATCGATCTACGGATCGCGCAGACGCCCGATGACACGTGACGATGATCTTCACTCCGGACACAATAAATCCGGCCGGGCCGAACACAACAGACATAGCTCTTCCGAGTTGCGTCGTGACATAGCCCAGTACAAGGGCGCCGCACACCCACTATGCTTCACAGATGAAGTAATGGATCATAAAATCCCAGAGGGTTTCAAACCCGTAAACATCGAATCATACGATGGCACGACAGATCCGGCGGTATGGATCGAGGATTATCTCCTTCACATCCACATGGCACGTGGCGATGATCTACACGCCATCAAATACCTCCCTCTAAAACTCAAAGGACCGGCTCGGCACTGGCTTAACAGCCTGCCAGCGGACTCAATCGGTTCTTGGGAGGACCTGGAAGCCGCATTCCTCGACAACTTCCAGGGCACTTATGTGCGACCACCGAACGCCGACGACCTAAGCCACATAATTCAGCAGCCAAAGGAATCGGCCAGGCAATTCTAGACACGGTTCCTAACAAAGAAAAACCAGATAGTCGACTGTCCGGACGCAGAGGCCCTAGCAGCGTTCAAACATAATATCCGCGATGAGTGGCTTACCCGGCACCTCGGACAGGAAAAGCCGAAATCCATGGCAGCCCTCACGACACTCATGACCCGCTTTTGTGCGGGCAAAGATAGCTGGCTAGCTCGCAGCAACAACTTATCAAAGAACCCTGGTAATTCAGATACCAAGGACAAAAGTGGCAGGACAAATCGAAATAAGCAAAATCGCCGCGTTAGCAGCGACAACAATGAAGATACGGCAGTCAACGCCGGATTCGGAGGCTATAAATCCGGTTAGCGGAAAAAGCCATTTAAAAAGAATACTCAGGGCCCATCCAGTTTGGACTGAATACTCGACCGCTTGTGCCAGATCCATGGCACCCCCGAAAGGCTAGCCAATCACACCAACAGGGACTGTTGGGTGTTCAAGCAGGCAGGCAAGTTAAGAGCCGAAAACAAAGACAAGGGGCTGCATAGCGATGACGAGGAGGAGCCCAGGCCGCCGAACAACAATGGACGGAAGGGGTTTCCCCCACAAGTGCGGACGGTGAACATGATATACGCAACCCACATTCCCAAGAAGGAGCGGAAGCGTGCGCTACGGGACGTATACGCGATGGAGCCAGTCGCCCCAAAGTTCGACCCATGGTCCTCTTGCTCGGTCACTTTTGATCGAAGGGACCACCCCACTAGCATCCGTCATGGCGGCTTTGCCGCATTGGTTCTCGACCCAATCATCGACGGATTTCATCTCACAAGAGTCCTCATGGATGGCGGAAGTAGCCTGAACCTGCTTTACCAGGATACAGTGCAGAAAATGGGCATAGATCCATCAAGGATTAAGCCCACAAGGACGACCTTTAAAGGCGTTATACCAGGTGTAGAAGCCTACTGTACAGGCTTCGTAACACTTGATGTGGTCTTTGGATCTCCGGATAACTTCCAAAGCAAAGAGTTAATCTTCGACATAGTCCCGTTCCGCAGTGGCTATCACGCCCTGCTTGGACGAACCGCATTTGCCAAATTCAATGCGGTGTCGCACTACGCATACCTCAAGCTCAAGATGCCAAGCCCTCGAGGAGTAATCACGGTCAACGGAAACACCGAACGCTCTCTCCGTACGGAGGAGCACACGGCGGCTCTCGCAGCAGAAGTACAAAGCAGCCTTTTTAGGCAACTCTCCAGTCCGGCCGTTAAAAAGCCAGACACTGCCAAGCACGCCCGAAATAACCTACAACAAGACCGCCTGGACTGTTCTGAGCAGGCGTAGCAATGCGGCCCCAACTCCAGCCATCGTGACATAGCGGAGCTATTACCTCGCGTACATAATTACGCCCTTGAAATACCATGGGCACAGGGGAAGGGGCACAGTAACGGCATGCCTGCAATACGGCTTAAAATGTACTAGGGGCTGCCGGATTCTTTTTTACTTTCAGGACTTCACACTTTGGACGACCTGTTCGGCAATTCGACTGATGTACAAACGATGCAAGATCCAGGGAAGCAGACAAAGCTACGCCGCATTATGGAACTCTCAGGTGGTCTCTATTACGAGAGGTATATCTATTTCGAACACAATTCCTCGGCCTGCCCCTGGTCAGGACATGTTAAATAGTCTAATATATTTTTGCTTATCGCACTACTTGTATCGTTCGGCTTTGATAAATAGCCTCTTTATAAACAATGCATAGCTTTTTGCCTATTTTTTGCAATATTTTCTTTTAATATATATGTTTATTAAATAACATGATCGCACCCGTACACCATGGTACGGCAAACACGCCAGGGGCTTCAGTACCCTTCGATCTGGCGTGAGAAGTCCGTACACTTTCACAAGTGCGGCACCCCGAACTTATAGCACTATATGCATCGGCTCCGAATCATGATTTGGGTCAATAGTTGGGTTTGCCCGGCTCCTATGTTTTGGTGCCTTACGTTCCGCTATATCGGCTAAGGTAGCACTAGGAGAACCACTGCGATTGTGCCCCGGTTCAGCTGGGTTAAGCACCTCAATGGAGAAAGCTAAAACTGACTGTCATGATAAGGCGAGAGACCGGTTGCTGTTCGAGAGGTTTTTTGAGTCCTTAAAGGCTTATGCCGCTTCGAGCGAGGAGCTGGCTTTGTCCGGCCAACGGCGTGGATAGCGCCTCGAATTCGGTCTTTCGAACTAGGGGCTTCACCGAAATTTAAAATTATAAAGTTCTATGGCTAAGTGAGAGTGTTCAAGCATTATAGTACGATTGCCTGGTTCGTTGTGCTGAGCGCCTCCCTCGAAGGACCCAACCATGGGAAAAAGAGTGCTCAGGTTTATCCCGAACACCCCAGCACTAGCGGCATGGGGGCAGAAGCCGACGACTGGCCATCTCTCAATTTTTGATAAACGGCCGCACAGAAAATAATATTTTAAATTCAATAAGCATTGCCTAGCGCATATGAACAAATTTTCAGCGCACAGGATAAAAACGAGCGAGTTCATTAAAAATTTACATCTTTAGTACATTCATCCGCAATAAGGCGGGCACCGGCAAGAACATCCTTGTAATAGTTCTTGAGCTTGCGATGCTCCTTCCCCTGCGGTGGCCCGTCCTTCACCAGCTTCTCTCCGTCAAGCTTACCCCAGTGCACCTTTGCACGGGCAAGGGCCCTCCGGGCACCCTCGATGTAGACAGAACGCTTGATGACCTCAAGCCTTGGATAGGCCTCCACCAGCCGCCGCACCAGCCCGAAGTAGCTCCCAGGCAGGGCCTCTCCGGGCCACAGCCGAACTAGGAAGCCCTTCATGGCTTGTTCGGCCGCCTTGTGGAGCTCGACCAGCTGTTTCAGCTGGTCGCTCAAAGGCACAGGGTGTCCGGCCTCAGAATACTGATACCAGAACACACTCTCCGTCGAGCTGCCCTCTTCAGCTCGGTAGAATGCGGCGGCGTCGGATACGCTGCGGCGAAGATCTGCGAACGCCCCTGGAGAACTCCGGATTCGGGTAAGTGACAAGTAGTTTACTTTTATATTCCTACTTTGCATTAAGAATGCCTTACCCGCTGCTATCTTTTTCATCTCCTCCAACTCTTGGAGGGCCTTTTGGGCTTCGGCCTTGGCACCCTTGGCGGTCTCGAGGGCCGACGCAAGCTCGGATGCTTGCGCCTTTGACTCAAGCTCCAAGCTCTCATGTTTTTTCATGAGAGCCTGCAGCTCTTGCTGCATCTCGCCAACCTGAGCCCCAAGCCTCTCTCGCTCGGTGCGCTCCTCGGCCGTTTTCTTTCCGGCCTCAGATAGCGCCTGCTTGAGGGTCGCCACCTCAGTTGTGGCCCCTACAATAAGCAAGTACGATCCTGTTATTCTTTGCAATCACGCCTCTCTATAGGCACCTTTTTTCTTTGTAGGGTAGTTCTTACCTTCTTTTTCCTCGAGCTGCCGTTTGGCAAGGCCGAGCTCTTGCTCGGTCCGCCCGAGGTCCTTTTTTAGGACTTGCACCTGTGCAGTCAGTGCGGCGGTGGACAACAGTGAAGCCTGCATACGCATATTGACTCTTTATTGTTAGACTCCTGCGAAAATTAATAGATCCTCTATTCGGCTTTTCTTTTCGAACGACGAACAGAGCATCAGGGGCTACTGTCTATGCGGTCATATTTTGACATATTTCTACTTACCTCGAAGCCTGTCAGAAGGCTAGCGCAAGCTTCAGTCAGTCCGCTCTTGGCGGACTGAACCCTTCGGATCACCGTACTCATAATAGTACGGTGTTCCTCGTCGATGGAGGCGTCGTCAAGCACCTCCAGCAGATTGTCCGGCACCTCCGGTTGGACGGAGGCCGCCGGCTCAGAAGGCTTGCTCCTCTTGGAAGGAGTTTGCCTACCACGAACCAGAACTGTTGAAGAGTCCGGCGCGGCGTCCGACACAAAGCCGGACTCGGAGCCCTGGGGGGGTCTTGTCCCCTTTATTCCTGGGGTCTGGGAGGTCGCCTTTCGGCTCCTCCGGGACCACCTCGTCCTGCCCCGGAGCTTGTCGCGACGCCGCTTCGGTGTCGTCTGCAGTGTGGGGGGAGACAGCGGGCGGAACTGAGTTCACGTCCGACGTATCCAGGGAGCCGCTTGACGAATCGTCGAGTTTGGCCCGGGGCGGGCTGCATAAATCACATTCGACATTAAGGAAAGCTGCGCATTAAAGGAATATCATGAGTTACTCTGGTATACGAATACTTACGATTTCGCCGGACGCTTGGCCCTGTCCGGCCACTCCTCTCCGCTCTCTTCGGCGTCGTGGGAGCAGTCCGGCGGAGGGGTCTTCCTTTTCCTAGACCCCTCGGCCTCCCCCGATGGGGCGGCCTTCTTCTTCTTTTCTCCCCCCACTGGGGGGGAGAGCTTTCTTCTTCCTCCTCCTCGTTTCCACGAGAGGAGGGCGCCTCGGACTCGTCAGACGACGAGTCCGACACCACCAAGTTACGGGCACTCTTTCGAGTCCCAGTGGTCTTCTTCTTCTTGACCTTCTTTTCCGGCACCAGGTAAGGTGCCGGAGTCAGCAGCTTCACTAGGAGAGCTGGGGCTGGGTCTTCGGGCAGGGGAGCCGGACAGTTAATTGGTCCGGATATCGCCTGCCAAGCCTGTCAAAGGTAAGGGAGTTTAGATCCCGCATAGAGTTAATCTATGAAAAAGAGCTTAATAATCTTGTCAAAGGCATAGATAGCTTACCTCGCTAGCGTGACGCTGTGTGTTGTATCCGCGGTCCTCGGAAGCGGATGCGGGAGCCCCGGCGCCTTTGATTAGCACCTTCCAGATGTCTTCATACGACGTGTCGAAGAGCCTGTTGAGGGTTCGGTGCTGCGCCGGGTCGAACTCCCACAAATTGAAATCCCATCGTTGGCATGGGAGGATCAGACGAACGAGCATGACCTGGACTATATTGACCATCCGGATTGGCTTGTCTACCAGGGACTGGATGCACGTCTTCAGTCCGGTCACCTCTTCCTCGTTGCCCCACGACAGGCCCGTCTCTTTTCAGGACGTAAGCCGCGTGGGGGGTCCGGATCTGAACTCGGGGGTTGCGACCCATTCCGGATCGCGTGGCTCGGTGATGTAAAACCACCCGGCTTGCCACCCCTTTAAGGTCTCCACAAAGGAGCCCTCGAACCAGAGGACGTTGGCTATCTTGACAGCCATAGCACCTCCGCACTTCGCTTGGCTGCCGCGCACCACCTTGGGCTTGACGTTGAAAGTCTTGAGCCAAAGGCCGAAATGGGGGCGGATGCGGAGGAAGGCCTCACACACGACGATAAACGCCGAGATGTTGAGGATGAAGTTCGGGGCCAGATCGTGGAAATCTAGGCCAGAGTAGAACATGAGTCCCCGGACGAATGGGTGAAGTGGAAAACCCAGTCCGCGGAGGAAGTGGGGAAGGAAAACTACCCTCTCATGGGGCCTTGGGGTGGGGAGAAGCTGCCCCTCCTCAGGAAGCCGGTGCGGGATGTCCTTGGACAGGTATCCGGCTTTCCTTAGCTTTTTTACTTGAACCTCCGTAACGGAGGAGACCATCCACTTGCCTCCTGCTCCAGACATTGCTGGAGAAGGTTGAGGTGGGAAGAGCGAGCTTGGGCGCTGGAGCTTGAGTGCGCGAGAGATGGATTGGCAAAGGAGGAAGAAGGCGTAGGTAAAAAAGGTGGATCCTTATCCCCTTATATGGGCGGATGCGGTTATGCGTCCACAGCTACCTAATAAAACTCGCTTGCCTCCCAAGCGTCGTGGTAAATGGCGCGGTTGGGTTACCCACGTCCGTATTGATGAGAATCTCGTTAAAAGGGGCACACGATCTCTGCTTTGACAAGACGTGCCAAGGCAACCGCCTCGCTAAACGTGCTGAGGTGGAAAAGTGAAAACAATTTGTATAAAGAGCTTGGCCGCAGTGTTATGACGCACTGCGGAATATGTCAGCAGATTTGATTTGTGTTAATGTTATTCTCTCTATGGCAATATGTGGAAACTTATTTTGCAGAGCCGGACACTATTTTTGGTGTTTACAATCTTCTATGAAGGACTTGGAGGAGGAACCCGCCTTGCAATGCCGAAGACAATCTGCGCGCCGGACTCGTCGTCATTGAAGCCTGGTAACCCTAACCCTATCCGGAAGGAACTTCGTCCCGTGTCCGGAAGGAACTTTCCTTGGCGTGGAAGGCAAGCTAGGCGGTGCAGATACTCAAGATCGCCTACCATTGTAACCGACTCCGTGTAACCCTAACCCTATCCGGTGTCTATATAAACCGGAGGGTTGTAGTCCGTAGGACAGAACCATCATCATACACAATCATACCATAGGCAAGCTTCTAGGGTTTAGCCTCCTTGGTCTCATGGTAGATCTACTCTTGTACTACCCATATCATCAATATTAATCAAGCAGGAGTAGGGTTTTACCTCCATCGAGAGGGACCGAACCTGGGTAAACATCGTGTCCCTTGTCTCCTATTACCATCCAACCTTGACGCACAATTCGGGACCCCCTACCCGAGATCCGCCGGTTTTGACACCGACAACGCTCGCCTCAAGATCCCCAAGGTGACTGAAGAAGCCATCATCTCGGCCTTCTCCGACGGTGTACGCGACATCAAGATGAAAGAGGAGCTAGCAATCCATGAAGACCTATGCACATCCCTGGAGCTATTCAACTTGGCGACCAAGTGCGCCAGGGCAGAGGAAGGGCGCCTTTCCCTCCTTGAGCTCCCGGCTGCCGAGCCAGAAGAAAAGAAGCCCAAGGCCAAGGACGTGAAGCGCAAGGGGGCTGCCGTGCTTCCAACAGAACCAGACACCAAGCAAGGCCGGGATCAGCCTGAGTCGTCCAAGGGCAACCGGTACTGCGTGTACCACGACCTCCACACCCACAAGACCAACGAATGTCAAGAGCTCAGGGCAGTGAGAGATGGAAGTATCGGCCAACGCCCCGAGCGCAACGACAGGGGCTGTGGCCGAGGAGGAGGAAGATGCGGCGGACGATGGGAAGACCGTGGCCCTCGCCAAGGGTGGCGTGACCGACCTTGCGAGGATCGCTGGCAGGACCAGCCTCGCGAGGGAGGCTGGAGGGATCAGTCTCGTGAGGGTCGACCACACGGCAACGCAGGCCTTCCTCCTCTGCCGCCACCACCAAGGAGGAACGAAGACCAGCATCAATACGAGGGGGCTGGGGGCTTCCAGGAGCCGCGCGCAATCGCTTGCATCTTGGGAGGTGCGCAGGCCCCAGCCTCATAGCGCATCTTCAAGCAATTTGCTCGCGAGGTGAATGCAGTCCTCCCGAGGCTTGAGGCCACGCGCCCTCTCAGGTGGTCTGCGTGCGCTATCACGTTCAGCTCGGCGGATCAGCTCAAGTGCGCGGCAACGGCCGGAGTCCTCCCGATGCTCTCCTCCCCAGTCATCAGCAACGTGCAGGTCACTAGGACCCTCATTGACGGCGGGGCAGGGCTCAACGTCCTATCCGTTGAAACATTCGACGATCTCCAAGTGCCGTACGATCAGCTTCAGCCAACCAAGCCTTTCTCAAGAGTCATTGATGGTTCCACTATTCCGATAGGGCAGGTTCGCCTTCCGGTCACCTTCGGGCAGCGCAACAACTACCGCACCGAGCTCATCGGCTTCGACGTCGCCCACATCCGTCTACCATACAACGCCATCCTCGGGTACCCAGCCCTGACCAAGTTCATGGCAGTGACTCACCATGGCTACAATGTCCTCAAGATGCCGGGAAGCGGTGGAGTCATCACCGTACCTTGTGAATAAAGAGACGTTGTGTGTTCACTTGAGCGTGCGTTCCAGGCCGCAGCAATCGAAGACCCAGATCAAAGGAGCGGAAGACTTCCTGAGGCGACCCTCAAGAAGAAGAAGGTTTCGCCTGGCCCAAGCCATAGGGAGGAAGGCGCCTCTGGAGGTGTTGCGTCAGGATCTGCGCCCAATCAGGGAGCACCACCCTCTCGCGCATAGGAAGGCGCGCTCGGCGCCCTCCTCAGGCGGGGCTCGGGGGCTCTTTCTTGGAGAGCCACCGACTTTGCCAAGGTCGCGAGGGAGGCGCTCGGGCACCACTTGGAGGGGTGCTTCCAGGCACGCTTCCCTCGGGAAGGCACAAGGCAAGGAAGACCAAACCCTCAGGAGTTCATCACAAGAAACACCCAGGAGCTACAGGAGTCAAGAGTCATGCGCGGCAGCCGCCGCTTACCCACCATGGCCCCACATCCAGGCGAGGATGGAGGGCTGCGCGTATGCATCGACGTGCCAGGGCTCAACCGAGCCGCATCTCAGGAGTGCCTCTGGCCTTCGCGCGCGGGGCGTTGCGAGGGTCCACCTCACAGCTACGTTCGCATGCCTTTCGGCCTGCAGAATGCGGTCACCGCTCATCAGCGCCTGCTGAGGAGCATTCTGGAGGCTCAGGAGGTCAGGCATCGGGCGGTCCTGGCGAAGATAGAGATGGCCCTTGAGGATCCACCTGTGCCCCCAGAGCCTCCCGAGGCTCCTGGGCCTGGGGGCTCGTGAGGGTCGACGTCTTCACTGCACACTGCTCACTTCTTTAGCATCACTTCATCTTCAACAGCACCAGGTGACATCTTCCTAAGTTCCGTTTTTAGCTAGGAGCGCCCACAGGGCCGCATCATTCCCAGGCCGCGTGGGTCCGTCCCTGCGGCATGTATCCGTTTTGCTTACGCTCTTTACTTACCTTGTTGGGGGCACCCCTCGGGCTGCATCATCCCCAAGCTGCTCGGGCCTGATCCAGCGGCGTTTGCTTTCCCTGCACCTACCTAAAATGAATTCGCTCTTCGCGCTTAATCTGGTTCACATGATTATCACCTGCTGCTTATCGCAGACTTCTTCACTCTCATGCAAAAAGCGTGCACGTTAAAAGGGGGGCGCCTGAGCATCATGATTCATGGGCTCCTACCAGCTCTCCAGCCCTCACCCCCTGGCCTTGACCCACGGCATCACGACCTGTCATACCAGCGGCGGCTGAGCTCGCTCGAGGGCCGGAACCTGAGGACGTAGAGCATTTGCATTCTAACCATCCTGGAGGAACACACCATTGATAAAGGCCCAGAGCCAGGCGCAACCCGCCTCGAGGTAGGGCCTCGTGAGTTCCGCGCTGGCTCACGAGTGCCCGGATACACCTCTCCTAGCCCTACCGTGCCGGCCACGTGTCAGGGCGGGGCTGTACACGCCCCGGGGGCTCCTCCCGGAGGGGAGCCCCCTCCCACGTACCAGTGGAAGCACCATGCTCTGCGCTGGCTGACGACACTGCCGAGGAGCGGCTATGCCCGTACACATACGGAAGCGCTATGCTCCGTGCTAGTGATAAACAACTGAGGGCGTCCCACGGTCGTACCAACCTCAGGGAGTCCAGTGCTCAGTGTCCGGCACCGTCGTAATGCCTCCCCTCGGGAGCGCCGCGCGAGGGGGCTGGACACGGGGGCTACGCCCGGGCCTTGCCCGAGCGCACGCCACTCTGCCAGGTCTCTCGAACCTGGTCGTCACGCACCCTCCTCGAGCGGAGCCAAGGTATGAAGACCCGTTTGAGCGTCAAGGGGGACTCCTGAGCATCGCGACTCAGGAGCCTAACTGGTCATGTAGCCCCTCACTCCTTAGTCCCGTCCTGGTTTCCGGTCGGGGCTAACGCTGGGTGAGGTACGCGGGGGGCCGGGCCTTGCCGACGTAGAGCGCAAGCAAGTAGGAGAGGAAAATACAAATTCCAGGAAATTCAAAGCAAATATTACAAGCCATAGACTATTCCATAACGCCAAACACAAGTTTAAACGCCTCCGCGAGGCATGGTGCATGTTGCAGGAATAATAAACAGGACAGAAGCCGTGAAGGGATCACTCTCCAATGGCGCCGTCACCTGTGGTGGAGTCACGCTGGGCGACTCCGCCTCTTGAGGTCGCGGAGCTGGCAGCACCGCGCCCTGGCAAGATGCTGAAGGAGCGGAACTTCCCCAGCAAAGCCTCTGCTCGGCCTTTCACGGCCTTAGTGGCAGCGGCGGCACGGTCGCTACTCACGGCTTCCAGCAGGCTGTCGAAGTCGACGTTGGGGTCGCACAGGTAGACGTGCCCGAGGACATGCGTCAGCGCCGCAGAAGACAGAGCACGCGCCTCGGCCTCGACCGTGGGGCCAAGGCCGTCCGCGACATCTTCAAGCGCATCGACCAGGAAGGGGAGCGGCTTGGCGGGGCCGTCCTCTGCACCAGCCAACGGCTCCTCCAGGCCACTCTCGTAAAGCGTCTTCAGCATGGCGTGAGCTTTCTTCTCCAGCTTTGTGAAGGCCACCCGATCCTCCGCCAGGACCTTCGCCTTGGCGTCCAGCTCGACCCTCTCTGCCTTCAGCGACCGTTTCAACGTCTCCAATTGGCTATGGCGGTCGTCAAGCTTGGCGTCCCGGTCCTTGACGGCAGCCTCTCGAGCCTTCATCTCCTTCTCCTTCTCCTGGCGGCCGTGCATATCCTTGGCGAGCTCGTCGATAGGCCTTGCAGCTCGACCTCCAGCGCCTTGCAGCGGCCCTGGGCGGCCGCAGCTTCACCCAGGGCAACGTCGCGAGCGGCCTTGGCTTGGCTGGCGGCCTGCTTCTCCTCATCGGAGGCCAACACGGCCTGGCTCAGCGCTGCTCGGATGGAGGCGGCAGAACGGGCCCAGCCAGAAGCTAGCTCTAGGCGCCCGGCCGCTAGGCGAGGGTCCGCACTCAGGAGATCCTCCCGCAGCTAGCTCAGTTCGTTGGCAGCCTGGTCCAGGACGGCGGCAGAGAGAGCAGAAGAGACGGGAACCAGTGGAGCGGGCGGAGAGGACGGCAGCGTGATCACATCTTGACAGGAAGGAACCCCCTGGGCCTTGGCTGCTCCGGCTGCAGCATCGAGCATGGTCGAATCCAGGGTCAGCGGGGCCACGGGGGCCGACTCCTCGCCAAGCTATCCCTGTTGGTCTCGCGAAGACGATCGGGCAGGGGAGGCGCGAGCCTCGCCATCTTCTCCCCCAGCGGATGAAAGCGTCGCCCCGGCAGATGGACTCGCCCCAAGCAGGGCCGTGGAAGCCCCTCTCAACCTCTTCGCTGCAGGTGTCGGCCTAGCAAAAGAACGCAGGCATCAAGCCTCGGCGGCAGAAACCAAGCAAAACACGAATCAAGCACTTACTGGACGTCGTTCACGGACTCAAGCAATCTCCAGCCAAAGTTGAAGCTCGAAAGCCTGCAGCTGGGGTCGGCCTTGAGAGGCCCGAAAGCAGAAGGCGCATCAGGGGGGCCGGAGCTGGCCTCAAACCGCCCAAGGACCAGAGCAGACCCTGGGGGAAGCAGCCTCGACCTGCCCTTCCTTGTGACCAAGGGAGAGTCCTCGCCTCCTCGCCTGGCACCGGCCTCGTCGCCGTCCGGCATGGAGCGGAGGGCCTGGGACCTGCGACGAGGGAAGGACTCCCCCGACTCCTCACCAGTCGCTTCAGAGTCGGACTCTTCCGCCTCTTCTTCCCCCTTACTCCCGCTAGAGCTACCGGAGGACAAGTTCACCGTCGCCAGTGCCGCCAGATCCTCGGGAGCTTCCGCAGGCACCAGCCCATCACCATTGAAGGTGGGCATGGCGTTCACCACCTGCTCCCAGTCGTCGCGAAGGAACAAGGGGACGGGGGCGCCCATCGGGCTCGCCACGTCTCCCCCAACCAAGGAATGGAGGGCCGCGACCAGATCCTCGTCGATCAGGGCCTCGGAGCTCAGGTGCGGGGAGGCGTCCGCACCCCGAAGCCTCCACAACGGGAGCGAATGTTCCTGGAGAGGAGCCACCCGGTGCTCCAAGAACTCCCTCAGGAGCGTGGCCCCGGTCAACTTCGGCGCCCCCAAGTTGCTTGGCCTCAGGTTCGCATTCATCCTCTTCAACACCGCCTTCGCACGGGGGTCGACGAGCTCCGCATGGGACCACGCATCAACGGCCTTGGGCTGCCCCGTGGGCAACACCAGTCGGTGGTGGAGGCGCCCGACGACAACCATGACCCACTTGCGCCGGAAGCCTTCTATCCTCTTCCCAGGCTTCGAAATGGCATTGGAGTTGGAGTATGCGATAAAGCTCGCGCATGCGGAGACATGGGCACCAGAAACCCGTAGGGAGAAAAAGTGGCGCAGCAAGGCCACCGAGGGCTTTACCCCAACGTGAGCCTCACAATAGTAAGCGAAAATTGCCAGGAGAAGAACGGAGTTGGGTTGGAGATGCAGAGTCTGCAAGTTGTACTGGAGGAGAACAGTAAAGAAGAACTCAGAGAAAGGAGGCACCAGACCGGCGATGATGGCGCTCACGAAGAACGGATAGAAGGTGCTCCCTTTGCCCTCAGGCTGGACGGAGCCAGCCTTGAGCACAGTCGCCCCCTGGCGGCCCTGCGCCACCGTCATCAGGCACGTGAGGACGAGGTTCTTCTCCGACAAGTTCGGGGAATCCAGAGCCGGCGAGTACCAGGCCTCGGTCGGGGACTTGCAAGGCGCCATGGCGTGCCGGATGAGAAGGATTGAGGCAGATCTGGAAGATTTCGGGAGCAAGAAGGAGAAGAGCGAGAAAGGGGATCTGGGGCGAGACGAGCGCGAACAAAGCAGGTAAGTCTGGCCCGGGCACCTTTTTTGTCAGATGGACAGTTGCTGAGGCGTCGTGGGAAGCGCAGTCGCCCACGTCCAATCAACCGCCACGCGGTGCCCAAGGCCGCAGGCTATTGGGGCCCGCGGCGCTTCGCGCTTGCTCCTTCGCTTCTCTGCTAAGCCAAGCCCGCGCGCGCCTTGGGCCTGGGGGCTACTGTCGGCGTTCTGGGAACGGGGATCCCCAGACTTGTGTGCCTGCGGCCTGCGGCGTGGCTCAAGTGGGGGCCCAGTGCGGCCCAGCTTCATCAGCTCGAGCTCAAGACCCTCGCAAGGGGCCAAGCCTCGTGGGGCGGACGACAAGAAGCTTCCTCTGGAGCAGCCTTATTAGGCAGGCTCGCGAGGAGGTGGAGAGATCAAGGAAGGGGTACCTCGCGAGGAGCCCGTGACGCAAGCCATGACAATCGAGACCAGGCGGGTGCCGGCCTGCGTAGTGTCCTTGTTTCCCTTTCGGTGCAAAGGGGGCAACCACAGACCAAGGCATCGGGCAAAGGTTACCATTTCGGTGCAACGAGACCAAGACCAACAGAGCGGCAGGACGGAGGTCATCGTGGAGCCCAAGACGGCGTCATCACCAGTGCTTTTGGTAGCCGAAGACCACCTTTGGTCAGGATAACTTGTACTAGATGTTCCCCTTCAAAATGGCCAATTGTTGGCGCCCCTCCCGCTAGTTATTTGGGGAGAGGCCCAGGGCCTCTATAAATAGAGCTAGCCACCACAAGGAAGAGGGGGATAAAGGGAGGAAGCTGGCAGCAACTAGTGAGAGCGAGTTAGAGCTAGATAGAGAGCCCGAGTAGAACACATCGCACCAGCTCAAGAACACCCCTCGCGAGGCTGTTCATCCCTTGTACTGTTCGTCATCAGCCCCTGAGGCAATCCACCACACCACACACTGGAGTAGGGTATTACACCACAACGGTGGCCCGAACCAGTATAAACCTCGTGTCCCTTGTGTTGTCCATCGTTTCCAACTTAGATCACGCGAGGAGATCGGACGTAGATCGGTAGGGGAGAGATCTTCGCGCGCACCCCAGAGTTCGAACCTTAAGGGTCTGCCGGAACCCAAAATCCGACACTTATGAGAGTGAGATCTGATAGATATGATAAGATAATATTTTTGGTATTTTTATGATAAAGATGCAAAGTAAAATAAACGACAAAAGAAATAACTATGTGTTGGAAGATTAATATGATGGAAAATAGACCCGGGGGCCATAGGTTTCACTAGTGGCTTCTCTCAAGAACGCATAAGTATTACGGTGGGTGAACAAATTACTGTTGAGCAATTGATATAATTGAGCATAGTTATGAGAATATCTAGATATGATCATGTATATAGGCATCACGTCCGTGACAAGTAGACCGACTCCTGCCTGCATCTACTACTATTACTCCACACATCGATCGCCATCCAGCATGCATCTAGAGTATTAAGTTCAAAAGAACAGAGTAATGCTTTAAGTAACATGACATGATGTAGAGGGATAAATTCATGCAATATGATATAAACCCCATCTTGTTATCCTCGATGGCAACAATACAATACGTGCCTTGCTGCCCCTGCTGTCACTGGGAAAGGACACCGCAAGATTGAACCCAAAGCTAAGCACTTCTCCCATTGCAAGAAAGATCAATCTAGTAGGCCAAACCAAACTGATAATTCGAAGAGACTTGCGAAGATAACCAATCATACATAAAAGAATTCAGAGAAGATTCAAATATTGTTCATAGATAAACTTGATCATAAACCCACAATTCATCGGTCTCAACAAACACACCGCAAAAGAAGATTACATCAAATAGATATCCACGAGAATCATGGAGAACTTTGTATTGAGATCCAAAGAGAGAGAAGAAGCCATCTAGCTAATAACTATGGACCCGAAGGTCTAAGGTAAACTACTCACACGTCATCGGAGAGGCTATGGTGTTGATGTAGAAGCCCTCTATGATCAATGCCCCCTCCGGCGGAGCGCCGGAAAAGGCCCCAAGATGGGATCTCATGGGTACAGAAGGTTTCAGTGGTGGAATTAGGTTTTTGGCTCCGTATCTGATAGTTTGGGGGTACGTAGGTATATATAGGAGTAAGAAGTACGTCGGTGGAGCAACGTGGGCCCCACGAGGGTGGAGGGCGCGCCCAGGGGGTAGGTGAGCCCCCTGCTTCGTGCTCTCCTGGTTGATTTCTTGACGTGGACTCCAAGTCCTCTGGATCACGTTTGTTCCAAAAATTACGTTCCCGAAGGTTTCATTCCGTTTGGACTCCGTTTGATATTCTTTTTCTGTGAAACACTGAAATAGGCAAAAAACAGCAATTTGGGTTGGGCCTCCGGTTAATAGGTTAGTCCCAAAAATAATATAAAAGTTTATAATAAAGCCCGTTAAACATCCAAAACATAATATAATATAGCATGGAACAATAAAAAATTATAGATACGTTGGAGACGTATCATTAGGTTTACCTTAATACTTCCTTTGTAGTTGCGGATGCTTGCAATAGGAGTTAATCATAAGTGGGATGCTTGTCCAAGTAAGGACAACACCCAAGCACTGGTTCACCCACATATCAAATTATCAAAGTACCAAACGCGAATCATATGAACGTGATGAAAACTAGCTTGACGATTATTCCCATGTGTCCTCGGGAGCGCTTTTCTCTATATAAGAGTTTGTCCAGGCTTCTCCTTTACTACAAAAAGGATTGGGCCACCTTGCTGCACTTTATTTACTTTTGTTACTTGTTACCTATTACAAAATATTTTATCACAAAACTATCTGTTACCTATAATTTCAGTGCTTGCAGAGAATACCTTGCTAAAAACCGCTTATCATTTCCTTCTGCTCCTCATTGGGTTCGACACTCTTACTTATCGAAAGGACTACGATAGATCCACTATACTTGTGAGTCATCAAGACTCTTTTCTGGCGCCATTGCCGGGGAGTAAAGCGCCTTTGGTAGGTGGAATTTGGTAAGGAAAAATTTTATATAGTGTGCGGAAATTTACTGTCACTTGTTACTATGGAAAGTAATCCTTTGAGGGGCTTGTTCGGGGTATCTTCACCTCGACCAGTAGAGCAAATAGTTGCTCCTCAACCTACTGAACCTACTGAAAATGAAAATATCTACTTTGAAATTCCTTTGGGTATGATAGAAAAACTGCTAGCTAATCCTTTTGCAGGAGATGAACATTACATCCTAATGAGCACCTAATCTATGTGGATGAAGTTTGTGGATTATTTAAGCTTGCAGGTATGCCCGATGATGTTATCAAGAAGAAGGTCTTCCCTTTATCTTTGAAGGGAGATTCATTGACATGGTATAGGCTATGTGATGATATGGGATCATGGAACTACAAACGATTGAAATTGGAATTTCATCAGAAGTTTTATCCTATGCATCTTATTCATCGTGATCGTAATTATATATATAAGTTTTGGCCTCGCGAAGGAGAAAGCATCGCTCAAGCTTGGGGGAGGCTTAAGTCAATTTTATATTCATGCCCCAATCATGAGCTCTCAAGAGAGATGATTATTCAAAAAATTATGCTCGGCTTTCTGACAACAATCGCTCCATGCTCGATACTTCTTGTACTGCTTCTTTTATGATGAAGACTATTTAATTCAAATGGAATTTATTAGAAAGAATTAAATGCAACTCTGAAGATTGGGATCTCGACGAGGGTAAGGAGTTAGGTATAACACCTAAGTTTGATTGTGTTAAATCTTTTATGGATACCGATGTTTTCCTGTAAATTTAGCACTAAATATGGACTTGACTCTGAGATAGTAGCTTCTTTCTGTGAATCTTTTGCTGCTCATGTTGATATCCCTAAGGAGAAGTGGTTTAAATATAACTCCCGTTGAAGTAAAAGTAGTTGCACCTATTAAAGTTGAAGAAAAGACTATCACTTATAATGATCCTATTGTTCCTACTGCTTATGTCGAAAAACCACCTTTCCCTGTAAGAATAAGGGATCATACTAAAGCCTCAACTGTGGTTCGTAAAAGCAGTATTAGAACCTATACACCCCCTGAGCAAGTTAAAGTTGAACCTAATATTGCTATGGTTAAATATCTCTTGGCTGATAATATCGATGGGCATGTTATTTACTTCTGTGATGAGACTGCTAGAATTGCTAAACCTGGTGCTAAAGATAAACATAGACATGTGGTAGGGATGCCTGTTATTTTTGTTAAAATAGGAGATCATTGTTATCATGGCTTGTGTGATATGAGTGCTAGTGCTAGTGCAATACCTATTGACTTATACAAAGAAATTATGCATGATATTACACCCGCTGAGTTAGAAGAAATCGATGTTACCATTAAGCTTGCCAATAGAGATACTATATCACCAATTGGGATTGTTACAGATGTTGAGGTCTTGTGTGGGAAAACTAAATATCCTGCTGATTTTCTTGTTCTTGGTTCCCCACAAGATAGCTTTTGTCCCATTATATTTGGTAGACCCTTCTTGAACACTGTTAATGCTAATATAGACTGTGAAAAGGATGTTGTGACTATTGGTTTGGGTGATATGACTCATGAGTTTAATTTCTCTAAATTTCGTAGACAACACCGTGAAGAGAAATTGCCTAGTAAAGATGAAATTATTGGTCTTGCTTCTATTGTCGTGCCTCCTAGTGATCCTTTAGAACAATATTTGCTAGACCATGACAATGATATGTTTATGAATGAAAGAAGGGAAATAGATGAAGTATTCTTTAAACAGATACCTATTCTGAAACACAACTTGCCTGTTGAAATCCTACGGGATCCTCCTCCACCCATGGGTGATCCCGTGTTTGAGCTTAAAATGAAAATAAGATATATCCTGTTATTATTAGTGCTAACCTTTCAGAGAAGGAGGAAGAAAAATTATTGAAAACTCTGAAGAAGCATCGTGCTACTATTGGATATACTCTTGATGATCTTAAGGGCATTAGCCCCACTCTATATCAACACAAAATAAATTTGGAGAAAGATGCCAAACCAGTTATTGATCTTCTACCACGGTTGAATCCTAAGATGAAAGAAGTGGTAAGAAATGAAATATTAAAGGTCTTTGAGGTAGGTATAATTTATCTTGTGGATGATAGTCAGTGGGTAAGTCCTGTCCATTGTGTCCCTAATAAGGGAGGTATTACTGTCGTCCCTAATGATAAAGATGAATTGATTCCGCAAAGAATTATTATAGGTTATAGGATGGTAACTGATTTCCGCAAATTAAATAAGGCTACTAAAAAAGATCATTACCCCTTACCTTTTATTGATCAAATGCTAGAAAGATTATCCAAACATACACATTTCTACTTTCTAGATGGTTATTCTGGTTTCTCTCAAATACCTGTGTCAACTTTTGATCAAGCAAAGACTACTTTTACTTGCCCTTTCGGTACTTTTGCTTATAGACATATGCCTTTTGGTTTATGTAATGCACCTGCTACCTTTCAAAGATGCATGATGGCTATATCCTCTGATTTTTGTGAAAAGATTTGTGAGATTTTCATGGACGATTTCTCCATCTATGGATCCTCTTTTGATGATTGCTTGAGCAAACTTGATCAAGTTTTGCAAAGATGTGAAGAAACTAACCTTGTCTTGAATTGGGAGAAGTGCCACTTTATGGTTAATGAAGGTATTGTCTTGGGGCATAAAATTTCTGAAAGAGGTATTGAAGTGGATAAAGCTAAAGTTGATGCTATTGAAAAGATGCCATGTCCTAAGGACATCAAAGGTATAAGAAGTTTCCTTGGTCATGCCTGTTCTTATAGGAGGTTCATTAAGGACTTCTCAAAAAATTCTCGGCCTCTGACTAATCTATTACAAAAAGATATACCTTTCGTCTTTGATGATGATTGTGTAGAAGCATTCGAAATACTTAAGAAAGCATTAATCTCTGCACCAAGGTTGTTAGAATCGCGATTCTGTTATACGATTCTACGACTTTACGATCCAAACTTACCCATCTGATTCTACGATTTTAGTTCATAAAATCTATGTTTCTACGATCCTGGTAGTGAAGATTCTACGATTTACGATTCTACCATCAGAGCTCCGATCCGATTCAAAATCGCGATTCTGACAATCTTGCTCTGCACCTATCGTTCAACCACCTGATTGGAATTTACCCTTTGAAATTATGTGTGATGCTAGTGATTATGTTGTAGGTGTTGTTCTAGGGCAAAGAGTTGATAAGAAATTAAATGTTATTCAATATGCTAGTAAAACTCTAGACAATGCCCAGAGAAATTATGCTACTACTGAAAAAGAATTCTTAGCAGTTGTATTTGCTTGTGATAAGTTCAGACCTTATATTGTTGATTCTAAAGTAACTATTCACACTGATCATGCTGCTATTAAATATCTTATGGAAAAGAAAGATGCTAAAACTAGACTTATTAGATGGGTTCTCTTGCTACAAGAATTTGATTCACATATTATTGATAGAAAGGGAGCTGAGAACCCCGCTGCAGACAACTTGTCTAGGTTAGAGAATGTTCTTGATGACCCACTACCTATTGATGATAGCTTTCCTGATGAACAACTCAATGTCATAAATGCTTCTCGTACTACTCCATGGTATGCTGATTATGCTAATTACATCGTTGCTAAATTTATACCACCTAGTTTCACATACCAGCAAAAGAAAATGTTTTTCTATGATTTAAGGCATTACTTCTAGGATGACCCACATCTTTATAAAGAAGGAGTAGATGGTGTTATTAGATGTTGTGTAGCTGAGCATGAACAGGAACAGATCCTACGCAAGTGTCACCCTGAGGCTTATGGAGGACATCACGCTGGAGATAGAACTGCGCATAAGGTATTGCAATCCAGTTCTTATTGGCCTACTCCCTTCAAGGACGCCCATAAGTTTGTCTTATCCTGTGATGAATGTCAAAGAATTGGTAATATTAGTAGACGTCAAGAAATGCCTATGAATTATTCACTTGTTATTGAACCATTTCATGTTTGGGGCCTTGATTATATGGGACCGTTTCCTGCCTCTAATGGATATACACATATTTTAGTTGATGTTGATTACATTACTAAGTGGGTAGAATCTATTCCAACTAGTAGTGTCGATGATAACACTTCTATTAAGATGCTTAAGTAAGTTATTTTTCCGAGGTTTAGAGTCCCTAGATATTTAATGACTGATGGTGGTTCACATTTTATTCATGGTGCTTTCCGTAAAATGCTAGCTAAGTATGATGTTAATCATAGGACTGCATCTCCTTATCACCCACAGTCAAGCGGTCAAGCAGAATTGAGTAATAGAGAACTCAAATTAATTTTGCAAAAGACTGTTAATAGATCTAGAAAGAATTGGTACAAAAAACTTGATGATGCATTATGGGCCTATAGAACTGCATTTAAAAATCCTATGGGTATGTCTTCGTATAAAATGGTTTATGGAAAAGCATGTCACTTACCTCTCGAACTAGAACGTAAGGCATATTGGGCCATTAAAGAGCTCAACTATGATTTCAAACTTGCCGGTGAGAAGAGGTTATTTGACATTAGCCTATGAGAACCCAAGCCTATGAGAATGCCAAATTGTTTAAAGAAAAGGTTAAAACATGCCATGACAAAAGGATACAAAAGCGTGAGTTTAATGTAGGTGATTATGTGTTACTATAAAACTCTCGTTTAAGATTTTTTGCAGGAAAAATTCTCTCTAAATGGGAAGGTTCTTACGTTATCGAGGAGGTCTACCGTTCCGGTGCCATAAAAATCAACAACTTCGAAGGCACAAATCCGAAAGTGGTGAACGGTCAAAGAATCTGTGACGCCCCCGATTCGACCGTACACTAATCATACACGCAAATGTGTACGATCAAGATCAGGGACTCACGGGAAGATATCACAACACAACTCTAGACACAAATTAAAATAATACAAGCTTCATATTACAAGCCAGGGGCCTCGAGGGCTCGAATACATAGCTCGATACACAAGAGTCAGTGGAAGCAACAATATCTGAGTACAGACATAAGTTACACAAGGATTCCTTAAGAAGGCTAGCACAAACATCAATGATCAAAGAGGCAAGGACTCCTGCCTGGGACCTCCTAACTACTCCTGGTCGTCGACGGTCTCCACGTAGAACTAGGCATCCTCCGGGTAGTAGCAGTAGTCGTCTGGGGTGGCATCTGGCTCCTGGGATCCACCATCTGGTTGCATCAACCAGAAAGAAGAAGGAAGGGGGAAAAGGGGTAGCAAAGCAACCGTGAGTACTCATCCAAAGTACTCGCAAGCATCAGATCTAAACTAAGTATGCATTGGTATCAAATGAAAGGGCTGTATCTGTGGACTGAACTGCAGAATGCCAGAATAGGGGGGAAGTCCTAGCCTATCAAAGACTAGCATCTTCAAGCAGCTCCAAGCATCTTGCAACATAAAGAAGAGTAAAGAATAGCAGTTTAATTATCAATCATGTTGTAGCAATAATGCCCAGAGATCCTTCCTCGACTCCCTGCGAGAAAGCAATCCCGGAGCAACATATCCATCACATGTATCAAGTATCCATTTCTAGTTATATAAGATCCAGATACAAGTCTGAACGTCCATTACCGTGGACACGGTATTCGAATATATATCTTCCCTGCAGGGTGCACCACGTTTTCCAACACGCTTGATTACTCTGGCCGGACACACTTTTCTGGGTAAATGCCCGGCCTCGGAAGATCAACACGTCGCGGCCCTACCTAGGCTCAGGAGAGAGGTCCCCGCCGGTCTAAGTCCTAAGCACTCCGGGGTCTCGGCCTATCGCCCGTGGTACTCCGGATCATTGCGCGCAGGGCAATACAGGCCACCTCCACTAGGGCGCCGACCAGGCCGTGCCGCAATGCTGAACTGGACGTCTGACAAAGCTTCAGCTGATACCACGACGTCGAGGCCCATAACTATTCTCGCGTGGTGGTTAGTGCGTAAAGGCCAAAGGCCAACTCAGAACAAATTCCCAAACCTGTTAGTGTATTATTAAAAGAAGTGACGGCTGTCGGGACAAGTCAGGAGCTATCACCCCCTCCCGGGCGATACCGCTAAATAACCAGCCGCCACCGTAACAACTCCTCGGGTGCTCTCCGGGCCCGCCCGACTTTCACCAATGTCTCAAGTAATGTCAACGTAACCGTGTGTCCAAACATCAAGGGGAAAACCCGAGGAATCACCCCCAGTGGATTCCACTTAATGTAATCATCAAGGTGAACGTAAGAGGGACCACCCTCGAGGTTCCCACTTGAGGTGTTGCACGACAGAGCCGTATCGGGAATGGTGAAAGAGGAAATCACCCTCGATGACCACGACCGAATAGCTACACTACAGAATTATCATCACGAGTGCGTTATGGGGGATCACCCTCGGCACTTGATAGTAGCTCTGCAGAGTCGAGCAACAAAAGGGGCGTGATGTGATGTGATGTGAGGTGTCGGGCTCTAGTCGTCGATCACGTTGATCGAGTCATCGATGATGAAGCAGGGGCAACAAGGACAAGGTGGGGGTCACTGATGGATCACTAACCAACCTATACTAAGCAGTTTAGGATAAGCAGGTAGGTAACAATAGCAGGTACAAAAGCAAGCTATGCATCAGAATAGGAGTAATCAAATACAGTAGCAAAATCTAATGCAAGCATGAGAGAATGGAATGGGCGATATTGGGATGATCAAAGGGGGGACTTGCCTGGAAGCTCCACTGAAAGGGAAGAAAGGTCGTCGTCGACGTAGTCGATCACAGGGGCATCATCAGCAGTCTCGGGGTCTATCGGAGAAGAAGAGGGGGAGAAACAGTAAATATAAGATACACAGATGCATGAGATGACAATAAGCAGCACTAGGAGTGTTCTATCATAGCACTACGCGGTACCGGCGAAGGGGGATAACATCCGGGAAAGTTTTCCCGAAGTTTGTCATTATCGGACAGATGAAACGGAGGGGAAAAGTTTGATGTTCACTATGCTAGGGGCATGTGACAGATGAACCGAGAGCGTATTCGGGTTCGTCACATTTTTCTGAGCAACTTTCATTTATAAAACTTTTTCATCCGAGTTACAGATTATTTTCTATGATTTTCTAAAGTTTTAACAATATTCTGAAATTAATATTAATTCGAAATTAATTGTTAAAATGCTATGGGTACCCAGCCATGTGTACACAGAGGTGTACCAGAGGGTGACATGCGGGTCCAGGAGGTCCCCGTTGACCAGTCAACGATTGACTGGTCAACAGGGGTTGGGCCCCCCTGTCATTGACTGTGTCTAGTTAACTAAATTAGTTTCAACTAGTCCAGTGATTAGGCTAATTAATCTTGGGTTAATTAAGTTAATTAACTGCTTAATTAATTAATTATATTTTTAATCCTTTTTTTTACAGAAAAGGGGCATGGGGCCCCATCGTCAGAGGGCCAGCGGCCTAGTGGGGCGGGTGGCTTAACGGGTGCGGGTGGGGCGCCCAATCTGGACATGGCAGAGGCCGTGGGCGAGGGATCGGTGAGGCCCCACCGGGCAAGCACGGCCGGCTGGAGCTGGCGACGAGGAGCACGGGCGCCGGAGCGCGCCGGCGACGACGCCCAGCAGGCAAGCAGCGGGCGGCGCGAGAGGCTAGCGAAAGAAGCAACAGTCAGAGGCGGAGCTAGCAGCAATGGGGAGGGACACGGGCGGCACACGGCGAGCGCGCGGGGGTGCGAGCGGGCAGGGCTAGGGGCGCGCGCGAGCGGCAATGGCTGTGCGCGGGCGTCGCCGGAGCAGGGCGTGGGCGCGCCGGCACGCGGGCGTAGCAGCCAAGCTAGGGACGTGTGCGTGCGGACACGAGGGCGGGTGAAAGTGCGTTATATCGACTAGAGGGGGGTGAATAGACGATTTTTATGAATTCTTCACTGAGGAATTTGCTAGTGAGGATATTCCTTAGCGAAGAACTACTTGCAGCGGAATAAGTACTCAGAAGTAAACATAGCAGAACACAAGCATGGTCATCATGATGAAATGAAGACTAGCACAGAGTACAGAAAGCGTAATCACAGGATAACACAGAATGAAGACAAACAGACTGAAGAAATTGAACTAAGGAAATTGAGGAAGTCTTCAGTCAACATCTTCAAACACAGATATGACAAGCACACAACACAATACTGAGGAAATGAAAGAGTTGAGGAAATAGAACCAGTTGGCTTGGTGAAGACAATGATCTGGTAGACCAGTTCCAACTAATGTCTCAGTTGTACATCTGGTTGGAGCGGCTGAGTATTTAAACTCGAGGACACATAGTCCCGGACACCCAGTCCTGAGCATGCAGCTCGGGACACCAAGTCCTCACTGTATTCTCCTTGAACTAAGGTCACACAAACCTCGTCCAATCACTCGTGGTAAGTCTTCAGGTGACTTCCGAACCTTGACAAACTCGGTCACTCGGCGATCCACAATTCCTCTTGGATGCCCTAGACCATGACGCCTAACCGTCTGGAAGAAGCACAGTCTTCAAAGGTAACAAGCGTCGGATCCACGCATGATCAATCTCTTCAGTGATGCTCAATCACTTTGGGTTTGTAGGTGTTTGGGTTTGGGTTTTGGATTTTCCTCACTTGATGATTTTCGCTCAAAGTCCTCGGAGGATGGGTTGCTCTCAAATGACAAGTGTCAGTTTCTCGTGGAGCAGCCAACCAGCTAGTGGTTGTAGGGGGCGGCTATTTATAGCCTAGGGAGCAGCCGACATGATAAGACATAAATGCCCTTCAATGATATGACCGTTAAGTGGATAAGATATTTTTGAACAGCTGGCGCGCAGCACAGCAACGGTCGGAAATTTGAGGTTCAAATTCCTCAGGGCTATCATGTTCCTCACTGTGTAGGCAATCCGCACTGGAGAATTCCTAACTCCTCAGTCAGAAAAAATTCCTCAGAGACCAGAAGAACTTCATCTCTGTCACTGAAGAAATTGACTGAGCTGTATGAGATTTCCAATGGCTTCACTCGAAGGGATTGGTAGGTGTAGGATTTTGAGTTGAGCATCACATGGAAAATTTTCCTTAGTATTTCATCGACCCCCTTTAACAGTACGGTGTTTCCTATGACTCAAGAAAGAGAAAACGAAACTACGAAAACAAAAGTCTTCACGCTTCATGTTCCTCGAATGAATACCAAGTCTTCAAGGTCACATCAATTTCTTCACTTTCAAAGTCTTCAGAAAGTCTTCAGAATACCAAAGTCTTTAGTCGTAGAACTTCATTTTTAGGGGTCGACTTTCTCTATAAATATCAAACTCCTCATAGACTTATAGACCTATGTACACTCATAAACATATTAGATCCTTAACCTATAAGTCTTCAATACACCAAAATCACTAAGGGGCACTAGATGCACTTACAAGATCCCTCTTTTTGGTGATTGATGACAATATAGGTTAAGTTTTCAACGGGGATAAACATATGAAGTGTAAATACTGATATTGAGGAATTTGATTGCAAGATATAGAAGAACTCCCCCTGAAGATGTGCATAGTGAGGAATATGCTTTTGAAGCAATGCACACTTGAAGAGTTGAATCATGGAGATCTCCCCCTATATCTTGCAATTCATACACGCATTTGACATATAATTTGAAGAATTTGAAATGCATGATGAAATATGGTGACTGATGTAATTCAGCATGCGTGCAATGATATTAACGAGGAATAAGCATGCAGAATAACGTAGCAGAAGTATCAGACCACCATCGGATTTAAGTTTACAAATCGGTCCAATAAAGTTTCAGAAGAACGAGAGTTGTAACTTAGCAAAAAAAACACCCATATAATAGACCCGCTTGAAGACTAACTCCATTTTCTCCCCCTTTGTCATCGAATGACCAAAAGGATCGAAACTGAGGACTAACGCCCCTGAAGATAATCAAGTTGATGAAGAAGTGCCAGCGTTGTTGGGGTCGGTTGTCGTAGTAGGGCCGGCCGCTGTGTCGTCCAAGTCTTCATGTTCATCAGTGTCACGCGATGAAGAATAGGAGTTGGCCACCAAGGAATGAACCTTGACCTTCTTGTATTTCTTCGGAGGAGGTGCAGACCAGTCAAATTCTTCCTTGAGACCCATTTTCTTCAGATCTTCAGCGCTGTAGACATGAGACAGAATAGCCCAGGTACGGTTGAAGGTTTCATGGAGGTAGTATTGGTTTTTTACTGCATTGTGTGTTGAGGTCATGTTGTGAAGAATTGAACCAAACTGACGCTTGACCCATTTATGATTGCGATCAACCTTCTGATGAAGACTGAGGAGTAATTCACGATCAGTCATCACCCTGGGTGATGTGGCTTGAGGATTTTGCTTGGCAGAGTTGTTGGCGGCAGAGTCATGTGTGGCAGAGTCATCATTGGTGGAATAGGATGCAGCCTTGCGAAACTGACCATCCAATGGACGAATGCCTTCATCTATCACAGCAGCTGCCTTGCCTTTGTCATCAGCTGAGGAAAATGTCCGTTTGAGGACTTCAATTGGAGGCAAGTAGCTGAAGTGGTTCAGAGTGTCAGCTTTGTAGTTGAGTGAAGACCTTGTCCTGATGAGTCTCATAATCCACGGTGCATAAGGCTTCAGCTCAAATGGTGACATGGCAATATTTGCCAAAGTCCTCATGAAGAAATCATGGAAGTTGACAAGAATGCCATGAATGATGTTGAAAAGCAGTTTTTTCATGATGCCAACGACTTCTTCATCATTTGAGTCGTGGCCTTTGATAGGACTCATTGTCTTTGAGAGAATACGATAGACAGTCCGAGGCATACTGTAATTCCTTGACGAGGAATTTGGTTCGAGGGGCCTGCCCTGGCTTCAAAGGCTTCATCAACACTTGCATGTAGTGATCAGTAAGCTCAGGGTCACTGTAGACACAACGCGCACCGTCAAGGGGAGGACTGAGTGGTAGGGCACGAAGCAATTCAGTTGCTGGTGCCTTGTAATGAGTATTTTCCGTCATCCAGTCCAGAACCCATGAGTTCACATCTTCAGAATTCCCTGTGATGTGCAGCGTAGCATAGAACTAAAGAATGAGTTCTTCATTCCAATCACAGATGTCAGTGCAGAAGTTTAGCAGCCCAGCATCATGAAGAACACTGAGGACTGGCTCGAAGCACGGCAGAGACTCCATGTCCACATGAGGAATATGTGCAAGATCGAAGACTTTGTCTTTGTTGAACAACACTGAGGAATAGAAGTTTGCTTGACTAGCAGTCCAAAAATGCCTCTTCCTTATGCGAGCAGAGTCATATGGGTTGTAATCAGTGAAGAATACATGCTCGCCAAAGAAGTTTTCAGCCTTGAACTTCTGCTTCCTTGAGAACGGATCCTTTGGCTTTTGCAGAGGAGTGTCAGTGAGTTGCATAACGACCTCAGTAATCGCAATCTCAGGTTCATCAGGCTGAGGAATTTCTGGTTCCTCTCCAGTTGCAGTCTTAGGATCAGCAGCAGTAGTTTCTTCAGCACTAGTGGCTGGAATTTCTTCATGTACAGATGCAGTGGGATGAGTTTCTTCAGAGCCCATTTGAACTGTTGGTGCAAGGGACTGAGGAATTTATTGTAGTCGGGTGAAGAGTGGAGAATTAGGGTGCTGACTTTCCCAAAAGTCATCATTCATTACTGGCGTTGTATTTCCAATATCCATGTCTTCATCTTCCAATTCTTCAACACCAGACTCTTCAGCAGTGAACTGAGGCATTGGCGAGGATACAACAGGTGTTGAAGGGATCGCATCCACTTCAATTTCTTCATCAATCTGTTCTGATGAAGCAGCAGAATGATTTTCTTCATCAGATCCACTTGGGATCTCATAGTCTTCTACAAAAGGAACAATGTCCTTTGATGGCATGGTAGTTATTGGAACAGCATCAATCGGATTTGCAAACGAGCTAGTCATAGGCTTCATCTTCTTTGGAGCTGAAGATTCTAAAGCAGTTGATGCTTTCCTTTTCTTCACTGTAGCATGCTCTGCAGCCTTGGTCTTCTTCACATCTGATGCAGATGGAAGGATTGGAGTTGGTGTAGGCGCAGGAGGGGCTGAGGAATTCGTTTGAATTTCTTCAGGCGCAACTGATGCAGTTGCCCTGACTTCTTCAGTTTCTTCAGGCGCACCACTAGTGGATGCCCTGGCAATTTCTTCAGCGGCTGGAATGGAGTCATCAGCCCTGGAACTAGCATTTTCTTCAGCAGCCTGAAAGTCATCAGCGGTGCTGGCATGTTCTTCAGTGGGCTGAGCATAAGATTCAGCTTGAGGAACTTCTGGTTGCGATGGAGCTGCAACCTTGGTGAACTTCTTGGTCAGTTTCACAAACCTGACTTTGGCTCCTTTCCAATCAGCATAGTAAGCATTGAAGTTGTCGCTGAGGGTTTTGATTTCAGACTGAATCTTGATGAGTTCATCAGTTGTCATTTTGACAACGTTGGTCTTCAGATACTTTTCCTTCTTGTACTGGACCTTCTTGATCTGCCTGGCCTGCTCATATTTCCATTTCTCCTCTTGGATGAAATGATTCAGCATGTGACTTTGGTCAGGGGTCAACTTGAAATCTGGCATAGGAGTGTTTGGGTCCTTGTGCCAGAGATCAATGTAATCGAGGATCGCCCTAGGATCCAAAAGCAGTGGCACAGGTGTGCCTTTGGTTCTAGCGGCCCTTTCTTGTCTGTCTCTGATGATACCAGCAAGTTCTTCATCATTAGCTTCGTCTTCTTCAGACGGCACGTTGAAGACTACCTGCTTCTTCTTAGGACTTGCCCGAGGACCTCGTACAGCAGTTGTATTGGTCTTCAGCAAAGTGGGGCCTGATGAAGAATTTGGTGTAGCTGAGGAACTTGCTGAGACACCTGAGGCAATGGAGATGCCCGTAGTCCTTTGGCATGAGGCCAGATGCGCAGGTGCTGAGGACTTTGTCGGAACAACTGAGGACTTTGGAGGAACTGAGGATTTTGGAGGAGCAGCAGCAGCATGAGGAATTGGTTTTGAGGACTTTGAAGATTCTGGCCGTGAGGGCACAGCTGAGGAACTTGGCCGTGAGGGCACTGTTGATGAAGCACTTGTCTTGCGCGCGGGGTTCTTTGCCATAGCTCTCTTTGGCTTGACAGAGGCCTCAGTGGCAGCAGCAGCAGCAGCAGCAGAGTCTTCATTGAATTTCCTCACTGCTTCTTTTGCTTGCTTGGCCAATTTGGCTTGGCGCTTTGCCCATTCTATAGGAAAGTCCTCACGCGTTTGATGCTGGTGGGATCTGCCTCTTGGCCAGGTGCCAATGGGGCTCTTGGGCACGGAGTGTTAAGCGCGAATTTCTTCATATACTTTGGAGTCACATACCTATACTCCCTCCATTCTCGGGCCCATCTCCTTTAAATCCTCTGTATGCGCACCTTGCGCTGATTTTTATCTTCTTTGCCAAACTTGGCCTCATCAGGTGTGCAGTATTCTTTGTAAATGTCCTCAGGGATTTCAAAATCAGTCATGACCTCAGGCTTCTTTCCACCTTTCTGTGGCCTTTTACCTTCAGCCATTTTCTTCAGTTGAGGAATTTGAACAATCGAATTCTCTGAAGAAGTATGCAACTTTTCTTCGAGGAACGCTGCAAATGAGTTAAGTTGATGAGAACCTAGTGATTCAGCAGCGGACATGTGTACCTGTGAACAAAGTATATTTGAGAGGAATTTGGAGAGGTCATATGCGTTCTCAGAGGTTTTTCAAAATGAACAAGTTTGAGGAATTTGACCAGATGAGTCTTGAAGAATTTCACTAAGCGTTTTGTCTTAGGTTCCAGAGTTTTATAGACGAAAGATCCACACAATTGAGGAATCAAAAAAAATTGCTTAGAGAAACGAATCAAGAATAGATGACTTGTGAGGTGTTTTGTGTGCGAGAATTTGAAGAATAAAACACCTTTGAAGATTTTGAAGAAAACTTTCGAATCAAAGAGGGCAGTAAAAGTAACTTTTAATTACCCTGAATGAAGAACACGATGAATACAGAGATGGAGACGTGAAGTTCGTCGGTGTAGATCTTCCACGCCCTAACTTGGTGGAGGAAGACGGCTACGGCGGCGGCGGAGTGAAGATTTCCGCGGTCGGCGCGAGTACGACGGCGACGAGGTTGAGGCAGTGAAGCTCTTCCTCACCGGCGATGATGAAGTAGCGGCGGCTCTAGGGATTGTGAAGCTCGAGCGGGAGAGAGAGTTCGAGCGGAGTAAAGGAAGTGAGGAAGGGGACGGGGGTATTTATAGCCACGGTGAAAAACTGTTCGCCAGAAGATTTGGGACGAACGTGCCCCTGACCCTTCTCCTTCGCACGACATGTGTCACCCATGTACAGTGTAGTGGAGATCGTGGGTGAGTTGAATAATGAATCGTGGGATGCGGAACGGTTTGAGCGGCAAAACCGAAACTTTGGATAAGATTAGTTTTAAAGTTCTGTTCGCAATTTCTTCAGCTGACAAAGACACAGTGAAGATTTTGAACAGGTTTCAAATAGAACGCACATGAAGAATTTGTGAATGGATTGGGTTGAGTATAGCATAGAGGGGGAAGGGTCCGATCACATTCACTTAGCAAAAAAACAATCTTGAAGAAATAGCCATAAGTGAATGCTGTAGAGGACAAAAACTCATATATACATATATAGCCAATGAGGAAAAACGACGGAACAAGTGAAGATTTTGCAAAGTTGAAGAATTTGAACAACTGAGGAATTTCAAAACTGAGGAAAAACTCAAATTGAAGATTTTCAACTTTTGTGTGGTGGCGTGACCCACCGTATAAGAATGATGATTTCAGACACCGCGTACAATTGTCGTAGGGTTCTGATAATCAAATTCTTCATTAATTTCTTCACACTTAGAGTGTTATTCTTCATTGATTGAAGAAAAACGTTTCTTCATGTGTTGCACATCTAAGTCATCAATTTTGCATAAGTGTTAGGATGAGTGCCTTTTCAAAGTACATTCGAAGACTCTAAGATATTTAGCTCACACCGCAACTTGCTAAATCTCTTCTCATCCAAGGGCTTTGTGAAGATATCGGCTAGTTGTTCTTCAGTCTTCACATGCTCAATAGAAATATCACCCTTCAACACATGATCACGAAGAAAATGATGACGAATCTGAATGTGCTTTGTCTTCGAGTGCTGAACTGGGTTGTGAGCAATCTTGATGCAATCTCATTGTCATAGAGGAGAGGCACATTCTTCACGTTGACGCCATAGTCCTTGAGAGTTTGCTTCATCCATAGCAGTTGAGCACAACAAGAACCACCAGCAATGTACTCAGCTTCAGCAGTAGACAGTGATACGCAGTTCTGTTTCTTCGAGGACCAACAGACCAAAGATCGTCCGAGGAAATGACATGTACCAGATGTTGACTTGCGGTCCACACGATCACCAGCATAGTCAGAGTCAGAATATTCAATGAGATCAAAATCCGAGCCCTTGGGATACCATAATCCTAGTGTTGGTGTGTGAGCTAGATATCGAAGAATATGCTTCACAGCCTTATGGTGTGATTCCTTCGGTGCAGCTTGAAATCGGGCATACATGCAAACACTAAGCATTATATCTGGCCTAGATGCACATAAGTACAATAAAGAGCCAATCATGGAGCGGTATACCTTATGATCGAAGTCAATATCGTTTTCATCAGTGCACAGATGACCATTTGTGGGCATAGGAATTTTGATGCCTTTGCAATCTTGCATGCCGAATTTCATCAGTACATCCTTGAGGTATTTCTCCTGAGATATGAATATGCCATTGCGCTGTTGACGAATTTGAAGACCTAAGAAGAATTTCAACTCTCCCATCATAGACATTTGATATTCTTCACTCATCATATAGGCAAATTCATCACTATAACGTTGGTCAGTACAGCCAAAGATAATATCATCAACATATATTTGGCACACAAACAGTTCACCATCATAAGATTTAGTAAAGAGAGTAGGATCGAGTGAACCGGGTGTGAAGCCATTCTTCATGAGGAATTCCTTCAAAGTATCATACCACGCCCGAGGGGCCTGCTTGAGGCCATAGAGGGCCTTATTGAGTCTGAAGACTTTGTCAGGATTCTTTGGATCTTCAAAACCTAGGGGTTGAGCAACATATACTTCTTCCTCAAGCTTACCATTGAGGAATGCACTTTTCACATCCATTTGATATAAGATGATATTATGATGGTTAGCATAAGCAAGTAATATGTGAATAGCCTCAAGTCTAGCAACAGGTGCAAAAGTTTCATCGAAATCAATTCCTTCAACCTGTGTGTAGCCTTGAGCTACTAGTCATGCCTTATTCGTCACCACAAGGCCATTTTTCATCTTGATTGTTGCGGTAGATCCACTTTGTGCCAATGATATTGTGCTTGCGAGGATCTGGACGATTGACCAGTTCCCAAACCTTGTTGAGCTTGAATTGATGTAATTTTTCTTGCATGGCCTGAACCCACACAGGCTCCTGAAATGCTTCATCTACCTTTGCGGGCTCTGTGATAGAGACAAAAGCATAGTGCCCACAAAAGTTAGATAGATGTGAAGCTTTTGAGCGGGTGAGAGGACCTGATGCTCTAATGTCATCGATGATCTTCTCCACTTGCACTTCTTTTGCAACACGAGGGTGAGCTGGTTGTCGTTGAGGAAGTTGATCAGCATTTTCCTCAGCACCAATTTCTTTAGCATTTTCTTCAGGTGCATCAGCTCGACGTTCTTCACGTTCTGGAATGAATTCTTCAGCAGATTCTTCAGTAGGAATGACATCTTCAGTAGCCTTTAACTTGATAGAATCTTCAGGTGCTGGTTCATCTATCACAGAAGGTAGGTGCTCTCTTTGCGAGCCATTAGTTTCATCGAACCGCACATCTACAGTTTCAACAACCTTGTGAAGAACATTGTTGAAGACTCTGTAGGTGTGCGAGTCCTTTCCGTAACCAAGCATAAAACCTTCATGTGCTTTCGATGCAAATTTTGAGTTATAGTGAGGATCTCTAATCCAGCATTTAGCACCGAAGACTTTGAAATAACTCACATTGGGTTTCTTGTTAGTTAGGAGTTCATAGGCAGTCTTCTTGAAGAATTTGTGAAGATATACTCTGTTGACGATGTGGCACGCAGTATCAATTGCATCAACCCAGAAACGACGAGGCGTTTTGTACTCATCGAGCATAGTGCGAGCCATCTCAGCAAGAGTCCTGTTTTTGCGCTCCATGATGCCATTCTGTTGAGGAGTATAAGGAGCAGATAACTCATGAGTAATACCAAGTTCATCAAGATAGTCATCGAGACCCGAATTCTTGAACTCAGTTCCATTGTCACTTCTGATGTGCTTGATCTTCACACCAAAGTTGGTTGAAGCCCTCGAGGAATATCGTTTGAAGACTTCCTGCACTTCATGTTTGTAAGTAACAAGGTGTACCCATGTGTAACGAGAGTAATCATCAACAATAACAAAGACATATTGAGATGCTTCATTTGAAACGGCAGAATAATGATTAGGACCGAAGAGATCCATGTGAAGCAATTCAAATGGACGAGTAGTGGTCATGATAGTCTTAGCTGGATGCTTAGCCTTTGTCATCTTTCCAGCTTCACAGGCACCGCATAAGTGATCCTTGAGGAATTTGACATTCTCAATGCCAATGACATGCTTCTTCTTTGCAAGCGTGTGCAAATTCCTCATGCCTGCATGACCAAGTCGTCGATGCCATAGCCATCCTTCTGAAGCTTTTCCAAGTAGGCACACGGCTGGTTGTGAGCCTGTAGAGAAATCAACAATATACAAGTCTCCTCTCCTAAAGCCTTCGAAGACTTTGGAATTGTCAGCTTCCATAATCACAACACAACGATACTTGCCAAAGACAACAACCATATCAAGATCACAAAGCATTGAGACAGACATAAGGTTGTATCCTAAGGACTCAACAAGCATGATTTTGTCCATGTGTCGATCCTTTGTGATTGCAACCTTACCTAGACCCAATACCTGACTTTTGCCTTTGTCAGCGAAGATGATATGCTTCAGATGCGATGGTGATAAGGGAGCATCCATCAATAGATTCTTGTCACCAGTCATGTGATTTGTACATCCACTATCGAGGACCCACTCAGTGGCTTTGGGTTGATCATCCTGCAGATGAATTAGTGCAGCTTACGAACTTCATATACTTCAGCAGTGAAGAATATGATATCACAATTCATCAGACCAATTTCATCAAGAGTAAGATAAATAAAGTAGTAGGAGGACATGTGAAATGATAGTTCATTTCTTCATGATTAGCCTGCATCCTTTCAGGCATTTTTCAGGTCTCCGGCAAATTCTTCAGACGTTTGAGCACGTCTGGAGACCTGACCCTGCAGATGAGATTAGTTCTTTTTCTTCACCACCCACATCTGAATGGGTGGCAAAGAGTTCATCACTCTGCGAGCTCCATATGAGAAAGATGGCATACACGCCAAACCATTTCGTTTCACATAAGAGGAGTTAGGGTAAGCATATGAATAAGCAGAGAAATTCTTCGAGGACTTATGAACATAATAATTAGAAGAGTAATGCTCATATTCATAGCCCTTGGCTCTTCCCTGCGAAACAGAGTTGTTAGCACGATGATATTCATATGAGGACTTTGATCCTTTTGAGGAATTTGATCCATGTGAGGAATTTGGTCCGTATGAGGACTTGGATCCATATGAAGAATTTGGTCCATATGAAGAATTTGATCTGGGGTTCCTATTCTTCACAGGTGGTGTCATGAGGACATTCACCTGAAGACTTTCAAGGCACCTTTTGGGAACCCAGATTTTCTTCATAGGGGAACCGTTCCTGCAGTTAGAGCCAACATATCTAGCAAATACTTCACCATTCTGATTTTTGAATAGTTTATAGTTGGAGTCAAATGACTCATCAGAAGAATGAGAAGATTCACATGTATAGCCAGATAAATTAGATGGATCAACTGGAGGTCCCTTTGCAGTAACCCATGAGGTTTTGGGGTACTGCTCAGGCTTCCAATATGTACCATCAGCATTGAGTTTCCTCTCAAAGGCAATACCCTCTTTCCTAGGGTTCTTGTTGAGGATCTGCTTTTTAAGCACATCACAAAGAGTCTGATGCCCTTTGAGGCTTTTGTACATGTCTGTCATGTACAATTCCTTTAGCCCTGCATCATCAGTGATACTAGCAATGTCCTCAGATGGGGAATTAGTGATAGCAGAGGCAGGTGAAGAATTTGTAACATTAGAAGCATTTGAACATTCAGGTGAAGAATTAGCAGATTCACGTTCAATGCATTTCAAACATGGAGGAACAAATTCTTCTTGAGCAGCGCTGATTTGTTGAACAAGTAATGAATCGCGCTCCTTCTGAAGATCTTCATAACTCACTCTTAGCTTCTCAAGATCTTGCTTTCTTTGAATAAATTCATAAGAAAGTTTCTCATGATTAGATAAGAGAGTGTTATGATGACCTTGAAGGTTGTCAAACCTGGTCTGAAGTCTCTGAAGATTTTCAGTCAAGGTTTTAGAGCGATCCATTTCTTCGCCCAACATATCATCACTTTTGTCTAGCATGTTTTGAACCTTTTCAAAAGCCCTTTGTTGTTGTACAACAATCTTAGCAAGTTTAGAGTAGCTGGGCTTAAGATTTTCATCACATTCATCCTCACTGGATTCAGAGGAGGCATATTTGAGTACCTTGGCACCCTTTACCATGAAGCAATAGGTGGGAGCGTAGTCATCATTGTCTTCATCAGCATTGTTGGTGAGGTCATTTTCTTCAGAGTTGAAGACAGACTTGCTGACGAAAGCAGTAGCGAAAGCTAGGCTCGCCACACCAGACTCGGAGTCCTCAGATGCTTCTTCTTCCTCGTTTTCTTCAGATTCAGCCTCCGAGTCCATTTCCTTGCCAATGAATGCCTGAGCCTTCTTGGAGCTGCTCTTCTTGTGAGACGAAGACTTCGAGGATTTTGATGATGAAGATTTTGAGGATTTCTTCTTTTTCTTCGCATCATCAGAACTGTAATCCTTGTATTTCTTCTTCTTTGATTCCTTTTCCCACTGAGGACAATCTTGAATGTAGTGTCCTGGATTAGGGGGTGTCCGGGTAGCAGGACTATACCTTCAGCCGGACTCCTGGACTATGAAGATACAAGATTGAAGACTTCGTCCCGTGTCCGGAGGGGACTTTCCTTGGCGTGAAACGCAAGCTTGGCGATGCGTATATTCAGATCTCCTACCATTGTAACCGACTTTGTGTAACCCTAACCCTATCCGGTGTCTATATAAACCGGAGGGTTTTAGTCCGTAGGGGATGATCCCAACATACAACAATCATACCATAGGCTAGCTTCTAGGGTTTAGCCTCCTTGATCTCGTGGTAGATCTACTCTTGTACTACCCATATCATCAATATTAATCAAGTAGAACGTAGGGTTTTACCTCCATCAAGAGGGCCCAAACCTGGGTAAAACATTGTGTCCCTCGTCTCCTGTTACCATCCGCCTAGACGCATAGTTCGGGACCCCCTACCCGAGATCCGCCGGTTTTGACACCGACATTGGTGCTTTCATTGAGAGTTCCTCTGTGTCGTCGCTTTTAGGACCGATGGATCCTTTGATCATCAACAACGATGCGGTCCAGGGTGAGACTTTTCTCCCCGGACAGATCTTCGTCTTCGGCGGCTTCGCACTGCGGGCCAATTCGCTTGGCCACCTGGAGCAGATCAAAAGCTATGCCCCTGGCCATCAGGTCAGATTTGGAAGTTTAAACTACACAGCTGATATCCGCGGAGACTTGATCTTCGACGGATTTGAGCCACAGCCAACCGCGCCGCACGGTCTCGATGGGCATGATCTAGCTCTGCCGCCGAACAGTGCCCTAGAGGCTGCACACGCTCCGGTTCCGACCCTTAATTCGGAGCCTACTGCGCCGATCGAGGATGAGTGGTTGGACGCCGCCTCGGGGGCTGTGATCTCAAAGGCGATCGAGCCAAACGCCATCCCCGCACTCCGCAAGGCCTGTGACTCCGAGGGGCCGGATTCCTCTCCGGACTCCAAATCCTCCGCGCGCCTGCCGATCGAATCCGATTGGGCGCCGATCATGGAGTTCACCGTTGCGGACATCTTTCAGCACTCGCCCTTCGGCGACATTCTAAAATCGCTAAAGTCTCTCTCTTTATCAGGAGAGCCTTGGCCGGACTACGGTCAGCAAGGTTGGGACGCGGATGATGAAGAAATTCAAAGCCCACCCACCACCCAACTTCGTAGCCACTGTCGACGACTAAACCGACATGCTCGACTTTGACTCCTAAGACATCGACGATATGGACGACGATGCAGGAGACGACCAAGAACTAGCACCTGTAGGGCGCCGGAAGGCCACCTCGTCATATGACATATATATGGCGGACACTCCAAAAGATGGAGAGGGCGACGGAACAGCGGGGGATGACACATCCAAGAAACACCCCAAGCGCCGGCGTCAGCGGCGCCGCTCTAAATCCCGCCAAAGCAAAAACGGTGATTCCGGCACGGGAGATAATAATACTCTGGATAGCGCCAAAGAGCACCCCCTCCAGCAAGATTCAGCACAGGAGGATGGAGAAGCCAGCCCTCGTGAGAGAGCGACAGACAGAGAGGTTGAGGATGATAATTACATGCCTCCCTCCGAAAACGAGGCAAGCCTCGACGACGACGAATTCATCGTGCCAGAGGATCCCGCCGAACAAGAGCGTTTTAAGCACAGGCTCATGGCCACGGCAAGCAGCCTCAAGAAAAAGCAGCAGCAACTTAGAGCTGATCAAGATTTGCTAGCTGACAGATGGACTGAAGTCCTTGCGGCCGAAGAGTATGAACTCAAACGCCCCTCCAAGAGTTACCCAAAGCGCAGGCTGCTACCCCGATTAGAGGAGGAAGCACCTACATCACCAGCGCATAACATGGCTGACCGGCCACCTCGTGGACGCGACAGAGAGGCCTTTCGGCCCTCCATTCAAGCCGTGCCCTGGCGCCGCTTAAAACATACTAAGGCACGGGAAAATGCGCCAGACCTGCGAGAGATACTGGAGGAGAAGGCAGGACAAACAAGATTGATCTACGGATCACGTGGGCGCCCTACGGCACGTGACGGGGATCGTCACTCCGGACCTAATAAATCCGGCCGGGCCAAACACAGTAGACAAATCTCATTCAAGTTGCGTCGTGATATAGCCCAATACAGAGGCGCCGCACACCCACTATGCTTCACGGATGAAGTAATGGATCATAAAATCCCTGAGGGTTTCAAACCCGTCAACATCGAATCATATGATGGCACAACAGATCCTGCGGTACGGATCAAGGATTATCTCCTTCATATCCACATGGCCCGCGGCGATGATCTACACGCCATCAAGTACCTCCCACTCAAACTTAAGGGACCAGCCCGGCATTGGCTTAACAGCTTGGCAACAGATTCGATCGGTTCTTGGGAGGACCTGGAAGCCGCATTCCTCGACAATTTCCAGGGTACCTATGTGCGACCACCGGACGCTGATGACCTAAGCCACATAATTCAGCAGCCAGAGGAATCGGCCAGGCAATTCTGGACACGGTTCCTAACAAAGAAAAACCAAATAGTCGACTGTCCGAACGCAGAGGCCCTAGCAGCCTTCAAGCATAATATCCGCGACGAGTGGCTTGCCCGGCACCTGGGACAGGAAAAGCCGAAATCTATGGCAGCCCTCACAACACTCATGACCCGCTTTTGCGTGGGAGAAGACAGCTGGCTAGCTCGCAACAACAACTTAACCAAAAACCTTGGTAATTCGAATACCAAGAACAAAAGCGGTAGGTCGCGCCGGAACAAGCAAAAACGCCGCGTTAACAGCGACAGGAACAAGGATACGGCAGTCAATGCCGGATTCCGAGGCTACAAATCCGGTCAGCAGAAAAAGCCATTCAAAAGAAATACGCAGGGCCCATCCAGTTTGGACCGAATACTCGACCACTTGTGCCAGATACATGGCACCCCCGAAAGGCCAGCCAATCACACCAACAGGGATTGTTGGGTGTTCAAGCAGGCAGGCAAGTTAAATGCCGATAATAGATACAAGGGGCTGCATAGCGACAACGAGGAGGAGCCCAGGCCACCGAACAACAGTGGACAAAAGTGTTTTCCCCCGCAAGTGCGGACGGTGAACATGATATATGCAACCCACATCCCCAAGAGGGAGCGGAAGCGTGCATTACGGGACGTATATGCGCTGGAGCCAGTCGCCCCAAAGTTCAACCCATGGTCCTCCTGCCCGATCACTTTCGATCAAAGGGACCACCCCACTAGCATCCATCATGGGGGGTTCGACGCATTGGTTTTAGACCCAATTACTGACGGATTTTATCTCACAAGAGTCCTTATGGACGGCGGCAGCAGCCTGAACCTGCTTTACCAGGACACAGTGCGGAAAATGGGCATAGGTCCTTCGAGGATTAAGCCCACCAAAACGACCTTTAAAGGCGTCATACCAGGTGTAGAGGCCAACTGTACAGGCACAATCACACTTGAAGTGGTCTTCGGATCTCCGGATAACTTCCGAAGTGAGGAGTTAGTCTTCGACATAGTCTCGTACCGCAGTGGCTATCATGCACTGCTCGGACGAACCACATTCGCAAAGTTCATTGCGGTACCGCATTATGCATACCTCAAGCTCAAGATGCCAGGCCCTCGAGGAGTAATCACGGTCAACGGAAACACCGAACGCTCTCTTCGAAGGGAGGAGCATACGGCAGCGCTCGCAGCAGAAGTACAAAGCAGCCTCTCCAGGCAATTCTCCAGTCCGGCCTTCAAAAAGCCGGACACTGTCAAGCGCGCCCGAAGTAACCTACAACAGGACCGCCTGGCACGTTTTGAGCAGGCGTAGCAATGCGGCCCCAACCCCAGCCCTCGCGAAATAGAAAAACCAGTGCTTCGCGTACATAACCACGCTCTCAAAGTACCATGGGCGCAGGGGAAGGGGCACCATCACGGCACGCCCAGAACATGGCTTAAACCATGCTAGGGGTTGCCGAATTCTTTTTTTACTTTCTCTTACTTTCAGGACTCCATACTTCGGATGACCTATTCGGCAATTCAGCTGCCGCACAAACGATGCAAGAACCAGGGAAGCAGACAAGCCATGCCGCATTATGGAACTCCCAGGTGGTCTCTATTACGAGTAGTATACCTGTTTTAAATACAATTCCGTGGCCTGCCCCTGGACAGGACATGTTAAATAGTCCAATTTCTTTTGCTTATCGCACTATTTGTATCGTTCTGCTTGGATAGCAGCCTTCTTATAAACAATGCATAGCTTTTTGTCTATATTCTGCATTACTCTCTTATATATATATATATATATATATATATATATATATATATATATATATATATATATATATATATATATATATATATATATTCACTAATGACATGTTGCACCTGTACACTGTGGTACGGCAAATACGCCAGGGGCTCCAGTACCCCTTAATATGGTGTGAAAAGTCCGAACACTTTCACAAGTGCGGCACCCTGAACTTATAGCATTATATACATCGGCTCCGAATCATGATTTGGGTCAATAGTTGGGTTTGCCCGGCTCCTATGTTTTGGTGCCTTACGTTCCGCTATATCGGCTAAGGTAGCACTAGGAGAACTACTGTGATTGTGCCCCAGTTGAGCTGGGCTGAGCACGTCAGTACAGAAAGCTAAAACTGACTGTCATGATAAGGCGAGAAACCGGTCGCTGTTCGAGAGGTTTTTCGGGTCCTTAAATACTTATGCCGCTTAGAGCGAGGAACCGGATTCTGTCCGGTCAAGGCATGGATAGCGCCCCGAACTCGGTCTTCCGAATACTAGGGGCTTCGCCGAAATTTAAAATTATAGAGTTCTATGGCTAAGTGAGAGTGTTCAAGCATTATAGTCCGATTGCCTTGTTCTTGTGCTGAGCGCCTCCCTCGAAGGACCCAAACATGGGAAAAAGAGCGCTCAGGTTTATCCCGAACACCCCAGCACTAGCGGCATGGGGGCAGAAGCCGACGACTGGCCATCTCTCAATTTTCGATAAATGGCCACACAGAAAGTAATATTTTAAATTCAACAAGCATTGCTTAGCGCAAATGAACAAGTTTTCAGCGCACAGGATAATACGAGCGAGTTCATTCAAAAATTACATCCTTGGTAAATTCATCCGCCATAAGGCGGGCACCCTTCAGAACATCCTTATAATAGTTCTCGGGTTTGCGATGCTCCTTCCACGACGGAGGCCCGTCCTTCACAAGCTTCTCGCCGTCCAGCTTGCCCCAGTGCACCTTAGCGCGGGCAAGGGCCCTCCGGGCTCCTTCGATGCAGACGGAGCACTTGATGACCTCGAGCCTTGGACAGGCCTCCACTAGCTGCCGCACCAGTCCGAAGTAGCTCCCACGCAGGGCCTCTCCAGGCCACAGCCCAACTATGAAGCCCTTCATGGCCTGTTCGGCCGCCTTGTGGAGCTCGACCAGCTACTTCAGCTGGTCGCTCAAGGGCACAGGGTGTCCGGCCTCAGCATACTGAGACCAGAACACCTTCTCCGTCAAGCTGCCTTCTTTGGCTCGATAGAATGCGGCGGCATCGGATACGCTACGGGGAAGATCTGCAAACGCCCCTGGAGAGCTCCAGATTCGGGTAAGTAACAAGTAGCTTACTTTTGTATGTTTGCTTTGCATAAAGAATGCCTTACCCGCCGCTATCTTTTTCACCGCATCCAATTCCTGGAGGGCCTTTTGGGCTTCGGCCTTGGCAGACTTGGCAGTCTCGATGGCCGCGGCAAGCTCAGATGCTCGCGTCTTAGAGTCAAGCTCCAAACTCTCATGTTTCTTCATGAGAGCCTGAAGCTCTTGCTGCGCCTCGCCGGCCTGCGCCTCAAATTTCTCCCGCTCGGTGAGCTCTGAAGACACTCTCTTCTCGGCCTCAGACAACGCCTGCTTAAGGGTCGTCACCTCAGTTGTGGCCCCTGCAATTAGTAGCATAATCCTGTCATTTTTTGCAATTGCATCTTTTTATATTTCTATTAGGTATCTCTTACCTTCTTTCTCCTCGAGCTGCCGCTTGGCAAGGTCGAGCTCTTGCTCGGACCGCTCGAGACCCTGTTTCAGGGTGCCTACCTCCGCAGTCAGTGCGGTGGTCGCAAGCAGCGAAGCCTGCACACGCATATTGACTCTTTTTTGTTAGACTCCTGCGAAATTTATTTGATCCTCTATTCGGCTTTTCTTTCCGAACGCCAAACAGAGCATCAGGGGCTACTGTCTATGCGGTAATATTTTTACATATTTTTACTTACCTCGAAGCCTGTTAGAAGGCTGGCACAAGCTTCAGTCAGTCCGCTCTTGGCGGACTGAACCTTTTGGATCACCGTACTCATAATAGTACGGTGCTCCTCGTCGATGGAGGCGTCGTTAAGCACCTCCAACAGATTGTCCGGCATCTCCGGGTGGACGGAGGCCGCCGGCTCAGAAGGCTTGCTCCTCTTAGAAGGAGTTCACCTACCGCGGCCCGGAACCGTTGAAGATTCCGGGGCGGTGTCCGGCTCAAAGCCAGACTTGGAGCCCTGGGGGTCTTGTCCCCTTTACTCCCATAGTCCGGAAGGTCGCCTCGTGGCTCCTCCAGGACCACCTCCTCTTGGCCCGGAGCTTGTCGTGACGCCACTTCGGCGTCGTCCGTAGTGCGGGGGGAGGCAGCGGGTGGAACTGAGTTCACGTCCGATGAATCCAGGGAGCCGCTCGACGACTCGTCAAGCCCGGCCTTGGGAGGACTGCATAATTACATTCGACATAAGGAACAGTTGTGCAGCAACGGAATGCTACGAGTTACTCTGGTATCCGAATACTTACGATCCCGCCGGGCGCCTGGCCCTTTGCGGACACTCCTCTTCGCCCTCGTTGGCGTCGGAGGAGTAGTTCGGAGGAAGGGTCTTCCCCTTCTTGGACCCTTCGGCCTCCCCTGTTGGGGCGGCCTTCCTCTTCTTTCCTCCCCCCGCTGGAGGGGGAGAGGTTTCTTCTTCCTCCTCCTCGTTTTCACGGGAGGAGCGCGTCTCGGATTCGTCGGATGAAGAATCCGACACCTCCTAGCGCCGGGAACTCTTTTGAGTCCCCTTGGCCTTCTTCTTGGCCTTCTTCTCCGGCACCACGTAAGGTGCCGGGGCCAGCAGTTCGATAAACGAGCATCTGTTGGGTCTTCGGGCAAAGGGGCCGGACAGTTGACCTGTCCGGACTTCGCCTGCCACTCCTGTCAAAGGTAAGGGAGTTTAGATCCCGCATAGAGTCAAACTATGAGAAACAAATTTCCTGTAAAAGGTAAAGATAACTCACCGCGCTAGCTGGACGCTGCATGCTGAATCCGCGGTCCTCGGATGCGGATGCGGGAGCTTCGGCGCCCTTGAATAGCACCTTCCAGGCATCTTCATACGTCGTGTCGAAGAGCCTGCTCAAGGTTTGGTGCTGCATCGGATCGAACTCCCACAGAGTGAAAGCCCGTTGTTGACACGGGAGGATCCGGCGGACGAGCATGACCTGGACTATATTGACATGCTTGAGCCGCTTGTTCACCAGGGATTGGATGCATGTTTGCAGTCCGGTCACCTCTTCCTCGTTGCCCCACGACAGGCCCGTCTCTTTCCAGGATGTGAGCCGCGTAGGGGGTCCGGATCGGAACTCGGGGGCTGCGACCCACTCAGGGTCGCGCGGCTCGGTGATGTAAAGCCACCCCGACTGCCACCCCTTCAGGGTCTCCACAAAAGAGCCCTCGAGCCAAAGGACGTTGGCCATCTTGCCCGCCATGGCGCCTCCACACTCCGCCTGCCTGGCTGCCGCGCACCACCTTCGGCTTGGCGTTGAAAGTCTTGAGCCAAAGGCCGAAACGGGGGCGGATGCGGAGGAAAGCCTCACACACGACGATAAACGCCGAGATGTTGAGGACAAAGTTTGGGGCCAGATCATGGAAATCTAGGCCATAGTAGAACATGAGCCCCCGGACAAATGGGTGAATAGGAAAACCCAGTCCACGGAGGAAATGGGGGAGGAATACAACCCTCTCATGGGGCCTTGGGGTGGGGAGAGGCTGCCCCTTTTCGGGAAGCCGGTGCGCAATGTGTTTGGACAAGTATCCGGCCTTCCTTAGCTTTTTGACATGGCCCTCCGTAACGGAGGAGACCATCCACTTGCCTCCCGCTCCGGACATGGCTGGAGAAGGTTGAGGTGGGAAGTGCGGACTTGGGCGCTGGAGCTCGGGTGCGCAGGAGATGGATAGGTAGAGGAGGAAGAAGGCGTAGGTAAAAAGGTGGATCCTTATCCCCTTATATGGGCGGATGCGGCTGTCGGATCACGGGTTCCGTGTCACGCCCTCGATGCGGCTATATCTCCCACGTGTCGAGGCACAACTTAGAGGCATAACCGCATTGAAAGCAATGTCGCAAGTGAGGTAATCTTCACACAACCCATGTAATACATTAAGGGAAAGAGATACATAGTTGGCTTACAGTCGCCACTTCACACAGTACATAAATAAACATACATCATCCAAATTACACTCAAGGTCCGACTACGGTACCAAAATGAAAGAAGACTACCCCAAATGCTACATAGATCCCCGGATCACCCAACTGGGCTCCACTACTGATCATCTGGAAAAGAAACATAGTAACGGTCATGTTCCTCGTCGAACTCCCAAGTGAGCTCGGTCGCGTCATCTGCACTGACATCGTTGGTACCTGCAACTGTTGTGGTAGAATCTGTGAGTCACGGGGGACTCAGCAATCTCACACCCGCGAGATCAAGACTATTTAAGCTTAAAGGTGGGAAAGGGGTTTGTGAGGTGGAGCTGCAGCAAGCGACTAGCATATGGTGGCTACGACGCAAAAGAGAGCGAGAAGAGAAGGCAAAGCACGATCGTAAAACTAGTAGTGATCAAGAAGTGATCCTGAAACGACCTACGTCAGACACAACTCCAACAACCGCGTTCACTTCCCGGACCGCGCCGAGAAGAGACCATCACGGTTACACACACGGTTGATGTGTTTTAGTTAAGGTCAACTTCGGGTTTTCTACAACCGGACATCAACAAATTCCCATCTGCCTCATAACCGCGGGCACGGCTTTCGAAAGATATGTAACGCCCTCGATGCGGCTATATCTCCCACGTGTCGAGGCACGACTTAGAGGCATAACCGCATTGAAAGCAATGTCGCAAGTGAGGTAATCTTCACACAATCCATGTAATAAATAAGGGAAAAGATACGTAGTTGGCTTACAATCGCCACTTCACACAAGTACATAAATAACAACCATCATACAGATTACACTCAAGGTCCGACTACGGTACCAAAATGAAAGAAGACTACCCCAAATGCTACATAGATCCCCGGATCACCCAACTGGGCTCCACTACTGATCATCTGGAAAAGAAACATAGTAACGGCCACGTTCCTCATCGAACTCCCAAGTGAGCTCGGACGCGTCAACTGCACTGGCATCGTTGGTACCTGCAACTGAGGTGATAATATCTGTGAGTCACGGGGACTCAGCAATCTCACACCCGCGAGATCAAGACTATTTAAGCTTAAAGGTGGGAAAGGGGTTTGTGAGGTGGAGCTGCAGCAAGCGACTAGCATATGGTGGCTACAACGCAAAAGAGAGCGAGAAGAGAAGGCAAAGCACGGTCGTGAAGCTAGAAGTGATCAAGAAGTGATCCTGAAACGACCTACGTCAGACATTACTCCAACACCATGTTCACTTCCCGGACCCCGCCGAGAAGAGACCATCACGGTTACACACGCGGTTGATGTGTTTTAGTTAAGATCAACTTCGGGTTTTCTACAACCGGACATCAACAAATTCCCATCTGCCTCATAACCGCGGGCACGGCTTTCAAAAGATAATACCCTACAGGGGTGTCCCAACTTAGCCCATGATAAGCTCTCACAGTCAACGAAGGATATTCCTTCTACCGGGAAGACCCGATCAATCTCGGAATCCCGGACTACAAGACATTTCAACAGCAATAAAACAAGTCCAGCAAAGCCGCCCGATTGTGCCGACAAATCCTGATAGGAGCTGCACATATCTCGGTCTCAGGGCACATCCGGATGAGCAGTCCGTACAACTAAAACCAGCCCTCGAGTTGCCCCGAGGTGGCGCTGCAAAGGGCTCTAGTTTGGACCAGCAATCGAAGGAGAACTGGCCCCGGGGGTTTAAAAATAAAGATGACCCTTGAGTCTGCAGAACCCAAGGGAAAAAGGCTAGGTGGCGAATGGTAAAACCAAAGTTGGGCCTTGCTGGAAGAGTCTTATTCAAAGCAAACTGTCAAGGGGGTCCCATAAATCACCCAACCGTGTAAGGAACGCAAACTTCGGGAACATAACACCGGTATGACGGAAACTAGGGTGGCAAGAGTGGAACAAAACACCAGGCATAAGGCCGAGCCTTCCACCCTTTACCAAGTATATAGATGCATTAATTAAATAAGAGGTATTGTGATATCCCAACAAGTAAACATGTTCCAACGAGAAACAACAAGTCCATGTTCCAACAAGAAACAAAACCTCATCTTCACCTGCAACTAACAACGCTATAAGAGGGGCTGAGCAAAGCAGTAACATAGCCAAACAACGGTTTGCTAGGACATGGATGGTTAGGGGCTGGCATGGCAATATAGGAGGCATGATATAGCAAGTGGTGGGTATCACAGCATAGGCATAGCAAAAGAGCGAGCAATCTAGCAAGCAAAGATAGAAGTGATTTCGAGGGTATGGTCATCTTGCCTGCAAGGTTCTCAGAGTTGTCGAAAGCTTGGTCCTCGAAAGCGTTCTCAACGGAATCCTTGTTCACGTACTCGTCTCCCGGCTCTACCTAAGACAAGAGAACAAGCAAAGGAACCAATATCAACCACGATGCAATGCGCAAGCAACATGATGCAAAACATGGCAATATATGCGAGAGGTGATATGCAATGCGTATGCATGCTCCGGAAGGACAAGGATGAACAGGGCATAATCTTGGCAAACCAAGTATGCCACTGGATAGATGAGGTGATTTCGGTTGAAATCGATATAAAGATCACCGGAATCGGATGCACGGTTTGCAAATGGCAAGCAATACAAGAATGACACGAATCTGCCATTAACAGCATGATGCTACTTAGCAAGCAACAATTAATTAGGCTACTGCACCCAAACATGGCAACAAAGCAGATGAAAGTAATCTACACAAGATGCACGATAAAAGATGAACACTGAGCTACGGCTCAATCCCAACATAACAAGTCCAAACAATCATGGCAAAAGTGCAAACGATTACAAGTTCTCAGACTTGGTGAAATTAACAACATAGCAGAAACTAACATCAGGATGGCATGTTCAGAGCAATGAAACAGCATGCTACAGGATCAGAACATAGCAGAGTAAGGCGTGGCATGAATCTACTCAAAGCACTTGACAAAAGTCTCTTACTGATCATAAGCCAAAAAGGATCAGAAGATATGATTACACCCATGACAAATAAGCAAGTTTTGTTATAGGTTACAGACTTAGCAGAAAACTGGACATGTCAAAAACAGATAACGACTAGGCATGTTCGTGAGCTCGATGCACTCACTACAGAGCATTGCATGATAAACTAAGCATACATACATCAAGAAGACATGGCATAGTAACTAGACATGGCAAGAATAACATCGTAGCATGCAAGGATCAACTACACCAAGCTTGGCAAAATCGAATAACATGTAAACAATCTGCCAGCAACATTTTGAAGCAAAAGTAGAGCTCGATTTACTCAAGATATGGCACTCCATAATTATAAAAAAGGCATGGATGTATAGAGTAAATACTCAAGTTCAAAACTCCCTTACTGATAATGCTCAAATTATGCATAGATCTCTCGGAAACAACATGAATACATGGCATGAAAATAACAGCAGTCAGGGACTTAGTGAAATCACCAAGTCTCTGAAATCAGCAACATCAGGTGACCTAGTTTGCATGCTTGTGCTAGTCACCACATAGATCAAAAAAATACATGGAAAAATTATCTGGATAGGTAGCATGGCATATTACAAAACTCATGTAGGACTCAACTTCATAGGAGGTACACATAAATCATGGCAAAAAAGAAAAAAGTGCATGTTCAGATAAGATCCAGCAACTAACATCAACTAGCCCTCTTCTAACAGCATTTCGGGCATCAAGATGACCTCAAATAAGAATGACGCACTGGAGCAAAATGATGTACTCCTCGAGACGAACAATTAGACATATTATACGCACGAATCAGAGCTATGGATGCAAAATTATGGCATGTAGAAGAACTGATGATATGATGCAAAACTTAGGACTTGGAGATTTCGGGGAGAAGGTAAAAGTCAACCCAGGCGCGGTTTTCGACGATGGTCGGCCGGGGCTCGCCGGGGAGGAGCTGCGGGGTGGCCGGAGTGGCCGGGATGGGTCGGAGAAGGTGGCCCCGGCCCGGATCTCGCCGGATCCGGCCGGCGGCGAGCGGGGCGACGGCGGGACGGGGAGGCGCGGGATCCGTGATGTCGGCAGGCGGCGGGGTCGACGCGGCGGCGCGGGGAGGCAGGCGGCCGGAGCAGGGAGCCGGTGGGGCCGGCGCGGCGGTGCGCGGTCGCCTGGGCGGTGGAAGACGGGCGGAGGAGGCGCGGGGGCGCGGCCCAGATGCGGCCCGGGGCGGGCCGGCCTCGGGCCCCGGTGGGCTGGCGGCGGCGGGGAAGCCGGAGCGCCACGTGGCAGCCCCTGAGTGGCTGCGGGCGGTGGCGGCGAAGCGTCCGGCGGTGGCGGACACGTCCGCCCGCGCGGAGCGACGAAATTAGGGTAAAGGGTGGATTTTGCCCGTGATGGAGGAGGGGGAGACGTTTTTATAGCTAGAAGGAGCTAGGGAGCTCCAAATGGAGAGCGGTTTTCGCCCACACGATCACGATCGAACGACCGAGACGATGGGAAAGACTTAGGTGGGTTTTGGGACACTTAGAGAGGGGTGTTGGGCTGCAACACACACGAGGCCTTCACGGTTACCCGGTTAACCGTTGGAGTACCAAATGAACTCCGATTGACCCGAAACTTGACAGGCGGTCTACCGGTGCTATACCAAGGCCACATGTCAAACCTCGGTCCATTCCGAGAATGTTTAATACCCGCTCACGAAGAATTGTAAAAGGGGACGCCGGGAGACATAGGAGCGCCGGATTGCAAAACGGACAACGGGAAAGATGCTCGGATTTATGAGACGAACGTGTATGCGAATGCGATGCACATGATGACATGATATGAAATGCATGACATGACCAAAATGCAAAACGAGGAGAACCCAACCACGGAGGAAAAATCATAACACATAGCCGAAAATGGCAAGAGTTGGATTACAAATATGGCAAGTTACATCTGGGGCGTTACAACACACCACCACTACGAGAGGATCTCGTCCCGAGATCTAGGACTGAAAGAACTCCGGATACTCAGAACCTAGGTGGTCTTCACGCTCCCAGGTGGCCTCTCGGTCTGAATGATGTGACCATTTCACTTTGAGGAATTTGATTTACATGTTGCGAGTCTTGCGCTCAGTTGTCTCAAGAATAGCAACTGGATGCTCATGATAGGACAAATCTTCTTGAAGATCAATCTCTTCGAAGTTGATGGTGCGCTCAGGCGTCTTGAAGCACTTGCGAAGCTGTGACACGTGGAAGACATCGTGCACATTTGCAAAGTTGGAGGGAAGCTCAAGTTGATAGGCTAGATCGCCTCGTTTGCCGATGATCTTGAAGGGACCGACATATCGCGGGGCAAGTTTCCCCTTGATACCGAAGCGACGGGTTCCTTTCATTGGAGAGACGCGGAGGTAGACATGGTCTCCGATCTCGAATGCCACATCTCGGTGTTTGCTATCGTAATAGCTCTTCTGGCGCGATTGCGCTGCTTTGAGGTTCTCACGAATGACCTTGCACATAGCCTCAGCCTCTGAGATCAAATCATTGCCGAGCAATTGGCGTTCACCGGTTTCAGACCAGTTGAGAGGAGTACGGCACTTTCTGCCATAGAGAATCTCGAATGGGGCTTTGCCCGAGCTGGCTTGAAAACTGTTGTTGTAAGAGAAATTCAGCATAAGGAAGACAATCCTCCCACTTCATGCCGAAAGAGATAACACAGGCTCTGAGCATATCTTCAAGAATTTGGTTGACACGCTCAACTTGTCCACTAGTCTGAGGGTGGAACGCTGTGCTGAAGCGGATGTTGGTGCCCATGGCCGTCTGAAAAGAATCCCAAAATTTGGAGGTAAAGATACTGCCACGGTCTGAAGAGATCAATTGCGGAATGCCGTGCAAAGAGACAATTCTGGAGGTGTAGAGCTCTGCCAGCTGCGCTGCTGTGATAGACTCTTTGATAGGAAGAAAATGAGCCACTTTGGTGAGCTTGTCGATGACGATGAAGATAGCATCATTTCCACGCTTAGACTTAGGAAAACTAGTCACGAAGTCCATTTCAATATGATCAAACTTCCATTCTGGAATCGCAAGAGGTTGGAGAAGACCAGCTGGTCGTTGGTGTTCTGCTTTCACCCTTCTGCAGACATCACACTCATTCACGAATTGAGCGATCTCACGCTTCATTCGAGTCCACCAATACGACTGCTTGAGGTCATTGTACATCTTCGAACTTCCAGGATGAATAGACAGGAGAGAGTTGTGCGCTTCATTCATAATGACTTTACGAAGATCACCCTTTGGAACCACGATCCGGTCCTCGAAGAAAAGAGTATCTCTGTCATCAACTCGATAGCACTTGTATTTGGAAATGCCCTTGTCAATACCACGTTTCACCTTCTTCACCATGGTATCCAACAGTTGTGCCTCACGAATCAGATCTTCCAAAGTAGGAGAGACGATGAGGTTGGCAAGCAAACCTTGAGGAACAACTTGGAGATTCAACTTGCGGAAAGCTTCACAAAGATCCGGTTGGAAGGGCTTGAGGATTAAGCTGTTGCAGTAAGCCTTCCTGCTCAAAGCGTCTGCAATCACATTAGCCTTGCCTGGAGTATATTCAATACTCGGATTATACTCTTGAATCATTTCGACCCATCGAGTTTGCCTGAGGTTGAGGTGAGGCTGAGTGAAGATATACTTGAGGCTCTTGTGATCGGTGAAGATGTCCACTTTCCTTCCCAACAGGAGATGCCTCCATGTTATCAGTGCATGGACAACTGCCGCCAACTCAAGATCGTGAGTGGGGTAGTTCCTTTCATTGGGCTTCAACTGGCGAGAGGTATAGGCAACAACCTTCTTCTCTTGCATTAACACAACACCGAGGCCCTGGAGAGAAGCATCACAGAATACTTCATAAGGCTTGGATTCGTCAGGAGGAGTCAAAATTGGAGCTGTGACGAGTTTCTCTTTGAGAGTGTTGAAAGCAACATCACACTCAGGAGACCAGACATATTTCACATGCTTCTGGAGGAGGTTGGAAAGAGGCTTAGCAATCTTGGAGAAATTCTCAACGAATCTTCTACAATAGCTTGCAAGTCCAAGAAAACTGCGAAGCTGCTTGACATTCTGAGGAGGATTCCAATTCAAAACTGCAGACACCCTCTCTGGATTAACAGCGATGCCCTTGGCAGAGATGATATGACCAAGATAAAGAACTTCATCAAGCCAGAATTCACATTTGGAGAACTTCGCATATAATTGATACTCCTGAGCTTGTCGAGTACCAATCACAAATGTTTGGCATGATCCTTCTTATTCTTGGAGAAGACCAAAATATCATCGAGATAGACCAAGACAAATTCGTTGATGTAGGGGTTGAAGATGAAATTCATCAAGCGAGTGAAATATGGAGGAGCATTGACAAGGCCGAATGACATGACAGTATATTCATAAGAACCAAAGCTTGTTCTGAATGCTGTCTTGGGAATATCTTCTTCACGAATGCGAATCTGATGATAACCCATACGAAGGTCAAGCTTGGAGAACACCTTAGCACCTTTGAGTTGCTCAAATAGCTCATTGATGTTGGGAAGTGGGTACTTGTTCTTGATAGTCTTCTTGTTCAATGGACGGTAATTGACGCAAAGTCGGTCCGTGCCATCCTTCTTCTTGACAAAAAGAACACCACAACCATAAGGAGAAGAACTCGGTCTGATCAGACCCAGACGTTCTTGTTTATCGAGTTGAATCTTCAATTCCTTGAGCTCATCTGGTCCAAGCTTGTAAGGACGCTTGCAAATGGGTTCCGTGCCAGGCTCAAGATCAATAACGAATTCAACTGGCCTGCGGGGAGGCATACCCGGAAGCTCTTCTGGAAAAACATCTTGGTACTCACAAACAACTGGAATCTGAGAGATAGCCTCCAATTCATCATTCTCATTGAGAGAAAACAACCGAATGGTATCATCACGAGAAGCATAGATAATCACATCGTTCGAAGTGTGAGTCAATTTGATTTCCCTGGCAGCACACTCAAGCTGAGCCTTGTGCTTAGAAAGCCAGTCCATCCCGAGAATAAGATCAATATCAGAATCACCAAGCACCATTGGAGAAGACAGAAATTTATAGTCGCCCATCTTGATGGAAACATCCGGAACCGAAACTCGAGAAGTCAATTGCTTACCCGGGGACACAATAGACAAAGGTCTCGGCAAAACTTGAGTAACGAAATCATGCTTAGATACAAAAGGTCTTGAGATGAAACAATGCGATGCACCAGTATCAAATAAGACTTTTGCAGGAATATCATTAACAGGAAGATTACCCATGATCACTTCAGAAGAATCCTCTGCTTGAGCTGCGTTCATCATGTTCACCTTGGCATGCTTAGGATTATGCTTGACCACTGCATTGCTGGAAGATTTCACAGGAGGAGGAGGCGGAAGGCGCCTTTGATTGAAGCACTTGTTCGCATAGTGCCCCTTCTGCTGACATTTGTTACAAGTCACCTCTGAGAGCGGACGATGGTAAGGAGCACTTGGCCTTGGCGTTTGGTTCTGAGACTTGTTCTGATAGCCAGGGTTGGGTGGGTGGGAAGATCCACGGCCACTTGAATTCTTCTGCTGATAAGGCTGACGGAACGGAGGAGGAGGAGGAGGCAACCAGAACTTCTGTTGCTTAGCTACCACAAGTGAGGAAGAAGAAGACTGGACTGCGTCTCTGACTCTCTTCTTAGATGCCTCACACTTGAGCTGAGCAGCTTCTTGTTTCAGCGCCATGTTGTAGAATTCATCATACTTTAATGGCTCGAAAAGCACGAGAGCAAACTGCAGATCTTCTCTGAAACCACGTCTGAATTGGTAGATCATACTCTTCTCATCAGGAATGTCTTGCCTTGCAAAACGAGAGAGCTTCTGGAACTGAGTGTTGTATTGATAGACAGACATGGTGCCTTGCTTGAGATTGAGGAATTCCTCACGCTTAAGCTCAACAACACTTTCTGGAATGTGGTGAGCTTTGAAGTCACGACGGAAATCATCCCAGGTTATCACACGACCTCCTCTGGAATCTTTGTATTGCTGGAACCACTCAGCAGCTTGATCTTTGAGTTGAAAAGAGGCAAACTTGACAAAGTCCTCAGGTCTGACATTGCTGCACTCGAAATGCTTGCTGATGTCCACGAGCCAATCATCTGCGTCTGTGGCCTCGACACAGTAGCTGAAGGTCTTTGGCTGATTAGCAAGGAACTGGTTCAGTGAAGCGAAATGCGGCTGATTGTTGCCTTGGCCTTGATTCTCTTGATTAGCTTGCCCTTGGTTGCGATCTTGCAAGAGCTGAATCAGAATATGTGCATTGGCATTTGTGGCAGTCATCAGGGCCTGCCAAGCTTCCGGAGGCGGAGGTGGTGGCGGAGGGTTAGCCTGATTCCCTTCATTGCGTTCCGGATTCTGACGCGTTGGTGGAGCCATCCTGAAGAGGGTGACATCCATTAGCATCTTGACAGAGATATATTGAGGCTGAATCAAAGGAACGAAATTGCAACATATAGTCTTCACAATTAACATTCGAACGAGAATGAACGAATGAATTCCAATGTAAAACATCACACTTCCAAAACTGAGAAGCCACTTAGAACATGGTAAGGAATAAAATTAACAAGGTACGGATGTGAACAAATACTTGGTAAGGATTACCCAATCACAAACCAAATATCTGCGGAAGAAATACTAGAGCTACAAGAATTCCCACTTATAAACTCCCAAAACTTTCTGGTTATGCAATCAGGTGTTGGGGATACAGGGGTAGCATAATATCTCACCCAAACTAGCAAATCCTACAACCAGCTATATCCATCCGAACACATAACCAAGAAACCTTCGGAAATCGTCTACCTCAACCTTCGAAAAGCATCCGTTATACAAGTCATGGCAATACTCCTGCACTCGCCACAGTACTGGGCTATCAGGGTTATCTCACCAACAACTGTACAAAAGAGATTTTCAATGTCGGCGTACTAAACTCAGGTATTCCAAAACCGCAACGATAAAATTATGACGACAACACCTCGGAGCTCAACTCCCCGGGACACTGCCACAACCCCTAAATGTCAGGAGGCAACCAAGACAATGTTGTCATCATAAAACCATCGGAACGATTGTAATATACCCGCGTGATCCTAAAAATTTTTTAGTGAAATTTGAGAAGAGAAGAGTCAAAACTCTACGTCAGGATGCCTAACCAGAAGGTCGAAGGGACTGGGGAGTAAAAAGAATTCCTAAACTCTCCGATATATAATTCCTAAATGACTCAAAACATTTTTCTAGACACAACTCAGCCACTAATGACGATCAAACAGTGGGGGCTCCTAAGGTCGGGGAAAGGCTCTGATTACCAACTTGTAACGCCCTCGATGCGGCTATATCTCCCACGTGTCGAGGCACGACTTAGAGGCATAACCGCATTGAAAGCAATGTCGCAAGTGAGGTAATCTTCACACAATCCATGTAATAAATAAGGGAAAAGATACATAGTTGGCTTACAATCGCCACTTCACACAAGTACATAAATAACAACCATCATACAGATTACACTCAAGGTCCGACTACGGTACCAAAATGAAAGAAGACTACCCCAAATGCTAAACAGATCCCCGGATCACCCAACTGGGCTCCACTACTGATCATCTGGAAAAGAAACATAGTAACGGCCACGTTCCTCGTCGAACTCCCAAGTGAGCTCGGACGCGTCAACTGCACTGGCATCGTTGGTACCTGCAACTGAGGTGATAATATCTGTGAGTCACGGGGACTCAGCAATCTCACACCCGCGAGATCAAGACTATTTAAGCTTAAAGGTGGGAAAGGGGTTTGTGAGGTGGAGCTGCAGCAAGCGACTAGCATATGGTGGCTACAGCGCAAAAGAGAGCGAGAAGAGAAGGCAAAGCACGGTCGTGAAGCTAGAAGTGATCAAGAAGTGATCCTGAAACGACCTACGTCAGACATTACTCCAACACCGTGTTCACTTCCCGGACCCCGCCGAGAAGAGACCATCACGGTTACACACGCGGTTGATGTGTTTTAGTTAAGGTCAACTTTGGGTTTTCTACAACCGGACATCAACAAATTCCCATCTGCCTCATAACCGCGGGCACGGCTTTCGAAAGATAATACCCTGCAGGGGTGTCCCAACTTAGCCCATGATAAGCTCTCACGGTCAACGAAGGATATTCCTTCTACCGGGAAGACCCGATCAATCTCGGAATCCCGGACTACAAGACATTTCAACAGCAATAAAACAAGTCCAGCAAAGCCGCCCGATTGTGCCGACAAATCCTGATAGGAGCTGCACATATCTCGGTCTCAGGGCACATCCGGATGAGCAGTCCGTACAACTAAAACCAGCCCTCGAGTTGCCCCGAGGTGGCGCTGCAAAGGGCTCTAGTTTGGACCAGCAATCGAAGGAGAACTGGCCCCGGGGGTTTAAAAATAAAGATGACCCTTGAGTCTGCAGAACCCAAGGGAAAAAGGCTAGGTGGCGAATGGTAAAACTAAAGTTGGGCCTTGCTGGAAGAGTCTTATTCAAAGCAAACTGTCAAGGGGGTCCCATAAATCACCCAACCGTGTAAGGAACGCAAACTTCGGGAACATAACACCGGTATGACGGAAACTAGGGTGGCAAGAGTGGAACAAAACACCAGGCATAAGGCCGAGCCTTCCACCCTTTACCAAGTATATAGATGCATTAATTAAATAAGAGGTATTGTGATATCCCAACAAGTAAACATGTTCCAACGAGGAACAACAAGTCCATGTTCCAACAAGAAACAAAACCTCATCTTCACCTGCAACTAACAACGCTATAAGAGGGGCTGAGCAAAGCAGTAACATAGCCAAACAACGGTTTGCTAGGACATGGATGGTTAGGGGCTGACATGGCAATATAGGAGGCATGATATAGCAAGTGGTGGGTATCACAGCATAGGCATAGCAAAAGAGCGAGCAATCTAGCAAGCAAAGATAGAAGTGATTTCGAGGGTATGGTCATCTTGCCTGCAAGGTTCTCAGAGTTGTCGAAAGCTTGGTCCTCGAAAGCGTTCTCAACGGAATCCTCGTTCACGTACTCGTCTCCCGGCTCTACCCAAGACAAGAGAACAAGCAAAGGAACCAATATCAACCACGATGCAATGCGCAAGCAACATGATGCAAAACATGGCAATATATGCGAGAGGTGATATGCAATGCGTATGCATGCTCCGGAAGGACAAGGATGAACAGGGCATAATCTTAGCAAACCAAGCATGCCACTGGATAGATGAGGTGATTTCGGTTGAAATCGATATAAAATACACCGGAATCGGATGCACGGTTTGCAAATGGCAAGCAATACAAGAATCACACGAATCTGCCATAAACAGCATGATGCTGCTTAGCAAGCAACAAATAATTAGGCTACTGCACCCAAACATGGCAACAAAGCATAAGACAGTAATCTACACAAGATGCACGACAAAAGATGAACACTGAGCTATGGCTAATTCACATCATAACAGGTCCAAACAATCATGGCAAAAGTGCAAACGATAACAAGTTCTCAGACTTAGTGAAATAATCAACATAGCAGAAACTAACATCAGGATGGCATGTTCAGAGCAATGAAACAGCATGCTACAGGATCAGAACATAGCAGAGTAAGGCGTGGCATGAATCTACTCAAAGCACTTGACAAAAGTCTCTTACTGATCATAAGCCAAAAAGGATCAGAAAATATGATTACACTCATGACAAATAAGCAATTTTTGTTACAGGTTACAGACTTAGCAGAAAACTGGACATGTCAAAAACAGATAACGACTAGGCATGTTCGTGAGCTCGATGCACTCACTACAGAGCATTGAATGATAAACTAAGCATACATACATCAAGAAGACATGGCATAGTAACTAGACATGGCAATAATAACATCGTAGCATGCAAGGATCAACTACACCAAGCTTGGCAAAATCGAATAACATGTAAACAATCTTCCAGCAACATTTTGAAGCAAAAGTAGAGTTCGATTTACTCAAACTATGTCACTCGATAATTAAAAACAAAGGCATGGATGTATAGAGCAAATACTCAAGTTCAAAACTCCCTTAGTGATCATGCTCAAATTATGCATAGATCTCTCGGAAACAACATGAATACATGGCATGAAAATAACAGCAGTCAGGGACTTAGTGAAATCACCAAGTCTCTGAAATCAGCAACATCAGGTGACCTAGTTTGCATGCTTGTGCTAGTCACCACATAGATCACAAAAATACATGGCAAAATTATCTGGATAGGTAGCATGGCATATTACAAAACTCATGTAGGACTCAACTTCATAGGAGGTACACATAAATCATGGCAAAAAAGAAAAAAGTGCATGTTCAGATAAGATCCAGCAACTAACATCAACTAGCCCTCTTCTAACAGCATTTCGGGCATCAAGATGACCTCAAATAAGAATGACGCACTGGAGCAAAATGATGTACTCCTCGAGACGAACAATTAGACATATTATACGCACGAATCAGAGCTATGGATGCAAAATTATGGCATGTAGAAGAACTGATGATATGATGCAAAACTTAGGACTTAGAGATTTCGGGGAGAAGGTAAAAGTCAACCCAGGCGCGGTTTTCGACGATGGTCGGCCGGGGCTCGCCGGGGAGGAGCTGCGGGGTGGCCGGAGTGGCCGGGATGGGTCGGAGAAGGTGGCCCCGGCCCGGATCTCCCCCGATCCGGCCGGCGGCGAGCGGGGCGACGGCGGGACGGGGAGGCGCGGGATCCACGACGTCGGCAGGCGGCGGGGTCGACGCGGCGGCGCGGGGAGGCAGGCGGCCGGAGCAGGGAGCCGGTGGGGCCGGCGCGGCGGCGCGCGGTCTCCTGGGCGGCGGAAGACGGGCGGAGGAGGCGCGGGGGCGCGGCCCGGATGCGGCCCGGGGCGGGCCGGCCTCGGGCCCCGGCGGGCTGGCGGCGGCGGGGAAGCCGGAGCGCCACGTGGCAGCCCCTGAGTGGCTGCGGGCGGCGGCGGCGAAGCGTCCGGCGGTGGCAGACACGTCCGCCCGCGCGGAGCGACGAAATTAGGGTAAAGGGTGGATTTTGCCCGTGATGGAGGAGGGGGAGACGTTTTTATAGCTAGAAGAAGCTAGGGAGCTCCAAATGGAGAGCGGTTTTCGCCCACACGATCACGATCGAATGACCGAGACGATGGGAAAGACTTAGGTGGGTTTTGGGCCACTTAGAGAGGGGTGTTGGGCTGCAACACACACGAGGCCTTCACGGTTACCCGATTAACCGTTGGAGTACCAAATGAACTCCGATTGACCCGAAACTTGACAGGCGGTCTACCGGTGCTATACCAAGGCCACATGTCAAACCTCGGTCCATTCCGAGAATGTTTAATACCCGCTCACGAAGAATTGTAAAAGGGGACGCCGGGAGACATAGGAGCGCCGGATTGCAAAACGGACAACGGGAAAGATGCTCGGATTTATGAGACGAACGCGTATGCGAATGCGATGCACATGATGACATGATATGAAATGCATGACATGACCAAAATGCAAAACGAGGAGAACCCAACCACGGAGGAAAAATCATAACACATAGCCGGAAATGGCAAGAGTTGGATTACAAATATGGCAAGTTACATCTGGGGCGTTACAAGATAATACCCTGCAGGGGTGTCCCAACTTAGCCCATTATAAGCTCTCACGGTCAACGAAGGATATTCCTTCTACCGGGAAGACCCGATCAATCTCGGAATCCCGGACTACAAGACATTTCGGCAGTAATAAAACAAGTCTAGCAAAGCCGCCCGATTGTGCCGACAAATCCTGATAGGAGCTGCACATATCTCGGTCTCAGGGCACATCCGGATAAGTCAAGCTACGAGTAAAACCAGGCCTCGAGTTGCCACGAGGTGGCCCCGCAGGTTGCTCGGTTCGGGCCAGCACTTAGAGAAGCACTGGTCCGGGGGGGGCTAAAATAAAGATGACCATCGGGCTCATGAAAACCGGGGGAAAAAGGGGTAGGTGGTGGCAAATGGTAAAACCAATGTTGGGCCTTGCTGGAAAAGTCTTATTCAAAGCGAACTGTCAAGGGGGTCCCATAGATCACCCAACCGTGTAAGGAACGCAAAATCCGGGAACATAACACTGGTATGACGGAAACTGGGGTGGCAAGAGTGGAACAAAACACCAGGCATAAGGCCGAGCCTTCCACCTTTTACCAAGTATATAGATGCATTAATTAAATAAGAGGTATTGTGATATCCCAACAAGTAAACATGTTCCAACAAGGAACAACAAGTCCATGTTCCAACAAGGAACAAACTTCATCTTCACCTGCAACTAGCAACGCTATAAGAGGGGCTGAGCAAAAGCGGTAACATAGCCAATCAACGGTTTGCTAGGACATGGATGGTTAGGGGCTGACATGGCAATATAGGAGGCATGAAATAGCAAGTGGTAGGTATCGCAGCATGGGCATAGCAAAAGAGCGAGCAATCTAGCAAGCAAAGATAGAAGTGATTTCGAGGGTATGGTCATCTTGCCTGCAAGAGTTTCAGAGTTGTCGAAAGCTTGGTCCTCGAAAGCGTTCTCAACGGAATCCTCGTTCACGTACTCGTCTCCCGGCTCTACCCAAGACAAGAGAACAAGCAAAGGAACCAATATCAACCACGATGCAATGCGCAAGCAACATGATGCAAAACATGGCATGATATGCGAGAGGTGATATGCAATTCGTATGCATGCTCCGGAAGGACAAGGATGAACAGGGCATAATCTTAGCAAACCAATCATGCCACTGGATAGATGAGGTGATTTCGGTTGAAATCGATATAAAATACACCGGAATCGGATGCACGGTTTGCAAATGGCAAGCAATACAAGAATCACACGAATCTGCCATAAACAGCATGATGCTGCTTAGCAAGCAACAAATAATTAAGCTACTGCACCCAAACATGGCAACAAAGCATAAGACAGTAATCTACACAAGATGCACGACAAAAGATGAACACTGAGCTATGGCTAATTCACACAATAACAGGTCCAAACAATCATGGCAAAAGTGCAAACGATAACAAGTTCTCAGACTTAGTGAAATAATCAACATAGCAGAAACTAACATCAGGATGGCATGTTCAGAGCAATGAAACAGCATTCTACAGGATCAGAACATAGCAGAGTAAGGCGTCGCATGAATCTACTCAAAGCACTTGACAAAAGTCTCTTACTGATCATAAGCCAAAAAGGATCATAAAATATGATTACACCCATGTCAAATAAGCAAGTTTCATTACAGGTTTCAGACTTAGCAGAAAACTGGACATGACAAAAACAGATAACGACTAGGCATGTTCATGAGCTCGATGCACTCACTACAGAGCATTGCATGATAAACTGAGCATACATACATCAAGAAGACATGGCATAGTAACTAGAAATGGCAAGAATAACATCATATCATGCAAGGATCAACTACACCAAGCTTGGCAAAATCGAATAACATGTAAACAATCTGCCAGCAACATTTTGAAGCAAAAGTAGAGCTCGATTGACTCAAGCTATGGCACTCCATAATTGCAAACAAAGGCAGGTATGGATAGAGCAAATACTCAAGTTCAAAAATCCCTTACTGATCATGCTCAAATTATGCATAGATCTCTCGGAAACAACATGAATACATGGCATGAAAATAATAGCAGTCAGGGACTTTGTGAAATCACTAAGTCTCTGAAAACAGCAACATCAAGTACCCTAGTTTGCATGCTTGTGCTAGTCACCACAAAGATCACAAAAATACATGGCAAAAATCTCTGGAAAGTTAACATGGCATATTTCAAAACTCAAGTAGAACTCAACTTCATAGGAGGTACACATCAATCATGGCAAAAATAACAAAAGTGCATGTTCAGATAAGATCTAGCAACTAACATCAACTAGCCCTCTTCTAACAGCATTTCGGGCATCAAGATGACCTCAAATGAAAACGATGCAATGGAACAAAATGATGTACTCTTCGAGGCGAACAAACTGACATATTAGACGCACGAAACGGAGCTACCGATGCAAAGTTACGTCACGATGAACAGGTGATGCTACTGCAATATTATCAGGACTTAGAAGAAATTAGAGGGGGGAAGAAGTCAACCCTAGATCTGGCCGGCGACGGCGACTCGGGCGACGGCGCACGGCGGCAAGGGCGCGGGAGAGGCGACGACGCGCGGGAGGAGGCGCGGGAGGCCGCGGTGGCGCGTGGGGCCACGGCGGCGCGGGATCCGGCGGGCGCGGGGCCGCGGGCGGCGACGGGCGAGGCGGCGCCGGCGACGCGCGACGGCGGGGAGGCGGCGGCGCACGGCGGTAGGAGGCGGGGCGCGGGCTCGGCGCGGGGCGGCGCGGGATCCGGCGCGCGGGCGGACGGGCGGGAGCGGCGACGGCGGCCTGGGCCCGCGGGGGCCAGGAGCGGGCCGGGCGGGCCGCGGCGATGTGGGGCGCGGGGCGCCACGTGGCGGCCTCGGACTGGCTGCGGGGGGCGGCGGCGACGCGTCCGGTCCGGGACGGACGCGTCCGGTCCGGGACGGACGCGTCCGGCGGCGGCTGGGTTATTTCGCTAGGGTTAGGGTGGATTTTTGCCCGTGATGGAGGAGGGGGGGACGTTTATATAGCTAGAAGGAGCTAGGGAGCTCCAAATGGAGAGCGGTTTTCGCCCACGCGATCGTGATCGAACGTCGAAGGACATGGGAGTGACTTAGACGGGTTATTGGGCTGTTTTGAAGGGGTGTTGGGCTGCAACACACACGAGACCTTCACGGTTACCCGGTTAACCGTTGGAGTACCAAACGAACACCGATTGACCCGAAACTTGACAGGCGGTCTACCGGTGCTATACCGAGGCCACATGTCAAGCCTCGGTCCATTCCGAGAATGTTTAATACCCTCTCACGAAGAAATGTAAAAGGGGACGCCGGGAGACATAGGAGCGCCGGATTGCAAAACGGACAACGGGAAAGATGCTCGGATTTATGAGACGAACACGTATGCGAATGCGATGCACATGATGACATGATATGAAATGCATGACATGACCAAAATACAACACGAAGGGAAACCCAAACACGGAGGGAAATCATAACACATAGCCGAAAATGGCAAGAGTTGGATTACAAATATGGCAAGTTACATCTGGGACGTTACAACACACCACCACTACGAGAGGATCTCGTCCCGAGATCTAGGACTGAAAGAACTCCGGATACTCGAAACATAGGTGGTCTTCATGCTCCCAGGTGGCTTCTCTGTCTGAATGGTGTGACCATTTCACTTTGAGGAATTTGATTGACTTGTTGCGAGTCTTGCGCTCAGTTTCTTCAAGAATAGCAACGGGGTGCTCATGATATGACAAATCTTCTTGAAGATCAATCTCTTCGAAGTTGATGGTGCGCTCAGGCGTCTTGAAGCACTTGCGAAGCTGTGACACGTGGAAGACATCATGCACATTTGCAAAGTTGGAGGGAAGCTCAAGTTGATAGGCGAGATCGCCTCGTTTGCCGATGATCTTGAAAGGACCGACGTATCTAGGGGCAAGTTTCCCCTTGATACCGAAGCGACGAGTTCCTTTCATTGGAGAGACGCGGAGGTAGACATGGTCTCCGATCTCGAATGCCACATCTCGGTGTTTGCTATCGTAATAGCTCTTCTGGCACGACTGCGCAACTTTGAGGTTCTCATGAATGACCTTGCACATAGCCTCAGCCTCTGAGATCAAATCATTGCCGAGCAATTGGCGTTCACCGGTTTCAGACCAGTTGAGAGGAGTACGGCACTTTCTGCCATAGAGAATCTCGAATGGGGCTTTGCCCGAGCTGGCTTGAAAACTGTTATTGTAAGAGAATTCAGCATAAGGAAGGCAATCCTCCCACTTCATGCCGAAAGAGATAACACAAGCTCTGAGCATATCTTCAAGAATTTGGTTGACACGCTCAACTTGTCCACTAGTTTGAGGATGGAAAGCTGTGCTGAAGCGAATGTTGGTGCCCATGGCCTTCTGAAAAGAATCCCAAAACTTGGAGGTAAAGATGATGCCACGGTCTGAAGAGATCAATTGTGGAATGCCGTGCAAAGAGACAATTCTGGAGGTGTAGAGCTCTGCCAGCTGCGCTGCTGTTATAGACTCTTTGATAGGAAGAAAATGAGCCACTTTGGTGAGCTTGTCGATGACGACGAAGATAGCATCATTTCCACGCTTGGACTTAGGAAAACCAGTCACGAAGTCCATTTCGATATGATCAAACTTCCATTCTGGAATAGCAAGAGGTTAGAGAAAACCAGCTGGTCGTTGGTGTTCTGCTTTCACCCTTCTGCAGACATCACACTCATTCACGAATTGAGCAATCTCACGCTTCATTCGAGTCCACCAATACGACTGCTTGAGGTCATGGTACATCTTTGTACTTCCAGGATGAATAGACAGGAGCGAGTTGTGCGCTTCGTTCATAATGACTTTACGAAGATCTCCCTTTGGAACCACAATCCGGTCCTCGAAGAAAAGAGTATCTCTGTCATCAACTCGATAGCACTTGTATTTGGAAATGCTCTTTTCAATACCACGTTTCACCTTCTTCACCATGGTATCCAACAATTGTGCCTCACGAATCTGATCTTTCAAAGTAGGAGAGACGATGAGGTTGGCAAGAACACCTTGAGGAACAATTTGGAGATTCAACTTGCGGAAAGCCTCACAGGGATCCGGTTGAAAGGGCTTGAGGATTAAGCTGTTGCAATAAGCCTTCCTGCTCAAAGTGTCTGCAATCACATTAGCCTTGCCTGGAGTATATTCAATACTCGGATTATACTCTTGAATCATTTCGACCCATTGAGTTTGCCTGAGGTTGAGGTGGGGCTGAGTGAAGATGTACTTGAGACTCTTGTGATCTGTGAATATGTCCACTTTCCTTCCCAACAGGAGATGTCTCCATGTTATTAGAGCGTGGACTGCCGCCAACTCAAGATCGTGAGTGGGGTAGTTCCTTTCATTGGGCTTCAACTGGCGAGAGGTATAGGCAACAACCTTCTTCTCTTGCATTAAGACGGCACCGAGGCCCTAAAGAGAAGCATCACAGAATACTTCATAAGGCTTGGATTCGTCAGGAGGAGTCAGAACTGGAGCAGTGACGAGTTTCTCTTTGAGAGTCTTGAAAGCAACGTCACACTCAGGAGACCAGACATATTTCACATGCTTCCGGAGGAGGTTGGAAAGAGGCTTGGCAATCTTGGAGAAATTCTCAACGAATCTTCTACAATAGCTTGCAAGTCCAAGAAAACTGCGAAGCTGCTTGACATTCTGAGGAGGTTGCCAATTCAAAACTGCAGACACCCTCTCTAGATTAATAGCAATGCCCTTGGCAGAGATGATATGACCAAGATAAAGAACTTCATCAAGCCAGAATTCACATTTGGAGAACTTCGCATATAATTGATACTCTCTGAGCTTGTCGAGCACCAATCGCAGATGTTTGGCATGATCCTTCTTATTCTTGGAGAAGACCAAAATATCATCGAGATAGACCAAGACAAACTCGTTGATGTAGGGGTTGAAGATGAAATTCATCAAGCGAGTGAAATATGGAGGAGCATTGACAAGGCCGAATGACATGACAGTATATTCATAAGAACCAAAGCTTGTTCTGAATGCTGTCTTGGGAATATCTTCTTCACGAATGCGAATCTGATGATAACCCATACGAAGGTCCAGCTTGGAGAACACCTTAGCACCTTTGAGTTGCTCAAATAGCTCATTGATGTTGGGAAGTGGGTACTTGTTCTTGATAGTCTTCTTGTTCAATGGACGGTAATCGACGCAAAGTCGGTCCGTGCCATCCTTCTTCTTGACAAAAAGAACACCACAACTCCAAGGAGAAGAACTCGGTCTGATCAGACCCAGACGTTCTTGTTTATCGAGTTGAATCTTCAATTCCTTGAGCTCATCTGGTCCAAGCTTGTAAGGACGCTTGCAAACGGGTTCCGTGCCAGGCTCAAGATCAATAACGAATTCAACTGGCCGACGGGGAGGCATACCCGGAAGCTCTTCTGGAAAAACATCTTGGTACTCACAAACGACTGGAATCTGAGAGATAGCCTCCAATTCATCATACTCATTGAGAGAAAACAACCGAATGGTATCATCACGAGAAGCATAGATGATCACATCTTTAGAAGAGTGAGTCAATTTGATTTACCTGGCAGCACACTCAAGCTGAGCCTTGTGTTTAGAAAGCCAGTCCATCGCGAGAATAAGATCAATATCAGAATCACCAAGAACAATTGGTTTAGACAAGAATTTGTAGTCACCCATCTTGATGGAAACATTGGGAACCACCAAACTAGAGCTCAAACGTTTACCAGGAGAAATGACAGGCATGGGTCTTTCCAAATTTGAAGAAGTGAACTCATGCTTGGCGAAAAATGGTCTTGACATGAAACAATGCGATGCACCAGTATCAAATAAGACTTTTGCAGGAATATCATTAACAGGAAGATTACCCATGATCACTTTAGAAGAATCCTCTGCTTGAGCTGCGTTCATCATGTTCACCTTGGCGTGCTTAGGATTATGCTTGACCACTGCATTGCTGGAAGATTTCACAGGAGGAGGAGGCGGAAGGCGCCTTTGATTGAAGCACTTGTTCGCATAGTGACCCTTCTGCTGACATTTGTTACAAGTCACCTCTGAGAGCGGACGATGATAAGGAGCACTTGGCCTTGGAGCTTGATTCTGAGACTTGTTCTGATAGCCAGGGTTGGGTGGGTGGGAAGATCCACGACCACTTGAGTTCTTCTGCTGATAAGGCTGACGGAACGGAGGAGGAGGAGGCAACCAGAACTTCTGTTGCTTAGCTGCCACAAGTGAAGAAGAAGAAGACTGAACTGTGTCTCTAACTCTCTTCTTAGATGCCTCACACTTGAGCTGAGCAGCTTCTTGTTTCAGCGCCATGTTGTAGAATTCATCATACTTTAATGGCTCGAAAAGCACGAGAGCAAGTTGCAGATCTTCTCTGAGACCACGCCTGAACTGGTAGATCATACTCTTCTCATCAGGGATGTCTTGCCTTGCAAAACGAGAGAGCTTCTGGAACTGAGTGTTGTATTGATAGACAGACATGTTGCCTTGCTTGAGATTGCGGAATTCCTCACGCTTAAGCTCAACAACACTTTCTGGAATGTGGTGCGCTTTGAAATCACGGCGGAAATCATCCCAGGTAATCACACGACCTCCTATGGAATCTTTGTATTGCTGGAACCACTCAGCAGCTTGATCTTTGAGTTGAAAAGAGGCAAACTTGACAAAGTCCTCAGGTCTGACATTGCTGCACTCGAAATGCTTGCTGATGTCCACGAGCCAATCATCTGCGTCTGTGGCCTCGACACAGTAGCTGAAGGTTTTTGGCTGATTAGCAAGGAACTGGTTGAGTGAAGCGAAGTGCGGCTGATTGTTGCCTTGGCCTTGATTCTCTTGATTAGCTTGCCCTTGGTTGCGATCTTGCAAGAGCTGAATCAGAATATGAGCATTGGCATTTGTGGCAGTCATCAGGGCCTGCCAAGCTTCCGGAGGTGGAGGCGGTGGCAGAGGGTTAGCCTGATTCCCTTTATTGCGTTTCGGATTCTGACGCGTTGGTGGAGCCATCCTGAAGAGGGTGACATCCATTAGCATCTTGACAGAGATATATTGAAGCTGAATCAAAGGAACGAAATTGCAACATATAGTCTTCACAATAAACATTCGAACGAGAACGAACGAATGAATTCCAAAGTAAATCATCACACTTCCAAAATTGAGAAGCCACTTAGAACATGGTAAGGAATAAAATCAACAAGGTACGGAAGTGAACAAATACTTGGTAAGGATTACCCAATCACAAACCAAATATCTGCGGAAGAAATACTAGAGCTACATGAATTCCCACTTATAAACTCCCGAAACTTTTTGGTTATGCAATCAGGTGTTGGGGATACAGGGGAAGCATAATATCTCACCCAAACTAGCAAATCCTACAACCAGCTGTATCCATCCTTCAACACATAACCAAGAAACCTTCGGAAATCGTCTACCTCAACCTTCGAAAAGCATCCGTTATACAAGTCATGGCAATACTCCCGCACTCGCCTCAGTACTGGGCTATCAGGGTTATCTCACCAACAACTGTACAAAAGAGATTTTCGATGTCGGCGTACTAAACTCAGGTATTCCAAAACCGCAACGATAAGATTATGACGACAACACCTCGGAGCTCAACTCCCCGGGACACTGCCACAACCCCTAAATGTCAGGAGGCAACCAAGACAATGTTGTCATCATAAAACCATCGGAACGATTGTAATATACCCGCGTGATCCTAAAATTTTTTTTAGTGAAATTTGAGAAGAGAAGAGTCAAAACTCTACGTCAGGATGCCTTACCAGAAGGTCGAAGGGACTGGGGAGTAAAAAGAATTCCTAAACTCTCCGATATATAATTCCTAAATGACTCAAAACATTTTTCTAGACACAACTCGGCCACTAAAGACGATCAAACAGTGGGGGCTCCTAAGGTCGGGGAAAGGCTCTGATTACCAACTTGTCATGCCCTCGATGCGGCTATATCTCCCATGTGTCGAGGCACGACTTAGAGGCATAACCGCATTGAAAGCAATGTCGCAAGTGAGGTAATGTTCACACAACCCATGTAATACATTAAGGGAAAGAGATACATAGTTGTCTTACAGTCGCCACTTCACACAGTACATAAATAAACATACATCATCCAAATTACACTCAAGGTCCGACTACGGTACCAAAATGAAAGAAGACTACCCCAAATGCTACATAGATCCCCGGATCACCCAACTGGGCTCCACTACTGATCATCTGGAAAAGAAACATAGTAACGGCTACGTTCCTCGTCGAACTCCCAAGTGAGCTCGGTCGCGTCATCTGCACTGACATCGTTGGTACCTGCAACTGTTGTGGTAGAATCTGTGAGTCACGGGGGACTCAGCAATCTCACACCCGCGAGATCAAGACTATTTAAGCTTAAAGGTGGGAAAGGGGTTTGTGAGGTGGAGCTGCAGCAAGCGACTAGCATATGGTGGCTACGACGCAAAAGAGAGCGAGAAGAGAAGGCAAAGCACGATCGTAAAACTAGTAGTGATCAAGAAGTGATCCTGAAACGACCTACGTCAGACACAACTCCAACAACCGTGTTCACTTCCCGGACCCCGCCGAGAAGAGACCATCACGGTTACACACACGGTTGATGTGTTTTAGTTAAGGTCAACTTCGGGTTTTCTACAACCGGACATCAGCAAATTCCCATCTGCCTCATAACCGCGGGCACGGCTTTCGAAAGATAATACCCTGCAGGGGTGTCCCAACTTAGCCCATTATAAGCTCTCACGGTCAACGAAGGATATTCCTTCTACCGGGAAGACCCGATCAATCTCGGAATCCCGGACTACAAGACATTTCGGCAGTAATAAAACAAGTCCAGCAAAGCCGCCCGATTGTGCCGACAAATCCTGATAGGAGCTGCAAATATCTCGGTCTCAGGGCACATCCGGATAAGTCAAGCTACGAGTAAAACCAGGCCCCGAGTTGCCACGAGGTGGCCCCGCAGGTTGCTCAGTTCGGGCCAGCACTTAGAGAAGCACTGGTCCGGGGGGGGCTAAAATAAAGATGACCCTCGGGCTCGCAAAAACCCAGGGGAAAAAGGGGTAGGTGGTGGCAAATGGTAAAACCAATGTTGGGCCTTGCTGGAAAAGTCTTATTCAAAGCGAACTGTCAAGGGGGTCCCATAAATCACACAACCGTGTAAGGAACACAAAATCCGGGAACATAACACCGGTATGACGGAAACTAGGGTGGCAAGAGTGGAACAAAACACCAGGCATAAGGCCGAGCCTTCCACCCTTTACCAAGTATATAGATGCATTAATTAAATAAGAGGTATTGTGATATCCCAACAAGTAAACATGTTCCAACAAGGAACAACAAGTCCATGTTCCAACAAGGAACAAACTTCATCTTCACCTGGAACTAGCAACGCTATAAGAGGGGCTGAGCAAAAGCGGTAACATAGCCAATCAACGGTTTGCTAGGACATGGATGGTTAGGGGCTGACATGGAAATATAGGAGGCATGAAATAGCAAGTGGTAGGTATCGCAGCATGGGCATAGCAAAAGAGCGAGCAATCTAGCAAGCAAAGATAGAAGTGATTTCGAGGGTATGGTCATCTTGCCTGCAAGAGTTTCAGAGTTGTCGAAAGCTTGGTCCTCGAAAGCGTTCTCAACGGAATCCTCGTTCACGTACTCGTCTCCCGGCTCTACCCAAGACAAAAGAACAAGCAAAGGAACCAATATCAACCACGATGCAATGCGCAAGCAACATGATGCAAAACATGGCATGATATGCGAGAGGTGATATGCAATGCGTATGCATAATCTTAGCAAACCAAGCATGCCACTGGATAGATGAGGTGATTTCGGTTGAAATCGATATAAAATACACCGGAATCGGATGCACGGTTTGCAAATGGCAAGCAATACAAGAATGACACGAATCTGCCATAAACAGCATGATGCTGCTTAGCAAGCAACAAATAATTAAGCTACTGCACCCAAACATGGCAAAAAAGCATAAGACAGTAATCTACACAAGATGCACGACAAAAGATGAACACTGAGCTACGGCTAATTCACATCATAACAGGTCCAAACAATCATGGCAAAAGTGCAAACGATAACAAGTTCTCAGACTTAGTGAAATAATCAACATAGCAGAAAGTAACATCAGGATGACATGTTCAGAGCAATGGAACAATATGCTACACGTTCGGAATATAGCAAAAGAAGGAATGGCATGAATCTACACATAGCACTTGACAAAAGTCTCTTACAGACCATAAGCCAAAAAGGATCGGAAAATATGATTACACCCATGTCAAATAAGCAAGTTTCATTACAGGTTTCAGACTTAGCAGAAAACTGGACATGACAAAAACAGATAACGACTAGGCATGTTCATGAGCTCGATGCACTCACTACAGACCATTGCATGATAAACTGAGCATACATACATCAAGAAGACATGGCATAGTAACTAGACATGGCAATAATAACATCATATCATGCAAGGATCAACTACACCAAGCTTGGCAAAATCGAATAACATGTAAACAATCTGCCAGCAACATTTTGAAGCAAAAGTAGAGCTCAATTGACTCAAGCTACGGCACTCCATAATTGCAAACAAAGGCAGGAATGGATAGAGCAAATACTCACGTTCAAAACTCCCTTACTGATCATGCTCAAATTATGCATAGATCTCTCAGAAACAACATGAATACATGGCATGAAAATAACAGCAGTCAGGGACTTAGTGAAATCACTAAGTCTCTGAAAACAGCAACATCAAGTACCCTATTTTGCATGCTTGTGCTAGTCACCACAAAGATCACAAAAATACATGGCAAAAATCTCTGGAGCGCTAACATGGCATATTTCAAAACTCAAGTAGAACTCAACTTCATAGGAGGTACACATCAATCATGGCAAAAATAACAAAAGTGCATGTTCAGATAAGATCTAGCAACTAACATCAACTAGCCCTCTTCTAACAGCATTTCGGGCATCAAGATGACCTCAAATGAAAACGATGCAATGGAACAAAATGATGTACTCTTCGAAGCGAACAAATTGACATATTAGACGCACGAAACTGAGCTACCGATACAAAGTGACGGCACGATGAACAGGTGATGCTACTGCAATATTATCAGGACTTAGAAGAAATTAGAGGGGGGAAGAAGTCAACCCTAGATCTGGCCGGCGACGGCGACTCGGGCGACGGCGCACGGCGGCAAGGGCGCGGGAGAGGCGACGACGCGCGGGAGGCCGCGGTGGCGCGTGGGGCCACGGCGGCGCGGGATCCGGCGGGCGCGGGGCCGCGGGCGGCGACGGGCGAGGCGGCGCCGGCGACGCGCGACGGCGGGGAGGCGGCGGCGCACGGCGGCAGGCGGCGGGGCGCGGGCTCGGCGCGGGGCGGCGCGGGATCCGGCGCGCGGGCGGACGGGCGGGAGCGGCGACGGCGGCCTGGGCCCGCGGGGGCCAGGAGCGGGCCGGGCGGGCCGCGGCGATGTGGGGCGCGGGGCGCCACGTGGCGGCCTCGGACTGGCTGCGGGGGGCGGCGGCGACGCGTCCGGTCCGGGACGGACGCGTCCGGTCCGGGACGGACGCGTCCGGTCCGGGACGGACGCGTCCGGCGGCGGCGGGGTTATTTCGCTAGGGTTAGGGTGGATTTTTGCCCGTGATGGAGGAGGGGGGCGTTTATATAGCTAGAAGGAGCTAGGGAGCTCCAAATGGAGAGCGGTTTTCGCCCACGCGATCGTGATCGAACGGCGGAGGACATGGGAGTGACTTAGATGGGTTATTTGGCTGTTTTGAAGGGGTGTTGGGCTGCAACACACACGAGGCCTTCACGGTTACCCGGTTAACCGTTGGAGTACCAAACGAACTCCGATTGACCCGAGACTTGACAGGCGGTCTACCGGTGCTATACCGAGGCCACATGTCAAGCCTCGGTCCATTCCGAGAATGTTTAATACCCGCTCACGAAGAAATGTAAAAGGGGACGCCGGGAGACATAGGAGCGCCGGATTGCAAAACGGACAACGGGAAAGATGCTCGGATTTATGAGACGAACACGTATGCGAATGCGATGCACATGATGACATGATATGAAATGCATGACATGACCAAAATACAACACGAAGGGAAACCCAAACACGGAGGGAAATCATAACACATAGCCGAAAATGGCAAGAGTTGGATTACAAATATGGCAAGTTACATCTGGGACGTTACATTCCGGCAGACCCTTAAGGTTCGAACTCTGGGGTGCGTGCGGAGATCGTGCCCTCTACTATTGGGGAACGTTGCAGAAAATTAAAAATTTTCCTACGGTTTCACCAAGATCCATCTATGAGTTCATCTAAGCAACGAGTCATGGGAGAGAGATTGCATCTACATACCACTTTGTAGATCGCGAGCGGAAGCGTTCAACGAACGGGGATGAGGTAGTCGTACACGACGTCATCCAAATCACCAGAGATCCTAGCACCGAACGGACGGCACCTCCGCGTTCAACACACGTACGGTCAGCGTAACGTCTCCTTCTTCTTGATCCAGCAAGGCAAAGGAGAGGTTGGGGAAGATGGCTCCAGAAGCAGCACGACGGCGTGGGTGATGGTGGAGCTGCAGTACTCCCGCAGGGCTTCGTCGAGCTCTACGGAGGAGGAGGAGGTGTTGGAGAGGGAGAGGGAGGCGCCAAGGACCAGGGGTGCGGCTGCCCCCTCCCCCCCCCCCTTTATATAGGCCTCTTGGGGGGCGCCGGCCCTGGGAGATCTGATCTCCAAGGGGGCGGCGGCCAGGGAGGATTTCCTCCCCCCCCCCAAGGCACCTAGGAGGTGCCTTCCACTAGTGGGACTCTTCCCCTTTGGAACCCTAGGCGCATGGGCCTCTTGGGGCTGGTTCCCCTTGGCCCATGTAGGCCAAGGCGCACCCCCTAGAGCCCATGTGGCCCCCCGAGGCAGGTGGCCCCACCCGGTGGACCCCCCGGGACCCTCCGGTGGTCCCGGTACAATACTGATAACCCCGAAACTTGTCCTGATGGCCAAAACAACACTTCATATATATAATTCTTTACCTCCAGACCATTCCGAAACTCCTCGTGACGTCCGGGATCTCATCCGGGACTCCGAACAATATTCGGGTTACTGCATATACATATCTTCACAACCCTAGCGTCACCGAACCTTAAGTGTGTAGACCCTACGGGTTCGGGAGACATGCAGACATGACCGAGACGGCTCTCGGGCAATAACCAACAGAGGGATCTGGATACCCATGTTGGCTCCCACATGCTCCATGATGATCTCATCGGATGAACCACGATGTCGAGGATTCAATTAATCCCGTATACGATTCCCTTTGTCAATCGGTATTTTACTTGCCCGAGATTCGATCGTCGGTATCCCAATACCTCGTTCAATCTCGTTACCAGCAAGTCACTTTACTCGTACCGTAATGCATGATCCCGTGATCAAACACTTTGATCACATTGAGCTCATTATGATGATGCATTACCGAGAGGGCCCGGTGATACCTCTCCGTCAAGCGGAGTGACAAATCCCAGTCTCGATCCGTGTCAACCCAACAGATACTTTCGGAGATACCCGTAGTATACCTTTATAGTCACCCAGTTACGTTGTGACGTTTGGCACACCCAAAGCACTCCTACGGTATCCGGGAGTTACACGATCTCATGGTCTAAGGAAAGGATACTTGACATTGGAAAACTCTAGCAAACGAACTATGCGATCTTATGCTATGTTTAGGATTGGGTCTCATCCATCACATCATTCTCCTAATGATGTGATCTCGTTATCATTGACATCCAATGCCCATAGTCAGGAAACCATGACTATCTATTGATCAACGAGCTAGTAAACTAGAGGCTTACTAGGGACATGTTGTTGTCTATTATTCACACATGTATTACGATTTCCGGATAACACAATTATAGCACGAATAAAGACAATTATCATGAACAAGGAAATATAATAATAATGCTTTTATTATTGCCTCTAGGGCATATTTCCAACAGTCTCCCACTTGCACTAGAGTCAATAATCTAGTTACATTGTGATGAATCGAACACCCATAGAGTTCTGGTGCTGATCATGTTTTGCCTTAGGGAGAGGCTTAGTCAACGGATCTGCGACATTCAGATCTGTGTGCACTTTACAAATTTCTATGTCTCCATCTTGAACATTTTCACGAATGGAGTTGAAGCGACGCTTGATGTGCCTGGTCTTCTTGTGAAACCTGGGCTCCTTGGCAAGTGCAATAGCTCCAGTGTTGTCACAGAAGAGTTTGATTGGCCCCGATGCATTGGGTATGACTCCGAGGTCGGTGATGAATTCCTTCACCCAAATTGCTTCATGTGCTGCCTCCGAGGCTGCCATGTACTCCGCTTCACATGTAGATCCCGCCACAACGCTCTGCTTGCAACTGCACCAGCTTACTGCCCCACCATTCAAAATATACACGTATCCGGTTTGTGACTTAGAGTCGTCCAGATCTGTGTCGAAGCTAGCGTCGACGTAACCCTTTACGACGAGCTCTTCGTCACCTCCATAAACGAGAAACATTTCCTTAGTCCTTTTTAGGTACTTCAGGATATTCTTGACCGCTGTCCAGTGTTCCTTGTCGGGATTACTTTGGTACCTTCCTACCAAACTTATGGCAAGGTTTACATCAGGTCTGGTACACAGCATGGCATACATAACAGAACCTATGGCTGAGGCATAGGGGATGACACTCATCTCTTCTATATCTTCTGCCGTGGTCGGACATTGAGCTGAGCTCAATTTCACACCTTGTAACACAGGTAAGAACCCCTTCTTAGATTGATCCATATTGAACTTCTTCAATATCTTATCAAGGTATGTGCTTTGTGAAAGACCTATGAGGCGTCTTGATCTATCTCTATAGATCTTGATGCCTAATATATAAGCAGCTTCTCCAAGGTCCTTCATTGAAAAACTTTTATTCAAGTAGGCCTTAATGCTGTCCAAGAGTTCTATATCATTTCCCATCAAAAGTATGTCATCTACATATAGTATGAGAAATGCTACAGAGCTCCCACTCACTTTCTTGTAAACGCAGGCTTCTCCATAAGTCTGCGTAAACCCAAACGCTTTGATCATCTCATCAAAGCGAATGTTCCAACTCCGAGATGCTTGCACCAGCCCATAAATCGAGCGTTGGAGCTTGCACACCTTGTCAGCATTCTTAGGATCGACAAAACCTTCCGGCTGCATCATATACAATTCTTCCTTTGGAAACCATTAAGGAATGCCGTTTTGACGTCCATTTGCCATATTTCATAATCGTAGAATGCGGCAATTGCTAACATGATTCGGACGGACTTCAGCTTCGCTACCGGTGAGAAAGTCTCATCGTAGTCAACCCCTTGAACTTGTCGATAACCCTTAGCGACAAGCCGAGCTTTATAGATGGTCACATTACCATCCACGTTTGTCTTCTTCTTAAAGATCCATTTATTTTCTATGGCTCGCCGTTCAACGGGCAAGTCAGTCAAAGTCCATACTTCGTTTTCATACATGGATCCTATCTCGGATTTCATGGCTTCCAGCCATTTGTCGGAATTCGGGCCCACCATCGCTTCTTCATAGTTCGAAGGTTCACCGTTGTCTAACAACATGATTTCCAAGACAGGGTTGCCGTACCACTCTGGTGCGGAACGTGTCCTTGTGGACCTTTGAATTTCAGTAGGAGCTTGATTAGAAGTATCTTGATCATCATCATTAATTTCCTCTCTAGTCGGCGCAGGCACCTCAGGAACGTTTTCTTGAGTTTCGCCATTTTCCGGTTCAAGAGGTAACACTTCATCAAGTTCTACTTTCCTCCCACTTACTTCTTTCGAGAGAAACTCTTTCTCTAGAAAGGATCCATTCTTGGCAACAAAGATCTTGCCTTCAAATCTGAGGTAGAAGGTATACCCAATAGTTTCTTTAGGGTATCCTATGAAGACGCATTTTTCCGACTTGGGTTCGAGCTTTTCAGGTTGAAGTTTCTTGACATAAGCATCGCATCCCCAAACTTTTAGAAACGATAGCTTAGGTTTCTTCCCAAACCATAATTCATACGGTGTCGTCTCAACGGATTTCAACGGAGCCCTATTTAAAGTGAATGCGGCAGTCTCTAAAGCATAGCCCCAAAAAGATAGCGGTAAATCGGTAAGAGACATCATAGATCGCACCATATATAATAGAGTGCGATTACGACGTTCGGGCACACCATTACGCTGAGGTGTTCCAGACGGCGTGAGTTGTGAAACTATTCCACATTTTCTTAAGTGTGTGCCAAATTCGTGACTCAAGTATTCTCCTCCATGATTTGATCGTAGAAACTTGATCTTTCTATCACGTTGATTTTCAACCTCACTCTGAAATTCCTTGAACTTTTCAAAGGTCTCAGACTTGTGTTTCATTAAGTAGATATACCCATATCTACTCAAGTCATCAGTGAGGGTGAGAACATAACGATAGCCATCGCGAGCCTCAACACTCATTGGACCGCACACATCGGTATGTATGATTTCCAATAAGTTGGTTGCTCGCTCCATTGTTCCTGAGAACGGAGTCATGGTCATTTTATGTTGGAAATATGCCCTAGAGGCAATAATAAATTGATTATTATTATATTTCCTTGTTCATGATAATCGTTTATTATCCATGCTAGAATTGTATTGATAGGAAACTCAGATACATGTGTGGATACATAGACAACACCATGTCCCTAGAAAGCCTCTAGTTGACTAGCTTGTTGATCAATAGATGGTTACGGTTTCCTGACCATGGACATTGGATGTCATTGATAACGGGATCACATCATTAGGAGAATGATGTGATGGACAAGACCCAATCCTAAGCCTAGCACAAGATCATGTAGTTCGTATGCTAAAGCTTTTCTAATGTCAAGTATCGTTTCCTTAGACCATGAGATTGTGCAACTCCCGGATACCGTAGGAGTGCTTTGGGTGTGCCAAACGTCACAACGTAACTGGGTGGCTATAAAGGTACACTACAGGTATCTCCGAAAGTGTCTGTTGGGTTGGCACGAATCGAGACTGGGATTTGTCACTCCGTGTGACGGAGAGGTATCTCTGGGCCCACTCGGTAGGACTTCATCATAATGTGCACAATGTGATCAAGGATTTGATCACGGGATGATGTGTTGCGGAACGAGTAAAAGAGACTTGCCGATAACGAGATTGAACAAGGTATCGGGATACCGATGATCGAATCTCGGGCAAGTATCGTACCGATAGACAAAGGGAATTGTATACGGGATTGATTAAGTCCTTGACATCGTGGTTCATCCGATGAGATCATCGTGGAACATGTGGGAGCCAACATGGGTATCCAGATCCCGTTGTTGGTTATTGACCGGAGAACGTCTCGGTCATGTCTGCATGTCTCCCGAACCCGTAGGGTCTACACACTTAAGGTTCGATGACGCTAGGGTTATAAAGGAAGCTTGTATGTGGTTACCGAATGTTGTTCGGAGTCCCGGATGAGATCCTGGACATCACGAGGAGTTCCGGAATGGTCCGGAGGTAAAGATTTATATATAGGAAGTATGGTTTTGGCCACCGGAAGAGTTCTGGGCATCACTGGTAGTGTACCGGGACCACCGGAGGTGTCCGGGGGTCCACCAAGTGGGGCCACCAGCCCCAGAAGGTTGCGTGGGCCAAGTGTGGGAGGGGACCACCCCCAGGTGGGCTGGTGCCCCCCCCCACCAAGGCCCAAGGCGCCTCCTAGAGGGGAAGGGGGCAAACCCTAGGGCAGATGGGCCCTAAGGCCCACCCCTGGTGCGCCTCCCCCTCTCCCCCCCTTGGCCGCAACCCTAGATGGGTTTTGGGGCTGCCGCCACCCCTAGGGAGGGAACCCTAGATGGGGGCGCAGCCCCTCCCCTTCCCCTATATATACTTGAGGTTTTGGGGCTGCCCAACACACGATTTGATCTCCCTCTTGGCGCAGCCCTACCTCTCTCCCTCCTCCTCTCTTGCGGTGATTGGCGAAGCCCTACAGGATTGCCACGCTCCTCCACCACCACCACGCCGTTGTGCTGCTGCTGGATGGAGTCTTCCTCAACCTCTCCCTCTCTCCTTGCTGGATCAAGGCATGGGAGACATCACCGGGCCGTACGTGTGTTGAATGCGGAGGTGCCGTCCGTTCGGCACTTGGTCATCGATGATTTGGATCACGACGAGTACGACTCCATCAACCCCGTTCACTTGAACGCTTCCGCTTAGTGATCTACAAGGGTATGTAGATGCACTCTCTTTCCCCTCGTTGCTGGTTTCTCCATAGATAGATCTTGGTGACACGTAGGAAAATTTTAAATTTATGCTACGTTCCCCAACAGTGGCATCATGAGCTAGGTCTATTGCGTAGATTCTATGCACGAGTAGAACACAAAGTAGTTGTGGGTGTTGATTTTGTTCAATATGCTTACCGTTACTAGTCAATCTTGATTCGGCGGCATTGTGGGATGAAGCGGCCCGGACCGACCTTACACGTACACTTACGTGAGACAGGTTCCACCGACTGACATGCACTAGTTGCATAAGGTGGCTAGCGGGTGCCAGTCTCTCCCACTTTAGTCGGATCGGATTCGATGAAAAGGGTCCTTATGAAGGGTAAATAGCAATTGACATATCACGTTGTGGTTTTGCGTAGGTAAGAAACGTTCTTGCTAGAAACCCATAGCAGCCACGTAAAACATGCAAACAACAATTAGAGGACGTCTAACTTGTTTTTGCAGGGTATGCCATGTGATGTGATATGGCCAAAGGATGTGATGTATGATATATGTGATGTATGAGATGATCATGTTCTTGTAATAGGAATCACGACTTGCATGTCGATGAGTATGACAACCGGCAGGAGCCATAGGAGTTGTCTTTAATTTATTTATGACCTGCGTGTCAACATAAACGTCATGTAATTACTTTACTTTATTGCTAAAGTGTTAGCCATAGTAGTAGAAGTAATAGTTAACGTGACAACTTCATGAAGACACGATGATGGAGATCATGATGATGGAGATCATGGTGTCATGCCGGTGACGATGATGATCATGTAGCCCCGAAGATGGAGATCAAAAGGAGCAAAGTGATGATGGCCATATCATGTCACTATTTGATTGCACGTGATGTTTATCATGTTTATACATATTATTTGCTTAGAACGACGGTAGTAAATAAGATGATCCCTCATTAAAATTTCAAGAAAGTGTTCCCCCTAACTGTGCACCGTTGCGAAAGTTCGTCGTTTCGAAGCACCACGTGATGATCGGGTGTGATAGATTCTTACGTTCACATACAACGGGTGTAAGACAGATTTACACACGCGAAACACTTAGGTTGACTTGACGAGCCTAGCATGTACAGACATGGCCTCGGAACACAAGAGACCGAAAGGTCGAGCATGAGTCGTATGGTAGATACGATCAACATGAAGATGTTCACCGATGATGACTAGTCCGTCTCACGTGATGATCGGACACAGCCTAGTTCACTCGGATCATGTAATCACTTAGATGACTAGAGGGATGTCTATCTGAGTGGGAGTTCATAAGATGAACTTAATTATCCTGAACATAGTCAAAAGATCTTTGCAAATTATGTCGTAAGCTCGCGCTTTAGTTCTACTGTTTTAGATATGTTCCTAGAGAAAATATAGTTGAAAGTTGATAGTAGCAATTATGCGGACAGTACAAGGCTTATGTCCTTAATGCACTGCTCGGTGTGCTGGACCTCGAACGTGGTCTGTGGATGTTGCGAACATCTGACATACACGTTTTGATGACTACATGATAGTTCGGTAATGATAAATGGTTTACAATTGAGGCACCGAAGACATTTTTGAAATGTCGCGGAACATATGAGATGTTTCGAGGGCTGAAATTGGGATTTCAGGCTCGTGCCCACGTCAAGAGGTATAACACCTCCGACGATTTTCTTGGCCTGCAAACTAAGGGAGAAAAGCTCAATCGTTGAGCTTGTGCTCAGATTGTCTGAGTACAACAATCACTTGAATTGAGTGGGAGTTGATCTTCCAGATAAGATAGTGATGTTTTTCCAAAGTTATTGCCACCAAGCGCTAGAGCTTCGTGATGAACTATAACATATCAGGGATAGATATGATGATCCTTGAAATATTCGCGATGTTTGACACCGCGAAAGTAGAAATCAAGAAGAAGCATCAATTGTTGATGGTTAGTGAAACCACTAGTTTCAAGAAGGGCAAGGGCAAGAAGGGATACTTCATGAAACGGCAAATCAGCTGCTGCTCTAGTGGAGAAACCCAAGGTTGAACCCAAACCCGAGACTGAGTGCTTCTGTAATAAGGGGAACAGTCACTAGAGCAGAATTACCCTAGATACTTGGTAGATGAGAAGGCTGTCGATAGAAGTATATTGGATATACATTATGTGAATGTGTACTTTACTAGTACTCCTAGTAGCATCAGGGTATTAGATACCGGTTCGGTTGCTAAGTGTTAGTAACTCGAAATAAAAGCTACGGAATAAACGGAGACTAGCTAAAGGTGAGCTGACGAGATGTGTTGGAAGTGCTTCCAAGGTTGATATGATCAAGCATCGCACGCTCCCTCTACCATCGAGATTGGTGTTAAACCTAAATAATTGTTATTTGGTGTTTGCGTTGAGTGTAGACATGATTGGATTATGTCTATCGCAATACGGTTATTCATTTAAGGAGAATAATGGTTACTCTATTTATTTGAATAATTCCTTCAATGGTCTTGCACCTAAAATGAATGGTTTATTGAATCTCGATCATAGTGATACACATGTTCATGCCAAAAGATATAAGATAGTAATGATAGTACCACCTAATTGTGGCACTGCCATGTAAGTCATATTGGTATAAAACGCATGAAGAAGCTCCATGTTGATGGATCTTTGGACTCACTCATTTCTGAAAAGATTGAGACATGTGAACCGTGTCTGTTGGTATGTACGCATGAAGAAACTCCATGCAGAAGGACCGTTTGGACTCACTTGATTTTGAATCGCTTGAGACATGCAAATCGTACCACATGGGCAAGATGACTGAAAGCTTCGGTTTCAGTAAAATGGAACAAGAAAGCAACTTGTTGGAAGTAACACATTTTGATGTGTGCAGTCCAATGAGTGCTGAGGCACGCAGTGGATATCGTTATGCTCTTACTTCACAGATGATTTGAGTAGATACTAAGTATATTTACTTGATGAAACACAAGTCTGAATTATTGAATGGTTCAAGTAATACTCAGAATGAAGTTGAAGATCTTCGTGATAAGAGGATAAAATGTCTATGATATGATCATAGAAATGAATATCTGAGTTACGAGTTTGGCACTGTGGAAATTGTTTCACAACTAATACCGCCTGGAACACCATAGTGTGATGGTGTGTCCAAACATCATAGTTGCACCCTATTGGATATGGTGCGTACCATGATGTCTCTTATCGAATTACCACTATCGTTCATGGGTTAGGCATTAGAGACAACCGCACTCACTTTAAATAGGGCACCACGCAAATCCTTCGAGACAACACCGTATGAACTATGGTTTAGAGAAACCTAAGCTGTTGTTTCTTAAAAGTTTGGGGTCACGACGCTTATGTGAAAAGTTTCAGGCTGATAAGCTCGAACCCAAAGCGGATAAATGCATCTTCATAGGACACCCAAAACAATTGGGTATACCTCCTGTCTCAGATCCGAAAGCAATAGGGATTGTTTCTAGAATCGGGTCCTTTCTCAAGAAAAAGTTTCTCTCGAAAGAATTGAGTGGGAGGATGGTGGAGACTTGATGAGGTTACTGAACCGTCACTTCAACTAGAGTGTAGCAGGGCACAGGAGTTGTTCCTTTGGCACCTACACCAATTGAAGTGGAAGCTTATGATAGTGATCATGAGACTTCGGATCAAGTTACTCCCAAACCTCGTAGGATGACAAGGATGCGTACTACTTCAGAGTGGTACGTAATCCTGTCTTGGAAGTCATGTTGCTAGACAACAATGAACCTACGAGCTATGGAGAAGCGATGGTGGGCCCGGATTCCGATGAATGGCTCGAGGCCATAAAATCCGAGAGAGGATCCATGTATGAAAACAAAGTGTAGACTTTGGCAGAACAGCTCAATGGTCGTAAGGCTGTTGAGTACAGATGGATTTTAAAAGGAAGACGGACAATGATGGTAAATGTCACCATTAAGAAAGCTCGACTTGTCATTAAGATGTTTTCCGACAAGTTCAAGGAGTTGACTGCGATGAGACTTTCTCACTCGTAGCGATGCTAAGAGTCTGTTGGAATTATGTTAGCGATTACTGCATTATTTATGAAATTGTGCAGATAGGATGTCAAAAAACATTGTTTCCTCGACGATTTTCTTGAGGAAAGGTTGTATGTGATACAACCAGAAGATTTTTGTCAATCCTGAAAGATGCTAACAAGTATGCAAAGCTCCAGCAATCCTTCTATGGACTGGAGTAAGCATCTCGGAGTTGGAATGTACGCTTTGATGAGATGATCAAAGATTTGGGTTTATACAAAGTTTATGAGAAACTTGTACTTCCAAAGAAGTGAGTGGGAGCACTATAGAATTTCTGATGAGTATATGTTGTTGACATATTGTTGATCAGAAATGATGTAGAATTTCTGGAAAGCATATAGGGTTATTTGAAAAGTGTTTTCAATGGAAAACCTGGATTAAGCTACTTAAACATTGAGCATCAAGATCTATAAGGATAGATCAAAATCGCTTAATAGTACTTTCAAACAAACACATACCACGACAAGATTTTGAAGGAGTTCAAAATAGATCAGCAAAGAAGGAGTTCTCGGCTGTGTTACAAGGTGTGAGTATTGAGCAAGACTCAAGACATGACCACGGCAGAATAGAAAGGACGAAGGTCGTCCCCTATGCTTTAGTCATAGGCTCTAAAGTGTGCTATGTTATGTACCGCACCTGAAGTGTGCCAAACCATGAGTCAGTCAAGGGGTACAAGTGTGATCTAGAAATGGATCACAGGACAACGGTCAAAGTTATCCTTAGTAACTAGTGGACTAAGGAATTTTCTCGATTATGGAGGTGGTAAAAGAGTTCGTCGTAAAGGGTTACGCCGATGCAAGCTTTGACACTAATCCAGATTATTCTGAGTAGTAAACTGGATTCGTATAGTAGAACAGTTATTTGGAATAGCACCAAATAGAGCATGGTAACTGCATCTAGGAGATGACATAGATATTTGTAAAGCACACACGGATCTGAAAGGTTCAGACCTGTTGACTATAACCTCTCTCACAAGCATAACATGATCAAACCCAGAACTCTTGGGTGTTAGTCACATAGGGATGTGACCTTGAGTGTTAATCACATATCAATGTGAACTAGATTATTGACTCTAGTGCAAGTGGGAGACTGTTGGAAATATGCCCTAGAGGCAATAATAAATTGATTATTATTATATTTCCTTGTTCATGATAATCGTTTATTATCCATGCTAGAATTGTATTGATAGGAAACTCAGATACATGTGTGGATACATAGACAACACCATGTCCCTAGAAAGCCTCTAGTTGACTAGCTCGTTGATCAATAGATGGTTACGGTTTCCTGACCATGGACATTGGATGTCATTGATAACGGGATCACATCATTAGGAGAATGATGTGATGGACAAGACCCAATCCTAAGCCTAGCACAAGATCATGTAGTTCGTATGCTAAAGCTTTTCTAATGTCAAGTATCGTTTCCTTAGACCATGAGATTGTGCAACTTCCGGATACCGTAGGAGTGCTTTGGGTGTGCCAAACGTCACAACGTAACTGGGTGGCTATAAAGGTACACTACAGGTATCTCCGAAAGTGTCTGTTGGGTTGGCACGAATCGAGACTGGGATTTGTCACTCCGTGTGACCGAGAGGTATCTCTGGGCCCACTCGGTAGGACATCATCATAATGTGCACAATGTGATCAAGGAGTTGATCACGGGATGATGTGTTGCGGAACGAGTAAAAGAGACTTGCCGGTAACGAGATTGAACAAGGTATCGGGATACCGACGATCGAATCTCGGGCAAGTATCGTACCGATAGACAAAGGGAATTGTATACGGGATTGATTAAGTCCTTGACATCGTGGTTCATCCGATGAGATCATCGTGGAACATGTGGGAGCCAACATGGGTATCCAGATCCCACTGTTGGTTATTGACCGGAGAACGTCTCGGTCATGTCTGCATGTCTCCCGAACCCGTAGGGTCTACACACTTAAGGTTCGATGACGCTAGGGTTATAAAGGAAGCTTGTATGTGGTTACCGAATGTTGTTCGGAGTCCCGGATGAGATCCTAGACGTCACGAGGAGTTCCGGAATGGCCCGGAGGTAAAGATTTATATATAGGAAGTATGGTTTTGGCCACCGGAAGAATTCTGGGCATCACCGGTAGTGTACCGGGACCACAGGAGGTGTCCGGGGGTCCACCAAGTGGGGCCACCAGCCCCAGAAGGTTGCGTGGGCCAAGTGTGGGAGGGGACCAGCCCCAGGTGGGCTGGTGCGCCCCCCCACCAAGGCCCAAGGCGCCTCCTAGAGGGGAAGGGGGCAAACCCTAGGGCAGATGGGCCCTAAGGCCCACCCCTGGTGCGCCTCCCCCTCTCCCCCCCTTGGCCGCAACCCTAGATGGGTTTTGGGGCTGCCGCCACCCCTAGGGAGGGAACCTTAGATGGGGGCGCAGCCCCTCCCCTTCCCCTATATATACTTGAGGTTTTGGGGCTGCCCAACACACGATTTGATCTCCCTCTTGGCGCAGCCCTACCTCTCTCCCTCCTCCTCTCTTGCGGTGCTTGGCGAAGCCCTGCAGGATTGCCACGCTCCTCCACCACCACCACGCCGTTGTGCTGCTGCTGGATGGAGTCTTCCTCAACCTCTGCCTCTCTCCTTGCTGGATCAAGGCATGGGAGACGTCACCAGGCTGTACGTGTGTTGAACGCGGAGGTGCCGTCCGTTCGGCACTTGGTCATCGGTGATTTGGATCACGACGAGTACGACTCCATCAACCCCGTTCACTTGAACGCTTCCGCTTAGCGATCTACAAGGGTATGTAGATGCACTCTCTTTCCCCTCGTTGCTGGTTTCTCCATAGATAGATCTTGCTGACACGTAGGAAAATTTTAAATTTATGCTACACGATCTGATCGTAGAAACTTGATCTTTCTATCACGTTGATTTTCAACCTCACTCTGAAATTCCTTGAACTTTTCAAAGGTCTCATACTTGTGTTTCATTAAGTAGATATACCCATATCTACTCAAGTCATCAATGAGGGTGAGAACATAACGATAGCCACCGCGAGCCTCAACACTCATTGGACCGCACACATCGGTATGTATGATTTCCAATAAGTTGGTTGCTCGCTCCATTGTTCCTGAGAACGGAGTCTTGGTCATTTTACCCATGAGGCATGGTTCGCACGTGTCAAATGATTCATAATCAAGAGACTCTAAAAGTCCATCTGCATGGAGCTTCTTCGTGCGTTTGACACCTATGTGACCAAGGCGGCAGTGCCACAAATATGTGGGACTATTGTTATCAACTTTAACTCTTTTGGTATTCACACTATGAATATGTGTATCATCACGTACGAGATTCATTAAGAATAAACCATTAACCATCGGAGCATGACCATAAAACACATCTCTCATATAAATAGAACAACCATTATTCTCGGATTTAAATGAGTAGCCATCTCGAATTAAACGAGATCCAGACACAATGTTCATGCTCAAACTTGGCACTAAATAACAATTATTGAGGTTTAAAACTAATCCCATAGGTAAATGTAGAGGTAGCGTGCCGACGGCGATCACATCGACCTTGGAACCATTCCCGACGCGCATCTTCACCTCGTCCTTCGCCAGTCTCCGTTTATTCCGCAGCTCCTGCTTTGAGTTACAAATGTGAGCAACTGCACCGGTATCAAATACCCAAGAGCTACTACGAGTACTGGTAAGGTACACATCAATTACATGTATATCACATATACCTTTTGTTTTGCCGGCCTTCTTGTCCGCTAAGTATTTGGGGCAGTTCCGCTTCCAGTGACCACTTCCCTTGCAATAAAAAACACTCAGTCTCGGGCTTGGGTCCATTCTTTGGCTTCTTCCCGGCAACTTGCTTACCGGGCGCGGCAACTTCCTTGCCGTCCTTCTTGAAGTTCTTTTTACCCTTGCCCTTCTTGAACTTAGTGGTTTTATTCACCATCAACACTTGATGTTCCTTCTTGATTTCTACCTCTGCTGATTTCAACATAGCATATACCTCAGGAATGGTCTTTACCATCCCCTGCATGTTGTAGTTCATCACAAAGCTCTTGTAGCTAGGTGGAAGCGACTGGAGGATTCTGTCAATGACCGCTTCATCCGGGAGATTAACTTCCAGTTGAGTCAAGCGGTTGTGCAACCCAGACATCTTGAGTATGTGTTCACTGACAGAGCTATTTTCCTCCATCTTACAGCTAAAGAATTTGTCGGACACTTCATATCTCTCGACCCGGGCATGAGCTTGGAAAACCATTTTTAGCTCTTCGAACATCTCATATGCTCCATGTCTCTCAAAACGCTTTTGGAGCCCCGGCTCTAAGCTGTAAAGCATGCCGCACTGAACGAGGAAGTAATCATCGGAACGTGACTGCCAAGCGTTCATAACGTCTTGTTCTGCAGGGAGAACAGGTGCATCACCCAGCGGTGCTCGTAGGACATAATCTTTCTTGGCAGCTATGAGGATGATCCTCAGGTTCCGGACCCAGTCCGTATAGTTGTTGCCATCGTCTTTCAGCTTGGTTTTCTCTAGGAACGCGTTGAAGTTGAGGACTACGTTGGCCATTTGATCTACAAGACATATTGTAAATATTTTAGACTAAGTTCATGATAATGAAGTTCATCTAATCAAATTATTTAATGAACTCCCACTTAGATAGACATCCCTCTTCCAGTCATCTAAGTATTACATGATCCAAGTCAACTAGGCCGTGTCCGATCATCACGTGAGACGGACTAGTCAACATTGGTGAACATCTTCATGTTGATCGTATCTTCTATACGACTCATGCTCGACCTTTCGGTCTTCTGTGTTCTGAGGCCATGTCTGTACATGCTAGGCTCGTCAAGTCAACCTAAGTGTTTGCATGTGTAAATCTGTCTTACACCCGTTGTATGTGAACGTTAGAATCTATCACACCCGATCATCACGTGGTGCTTCGAAACAACGAACTGTCACAACGGTGCACAGTTAGGGGGAACACTTCTTGAAATTATTATGAGGGATCATCTTATTTACTACCGTCGTTCTAAGTAAACAAGATGCAAAACATGATAAACATCACATGCAATCAAATAATAAACGTGACATGATATGGCCAATATCACATAGCTCCTTTGATCTCCATCTTGGGGCTCCATGATCATCTTGCCACCGGCTTGACACCATGATCTCCATCATCATGATCTCCATCATCGTGTCTCCATGAAGTTGCTCGCCAACTATTACTTCTACTACTATGGCTAACGCGTTTAGCAATAAAGTAAAGTAATTTACATGGCGTTTCTCAATGACACGCAGGTCATACAAAAATAAAGACAACTCCTATGGCTCCTGCCGGTTGTCATACTCATCGACATGCAAGTCGTGATTCCTATTACAATAGCATGAACATCTCATACATCACATATAGATCATTCATCATTCATCACAACTTTGGCCATATCATATCACAAAGCACTTGCTGCAAAAACAAGTTAGACGTCCTCTAATTGTTGTTGCAAGTTTTACGTGGCTGAATTAGGGTTCTAGCAAGAATGTTTTCTTACCTACGTGAAAGCCACAACGTGATTTGTCAACTTCTATTTACCCTTCATCAGGACCCTTTTCATCGAATCCGCTGCAACTAAAGTGGGAGAGACAGACACCCGCCAGCCACCTTATGCAACTAGTGCATGTTAGTCGGTGGAACCGGTCTCACGTAAGCGTACGTGTAAGGTTGGTCCGGGCCGCTTCATCCCACAATACCGCTGAAGCAAGATAAGACTAGTAGCGGCAAGAAAGTTGACAACATCTACGCCCACAACAAATTGTGTTCTACTCGTGCAATAGAGAACTACGCATAGACCTAGCTCATGATGCCACTGTTGGGGAACGTTGCAGAAAATTAAAATTTTTCCTACGGTTTCACCAAGATCCATCTATGAGTTCATCTAAGCAATGAGTCATGGGAGAGAGATTGCATCTACATACCACTTTGTAGATCGCGAGCGGAAGCGTTCAACGAACGGGGATGAGGTAGTCGTACACGACGTGATCCAAATCACCGGAGATCCTAGCACCGAATGGACGGCACCTCCGCGTTCAACACACGTACGGTCAGCGTAACGTCTCCTTCTTCTTGATCCAGCAAGGCAAAGGAGAGGTTGGGGAAGATGGCTCCAGCAGCAGCACGACGGCGTGGTGATGGTGGAGCTGCAGTACTCCGGCAGGGCTTCGCCGAGCTCTACGGAGGAGGAGGAGGTGTTGGAGAGGGAGAGGGAGGCGCCAAGAACCAGGGGTGCGGCTGCCCCCTCCCCCCCCCCTTATATAGGCCTCTTGGGGGGGCGGCCCTGGGAGATCTGATCTCCAAGGGGGCGGCGGCCAGGGAGGATTTCCTCCCCCCCCAAGGCACCTAGGAGGTGCCTTCCACTAGTGGGACTCTTCCCCTTTGGAACCCTAGGCGCATGGGCCTCTTGGGGCTGGTTCCCCTTGGCCCATGTAGGCCAAGGCGCACCCCCTAGAGCCCATGTGGCCCCCCGAGGCAGGTGGCCCCACCCGGTGGACCCCCCGGGACCCTCCGGTGGTCCCGGTACAATACCGATAACCCCAAAACTTGTCCTGATGGCCAAAACAGCACTTCCTATATATAATTCTTTACCTCCGGACCATTCCGAAACTCCTCGTGACGTCCGGGATCTCATCTGGGACTCAGAACAACATTCGGGTTACTGCATATACATATCTTCACAACCCTAGCGTCACCGAACCTTAAGTGTGTAGACCCTACGGGTTCGGGAGACATGCAGACATGACCGAGACGGCTCTCGGGCAATAACCAACAGCGGGATCTGGATACCCATGTTGTCTCCCACATGCTCCATGATGATCTCATCGGATGACCCACGATGTCGAGGATTCAATTAATCCCGTATACGATTCCCTTTGTCAATCGGTATTTTACTTGCCCGAGATTCGATCGCCGGTATCCCAATACCTCGTTCAATCTAGTTACCAGCAAGTCACTTTACTCGTATCGTAATGCATGATCCCGTGATCAAACACTTTGATCACATTGAGCTCATTATGATGATGCATTACCGAGAGGGCCCGGTGATACCTCTCCGTCAAGCGGAGTGACAAATCCCAGTCTCGATCCGTGTCAACCCAACAGATACTTTCGGAGATACCCGTAGTATACTTTTATAGTCACCCAGTTACGTTGTGACGTTTGGCACACCCAAAGCACTCCTACGGTATCCGGGAGTTACACGATCTCATGGTCTAAGGAAAGGATACTTGACATTGGAAAACTCTAGCAAACGAACTATGCGATCTTATGCTATGTTTAGGATTGGGTCTCGTCCATCACATCATACTCCTAATGATGTGACCTCGTTATCATTGACATCCAATGCCCATAGTCAGGAAACCATGACTATCTATTGATCAACGAGCTAGTCAACTAGAGGCTTACTAGGGACATGTTGTTGTCTGTTATTCACACATGTATTACGATTTCCGGATAACACAATTATAGCACGAATAAAGACAATTATCATGAACAAGGAAATATAATAATAATGCTTTTATTATTGCCTCTAGGGCATATTTCCAACATCTACCTCTCCGTCTCGTAAGGATCTAACTACTGCAAGAACAACACTAGAGACACAGAGTTTATACTAGTTCGGGCCACCGTTGTGGTGTAATACCCTACTCTAGTTTGTGGTGGATGGATTGCCACTTGGGCTGATGATGAAGAACAGTACAAGGAAGAACAGCCTCGCGAGGGTCAGTTCTTGGCTAGGAGATGAACTGTTGGAGGAGTCCAATCGCCCTTCTCTCTCTCTCTGGATGCCTCTTTTTTTGGCTGCCTCTACTCTGGGGGTGGCTAGTCCTATTTATAGGGAAAGGCCCTGGGCCTCTTCCCAAATATTGAGCGGGAAGGGCGCCAACAATTGGCCAATTTGAAGGGGAACATCTGGTACACTTATCCTTACTAAAGTTGGTCTTCGCCTGCCAAAGGCCCTATGGTGACGCCGTCCTGGGCTCCATGGTGACCTCCTTCCCACCATTGGACTGGTCTTGGTCTCGTTGCACCGAAATGGGTGCCTTTGCTTGATCCTCTCGCCTGCGCTTGCCCCCTTTGCACCAAAGAGGAAAGGGAGACGCTGCGCGGGCTGGCGCCCGCCTGGCACCCTTGGTCGTCATGGCTTGCGTCATGGGCACCTCGTGAGGTACCCGCCTTGATCTCTCCGCCTCCTTGCGAGCCAGCCTAAGGAGGTCGTGCTTGAGGAAGCGCCATGTCGTCCGCCTCGCGAGGCTTGGCCCCTCCCGAGGGTCTTGAGCATTGTGCTGATGAAGATGGGCCACGCTGGGCCCCCATTTGAGCCACGCCGCAGGCCGCAGGCAGGCAAGTCTGGGGACCCCCGTTCCCAGAACGCCGACAGTAGCCCCCGGGACCGAGGCGCGCATGGACTTGTCCGTGTCGAGGGGCGAAAGGGCAAGGGCGAAGCGCCGCGGGCCCTAACAGCCTGCGGCCTTGGGCGCCGCGTGGCGGTTTGATTGGACGTGGGCGGCACTGTTCACCCACGCTTCCTTATTCTGCGTCGCGCTAGGTTGCCCCATAGTTGTACACAACCACCCCTTTTCCTGTTGCTTGACCGTCTCCTGCTCTTCCTCCCTCCGAACTCTGACCCTTGCTTCCAATCCCATCTCGTATTTCCTCTCTTCCGCCCGCCGCCATGGCTCCAAAGAAAGGGAAGGGAAGGAAGCCTGTGGCTCCATCTCGTCCGCCGCCGCTGGTGGCGCCTGCTGTCGGCTGCTCGATCTTACTCAACCTGGAGTGCCTGGGCAAGCTCAGCCTGGCTCTGGCCACCGCCTTCAACGAGTGTGGGAGGACGACGGCTTGGCCTACGTATCACTTCCCCACTGATAGGATAATCACCGAGGTCCATTACTTCGCCGACGCCTTGTGGGCGGGTTTGGTGCCTCCCTTCTACGATTTCTTCAACGCCATCCTCAATCATTATCAGATCCACATGATGCATCTGGGTCCTGAGTCCATTGCTCTCCTTTCAGTCTTCGCTTTTGTTTGTGAGGCGATGGTGGGCATCCCTCCTTCTGTTGCCCTGCTACGCCACTTCTTCTCCTTGCATCTTGCCGACCCCACGCAATGCTCGGCATGCATGAGCTTCGTAGCTTCGCCCGAGACCGCAGCCTCTGGTATCGACTTCAACCTCCCTCTGCCTTCAGCCGGGTTCCGCGAGCGGTGGTTGTACATTGATGTCGGGGTGCCCAGCCCCCGGCTCGTGAATCCGACATCGCCTGATGTGCCTAATTCGGGCTGGGGCCAGGAGACGCTCGTAAGTCCCCGGCTCGCCTTCGTCTGGCACCGCTTCATGTCCCTGAAGAAGCTTGGCGTAACGGCGCCCAAGGTGGTGAAGGAGTTCCTATTGTGCCGCATTGCCCCTCTCCAACGCCATTCTCGTCGAATGTGGGCCTTCAGCGGGCATGGTGGCCGCATGAGGCTTCAGGAAGAAGACCTGACGCCCGAGGTGCTGAGGAAGGTGCTCTTGGTCCTGACAGGCGATCCCAACCCCGGGGGTATCCGGCAGGGGGGAGCTTTGTTGTACCTCTGCCAGAACAGGGGTGACTTCGTGAGGCAGATGCCCCCCTTCGACGAGTGGGGGCTACGCCCTGTCGGCTTCCAGGGGCCTCGCGAGAACCATGTGGTGGTGATTTCCCTTCCGGTTGGCCTGGGTGAATCCTCCTCGAGTGGTGGCGCAGGGAGGCAGGAGACAACGAGGGTCGAGGGAGCCGCAGATGATGTGACCGCACCTGGCGATGCTCCTGATGGGGCAGCTCACGAGGTTCGCGCTGCCGAGGCCGCGGGTGAGGTGCTGCCGCTTCCGATGCTTGAGGCCGAGGCTCCTGAGCCCCCGGTCGTGATCTCTGGCGAGGCAACTGCCCGTGCGCATCAGGCATGTGTCCTCGACGCAAGTGGCCTTGGTGCTCCGTCCTCTTCGCAGGCTGATTCCTGTGCATCTCTCCTGGGCCGTTTCCGTGTGGACTTTGAGGCCCTCAGGAGAAAAAGGGAGGCCCTGGGCGACGACTTCCCTTGCCGCTTGCTGAAGCGCCGGAAGTACTTTGCTGTCGATGAGTAAGTCTTCTCCTTTTCTGTCCCCTATCCTGCTTGCCGCATCCGTTGATCCTTGCTCTGCAGGCCTCTCCCTACTGAGCTCGATGAAGCCACCGAGTCGACGCCTTCCTTGGCTTTGTCTCCTCCGCCATCCCTGGGTGCCTCGAGCTGCACTACCCTTGTGGTTTGGGCGAGCGACGGCGCGGGCCGTCACACAGTGCGTGGTGACTCTTCTGTTCCCGCGATCTCCTTCCGCGGGCCTTCCCTTGACATAGGCAGCCTGACGTGGGCTTCCCGTCTGGTCGCGGGCTACGACTGGCGGAGGCACCCCCTGGGCCCTTCTCCTGAGGTCAGGTTGGACTCAGGCCGGGCTTCTGACGCGGCGCGGCCGGCCGTCGTGAGGGCGCCAGCCCCCAGCCCCCTGCCCGGGGCCGGAGCGATGGTCCGAGGTCCTCGACGCCCGCTCGGGGCGGATGATGGTATGGCAGATGTGCTTGAGCATGCTCGGGAGCGCCGTGCCCGTCACCACGAATTCCTCCGGAGGGCGAGCGGCGCCGTAGACCTGCTTGGGCAGGAGCTCGCTGAGGAAGACGCGTGCCTGGAAGCCGAGGGCCTGCGCCTGGCCGTAGAGCGGCGCGAGCTGGAGGCCGCCGCTGCCCTCGCGCGTCGTCAGCGCGACCTTGATGACGAAGAAGCGAAGGCGTCGCTGGAGGCTTCTCTGGCGGCTCGGTCTCAGGTCGTTGAGGAGGCCCGAGGAGCAGACCGACGGCGAGAAGCAGCAGAAGAACAGGCATGGGAGCTCTTGGCCCGGTGTCGCTCGTTGGAGGAGCAAGCGGAGCTGCGTGAGGCAGCCCTTGCATCGATGGAGGTGGCCTCTGGCGACCCGGCTGAGCTTCGGAAGCGCGAGGAAGCGTTGGTGCTGGAGGCCGCCGAACGCGCTCGCGAGCACGAGCAGCTGGAGACGAGGGAGCGCCTAGTGACGCAGGCGGAAGATGATGTCGCCGCGCGGGAAACGCGTGTCCTGGAGGAGGTTTGCCGTTGGGTGGCGACAGCGCGCCAAGGCCTCGAGCGTGAGTTCGAGGAGAAGCTGGGGATGATCCGAGTCGAAGCTGAGGGCAGAACCGCCGCCTTGAGGGCCCAACGGGATGAGGCGCCGCGACGAGCCAATGCCTCCCGGGTTGCTCTTGAGGCAGCGCAGAAGGAGCTGGCCACCTCCCAGGCCGAGGTGCTCCGCCTTTGCCAACGTGTGGAAGAAGCTGTGGCTGTCGAGCGTCAGAATGCCGACGAGATACGCCAGCGGCAAGTCCTGGAGCACGTGCACGGCCCCATGCTCACCAAGCTCAGGGAGAGGGCTAACATTGCCTTGGGCAACATCTGTGAGGCTGTTGTCGGCGAGCCGCACACGATTAACTACGCCGGCAACCTGCAGTTCTTCACCACCGTGGTGACACAGCTGGAGGCACGGTCGGTCAAGGCCGATAGGTTGGTGGAGGAGAGGAGCTGCGCCCTGCTCGGGCGCGCCTTTTCCCGCGTCTTCAGCCATCTTCGGAACATGGATCCCCACTTCAACTTCGACGCTGCCATCGCCCCAGTCCCCCAGGCCGTTCGAGGTGACCTGGCTGAATGGGTGGAGAACAACATAGATGCTCTCGTCCGCGCCTTCACTTCTGATGATGACGATGTGGTGGTGGCTGCCGACGAAGGTGGCTTGGTGGAGGACCCCAATGCCGCTGATGGTGGCGCAGACAACGAAGGTGAGTTCAGCGACACCAGCGACAGCTCAGGAGGCGCCTCCGAGGATGCATTGGGGGATTTGTCAGATTGACCATGTAATATCCCTGTCTTTTTACCCTGCATAGATAGAACTCAGGCGTTTGGCCTGACGGTCGTGAGAGCGTTTTGGGAGGGGAAGCCCCTCATGTAAGAACTTGTACCCATTATATCAGTGGTAATTAAATCGCACGCGAGCCCAACGGTAGGCTGGTTTACCCTTGTTCCTTGGTGGCTCCGGAGCTGCCTGCTGGAGGGCGTCACGTCTCGGGTGCTGTCTAGTTGAAACCTCAGGATGTGGGGTTGTTGCTGATTGATAACCCCACAGGCGTGGGCCTTCTTCACAGGCTTCGAGTCTTCTCCTGAGTGAAACGTCTTCACAGGCATTTGCCTTCTTCACAGGCTCCGGGCCTTCTCCCGAGCGGGACGTCTTCATAGGCATTGGCCTTCTTCACAGGCTCCGGGCCTTTTTCCGAGCGGGGCGGCTTCACAGGCGTTCGCCTTCTTCACAGGCTCAGGGCCCTTTCCCGAGCGGGACGTCTTCACAGGCGTTCGCCTTCTTCGCAGGCTCAGGGCCCTTTCCCGAGCGGGACGTCTTCATAGGCATTGGCCTTCTTCACAGGCTCCGGGCCTTCTCGAGCGAGACGTCTTCACAGGCGTTGGCCTTCTTCGCAGGCTCAGGGCCCTTTCCCGAGCGGGACGTCTTCACAGGCATTGGCCTTCTTCACAGACTCCGGGCCTTCTCGAGCGAGACGTCTTCACAGGCGTTCGCCTTCTTCGCAGGCTCAGGGCCCTTTCCCGAGCGGGACATCTTCACAGGCATTGGCCTTCTTCACAGGCTCCGGGCCTTCTCGAGCGAGACGTCTTCACAGGCGTTCGCCTTCTTCGCAGGCTCAGGGCCCTTTCCCGAGCGGGACGTCTTCACAGGCATTGGCCTTCTTCACAGGCTCCAGGCCTTCTCGAGCGAGACGTCTTCACAGGCGTTCGCCTTCTTCGCAGGCTCAGGGCCCTTTCATGAGAAAACGATCTCCGCAAGCACCATAGGTCGCCTCGCGAGGGAGCGACAGCGGCAGTCTGGGCCGTGCTCAAGCTAGGCCTGGCCCGGCTCGCGAGGGGCTCGCGAGGGGAGGCAGCCATGGTGGGGTGGTGACCAGAACGCGGGAAACGGTTCAAACAAGACCAAGCACCCCTTCCCCGAATGCACGCAAAGCTCAAATTCGAATTCAACTTAAATCCAGCGGGGGAAAAAGGTTACAGCCAAAGGAAGAAGGCAAGGAAAGCAAACAAAAAGGCCGCGGCCGGCACCTAATCTAGTCTTCGACGTCTTCTCACCAGCGCGGAGCTAAGTGTTGTCCACTGGGCGTGGGAGGGAGCCCCAGGGCCTGAGGCCGGCACCCCTGAGACTCCGGGGCGTGTATAGCCCCACTCATTATTACGTGAGAGTGTCACGGGGCGGCGAGCTTCACAGGCACTGGGCCTTCTTCACAGGAACCGGCCTTGCTTCATATCGCCAGACGAGGGCCCCGCCTTGCGCCACACTCTAGTGCCACCAACGATGACCGGAAACCAGGACGCCGCCGGTGGGGTAGAGCGGTCGCCAGCGGTTCCCCCGGCGACCACGGGTCCTCCGCCAGGGGCAGGCCCTCAGGCGCCTCCCCAGCGGAGGGCCTACCTTCTAAGAACGCCTTGCTCCGAACACCGCAGTGGTGATGTAGGATCCCTACCCCTTTCCTGCAGCCCCCTGCGTCCTCCTCCCAAGGGGTAGGAGGCTGCGGGAGCGGGGCAGCTACTTGCTGCGGCGACCTGCACCTCCTGTGACCCATGATTAGCATATGCCTGCTCTTGAGGAATTAACGGTACCCGATAGTCGTTGCCTCCAGTGTGACCGACGGAGCCGTCCTGGGGTTCCTGGAAGGGCTCGGCCTCTGGCGTCTCGTCCTCCCAGCTGGGGCTGAAGAGTGAGCCCTGTTCGCCCCCGTGAGCATGCCCTTGGTCCATCATGTGGGGCATGTATTCCTCTGGCGCCGCCACCCCGAATGTTGTGATGTAGTGCTCCATGCGCCATGCGGCGTTGCTTGTCGTGCCCACCGCGGGGTGGTAGCACGGTTGGCCGCTGGCGCCGTGGGCCGCACTGAGCCCCTCTCCTTCGCGCGCCGGGGGCGGGGGTAGCGCCACCACCAGTCTGGTGCCGGCGGATTCGCCGGTGCTGGGGTAGTCTTGAGGCCCGCGCGGGTGCGCGGGGCCCCCTCGTGCGCTGCCCTGAGCTTGAGGCGGAAGCTGGACGCAGAAGGGGTGAGCCCCCGAAGCGGCGAAGCCCAGGAGCTCGGCGACCCGCTCCAGCAGCACGTCGCGGCCGCCCTCCAGTAGCCTGCACTGCAGCAGCTCCCGTGCTACTGTGAGCGCGGCCCTCGAGTTCGCCTGTTCCCGGCGGGTGTACGGTGTCGTAATTGCGGCGTGATTGGAGGCCCTCGCTGCCGACCGCGCCTGTCGTGGTGTGAAGGTCGCAGAAGCTTGCCCGCGTCGCCAGGGGCCCGCAGCGCCCTGCGGACCGCGAGCTGCCTGTGGCGCGGGGTCGCCCGGAGCGGCAGGCTCCGTGCAAATGGGCCATGCCGCCCATGGGCCTTGGTTGCCCGCCTGGTCGCCGGACATGGTGACGACGACGCAACGGGGGACGGAGCGATGGGAAGGCAGATTCCGGCGCACCCCTACCTGGCGCGCAAAATGTCGGATCACGGGTTCCGGCAGACCCTTAAGGTTCGAACTCTGGGGTGCGCGCGGAGATCGTGCCCTCTACCTCTCCGTCTCGTAAGGATCTAACTACTGCAAGAACAACACTAGAGACACAGAGTTTATACTAGTTCAGGCCACCGTTGTGGTGTAATACCCTACTCTAGTTTGTGGTGGATGGATTGCCTCTTGGGCTGATGATGAAGAACAGTACAAGGAAGAACAGCCTCGCGAGGGTCAGTTCTTGGCTAGGGGATGAACTGTTGGAGGAGTCCAATCGCCCTTCTCTCTCTCTCTGGATGCCTCTTTTTTTTGGCTGCCTCTACTCTGGGGGTGGCTAGTCCTATTTATAGGCAAAGGCCCTGGGCCTCTTCCCAAATATTGAGCGGGAAGGGCGCCAACAATTGGCCAATTTGAAGGGGAACATTTGGTACACTTATCCTGACTAAAGTTGGTCTTCGCCTGCCAAAGGCCCTGTGGTGACGCCATCCTGGGCTCCATGGTGACCTCCTTCCCACCGTTGGACTGGTCTTGGTCTTGTTGCACCGAAATGGGTGCCTTTGCTTGATCCTCTCGCCTGCGCTTGCCCCCTTTGCACCAAAGAGGAAAGGGAGACGCTGCGCGGGCTGGCGCCCGCCCGGCACCCTTGGTCGTCATGGCTTGCGTCACGGGCACCTCGTGAGGTACCCGCCTTGATCTCTCCGCCTCCTCGCGAGCCAGCCTAAGGAGGCCGTGCTTGAGGAAGCGCCATGTCGTCCGCCTCGCGAGGCTTGGCCCCTCGCGAGGGTCTTGAGCCTTGTGCTAATGAAGATGGGCCACGCTGGGCCCCCATTTGAGCCACGCCGCAGGCCGCAGGCAGGCAAGTCTGGGGACCCCCGTTCCCAGAACGCCGACAGCGGCTGTGTGTCCCCACCAGTCTGGTAAAACTCGCTTGTCTCCCAAGCGCCGTGATAAATGGCGTGGTTGGGTTACCCACGTCCATATTGATGAGAATCCCGTAAATGGGGGACACGATCTCTACTTCGACAAGATGTGCCAAGGAAACCGCCTCGCACAATGCGCTGAGGTGGGGAAGTAAAAACGATTCAAATAAAAGGCTTGGCCGTAGTGTGATGTCACGCTACGGAATACGTCGGCACATTAGATTTGTGTTAATATTATTCTCTCTATGGCAATATGTGGAAACTTATTTTGCAGAGCCGGACACTACCCTTGGTGTTTACAAACTTTTATGAAGAACTTGGAGGAGGAACCCGCCTTGCAATGCCGAAGACAATCTGTGCGCCGGACTCGTCGTCATTGAAGCCTGGTTCAGGGGCTACTGAGGGAGTCCTGGATTAGGGGGTGTCCGGGTAGCCGGACTATACCTTCAGCCGGACTCCTGGACTATGAAGATACAAGATTGAAGACTTCGTCCCGTGTTCGGTGGGGACTTTCCTTGGCGTGGAAGGCAAGCTTGGCGATGCGGATATTCAGATCTCCTACCATTGTAACCGACTTTGTGTAACCCTAACCCTATCCGGTGTCTATATAAACCGGAGGGGTTTAGTCCGTAGGAGACGATCCCAACATACAACAATCATACCATAGGCTAGCTTCTAGGGTTTAGCCTCCTTGATCTCGTGGTAGATCTACTCTTGTACTACCCATATCATCAATATTAATCAAGCAGGACGTAGGGTTTTACCTCCATCAAGAGGGCCCGAACCTGGGTAAAACATTGTGTCCCTCGTCTCCTGTTACCATCCACCTAGACGCACAGTTCAGGACCCCCTACCCGAGATCCGCCGGTTTTGACACCGACACCAGGCTTCTTGCACTTGTGACAAAGCCTTCTCTTGTAGTCACTGGATGAGGAATCATTGCTCCTTGAGGGTCTTCCAAAGCGACCACGTCTTGAGAACTTTTGGAATTTCTTCACGAGCAGTGCTAGATCATGACTCGGTTCTTCAGGGTCGCCAAGGCTGCTACCAGAGTCTTCATCTTCGGACTCAAATACTACCTTGGCGTTCAGTGCACGTGATCTGCCATAGCTCGAACCATAGAGATCTCTCTTCTTAGCAAGATGGAACTCATGAGTATTTAGCCTCTCGAGGATATCAGCGGGATCAAGTGACTAGTAATCAGCACACTCTTATATCATCAATGCCAGAGTATCAAATGAGGAATCAAGCGACCTCAGCAATTTCTTCACTACCTCATGGTCGGTGATGTCTGTGGCACCAAGTGCTTGAAGCTCATTTGAGATGTCAGTGAGGCGATCGAAAGTTTGCTTAACATTTTCATTGTCGAGTCTTTTGAAGCGGTTGAAGAGATTGCGAAGAACATCAACTCGAGAGTCACATTGAGTTGAAACTCCTTCTTTTACTTTGGACAGCCTATCCCAGATAAGCTTAGCAGTTTCCAAAGCACTCACTCTTCCATACTGTCCTTTGCTCAGATGGCCACATATGATATTCTTTTCTTGGGAATCGAGTTGCTTGAATCTCTTCACGTTAGCAGCTTTCAGAGAAGGTGTGACTGAGGGAACATCATTTTCCACAACATACCAGAGATCGTTATCAATTGCCTCAAGATGCATTCGCATCTTATTCTTCCAGTAGGGGTAGTCCGTCCCATCAAAGGTAGGACACCCAGCAGAGACCTTGATCAGACTTGCGGTCAACATAACTAAAACTCCAGGCGGTTAAACCAAAATCACACAGAACAAGGGAGTACCTTGCTCTGATACGAATTGAAAGTGTGTTATATCGACTAGAGGGGGGTGAATAGATGATTTTTATGAATTCTTTACTAAGGAATTTGCTAGTGAGGAAATTCCTTAGCGAAGAACTACTTGCAGCGGAATAAGTACTCAGAAATAAACATAGCAGAACATAAGCATGGTCATCATGATGAAATGAAGACTAGCACAGAGTATAGAAAGCGTAATCACAGGATAACACAGAATGAAGACAAACAGACTGAAGAAATTGAACTGAGGAAATTGAGAAAGTCTTCAGTCAAAGTCTTCAAACACAGATATGACAAGCACACAACACAATACTAAGGAAATGAAAGAGTTGAGGAAATAGAACCAGTTGGCTTGGTGAAGACAATGATTTGGTAGACCAGTTCCAACTGCTGTCTCAGTTGTACATCTGGTTGGAGCGGCTGAGTATTTAAACTCGAGGACACACAGTCCAGGACACCCAGTCCTGAGCACGCAGCTCGGGACACCAAGTCCTCACCGTATTCTCCTTGAACTAAGGTCACACAGACCTCATCCAATCACTCGTGGTAAGTCTTCAGGTGACTTCCGAACCTTGACAAGCTCGGTCACTCGGCGATCCACAATTCCTCAAGGATGCTCTAGACCATGACGCCTAACCGTTTGGAAGAAGCATAGTCTTCAATTGTAACAAGCGTCGGATCCACGCAGGATCAATCTCTTCAGTGATGCTCAATCACTTTGGGTTTGTAGGTGTTTGGGTTTGGGTTTTGGATTTTACTCACTTGATGATTTTCGCTCAAAGTCCTCGGAGGATGGGTTGCTCTCAAATGACAAGTGTCAGTTTCTCGCGGAGCAGCCAACCAGCTAGTGGTTGTAGGGGCGCCTATTTATAGCCTAGGGAGTAGCCAACATGATAAGACATAAATGCTCTTCAATGATATGACCGTTAGGTGGATAAGATATTTTGGAACAACTAGCGCGCAGCACAGCAACAGTCAGAAATTTGAGGTTCAAATTCCTGAGGGCTATCATGTTCCTCACTGTGTAGGCAATCCGCACTGGCGAATTCCTAACTCCTCAGTCAGAACAAATTCCTCAGAGACCAGAAGAACTTTGTCTCTGTCACTGAAGAAATTGACTGAGTTGTATGAGATTTCCAATGGCTTCACTCGAAGGGATTGGTAGGTGTAGAATTTTGAGTTAAGCATCACATGGAAATTTTTCCCTAGTATTTCCTATGACTCAAGAAATACAAAACGAAACTACGGAAACCAAAGTCTTCACGCTTCATGTCCTCGAATGAATACCAAGTCTTCAAGGTCACACCAATTTGTTCACTTTCAAAGTCTTCAGGAAGTCTTCAGAATACCAAAGTCTTCAGTCGAAGAACTTCATTTTTAGGGGTCGACTTTCTCTGTAAATATCAAACTCCTCAGAGACTTATAGACCTGTGTACACTCATAAACATATTAGATCCTTAACCTATAAGTCTTCAATATACCAAAATCACTAAGGGGCACTAGATGCACTTACAGCGGGCGTGGTCACGCGTGGCCGGAGGCGAGCAAGGGGGCGATGGTGCAGTGGCCACGGGTGATGGCGAGCTCTACCAGCTGCGGGCGGACGGGAGCGGGCCTGGGTGCGGTCGGGCGCACAGGGGGGAGGTAGAGACGCAAAGCGGGGCGAGGCAGGAGCGAGCACGGCGAGTGCAGCTTCGGCGGAGAGGAGGGCAACCTAGGTGAGTGAAACGATGGGGACGACGCGAGCTCAGCGTTGCTCACCGAGAGGAGGCTGGTTGGGAGCTTGCGATGGTCGACGCGGTGAAGAAGCGACGGTGGTCATGGTGGTCGAGGTCGGGGCCGGGGAGATAACGCAGGCGACGGTGGTGGTGCCCCCGACTTCAGTTGGCCGACGCAGGGACGGAGTGGAGGCCTACGAAGCTCTGAGACACGTCGTGCGGGACGGGGACCTATCGGCGGCGGCGACAAGAGACGCTCGGGTGGAGAAGGGCGAGGGGAAAGGGAGGACTGGAGTGGATGAGAACGGACGAGGGAATCGAGGGGGCGAGGAGGGTCCTTATCCCCTCCCAGTCGACGCCGCCGAGGCGGTCGGGGGTGACCCGTCCCTGTAGCGACCGCGCTAGGGGAACAGGTGGAGTAGGCGACCGGTGGGGGCTAGGTGGGCCAGTTGGCCAAGGTGGGCCAAGGCCCAGGGGCTTTTCTTATTATTATTATTTTATCTCTTATCTTTCTTTTTATTTTTATTTATTTTTTAAAATTTTCACATTATTTTAGTTTAGTTAAAATACAAAAGTAGTTTCTAAATTAGTACTACCAGTTATACCTCTGCCACAAAAAGTTTGGTATTCGAATAAATTACTTTGATATCCTAGAAATTATAAAAGGAATTTATTTAATTATTTTAGCTACTATTTTATTTATTTTGGTGCACTAAAACACTTTACAAAAAAATTAGTTCACCACCACAATTACTTACGGAATATTTGCCATAGTTTGTAGATTTTAGTTTTGACATTTGAGAACTTTTATTTTTGACTTTAAATTAAATTTGAATTTTGAACCGGTTTCAAATCAATGAGAGTTTAGCAACAGTAACAATGGTGACGTGGCCTCATTAACAGAGGATTACTGTAGCATAAATATTCAGGTGTTACAATTCTCCTCCACTACAAGAAATCTCGTCCCAAGATTTAGGAGGTAGAAGGAATCAAAGCGGGGTATTCGTCACGAAGACGATCCTCGCGTTTCGAAGTGGCTTCATCTTCAGAAGGATTTGACCACTGAACTTTAAATAATTTGATCGCCCTCAGATGGGTGCGACGTTCAGCTTGAACGAGAATTTAGGTCCGATGCTCTCTGTAAGTGAGATCATCTTGTAGGGTGTGAGCTTTATAAGCCATGTGGTTGTTGCGGTAAGACTTGTGACTCAGGGCATCGACTATGTCACTAGCCTTGCCAGGGGTATAAGAAATACCGTAGTCATAGTCTGTGATTGTTTCCACACATCGCTGCTGACGGAGATCCAGATCTAGCTGAGTAAACAGATACTTCAGACTATGATGATCGGTGAAGATCTCGCAACGAGTACCAAGAAGGAAATGTTGCCACAACTTCCGTGCAAATTTAACTGCAGCAAGTTCAAGGTCATGGACTGGGTAGTTCATTTGGAGAGACATTATGGAATTCACAATCGACTGGAGCATTCTCAATTCTCACAAAAGGGGATGCGCTTCACGCATTCAAGGAATAAATCCGTGCTTCGGCATTACGAACAAGATGAGTAGGGTAGCCTACTAACTCGCAGAAAGGATGTAGTAGATGGACGGTTTTACTGATGTAAATGATAGATGCGGTATGTGTTTTCAACCATTCCATGCCCAGAATGAGGTCGATATTGGACGTCTTCAAAACAATGGGGGAAACATGGAACTCCAGCCCTTCAATTTCAATAGGGACGTTGAGGCTAACCATGGTGGTTCGACATTGGCCCGCGGAATGCAGCTTGAAATTCCGGCCAAGTGATGGCAGTTTCAACAGATAAGGAATGCTTGTGGCTGTCCCACCATTGAGCAGCGGGACTTTCGGGTAGTAAGCCGTGAAGGTGACATAGTTGGCAGGGGCTACATCAGCAGAGTTCAACTCAAAGGTGATGTCAAGGAGCCAGTCATCAGCATCAAGGGGGCAAGTTAAGTTGCGGTAGATGACAGGGTTGAGACGTGCAAAGTCTTGAAGAGTCTCTGGGGCTGGTTGCTGATTCATATTGGGAGGTGGAAACTGAGCCACGACTACATCCATGAACTGGCGATTCAACATCAAAATTTCGTATCATTCCGGCCATGTATTCAGGAGGTGGTGGACGGTCGCCACCACGGCCACGACAAGCGGGTCTAACCATCCTGCTTAAATGCAACATGGGGCAGTTCAACGAGGGATGGAGCAAGTGTATGGAGTCATCCATGATGTAAATTGAACAGTGAGCAAAGGCGCAGTATGTACAAAGCACTAGTCATTAAAGACATATTGTTACATAGATAGAGCCAGTTACACGTTGTTCGAATGAGTTCAGACAAGAGAAACATCCTAGACATACTAGGCGGCATGTATGCATGCGATGGGAGTTTACAACAACGGGACATAGCAAAAGCTACATCATCGTCGAAGATAACCACTGGCGCAAGGTATTTGCAAGTGATGATGCAGGGTGCCCTCGTTATGAGGATCCTGCGGTCAGTGAATATTGTGATGCAGAACTTGGCCCTCAATTCAAGAAAGGCGTAATACAAACCTCCGGGTGGATGTGATCACAAGAACCTAATGTTGGAGTTACCAAAATCATTTAGCCCGAATAGAAGAGAGATCAGAGGCCCGGAGTATAGACGAGGAGTAAAAGATCCTAATACCACCCAATGGCGACGTGGGCACATAAGCCACACAACCATGTTAGTAAATTAGTTTTTTTTTAAACTAGACTCAACTTTGGCCAAGGAGTTGGAAAGGAGGTTCCTATAGGCAGTTGGTTCTGATACCAACTTGTGACGCCCCCGATTCGACCGTACACTAATCATACACGCAAATGTGTACGATCAAGATCAGGGACTCACGGGAAGATATCACAACACAACTCTAGACACAAATTAAAATAATACAAGCTTCATATTACAAGCCAGGGGCCTCGAGGGCTCGAATACATAGCTCGATACACAAGAGTCAGCGGAAGCAACAATATCTGAGTACATACATAAGTTAAACAAGGATGCCTTAAGAAGGCTAGCACAAACATCAATGATCGAAGAGGCAAGGCCTCCTGCCTGGGACCTCCTAACTACTCCTGGTCGTCGACGGTCTCCACGTAGAAGTAGCCATCCTCCGGGTAGTAGCAGTAGTAGTCTGGGGTGGCATCTGGCTCCTGTGATCCAACATCTGGTTGCATCAACCGGAAAGAAGAAGGAAGGGGGGAAAAGGGTAGCAAAGCAACCGTGAGTACTCATCCAAAGTACTCGCAAGCATTAGATCTAAACTAAGTATGCATTGGTATCAAATGAAAGGGATGTATCTGTGGACTGAACTGCAGAATGCCAGAATAGGGGGGAAGTCCTAGCCTATCAAAGACTAGCATCTTCAAGCAGCTCCAAGCATCTTGCAGCATAAAGAAGAGTAAAGAATAGCAGTTTAATTATCAAGCATGTTGTAGCAATAATGCCCAGAGATCCTTCCTCGACTCCTTGTGAGAAAGTAATCCCGGAGCAACATATCCATCACATGTCTCAAGTATCCATTTCTAGTTATATAAGATCCGGATACAAGTCTGAACGTCCATTACCCTGGACACGGTATTCGAGTATATATCTTCCCTGCAGGGGTGCACCACGTTTTCCAACACGCTTGATTACTCCGGCCGGACACACTTTTCTGGGTCAATGCTCGGCCTCGGAAGATCAACACGTCGCGGCCCTACCTAGGCTTAGCAGAGAGGTCCCCGCCGGTCTACATCCTAAGCACTCCGGGGTCTGGGCCCATCGCCTGTTGCACTCCGGATCGTTGCGCGTAGGGCGATATAGGCCACCTCCACTTGGGCGCCGACCAGGTCGTGCCGCAATGCTGAACTGGACGTCTGGCAAAGCTTCGGCTGTTACCACTACGTCGAGGCCCATAAGTATTCTCGCGTGGTGGTTAGTGCGTAAAGGCCACAAGCCAACTCAGAACAAATACCCAAACCTGTTAGTGTGTTATTAAAAGAAGTGACGGCTGTCGGAACAAGTCCGGGGCTATCACCCCCTCCCGGGTGATACCACTAAACAGCCAGCCGCCACCGTAACAACTCCTCTGGTGCTCTCCGGGCCCGCCCGACTTTCACCAATGTCTCAAGTAAAGTCAAGGTAACCGTGTGTCCAAACATCAAGGGGAAAACCCGAGGAATCACCCCCAGTGGATTCCACTCAATGTAATCATCAAGGTGAACGTAAGAGGGACAAACCCTCAAGGTTCAAACTTGAGGTGTTACACGATAGAGCCGTATCGGGAATGGTGAAAGAGGAAATCACCCTCGATGAACACGACCGAATAGCTACACTACAGAATTATCATCAGGAGTGCGTTATGAGGGATCACCCTCGGCACTCGATAGTAGCTCTGCAGAGTCGAGCAACAAAAGGGGCGTGATGTGATGTGAGGTGTCGGGCTCTGGTCGTCAATCACGTTGATCGAGTCGTCGATGATGAAGCAGGGGCAACAAGGAAAACGCGGGGGTCACTGATGGATCACTAACCAACCTATACTAAGCAGTTTAGGATAAGAGGGTAGGTAACAATAGCAGGTACAAAAGCAGGCTATGCATCAGAATAGGAGCAATCAAATACAGTAGCAAAATCTAATGCAAGCATGAGAGAATGGAATGGGTGACATCGGGATGATCAAAGGGGGGGCTCGCGTGGAAGCTCCACTGAAAGGGAAGAAAGGTTATCGTCGACGTAGTCGATCACAGGGGCATCATCAGCAGTCTCGGGGTCTATCGGAGAAGAAGAGGGGGAGAAACAGTAAATATAAGATACACAGATGCATGAGATGACAATAAGCAGCACTAGGAGTGTTCTATCGTAGAACTACGCGGTACCGGCGAAGGGGGATAACATCCGGGAAAGTTTTCCCGAAGTTTGTCATTATCGGACAGATGAAACGGAGGGGAAAAGTTTGATGTTCACTATGCTAGGGGCATGTGACAGATGAACCGAGAGCGTATTCGGGTTCGTCACATTTTTCTGAGCAACTTTCATTTATAAAACTTTTTCATCCGAGTTACAGATTATTTTCTATGATTTTCTAAAGTTTTAACAATATTCTGAAATTAATATTAATTCGAAATTAATTGTTAAAATGCTATGGGTACCCAGCCATGTGTACACAGAGGTGTACCAGAGGGTGACATGCGGGTCCAGGAGGTCCCCGTTGACCAGTCAACGATTGACTGGTCAAAGGGGGGTGGGGCCCCTTGTCATTGACTGTGTCTAGTTAACTAAATTAGTTTCAACTAGTCCAGTGATTAGGCTAATTAATCTCAAGTTAATTAAGTTAATTAAGTGCTTAATTAATTAATTATATTTTTAATCCTTTTTTTTACAGAAAAGGGGAGTGGGGCCCCATCGTCAGAGGGCCAGCGGCCTAGTGGGGCGGGTGGCTTAACGGGTGCGGGTGGGGCGCCCAATCTGGACATGGCAGAGGCCGTGGGCAAGGGATCGGTGAGGGCCCACCGGGCAAGCACGGCCGGCTGGAGCTGGCGACGAGGAGCACGGGCGCCGGAGCGCGCCGGCGGCCACGGCGCCCAGCAGGCAAGCAGCGGGCGGCGCGGGAGGCTAGCGGAAGCAGCAGCAGTCAGGGGCGGAGCTAGCAGCAATAGGGAGGGACACGGGCGGCACGCGGCGAGCGTGCGGGGGTGCGAGCGGGCAGGGCTAGGGGCACGCGCAGGTGGCAATGGCCATGCGCGGGCGTCACCGGAGCGGGGCATGGGCGCGCCGGCACGCGGGCGCAGCGGCCAAGCCAGGGACGTGTGCGTGCGGACACGAGGGCAAGCGTGGTCGCGCGTGGCCGGAGGCGAGCAAGGGGGCGATGGTGCAGTGGCCGCGGGCGATGGCGAGCTCTACCAGCTGCGGGCGGACGGGAGCGGGCCTGGGTGCGGTCGGGCGCACAGGGGGGGCAGAGACGCAAAGCGGCGCGAGGCAGGAGCGAGCACGGCGAGTGCGGCTTCGGCAGAGAGGACGGCAACCTAGGTGAGTGAAACGATGGGGAAGACGCGGGCTCAGCGTTGCTCACCGAGAGGACGCTGGTGGGGAGCTTGCGATGGTCGACGCGGTGAAGAAGCGACGGTGGTCGTGGTGGTCGAGCTCGGGGCCGGGGAGATGACGCAGGCGACGGTGGTGGTGCCCCCGACTTCAGCTGGCCGATGCAGGGGACGGAGTCGAGGCCTGCGAAGCTCCGAGACACGTCGTGCGGGACGGGGAGCTATCGGCGGCGGCGACAAGAGACGCTCGGGTGGAGAAGGGCGAGGGGAAAGGGAGGAGTGGGGTGGATGAGAACGGACGAGGGAATCGAGGGGGCGAGGGGGGTCCTTATCCCCTCCCCGTCGGCGCCGGCGAGGCGGTCGGGGGTGACCCGCCCCTGTAGCGACCGCGCCAGGGGAACAAGAGGAGTAGGTGACCGGTGGGAGCTAGGTGGGCCAGTTGGCCAAGGTGGGCCAAGGCCCTGGGGCTTTTCTTATTATTATTATTTTATCTCTTGTCTTTCTTTTGCTTTTTATTTTTTTTAAGTTTCACATTATTTTAGTTTAGTTAAAATACAAAAGTAGTTTCTAAATTAGTACTACCAGTTATACCTCTGCCACAAAAAGTTTGGTATTCGAATAAATTACTTTGATATCCTCGAAATTATAAAAGGCATTTATTTAATTATTTTAGCTACTGTTTTATTTATTTTGGTGCACTAAAACACTTTACAAAATTATTAGTTCACCACCACAATTACTTACGGAATATTTGCCACAGTTTGTAGATTTTAGTTTTGACATTTGAGAACTTTTATTTTTGACTTTAAATTAAATTTGAATTTTGAACCAGTTTCAAATCAACGAGAGTTCGGCAACAGTAACAGTGGTGACGTGGCCTCATTAACAGAGGGTTACTGTAGCTTAAATATTCAGGCATTACAATTCTCTTCCACTACAAGAAATCTCGTCCCGAGATTTAGAAGGTAGAAGGAATCAAAGCGGGGTATTCGTCACGAAGACGATCCTCGCATTTCAAAGTGGCTTCATCTTCAGAAGGATTTGACCACTGAACTTTAAATAATTTGATCGCCCTCAGACACGTGCGACGTTCAGCTTGAACGAGAATGCAGGTCGGATGCTCTCTGTAAGTGAGATCATCTTGCAAGGTGTGAACTTTATAAGCCATGTGGTTGTTGCGGTAAGACTTGTGACTCAGGGCATCGACTATGTAAATAATAAGTAAATAAAAATGTTAATAAGTAAATAATAAATAAATAATAAGTAAATAAAAATGTTAATTAATTAATTAATTAACTAATTAATTAACTTAATTAATCTGGTTTAATTAAACCTAATTAACTACTATGAATTAATTAAACTGTAATTAGATTAGTTAAATACTAATTAGAGTAAGCAGGGTATGACATGCGGGACCGACATGTCAAGTTGACCAGGTCAACTGCTGACGTCATGATGACGTCAGCGAGCACTATTTTGGATAATGTTAAATTTAAATAATTAATTAAATCCTAAAAATGATTTAAATCTTTTAAAATTAATAGAAAATAAACCGTAGCTCAGATGAAAATACTTTCTACATGAAAGTTGCTCAGAACGACGAGACGAACCCGGATACGCAGCCCGTTCATCCGCCACGCACCCCTAACATATCAAACTCGCAACATTTCCCCCTCCGGCTCCTTTGCTCGAAAACACGAAACACCGGGAAAACTTTCCCGGATGTTTCCCCCCCCCTTCACCGGTGTCATCCCATACCGCGTTAGGGCACCTCTATCACCGTTACTTGTCATGTCATGCATCGCTATGCATCTGTTTGCATTGTATTCACTGTTTCTCCCCCCTCTTCTTCCGCTAGACCCCGAGACCGACGCTGCTGCTGCCCCGTTCGACTACGGAGTTGACGATCCCTCTCACTCGCCAGAGCAACCAGGCAACCCCCCCCCTTGATCACCAGATATCGCCTACTCTCCTCTATACTGCTTGCATTAGAGTAGTGTAGCATGTTACTGCTTTCGTTATTCCTATCCTGATGCATAGCCTGTTTTTGATACTGCTGTTGATACCTTTACCTGCAATCCTACTGCTTAGTATAGGATGCTAGTGTTCCATCAGTGGCCCTACCCTCTTGTCCGTCTGCCATGCTATATTTCCGGGCCGTGATCACTTCGGGAAGTGATTGCGGGCATATACTATATACTTTACACTGTTACCTGTGATACTGTTCGGAGATGGGGGCTGAAGGGGCAGGTGGCTCCATCCCGGTAGAGGTGGGCCTGGGTTCCCGACGGCCCCCGACTGTTACTTTGTGGCGGAGCGGCAGGGCAGTTCGGGGCTACCTGGGTGAGAGGTGAGCCTGGGCCTGTTGGCGTTCGCGGATACTTAACACGCTTAACGAGATCTGGGTATTTAATCTGAGTCTGGCCATTTGGTCTATACGCACTAACCAACTACGCGGGAAAGATATGGGCACTCGGCGTCGTGGTATCAGCTGAACCACTTCTTGACGTCAGCGACTGAGTGGCGCGCGCCGGGTTGGACCGCGTAACGTGACTTCCGTTGTACTGGAGGTTGCTAGGTCTGCTCACCGGCCGCGTACGCAACGTGCAGGTGTGCTCAGGGCGATGGGCCCAGACCCCTGCGCGCATAGGTTTAGACCGGTGTGCTGCCGCTCTGTTGTGCCTAGGTGGGGCTGCGACGTGTTGATCTTCCGTGGTCGGGCATGACCCAGGAAAGTGTGTCCGGCCAAATGGGATCAAGCGTGTTGGGTTATGTGGTGCACCCCTGCAGGGAAGTTAATCTATTCGAATAGCCGTGTCCCTCGGTAAAAGGACGACCCGGAGTTGTACCTTGACCTTATGACAACTAGAACTGGATACTTAATAAAACACACCCTTCCAAGTGCCAGATACAACCCGGTGATTGCTCTCCAACAGGGCATCGAGGAGGGGATCGCCGGGTAGGATTATGCTATGCGATGCTACTTGGAGGACTTCAGTCTACTCTCTTCTATATGCTGCAAGACGGAGGCGACCAGAAGCGTAGTCTTCGATAAGACTAGCTATCCCCCTCTTATTCTGGCATCCTGCAGTTCAGTCCACTGATACGGCCCTTTACACATATATCCATGCATATGTAGTGTAGCTCCTTGCTTGCGAGTACTTTGGATGAGTACTCACGGTTGCTTTTCTCCCCCTTTTTCCCCTTTCTCTTCTACCCGGTTGCCGCAACCAGACGTTGGAGCCCAGGATCCAGACGCCACCGTCGACGACGACTCCTTCAACACTGGAGGTGCCTACTACTACGTGCAGCCCGCTGGCGACGACCAGGAATAGTTAGGAGGATCCCAGGCAGGAGGCTTGCGCCTCGTTCGATCTGTATCCCTGTTTGTGCTAGCCATCTTATGGCAACCTTGTTTAACTTATGTCTGTACTCAGATATTGTTGCTTCCGCTGACTCGTCTATGATCGAGCACTTGTATTCGAGGCCCTCGAGGCCCCTGGCTTGTATTATGATGCTTGTATGACTATTTTATTTGTAGAGTTGTGTTGTGATATCTTCCTGTGAGTCCCTGATCTTGATCGTACACATTTGCGTGCATGATTAGTGTACGATTGAATCGGGGGCGTCACAAGTTGGTATCAGAGCCGACTGCCTGTAGGAATCCCCCTTCCACACTCCCATGCCGAAGTCGAGTCTAGACATTACAAAAACTTTTACTAACTTGGCTGTGTGCCTTACGGGCCCGCGTCGCCATCGGGTGGTACTAGTATCTTTTACTCCTCGACCTTTACTCTGGGACTCTGAACTCTCTTCTACTCGGGTTAAATGATTTTACTAAAAACAAAAATAACTTTAGGTTCTCGCAAGTACTTTCTCCCGGAGAGCCCCTCACTCCAGATGATTGCTTGGTGCACCGAAGGATTTCGAAGATACTCTCCGATGTTCTCAAGACTTTGTGCCCGTTGCTTTTGCAATCCCCTACCACTGATTTATCCCTATGGATAAGTAATTACACCCGTCGTTCTTAATTTTATTCCAAGTTGATCTTGTTGTTGGAAATATGCCCTAGAGGCAATAATAAAAGCATTATTATTATATTTCCTTGTTCATGATAATTGTCTTTATTCATGCTATAATTGTGTTATCCGGAAATCGTAATACATGTGTGAAATAATAGACACCAACATGTCCCTAGTAAGCCTCTAGTTGACTAGCTCGTTGATCAACAGATAGTCATGGTTTCGTGACTATAGACATTGGATGTCATTGATAACGAGATCACATCATTAGGAGAATGATGTGATGGACAAGACCCAATCCTAAACATAGCACAAGATCGTATAGTTCGTTTGCTAGAGTTTTCCAATGTCAAGTATCCTTTCCTTAGACCATGAGATCGTGTAACTCCCGGATACCGTAGGAGTGCTTTGGGTATACCAAACGTCACAACGTAACTGGGTGACTATAAAGGTATACTACGGGTATCTCCGAAAGTGTCTGTTGGGTTGACACGGATCGAGATTGGGATTTGTCACTCCGCTTGACGGAGAGGTATCACCGGGCCCACTCGGTAATGCATCATCATAATGAGCTCAATGTGATCAAAGTGTTTGATCATGGTATCATGCATTACGGTACGAGTAGAGTGACTTGCCGGTAACGAGATTGAACGAGGTATTGGGATACCGACGATCGAATCTCGGGCAAGTAAAATACCGATTGACAAAGGGAATCGTATACGGGATTAATTGAATCCTCGACATCGTCGTTCATCTGATGAGATCATCGTGGAGCATGTAGGAGCCAACATGGGTATCCAGATCCCGCTGTTGGTTATTGCCCGAGAGCCGTCTCGGTCATGTCTGCATGTCTCCCGAACCCGTAGGGTCTACACACTTAAGGTTCGGTGACGCTAGGGTTGTGAAGATATGTATATGCAGTAACCCGAATGTTGTTCGGAGTCCCGGATGAGATCCCGGACGTCACGAGGAGTTTCATAATAGTCCGGAGGTAAAGAATTATATATAGGAAGTGCTGTTTTGGCCATCGGGAGTGATCTGGGGGTCACCGGTATTGTACCGGAACCACCAGATGGGTCCCGGGGGTCCACCGGGTGGGGCCACCCATCCCGGAGGGCCCCATGGGCTGAAGTGGGAGGGGGGACCAGCCCTTAGTGGGCTGGTGCGCCCCCCAAGGCCCACCCCCTGCGCCTAGGGTTGGAACCCTAGGGTGGGGGGGGCGCCCACTTGCCTTGGGGGGCACTCCACCCCCTTGGCCGCCGCCCCCTCTGGAGATGGGATCTCCAGGGGCCGGCGCCCCCCCAGGGGGCCTATATAAAGGGGGGAGGGAGGGGCAGCCGCACCCTTGCCCCTGGCGCCTCCCTCTCTCCCTGCTACACCTCTCCCTCTCGCAGTGCACGGCGAAGCCCTGCTGTTGTGACACCCTGCATCCACCACCAAGCCGTCGTGCTGCTGGATCTTCATCAACCTCTCCTTCCCCTTTGCTGGATCAAGAAGGAGGAGACGTTGACCGTACGTGTGTTGAACGCGGAGGTGCCGTCCGTTCGGTGCTAGGATCTCCGGTGATTTGGATCACGTCGTGTATGACTACCTCATCCCCGTTCTTTTGAACGCTTCCGCTCGCGATCTGCAAAGGTATGTAGATGCATCCGATCACTCGTTGCTAGATGAACTCATAGATGGATCTTGGTGAAACCGTAGGAAAATTTTTGTTTTCTGCAACGTTCCCCAACAGTGGCATCATGAGCTAGGTCTATGCGTAGTTCTTCTTGCGCGAGTAGAACACAATTTGTTGTGGGCGTAAATTTGTAAACTTTTTTGCCGCTACTAGTCTTATCTTGCTTCAGCGTATTGTGGGATGAAGCGGCCCGGACCAACCTTACATGTACGCTTACGTGAGACCGGTTCCACCGACTAACATGCACTAGTTGCATAAGGTGGCTGGCGGGTGTCTGTCTCTCCCACTTTAGTTGGAGCGGATTCGATGAAAATGGTCCTTATGAAGGGTAAATAGAAGTTGACAAATCACGTTGTGGCTTTCACGTAGGTAAGAAAACGTTCTTGCTAGAACCCTAATTCAGCCACGTAAAACTTGCAACAACAATTAGAGGACGTCTAACTTGTTTTTGCAGCAAGTGCTTTGTGATATGATATGCCAAAGTTGTGATGAATGATGAATGATCTATATGTGATGTATGAGATGTTCATGCTATTGTAATAGGAATCACGACTTGCATGTCGATGAGTATGACAACAGGCAGGAGCCATAGGAGTTGTCTTTCTTTTTTATATGACCTGCGTGTCATTGAGAAACGCCATGTAAATTACTTTACTTTATTGCTAAACGCGTTAGCCATAGTAGTAGAAGTAATAGTTGGCGAGCAACTTCATGGAGACACGATGATGGAGATCATGGTGTCAAGCCGGTGACAAAGATGATCATGGAGCCCCAAGATGGAGATCAAAGGAGCTATGTGATATTGGCCATATCATGTCACGTTTATTATTTGATTGCATGTGATGTTTATCATGTTTTGCATCTTGTTTACTTAGAACGACAATAGTAAATAAGATGATCCCTCATAATAATTTCAAGAAGTGTTCCCCCTAACTATGCACCGTTGCGACAGTTCGTTGTTTCAAAGCACCACGTGATGATCGGGTGTGATAGATTCTAACGTTCACATACAACGGGTGTAAGACAGATTTACACATGCAAACACTTAGGTTGACTTGACGAGCCTAGCATGTACAGACATGGCCTCGGAACACAGAAGACCGAAAGGTCGAGCATGAGTCGTATAGAAGATACGATCAACATGAAGATGTTCACCGATGTTGACTAGTCCGTCTCACGTGATGATCGGACACGGCCTAGTTGACTCGGATCATGTTATACTTAGATGACTAGAAGAGGGATGTCTATCTAAGTGGGAGTTCATTAAATAATTTGATTAGATGAACTTTATTATCATGAACTTAGTCTAAAATATTTACAATATGTCTTGTAGATCAAATGGCCAACGTAGTCCTCAACTTCAACGCGTTCCTAGAGAAAACCAAGCTGAAAGACGATGGCAGCAACTATACGGACTGGGTCCGGAACCTGAGGATAATCCTCATAACTGCCAAGAAAGATTATGTCCTACAAGCACCGCTGGGTGACGCACCTGTTCTCCCTGTAGAACAAGACGTTATGAACGCTTGGCAGGCAAGTTCCGATGACTACTCCCTCGTTCAGTGCGGCATGCTTTACAGCTTAGAGCCGGGGCTCCAAAAGCGTTTTGAGAGACACGGAGCATATGAGATGTTTGAAGAGCTGAAAATGGTTTTCCAAGCTCATGCCCGGGTCGAGAGATATGAAGTCTTCGACAAATTCTTTAGCTGTAAGATGGAGGAAAATAGTTCTGTCAGTGAGCACATACTCACTATGTCTGGGTTACATAACCGCTTGACTCAGCTGGGAGTTAATCTCCCGGACGACGCGGTCATTGACAGAATCCTCCAGTCACTTCCACCAAGCTACAAGAGCTTTGTGATGAACTTCAATATGCAGGGGATGGAAAAGACCATTCCTGAAGTATTTGCTATGCTGAAATCAGCAGAGGTAGAAGTCAAGAAGGAACATCAAGTGTTGATGGTGAATAAAACCACTAAGTTCAAGAAGGGCAAGGGTAAAAAGAACTTCAAGAAGGACGGAAAGGAAGTTGCCGCGCCCGGCAAGCAAGCTGCCGAGAAGAAGCCAAAGAATGGACCCAAGCCCGAGACTGAGTGTTTTTATTGCAAGGGAAGTGGTCACTGGAAGCGGAACTGCCCCAAATAATTAGCGGACAAGAAGGCCGGCAAAACAAAAGGTATATGTGATATACATGTAATTGATGTGTACCTTACCAGTACTCGTAGTAGCTCTTGGGTATTTGATACCGGTGCAGTTGCTCACATTTGTAACTCAAAGCAGGAGCTGCGGAATAAACGGAGACTGGCGAAGGACGAGGTGACGATGCGCGTCGGGAATGGTTCCAAGGTCGATGTGATCGCCGTCGGCACGCTACCTCTACATTTACCTACGGGATTAGTTTTAAACCTCAATAATTGTTATTTAGTGCCAAGTTTGAGCATGAACATTGTGTCTGGATCTCGTTTAATTCGAGATGGCTACTCATTTAAATCCGAGAATAATGGTTGTTCTATTTATATGAGAGATATGTTTTATGGTCATGCTCCGATGGTTAATGGTTTGTTCTTAATGAATCTCGTACGTGATGATACACATATTAATAGTGTGAATACCAAAAGAGTTAAAGTTGATAACAATAGTACCACATATTTGTGGCACTGCCGCCTTGGTCACATAGGTGTCAAACGCATGAAGAAGCTCCATGCAGATGGACTTTTAGAGTCTCTTGATTATGAATCATTTGACACGTGCGAATCATGCCTCATGGGTAAAATGACCAAGACTCCGTTCTCAGGAACAATGGAGCGAGCAACCAACTTATTGGAAATCATACATACTGATGTGTGCGGTCCAATGAGTGTTGAGGCTCGCGGTGGCTATCGTTATGTTCTCACCCTCACTGATGACTTGAGTAGATATGGGTATATCTACTTAATGAAACACAAGTCTGAGACCTTTGAAAAGTTCAAGGAATTTCAGAGTGAGGTTGAAAATCAACGTGATAGAAAGATCAAGTTTCTACGATCAGATCGTGGAGGAGAATACTTGAGTCACAAATTTGGCACACGCTTAAGAAAATGTGGAATAGTTTCACAACTCACGCCGCCCGGAACACCTCAGCGTAATGGTGTGTCCGAACATCGTAATCGCACTCTATTAGATATGGTGCGATCTATGATGTCTCTTACCGATTTACCACTATCTTTTTGGGGCTATGCTTTAGAGACTGCCGCATTCACTTTAAATAGGGCTCCGTCGAAATCCGTTGAGACGACACCGTATGAATTATGGTTTGGGAAGAAACTTAAGCTATCGTTTCTAAAAGTTTGGGGATGCGATGCTTATGTCAAGAAACTTCAACCTGAAAAGCTCGAACCCAAGTCGGAAAAATGCGTCTTCATAGGATACCCTAAAGAAACTATTGGGTATACCTTCTACCTCAGATCCGAAGGCAAGATCTTTGTTGCCAAGAATGGATCCTTTCTAGAGAAGGAGTTTCTCTCGAAAGAAGTAAGTGGGAGGAAAGTAGAACTTGATGAAGTGTTACCTCTTGAACCGGAAAATGGCGCAACTCAAGAAAACGTTCCTGAGTTGCCTGCACCGACTAGAGAGGAAATTAATGATGATGATCAAGATACTTCTGATCAAGCTCCTACTGAAATTCGTAGGTCCACAAGGACACGTTCCGCACCAGAGTGGTACGGCAACCCTGTCTTGGAAATCATGTTGTTAGACAACGGTGAACCTTCGAACTATGAAGAAGCGATGGCGGGCCCGGATTCCGACAAATGGCTAGAAGCCATGAAATCCGAGATAGGATCCATGTATGAAAACGAAGTATGGACTTTGACTGACTTGCCCGTTGAACGGCGAGCCATAGAAAATAAATGGATCTTTAAAAAGAAGACAGACGCGGATGGTAATGTGACCATCTATAAAGCTCGACTTGTCGCTAAGGGTTATCGACAAGTTCAAGGGGTTGACTACGATGAGACTTTCTCACCGGTAGCGAAGCTAAAGTCCGTCCGAATCATGTTAGCAATTGCCGCATTCTACGATTATGAGATATGGCAAATGGACGTCAAAACGGCATTCCTTAATGGTTTCCTTAAGGAAGAATTGTATATGATGCAGCCGGAAGGTTTTGTCGATCCTAAGAATGCTGATAAGGTGTGCAAGCTCCAACGTTCGATTTATGGGCTGGTGCAAGCATCTCGGAGTTGGAACATTCGCTTTGATGAGATGATCAAAGCGTTTGGGTTTACACAGACTTATGGAGAAGCCTGCGTTTACAAGAAAGTGAGTGGGAGCTCTGTAGCATTTCTCATATTATATGTAGATGACATACTTTTGATGGGAAATGATATAGAACTCTTGGACAGCATTAAGGCCTACTTGAATAAGAGTTTTTCAATGAAGGACCTTGGAGAAGCTGCTTATATATTAGGCATCAAGATCTATAGAGATAGATCAAGACGCCTCATAGGTCTTTCACAAAGCACATACCTTGATAAGATATTGAAGAAGTTCAATATGGATCAATCTAAGAAGGGGTTCTTACCTGTGTTACAAGGTGTGAAATTGAGCTCAGCTCAATGTCCGACCACGGCAGAAGATATAGAAGAGATGAGTGTCATCCCCTATGCCTCAGCCATAGATTCTATTATGTATGCCATGCTGTGTACCAGACCTGATGTAAACCTTGCCGTAAGTTTGGTAGGAAGGTACCAAAGTAATCCCGGCAAGGAACACTGGACAGCGGTCAAGAATATCCCGAAGTACCTGAAAAGGACTAAGGAAATGTTTCTCGTTTATGGAGGTGACGAAGAGCTCGTCGTAAAGGGTTACGTCGATGCTAGCTTCGACACAGATCTGGATGACTCTAAGTCACAAACCGGATACGTGTATATTTTGAATGGTGGGGCAGTAAGCTGGTGCAGTTGCAAGCAGAGCGCCGTGGCGGGATCTACATGTGAAGCGGAGTACATGGCAGCCTCGGAGGCAGCACATGAAGCAATTTGGGTGAAGGAGTTCATCACCGACCTCGGAGTCATACCCAATGCGTCGGGGCCAATCAAACTCTTCTGTGACAACACTGGAGCTATTGCACTTGCCAAGGAGCCCAGGTTTCACAAGAAGACCAGGCACATCAAGCGTCGCTTCAACTCCATTCGTGAAAATGTTCAAGATGGAGACATAGATATTTGTAAAGTACATACGGACCTGAATGTAGCAGATCCGTTGACTAAACCTCTCCCTAGAGCAAAACATGATCAACACCAGAATTCCATGGGTGTTCGATTCATCACAATGTAACTAGATTATTGACTCTAGTGCAAGTGGGAGACTGTTGGAAATATGCCCTAGAGGCAATAATAAAATCATTATTATTATATTTCCTTGTTCATGATAATTGTCTTTATTCATGCTATAATTGTGTTATCTGGAAATCGTAATACATGTGTGAAATAATAGACACCAACATGTCCCTAGTAAGCCTCTAGTTGACTAGCTCGTTGATCAACAGATAGTCATGGTTTCCTGACAATAGACATTGGATGTCATTGATAACGAGATCACATCATTAGGAGAATGATGTGATGGACAAGACCCAATCCTAAACATAGCACAAGATCGTATAGTTCGTTTGCTAGAGTTTTCCAATGTCAAGTATCCTTTCCTTAGACCATGAGATCGTGTAACTCCCAGATACCGTAGGAGTGCTTTGGGTATACCAAACGTCACAACATAACCGGGTGACTATAAAGGTATACTACGGGTATCTCCAAAAGTGTCTGTTGGGTTGACACGGATCGAGACTGGGATTTGTCACTCCGCTTGACGGAGAGGTATCACCGGGCCCACTCGGTAATGCATCATCATAATGAGCTCAATGTGATCAAAGTTTTTGATCACGGGATCATGCATTACGGTACGAGTAAAGTGACTTGCCGGTAACGAGATTGAACGAGGTATTGGGATACCGACGATCGAATCTCGGGCAAGTAAAATACCGATTGACAAAGGGAATCGTATACGGGATTAATTGAATCCTCGACATCGTGGTTCAACCGATGAGATCATCGTGGAGCATGTAGGAGCCAACATGGGTATCCATATCCCGTTGTTGGTTATTGCCCGAGAGCCGTCTCGGTCATGTCTGCATGTCTCCCGAACCCGTAGGGTCTACACACTTAAGGTTCAGTGACGCTAGGGTTGTGAAGATATGTATATGCAGTAACCCAAATGTTGTTCGGAGTCCCGGATGAGATCCCGGACGTCACGAGGAGTTTCAGAATAGTCCGGAGGTAAAGAATTATATATAGGAAGTGCTGTTTCGGCCATCGGGAGTGATCTGGGGGTCACCGGTATTGTACCGGGACCACCAGATGGGTCCCAGGGGTCCACCGGGTGGGGCCACCCATCCCGGAGGGCCCCATGGGCTGAAGTGGGAGGGGGACCAGCCCTTAGTGGGCTGGTGCACCCCCCAAGGCCCACCCCCGGCGCCTAGGGTTGGAACCCTAGGGTGGGGGCGGCGCCCACTTGCCTTGGGGGGCACTCCACCCCTTGGCCGCCGCCCCCTCTGGAGATGGGATCTCCAGGGGCCGGCGCCCACCCCAGGGGGCCTATATAAGGGGGGAGGGAGGGGCAGCCGCACCCTTGCCCCTGGCGCCTCCCTCTCTCCCTGCTACACCTCTCCCTCTCGCAGTGCACGGCGAAGCCCTGCTGTTGTGACGCCCTGCATCCACCACCACGCCGTCGTGCTGCTGGATCTTCATCAACCTCTCCTTCCCCCTTGCTAGATCAAGAAGGAGGAGACGTTATGCTGACCGTACGTGTGTTGAACGCGGAGGTGCCGTCCGTTCGGTGCTAGGATCTCCGGTGATTTGGATCACGTCGTGTACGACTACCTCATCCCCGTTCTTTTGAACGCTTCCGCTCGCGATCTGCAAAGGTATGTAGATGCATCCGATCACTCGTTGCTAGATGAACTCATAGATGGATCTTCGTGAAACCATAGGAAAATTTTTGTTTTCTGCAACGTTCCCCAACACTAGTTAATACAAGATGCCCCGAACCGTTCTCCGTTGTTCCAAGAATCCTTTGAGCTTACTGCTTTACAGTTCTTGCCTCATGAATACCCTTACGGATAATTCCTCGCACTTATCGAGTATCCGCTCTTTCCTAGTTGTTCATGATTTTCACAAAAGTTTTCGAAATACCATTCGATCTTCCAAAAATCCTGAGCATCCTCTTGCTCTTGAAATTCTTGCTTGCTTGCATTATGGTTAATCCCATAAGTCTCGTAATCTTATTGGCATCTCTTGTCATTATCATTTTGAGTTCATTGATTCGATATGTTGTGGAGGCTTGCAATCCTCAAGATTTATCCTTCCGGCTCAGACATCACTTTAAACATGAGCTGGTTCTCGACCACTCGGTCTGCCATCGATTGTACCCCTAAGCATACGCAACTTATCCATCCTTAATCAGAGTGTTTGCTTCTGATCCCTTGGTCGGAAATCATAATTCTTTTGCATTGAGCTTCGAATTAGTTAGTTGTTTCTATAGTCTGATCTCCTTGCATTGTTTCTTACTCTGGTTGAGTACCGATGCTCACATCAGATCCTTTGAGGACCACCGGATCCTTTGTTGGATTTTATCCGATAGCGTCCTTCATATTCAATCCTTTGGAAGTTCTTTCTTCATTGGTAAATCATATCCTCTAATTGACCAACCATGCTCTCCTTTCGAGCTTGTGGTATTTACTATTGAAGCTTGTGGTATATGTTTCCACGATACCCTGACGAGTTGAACCTATGCCTTCCTTAAAATGTGTGAACTCGAAAGTTTTCACGAGTCATACTCTTCTGGTGATTTGCTAGATAAAATCTCAACCCTACAACTTCTTCGAAAGTGAGAGGTGAATGGAAGGTTATACATTGAAGAAGTGGGAGTCGACCTTGAACTTTGTGTTCATGCCCATGGACACGATGTAGATCCTATCCTGGAAGCTTCTTGTAATAACAACTAGTTCCTTGGTATAATATCCTTTGGTATCGTTGAATTTATCCTTTGCCATCATGGTTCTGACCATGTTTTCCTTTAAATACCATTTCCTGTGCAAGTTTAAACACTTGTCTTCTATAGAGCAATACCCCAGTCAAACCTCTACTTTGATCTGTCGTCGAGTATTACCCCCTGGTATCTCGAGGTTATCATGGAACTGCATAACTTCTTATGAGTTATTCATCAAGTGCTACCTTCCCACTGATTCCAATTTTTCACGGACTCTGAGTTATTAAACACTCAACGACACCGATAACTGAACCGAGTCCGCACTATGGTTCAACAACTCTTCAGTAAGCTTCTATAAGTACGAGTTTGTACCCGATCACGCCGCTCCTAGCCTGTTTGGCTATATCATTGTCTTGTTGATTTTAAACTGTGCTACCTGGCCCTTATTCCGGGAGCACCAGTTTCGACGATGAGCTAAGCTTACGTTGATCTCCCTCGTCATACCATTTCTCCTTGACCAACAAACTTGATTTCGAGTTTGTGTCATACCCATGGTTTCAATAACCTTTAGCTTCATCATTCCTTTGACTTGATGTCATCGCCAATTGATTACATCTTCATAAATTCTCTCGACAAATTGTCGTGATCATCATCAACGTTTTGACTCCTCCTAGGTTTCCAATGGAATTCATGATAAGAAATACCATCCTTGCCCTCGATGATTTGTGTTATCATCGACGACATTCTTGCGTTTCCGCAACAAAAAACTTGTTCTAGTTTTGTGTTGTACCTTGAGTTCCTTGCTATCCGACTTATGTTATGCCCTACCTTGGAGTATTACCATCTTTTATGTCAAGAAGGTTGTGAGAATTGCCCCGCCTCTTAAAATTTTCTTGGTATAGTGATACTTCTCACCATCACCATTCTGACATACCCATCTCATATTTTGGGTGCACTTTTCAACCAATGTTTAACTGTGTACGTTCTCCTCGAGCATTCCTCATTATATCATTTGATCTGACAAATGTTATCTCCTTGTTCACATAAGTGTGGAAATCCATCTTTTGAAAATCTTAATGAATTGTCGCTGAGTCAATCAGCCACCCTGCCATTCTCTCCTTGGTTCAATGATGAAGTGTGGTTCGGAAATCGCTCCTATAGTTCGTTTCCCAAAAATCTTGCAACGCCATCTCGTCAAATTGTGTTGCACCCCTTTTCTTCTCAGGCATCCTGAGTCTGAGGTATCCTAACACTGATCAGATCTGAAGCTCGGTCATATATGATGCTTGGAACATATTTCCAAGAATTATATCATTTGTCTTTATATGACCCGGTAAGGTGATGTCATGGCTAGCACACCTGGCTGGAGGACCTACCGTTATAGTTTCCTTTTTGACAAGGTTAACCATTTTTCCATGAGGAAATTGAATGCCTTGTTTAATAAGTTATCCTGATGGATCCTTTGTGTATTCAAAGTCTGACCTTTTCTTGAAGACCATTTCAATGATATCTCGGAGCATGTCTGTGGTACTCTGATTTTCAACAAGAACGTTTGAAGCCCAACGCTAAATGTTTCCTGCTCTATTATCCAAACACCGTTGTATGGATAATGTCATGAAAATTCTCTTCCCTACCTAAAGAGTTTTCTGCTTTATAACCTGTCATGGTTATCATGCTCTGCTTATCCTTGGGAAGGATATAACCCTGAAATATGTGTTTGAACACATTTTCCTTGCCATTGTTCTGTGTAATTTGATAACCATATTTCCTTGCCGTTGTTTGGTTTAACCTTTCTTGTGATCTATATAATCTAAGCAATAATAATTCACTGCTTAGGTAAACACCTCAGTGTACAACTCTGCCAGTGAGACCCTGTTTCTATGGTTGATGACATTTCGGTAACCGCCGATGGATGAGAACTTTGCCTCTTGGCCCGCCTCGTTCAACGGGCAGGAAAGTGGTTCTCTTCGCCCCTCGCCCTTGGTATCGATGTTGTTGACGACGTAACTAACAGGCTACCCTCTGACATGCCTCGCTATCGTGACCGTGCAAGATGTCACCACTCCCAGTTTAAAAAAAACATGGTGGGCCCATAACCCACAGTTCCACCGGATCGAAACCTGACTCTCCTGCACCCCCCCCAGTTTCCAAAGTTATTCCTCCCGCGTGGACTCGTATGTAGTTCATGAGCCACCTTTCCGAAGAGATCGTCAATTCTGGCATCAGACACAATAATTATCCCGTTGCTTTGAAACCACTTTCACCTTCTGACTAGGCATTGAACGATTGCCTGGCTGCTTGAAACTTCTTATTGTGCCTCCCAACTTTACTTTCGATGCCTTTTAAATGTTCAACTCGAGAGGTACTCATATGCTCATTCATGGGTTAATCCCAAATTACAACCCTTATAACATTCTGTCGTTGCCGACCTGTCCTGTTACCTATTCGTAAATACGATGAAGATCCCGAAGAAAGGATGCCGACTTCCTCATAATGACCCGGAGCAGAGGAATGAAGACATCAATGTATTGGACCAGTCTCTTCGAGAAGAGCAAGCCAGAATGAGAAGACCCGCTAGATTCGTTACCAAACCTTTCCCCCTTTCACTACCTCTTAAATCTCGGGACGAGATTTCTTGTAGTCGAGGAGAATTGTGACGCCCGGGTAATTAAGCTACAGTGATCCTCTGCTAATGGTGCCCTGTCACCTCAATTATAGTTGCTAATCTCGAGTTAGTTCGGAACAAATTCAATTTCAAATTTAAAATATAGACAAACAACAAAAATTTTCAAACAAAAAAACTAAAATGTTCGGGTTGTGTCAAATAAATCGTAAGTAATTATGATGGTGAAACCAAACTTTGATAAAATGTTTAAAGGCTCTAAAACAATTAAAACAGTAGTGAGAACAATTAAACAAATGCCTATCGAAATTATAAAATGCTAAAACTATTTTATTATGGGTTAAGAATTAATCTTACAGTAGTTTGTTGAGTAATACAAATTTGGGAACTAGTGGTAATTTTGTAAAACTAAAAAATAGAAAAGAAAATTAAATAATAACAGAAAATAAAACTAAAATACAAAAAAAGGGGCCTCGTGGCCAACTGGACCTCGGGCCAGCCAGTGGCCCAGCTGGCCCCAGCCGCCCGAATGGGCCGGCCCACCCCGCGCCCTAGCCTACTAACCTCCCCCGGTCCGACCGACCGAAACCCTAACCCCTCACTCCTCACACTCGCCTCCTCCCACGATCCCCCTCGCTCCTCCCACTCCCCCCCGATCTGGATCGGGGATCCACCCCGACGACCCCGCCCCGCGCTCCTCCACGACGCCGGCGCCCGTTCCCGGCGCTGCCCCGCCGGCGCTGCGGCCTACGACCTCGACACGCCGGGCCTCATCGCCGTCGTCTCCTCGCCTCGCCCCGACACCCGCGGCACCACGAGGCCGACGTCGCCGCGCGGAGCCCCCCTGTCGCTGGACTGCCTCCCCGCCGTCCTCTACGTCGTCGCCTCCTCCCCTGCGCCGACCGTCCCCGTCAACCACCCCGACCCCCCACTGCCCCGTCCCTACTCCCCGCTGTGAGCACGCGCCCCTCTCCTCCTCCTCACTCCCTCGCGTCACGCGCGCGTGCGTCGGCGCGCACCACGGCGCCCCGCGCGCCTCCCCCCGCTCATGGCTCCTGCCGAGCCGCCCCGGCCTCGCCCCTCCGCGCCCCGCCTCGCCGTATAGCTGCGCCGCGGCCTGGCCGAGTGCCCCAGCGCCCCGGCTCCCCTTGTCCCGCTCTGCCGTGCCCGGCCACGCCCCGCGCCCGTCGCGCCCGCTCCGGCCACAGCCAGCGCGCCACGCCGCTCCCCTCGTCGCCTGGCCTCGCCGTTCCGCTCAGCCGCGCCTCGCCCCTACTGCATCTGTGCCCCCCCGCTGCATGTAGTGCGCGCCCTCACTGCCTCCGCCTCATCGCGCCGCCCCCCCCCCCCCTGTCGCCTTGGCTCCGCCACGCCAGGCCACGTCGGCGCCTCCCTGGCATGCTCCTGCTGCCCCACGCCGGCGCCCACCGGCGCCCGTTCGACCATCGCCCAGTTCGGGCGCCCGCAACGAAACACGCCCGCACCCAGCGCCCAAAACCCGCAGAGCCCCAATGGGCCAATGACATGGGGGCCCCACGCCCCCTGAGAACTGTTAAAAAAATAATAAAAATAATAATAATAATGTATTACAAATAAATAAGGAAATAAAAATGTTAATTAATTAATTAATTAACTTAATTAATCTGGTTTAATTAAACCTAATTAACTACTATGTATTAATTAAACTGTAATTAGATTAGTTCAATACTAATTAGAGTAAGCAGGGTATGACATGCGGGACCGACATGTCAGGTTGACCAGGTCAACTGCTGACGTCATGATGACGTCAGCGAGCACTATTCTGGATAATGTTAAATTTAAATAATTAATTAAATCCTAAAAATGATTTAAATCTTTTAAAATTAATAGAAAATAAACCGTAGCTCAAATGAAAATACTTTCTACATGAAAGTTGCTCAGAACGACGAGACGAACCCGGATACGCAGCCCGTTCATCCGCCACACACCCCTAACATATCAAACTCGCAACCTTTCCCCCTCCGGCTCCTCTGCTCGAAAACACGAAACACCGGGAAAACTTTCCCGGATGTTTCCCCCCCTTCACCGGTGTCATCCCATACCGCGTTAGGGCACCTCTATCACCGTTACTTGTCATGTCATGCATCGCTATGCATCTGTTTGCATTGTATTCACTGTTTCTCCTCCCTCTTCTTCCGCTAGACCCCGAGACCGACGCTGCTGCTGCCCCGTTCGACTACGGAGTTGGCGATCCCTCTCTCTCGCCAGAGCAACCAGGCAAGCCCCCCCTTGATCACCAGATATCGCCTACTCTCCTCTATACTGCTTGCATTAGAGTAGTGTAGCATGTTACTGCTTTCGTTATTCCTATCCTGATGCATAGCCTGTTTTTGATACTGCTGTTGATACCTTTACCTGCAATCCTACTGCTTAGTATAGGATGCTAGTGTTCCATTAGTGGCCCTACCCTCTTGTCCGTCTGCCATGCTATATTTCTGGGCCGTGATCACTTCGGGAAGTGATCGCGGGCATATACTATATACTTTACACTGTTACCTGTGATACTGTTCGGAGATGGGGGCTGAAGGGGCAGGTGGCTCCATCCCGGTAGAGGTGGGCCTGGGTTACCGACGGCCCCCGACTATTACTTTGTGGCGGAGCGGCAGGGCAGTTCGGGGCTACATGGGTGAGAGGTGAGCCTGGCCCTATTGGCGTTCGCGGATACTTAACACGCTTAACGAGATCTGGGTATTTGATCTGAGTCTGGCCATTTGGTCTATACGCACTAACCAACTACGCGGGAAAGATATGGGCACTCGGCGTCGTGGTATCAGCTGAAGCACTTCTTGACATCAGCGACTGAGTGGCGCGCGCCGGGTTGGACCGCGTAACGTGACTTCCGTTGTACTGGAGGTTGCTAGGTCTACTCACCGGCCGCGTACGCAACGTGCAGGTGTGCTCAGGGCGATGGGCCCAGACCCCTGCGCGCATAGGTTTAGACCGGCGTGCTGACCGCTCTGTTGTGCCTAGGTGGGGCTGCGACGTGTTGATCTTCCCAGGCCGGGCATGACCCAGGAAAGTGTGTCCGGCCAAATGGGATCAAGCGTGTTGGGTTATGTGGTGCACCCCTGCAGGGAAGTTAATCTATTCGAATAGCCGTGTCCCTCGGTAAAAGGACGACCCGGAGTTGTACCTTGACCTTATGACAACTAGACTGGATACTTAATAAAACACACCCTTCCAAGTGCCAGATACAACCCGGCTGTCACTACTGCTGGAGCTACAGAGCCGGTACACGGAGACCAACGGGAAGGTGGCCATCGCCGAGACCCGCTTGAGCCTTATGCAGGACATGTACGTACTAACATAAACAATATGATAGAGAAGTTCTCTGCTCTTCAGCTCAAAGTGAAGGAGGTGAATGCATTGTTCACCATGAAGCAGAATCAGTCCTCCAAAGGTGACTAATAAATTTACATTGTCTTCTTTTTGTAGTTTATTCATGCCAAGTTCAACGGCCAGTCTGAACTTATTTATGAAAGCAGTTTCTGAACTCTGAGCTTGTGTAACTAACACTGAAGTGATCTGTTGTGGTAACACCTTTTGAATCTCCCGGGCCTGCTAGGACAGCAAGGGCAAGTGCACGATGGTGCCCTGAAGCATCACGGTGAACATGGTAATGTCAGGTTGTTGATGGAGCGATTCAAATTGGTAATCGATGTTACTGACAGTTAGTATTGTACATAAATTTTCTTTCTAAGAGGTACTGATGTTTTGCAAACAGAGATTCCGCCCATTTGATACCTTAGGTTCGAAGGCCGGGTACCACGCCGCCACCATTGCAACCGCTCTAGGATACCATTAATGGGATATCATTTAAACGTCCTCGTTGCTGGATCAAAGCATTGCAGGTTTGGTAAAAAAATCCTACCTTGATGAGGTTTCTGTAAGTTGCGATCCAGAGGATACTTGGGATAGTAGCTAGGCTGGTGGTCACATTCATTAGATGGTGTCTTTCTATAGTTCATGGTGTCCTGTGTTTGTGAGTTCATATTTTTCGGGGAGTTGAATTGAGCAAACAAACCTACAGACTTATTTACCATCACCCTTCAGCTTTGTTAATTAAGGAGTTTAGCATGTACGTAACTGCTATGTGCAAATGATACACCAGATGTGCAGACCTTTTAGTAAACCGTATACATTTTCTGTTCTTTTAACAACTTGTTCAAGTAATAACCGGTTTTGGCAATGTTGGGCAAAAGTTTGCCGGCAGTCTTCGAGTGGCGGGATGAGGACACGTCTAGAATGGTGATGGCGCCATGGAGTGCAACAAGTATTCCCAAGGCAACATATATGCAGCATAGCCAGGATGTCTAGGGTAGCATTGGAAACAGCCACATAAAGGGCCTAAACAGTAAGCAAAAAATCTGCTTGCCAAACAAGCATACGTAATCGTGTTCCATAGGAGTATTTCGATTAGCAACAGTTCCGTGCAATTAAGAAAATAGCAGAAACAATGGTAAAAAAACTAAGAGAAAATATGTCTGTGCAATTGAGATAATCATGTCAAATACTGAGAAAATCTGGTTGCACAATCGGGATATGATCATGCCAAAAATCATGTTAACAATATGTAGTGCTTATTTTGTTTTTATTTCTGAAAAACCTTCAAAAGAATAGAAAAGAAATGATTAGATGTTTCCACCCTAGATCTATTTTAAAAGTTTCACTATTGCAGCAGTAACATGGAATGAATAGGAAAGAGTACGAGCAAATTTGATTTACATAAACCGGCAAAAGAATCTTAAATTAGAGAAGTAATGGATTTTCTGTTGTAGACTTATTTTTCCTTTTGCGAAGTTGCAACAGTAACATGCACTTGTAGGCTACCAGTTGGGACAATCATGAAAAAGGCTAGGAAGGAGTAGGAACTAACTTTATTTAGAAAAGGAAGGTTAGATTTTGCAATAGTAGCATGCAAGCATATTTTTCATAATAAGAATAATAGCATTTTTCAGAACAGTACTAATTCCAAATTTATTAACTTGCAGATCAAATAGGTATGCTTCTAAAGTGGCAGTGGACTAAAGATGAGCACAGGGTTGTATACACCATGCTTAGAAAGGATGTCTCGGAGAGTGTTGAATGTTGGAGTGACAAAGAGGTGTCGGCTTTAGCTCGTGTTCCTATTTAGACTATGCAACCCATCTAGTAAAGAAGGCAAGAAGGTGGTGGCGTTCAAGACATCAAGAGCAAGAAACCAAAGATTTATGGACGGAAGAGGATCACATTTAATTCTAATGATAGAACCAAAGATCTCTTACACAATAGTTTCTGTGCCAGACAAACTACCGTCGAAAACCGAAGTATGATCTTGATAGCTTGAAACAAGTAGACTACTATCTCATGACCTTGATTTGTGTTATAACAGCGTGTATTTGTAAGTGTAAAACATATCCATATTATTTATCTCCCGTAGTCAGTGTTGTGCATATCATCTTTAAATTGCAACCTTTATTGTCTTTAAATTGCATGGTTGGTTTGATGTGAGGTCAGTTTTATTTCCAACTTGGAATTTAGTACCATGAATATTAACAGCCGACTTCTATTGAAGACCACAACAGAGTTGGAGGTAGATCCGGTATAGAGGGATAAAAAGATTAAAAAAACCTATATATCCTAGAGAGGTGAGGGTGAAAAATATACATCTTATGGGAGGTGGGAGCAAGGTGCAAGTTGCCTTTGGGATGAAAATTTCTATTCATATATTTCTTTTTCCGTGGCAACACATGAGTGTGGAGCTGCCATGCTAGAGCTTGGAATGAAGGGTTGGTCCAATATAAAACGAGGAGGTACTAGCACTAAGATGGGGAGGCGGTTGCCGCCCTTGTCCCTTCTTGTTGGCCTGCCACGGCGACGTGGATCGCTGGCTCAATTAGAACACGAATTAGTGGATTTTGTGATAAGAGTGAGGGTTGAGAATGACCGGAATAAGGGTGGAGTTGGTTTGTTTAGTTATGACTGTCTGAGTGGAATAATTTCTCTACCTTACAAAATGTGGCAAATTGCATTTCATTAGAGATGACTTTGTAGCAAATTGCATGAGCGAGCGGTTCATATATTTTTTTCATCAAGTTGTACAATTTTTTTATAAGGATGGAAGGGTAAATGCATTTGTTGGGCTCTTCAAGAATTAATAATAGACTTTTATGTTTAGATAGAACGGTAAATGCATTGGCTGGTTGCTTCAAGAGTTATGGACACGGTGGCATATCAGTTGCATGGACAACAACACAAATCATATTTTTGTTTCGTGGTAATGCATGATATTCAAATGTAGTTACAACATGGCAATGACTTAAGAGACATCGGATCCACCTTCTTGGCTCAGGGGAGGGGGCGTCATGGGCGGTGCATGCCTCCTCTCCCTTGATGGCGGTGGTGGATCCGCACGAATAGGGAGGGAGGGGATCAGGGTGGAGAGTAGGGCGATTGGCGGGGGATTCTTCCTTGGCGGTCCGTGGGGAAGTACGGTGTAATGGAGAGAGGGTGCCATGACAATGGTAAGATGGGCGTCATCCGGTTTTAAAGGGGAGGACTTCAACGCGAAATGCCCTGCTATGGCGGGAAACCGAGCAGAAAGGGGAGGGGTCGGCAGGAAAAGGGAAGGGTGCGTTGCGGTGTAGTTTTTTGTGTGTTGGGACCGCGTGTTGGAGATAACATGAAAAATAGACCGATAAACCACATTTCTCCCCCACATGAGCTGGATTTGAGAGAGCTCGGACAATCTACACGGCTGAATTTTAGGGAGCCCACCGGGCGCCCATTTGATGTTCAAACCTGCCCAAACATATGAGGGAGAAATGAGTTTCAACCATGAAGACGACCTTAATAATTTGTTTGAGTGATTTATATGTATTGTAGCCCGTAGCAACACACGTACATTCTACTATACTATTTAATCATGGATGGTATATATCAAGTTATCAGTTATTGGGTGGCGAGCGATTTGGCATGTTAAGAAGACAGGAAGATTGCCGAGAAGGAAAAATGTGAAAGAATATGATAGAAACAGGATGCCACCATGCTTAACATGTATATCTAAGTTAAAAGAATAATTTGATCTACGTGTCCATATTTTTAGTATTCCCTGTCAAAACATAGGTCTCCGGTTTTTGCCCGTAGCAACGCACGGGCATTTTACTAGTCTACTTTAGTGAATAAGACATTGAAACCGAAATCCGCAAGTCTAGAAACTGAAAGTAAATTGTATCCAAGGGATTCAACGAGCATGCCATTTTGTATGGAGCTATCGTGTGAGATGGCCACCTTACCAAGGCCAACCACCTTACCCTTTGAATTATCACCAAAGGTGACATATTTCCGAGGGCCGTCATTTTCAGCAAGCTCACGAAACATCTCTTCATCTCCGGTCATATGATCAGTACATCCACTATGAAGGACCCACTCCTTTCCTCCAGCCATGTAGCCGCGAAGATTTGCCATAAGAACAAAATGTCTCATTGCATCATCAAGATCATAGTCACTATCATCATCTTGATCATAATATCCACGTTCAACGTCATCTTGTGATTGTTCAATTCCTAGAGAGGGTAATTCATTAGGTAAATGATCATCAAAGTGGTTACCTTTATGAATTCTTATAGCTTCGGATATGATATCACTAATGATTCCAACATTTCCTTTAGCATGCATGAGATTGGTAAGCTCAAATAGACAATCACCAAAGCTAGGATCACTAGAGTTCATCTTACTCAAAGTAATAGACTTATGAAGAATTTCGTCTAAGTTTTTCAAGGAATAATCTGGAAATCGTTCCTCAAGAAATTTCCATATAGTATAGGCACAATTAAGAGTAGGCAAACTAGCAATCAAATTTTTGGGAAATCCTCTAATGATGAGCTCAACAGTTCTAAGATTGCGAATCATGTTAACATCTTCATCTAGGGTAGGGTGCAAAGGATCAATATGAGGTGCACAAGGACTAACAATGTACTTGTTCAAATGATATTCATTGAAAATCTCAAGCATTTCATTTTTCCACTCATGAAAATACTCTCCATCAAGAATGGGCACTCTATGTCTAAGACTCCCTAAAGTAGACACATCCATCTTCCTCCAAAGGTGTTTAAACCAAGGCAATGGAGACCAATGCTCTGATACCAATTGTGAGGATCGAGAAGAGGTGTCTAGAGGGGGGGTGATTAGATACTAAGTGCCAAAAGTTGCAGTTTTTAATATTCTTAAGTTCAAGTGGAGTTTAGGCACAAGTTTAACAAACACAATACATATCAAGCAAGCATGCAATGAGTATATGAGCAGCGGAAAGTAAAGCAAGCAACTTGCAAGAATGTAAAGGGAAGGGTTTGGAGTATTCAAACGCAATTGGAGACACGGATGTTTTTGGTGTGGTTCCGATAGGTGGTGCTACCGTACATCCACGTTGATGGAGACTTCAACCCACGGAGGATAACGGTTGCGCGAGTCCACGGAGGGCTCCGCCCACGAAGGGTCCACGAAGAAGCAACCTTGTCTATTCCATCATGGCCGTCGCCCACGAAGGACTTGCCTCACTAGCGGTAGATCTTCACGAAGTAGGCGATCTCCTTGCCCTTACAAACTCCTTGGTTCAACTCCACAATCTTGTCGGAGGCTCCCAAGTGACACCTAGCCAATCTAGGAGACACCACTCTCCAAGAAGTAACAAATGGTGTGTTGATGATGAACTCCTTGCTCTTGTGCTTCAAATGATAGTCTCCCCAACACTCAACTCTCTCTCACATGATTTGGATTTGGTGGAAAGAAGATTTGAGTGTAAAGCAACTTGGGGCAGTGGCTATGACCGATTTGCTAGGGTTTGTGGCAGTGGCTATGACATGTGAAACTCGGTGGCGCCGGATAGAAAGAATCGGTGGGGCCGAGTTTGACTTTGGTTTAGGTCATATGTGGATATGGAAAGGTAGTTGAGGATTTTGGAGCATATCACTAAGCACATGAAGCAAGAGGCTCATTAAGCAACACCTCATCCCTCCTTGATAGTATTGGCTTTTCCTATAGACTCAATGCGATCTTGGATCACTAAAATAGAAAATGTAGAGTCTTGATCTTGAAGCTTGAGCCAATCCTTTGTCCTTAGCATCTTGAACGGGTTCCACATCCTTTAGTCCATGCCACTCCATTGTTGAACTTATCTGAAACATACTAGGTAAAAGTGTTAGTCCAACAAGAGATATGTTGACATTAATTATCAAAACCACCCAGGGAGCACTTGTGCTTTCAATCTCCCCCTTTTTGGTAATTGATGACAACATGCATCAAAGCTTTAGTTAAAGATATAGAGAATAGCAAGTAAAGCTTTGGAAAGACATGTAACATGCATAGGCTCCCCCTACATGTATGCAATCATGTGAATATGGAATATAGGAGCATGTGAATGCATAAACATGACAGAGTAAGCAATGTGTTACATGTATCTTGGCTATATGCATCAGAGCAAATGATGTGACTATGAGAAAAGTACCTTCATGCTTATGAGTCCTTCTTGCAAACAATATGTACATCAACAAGAATTTCTCATTCACATGACAGTGATGCATATACTTACCTTGTGGTCCTGAGTTGGCTTAGGATGGGATGAACCTGCGCAAACAAGGTTAAATAACACAGATACATCTACTAACCAGAGCAAACAAAAGGGAACCACAATAGAACCAAGACTGGGATGACATGTAGAGTGAGTACTAAGTACTACATTGGATATAGACATGTCCCCAAAGGTAAAGATATGCAATAAAATCAGAGTTTTCCTTCCCTTAGATGTCTTGCTCCCCCTGAATCTAACATGAGATATTGGGAGAAGATAGGGAATAGAAAATCAGAGCAATAGAAAATAATCAACAGAGCTTGAGCTAAAGCAAGCAAACAAACATGTCTTTCCCCTTTTAAAGACATGTGACATCTCTCCTCTTGAACACCAAGCATCTGGGGCATTGATGATATTACTTTCTCTCCCCCTGAGTATTCTCTCTTTCTCCCCCTATAGGAAGGATTAAGCTTTGATGTGATCTGTCTCTCCCCCTTTGACATCAATTTCCAAGAAGGGACTTCTGGACATGTGATACAAGTGGGTTGGTCCTGGAGTCACAGAGCAAAGCAGCATGTGTAACATGATGCTGGTAGAGGACAAGAATCATTGAGTGGAGCTGGAGCAAATAGAAATCAGAAATAAGTGGCAAGTTGGTTTTGCTGTGATGAAATCGGTGACTCCGAGTTGTGTGCTTCAGTTGCACCGAAAGATTTCGGTTGAGCCAAAGAAAACAATCCGGTGTGACCGAGTTCATTAGAGTGAAACTACTTGTCACCTCAGCTCACTAGACAAGTAGAATCTCACAAAGATTTACAAGGAATTAACTGGGAGATTTGCAATGAATTGGATGCAGAAAATGCAGAACAAATGGAAAAGAAAAGAAACTAAAAGTTCTAGATGAAGTTTTTTTTGTTGAAAAAGGGGAAACAAATATGCAAGGAACAAATGCGGTAACACAGAAAAGAAAACACAAGAGAACTTCATCTAGAGTTGGGCGGTGACAAAGTCACCTATGTTAGAGTATATTGACTTAGGAGTCAAGTGAGAGCACTTGATCATAGGTCATACTCATCGTTTAAGCTCAAAATGGGGTTACCATTTTTCGTTTAAGAATCTTGATGTATTCACATCTTGTTGAGTTGCTTTGACTCATGTCTTGGAGTAAAGCTTCTCTAAGATGGAATAACATACCTTGGGTGGTGGTGTGGGTCTTGCTCATGTAGTTGAACTTGTGTGGGTTGCTCAAGGTTGATGTAGTTCATCAAGAGTTGGGAGCACCACTTGGAGTTTGAGTTCATCTACCTACATGGGTTAGTCTTGCAAGGAAGAGCACTTGTGTATCCAAAATGACTATCATGAAACTCAACATAGAATTTGTCAAAGGATATGTTTGAATGGTTTCGTGCTTCCTTGTCTTCAACCACCATTGTGTAGAGACTTGGTGATGTAGAGATCGCTCAAGATGTGAGTGAGTTGTAATCTCATAGAGTTAGATTCAACCAAGTACCTACAAGGGTTAGATAACATGCAAGGTGCAAATATATCCAAGACATATGAATAGCTTCATAAGAGAAATATCAAGGATTAGTCATAGGCTCATGCCTCGCATGTATCAAATGGAGTTCCTACTCCAAGTTTGAAGCATCAATGATGTTCAATTCACCTCTTAACCTGCAAAATACTTTCTCATCAAGTGGTTTAGTGAATATATCCGCCAATTTCTTATCGGTGCGAACATGCTTAAGGTTAATGTCCCCTTTGGCAACATGATCTCGAATGAAATGATGACGAACTTCAATATGCTTAGTTCGAGAGTGTTGCACGGGATTGTGAGCAATTTTAATAGCACTTTCATTGTCACATAGCAATGGAACATGTTTCACATATATCCCATAATCTTTAAGAGTTTGGGTCATCCAAAGTAATTGAGCACAACATGAACCAGCGGCAATGTATTCCGCTTCGGCGGTGGATAAGGATAGCGAGTTTTGTTTCTTGGAAGACCAAGACACAAGAGATCTACCAAGGAATTGACAAGTACCTGAAGTGGACTTTCTATCAACCTTGTCTCCGGCATAGTCCGAATCGGAGTAGCCAACAAGATTAAAAGAGGACCTCTTAGGATACCAAATGCCAAAATTTGGTGTATGGATTAGGTATCTCACTATCCTTTACACAGCCTTAAGATAACATTCTCTAGGAGCAGCTTGATATCGTGCACACATGCACACACTTAGCATAATATCAGGACGAGAGGCACATAGATATAACAATGAACCAATCATAGAGCGATAAACTTTTTGATCAACCGGTTCACCATCTTTGGTCAAATCAAGATGTCCACTAGTATGCATGGGTGTAGTCATACCTTTGCATTCTTGCATATTGAACTTCTTGAATAAGTCTTTGGTGTACTTCGTTTGTGAGACAAATGTACCTTCCTTAGTTTGCTTGATTTGCAAACCGAGAAAGAATTTGAGTTCACTCATCATAGACATCTCAAACTTCTCCGACATTAGCTTTCCAAACTTCTCACTAAAATGAGGGTTAGTTGAACCAAATATGATATCATCAACATAAATTTGGCACACAAATAGTTCTCCATCAACCCTTTTAGTAAAAAGAGTAGAATCAATTTTACCAATTTCAAAGCCTTTTTCAGTAAGGAACTTGGCCAAGCATTTATACCATGCTCTAGGAGCTTGTTTAAGACCATAAAGGGCTTTGTGAAGTTTGTAAACATGATTAGGTTTCTTAGGATTGACAAAGCCGGGAGGTTGCTTAACATAAACTTCCTCTTCAATTTTGCCATTTAGAAAAGCACTTTTAATGTCCATTTGGTATAAGGTGATATCATGGTGATTAGCATAGGCAAGTAAGATGCGAATGGACTCAAGTCTAGCAACGGGAGCATATGTCTCACCATAGTCCATACCTTCAACTTGTGTATAGCCTTGGGCGACGAGACGTGCTTTGTTGCGAACCACTTGTCCATCTTCATCTTGCTTGTTGCGAAACACCCATTTGGTACCAATGATGTTGTGGTTGTTGTCGGGCTTCTCGACCAATGTCCATACTTGATTTCTCTCAAAGTTGTGTAGCTCTTCATGCATAGCGTTTATCCAATCCGAATCCTTCAATGCTTCTTTAACCTTCATAGGTTCAATTTTAGAAATGAATGAGTAGTGTTCACAAAAGTTAGCTAAGCGAGTTTTAGAGCGAGTAATTCTCCCGGTTTGGATATCATTGTAGATTTGTTCGACGGGATGATCTTTGGCAATTCTTGCTCGAACTCGTGAAAGCTTTTGCTTGGGTCGGGGTGGAACATCCTCTTCATCTTGTTCTTCTTCTTCTTCTTGGCCTTCTTCATTGTTGACGTTGTTGTTCTCTTGTCGTGGTGGAGAAGGAGGTTGTTGATGTTCATCTTGGTGTACTTCCTCGTTTTCTTCATCTTGACGTGTCCCACTTGTGGATGCTTCCGTATCAACTCTTGGTTCACCTTGACGTGAGGTAGAAGCTTCCACTTGGACGGACGATGTGCTCTCCTTCATTTCCATTGGACGAACCTTGCCAATGGACAAGTCTTGAATTGCTTCCGAAGGGTCTTTGTCTCCTACATCAATTGGCAATTGCTCTACTTGCGAGCCATTAGATTCATCAAACTTCACATCCATCGTCTCTTCAACCTTTCGGGTGAAATTGTTGTAGACACGGTAAGTGTGAGAGTTTGAGCCATAACCAAGTAGAAAACCTTCATGAGACTTAGGAGCAAATTTAGAACGACGATGCTTATCAAGAATGTAGCACTTTGAGCCAAATACTCGAAAGTATCCAACTTGGGGTTTGTTACCGGTGAGGAGCTCGAATGCCGTCTTGCCGAGTAGCTTGTGAAGATACAAGCGATTTGTTGCATGACAAGCTGTCTCAACTGCTTTCGCCCAAAAGTGTTTTGGCGTCTTGTACTCATCAAGCATCGTTCTTGCCATCTCGATAAGAGTCCGGTTCTTCCTCTCAACACCTCCATTTTGTTGAGGTGTGTACGTAGCCGAGAACTCATGTGAAATCCCTTCTTCGTCAAGAAAGGTGTCCACATTTGCGTTCTTGAACTCCGTTCCGTTGTCACTCCGAACCTTCTTGATCTTCATGTCAAACTAATTTTGGGCCTTGCTAGCGAAGTTTTTGAAGATCTTTTGGACCTGTGACTTGTCATCAAGAAAGAACACCCATGTAAATCTTGAAAAATCATCAACTATGACTAGACCAAGAGTTACCACCGAGACTCTTGTATGCATTTGGACCAAAGAGATCCATGTGAAGTAGCTCGAGTGGTCTTCTTGTGGTCATGATGTTCTTCGCACGGTGACTTCCTCCAACTTGTTTCCCTGCTTGACAAGCACTACAAAGTCTATCCTTGTCAAATACGACATCTTTTATTCCAAGGATATGATCACCTTTAATAAGCTTATCAAGATTTTGCATTCCAACATGACCTAGTCTTCTATGCCACAACCAGCCTTTAGAAGATTTAGCAATTAAGCAAGTTTTAGGTTGAGCCTTTTTAGTGAAATCAACAATGTAAAGATCTCCTCTACGTATACCGGTAAAGACCATTTTATGATTGTCTCTACGAAACACTTGGCAATCTACTTTAGTGAATAAGACATTGAAACCGAAATCCGCAAGTCTAGAAACTGAAAGTAAATTGTATCCAAGGGATTCAACGAGCATGCCATTTTGTATGGAGCTATCGTGTGAGATGGCCACCTTACCAAGGCCAACCGCCTTACCCTTTGAATTATCACCAAAGGTGACATATTTCCGAGGGCCGTCATTTTCAGCAAGCTCACGAAACATCTCTTCATCTCCGGTCATATGATCAGTACATCCACTATGAAGGACCCACTCCTTTCCTCCAGCCATGTAGCCGCGAAGATTTGCCATAAGAACAAAATGTCTCATTGCATCATCAAGATCATAGTCACTATCATCATCTTGATCATAATATCCACGTTCAACATCATCTTGTGATTGTTCAATTCCTAGAGAGGGTAATTCATTAGGTAAATGATCATCAAAGTGGTTACCTTTATGAATTCTTATAGCTTCGGATATGATATCACTAATGATTCCAACATTTCCTTTAGCATGCATGAGATTGGTAAGCTCAAATAGACAATCACCAAAGCTAGGATCACTAGAGTTCATCTTACTCAAAGTAATAGACTTATGAAGAATTTCGTCTAAGTTTTTCAAGGAATAATCTGGAAATCGTTCCTCAAGAAATTTCCATATAGTATAGGCACAATTAAGAGTAGGCAAACTAGCAATCAAATTTTTGGGCAATCCTCTAATGATGAGCTCAACAGTTCTAAGATTGCGAATCATGTTAATATCTTCATCTAGGGTAGGGTGCAAAGGATCAATATGAGGTGCACAAGGACTAGCAATGTACTTGTTCAAATGATATTCATTGAAAATCTCAAGCATTTCATTTTTCCACTCATGAAAATACTCTCCATCAAGAATGGGCACTCTATGTCTAACACTCCTTAAGTAGACACTTCCATCTTCCTCCAAAGGTGTTTAAACCAAGGCAATGGAGACCAATGCTCTGATACCAATTGTGAGGATCGAGAAGAGGTGTCTAGAGGGGGGGGTGATTAGACACTAAGTGCCAAAAGTTGTAGTTTTTAATATTCTTAAGTTCAAGTGGAGTTTAGGCACAAGTTTAACAAACACAATACATATCAAGCAAGCATGCAATGAGTATATGAGCAGCGGAAAGTAAAGCATGCAACTTGCAAGAATGTAAAGGGAAGGGTTTGGAGTATTCAAACGCAATTGGAGACACGGATGTTTTTGGCGTGGTTCCGATAGGTGGTGCTATCGTACATCCACGTTGATGGAGACTTCAACCCATGGAGGGTAACGGTTGCGCGAGTCCACGGAGGGCTCCACCCACGAAGGGTCCACGAAGAAGCAACCTTGTCTATTCCATCATGGCCGTCGCCCACGAAGGACTTGCCTCACTAGCGGTAGATCTTCATGAAGTAGGCGATCTCCTTGCCCTTACAAACTCCTTGGTTCAACTCCACAATCTTGTCGGAGGCTCCCAAGTGACACCTAGCTAATCTAGGAGACACCACTCTCCAAGAAGTAACAAATGGTGTGTTGATGATGAACTTCTTGCTCTTGTGCTTCAAATGATAGTCTCCCCAACACTCAACTCTCTCTCACATGATTTGGATTTGGTGGAAAAAAGATTTGAGTGGAAAGCAACTTGGGGAAGGCTAGAGATCAAGATTCATATGGTAGGAATGGAATATCTTGAGCTCAACACACGGGTAGGTAGTTCTCTCTCAGAAAATGTGTATTGGAAGTGAAGATCTGTTCTGATGGCTTTCTCTCCGAATGAAGAGTGGGTGGAGGGGAATATATAGCCTCCACACAAAATCTAACCGTTACACACAATTTGCCAAACTCGGTGGGACCGAATCGTTAAACTCTGTCGGACCGATTTAGCAAACCTAGTGACCGTTAGGATTTTCGATGGGACTAAGATGCAACTCGGTAGGACCGATATGGTTAGGGTTTTGGGCATAACATAATCTCGGTGTGACCGATTACACAAACTCGGTCGGACCGATTTTGGTAATAAGCTAACCAAGGGTTGGTCAGGCAAACTCGGTGAGACCGATTCCGCAAACTCGGCGGAACCAATTTTGGTAATGAGTTGACCATAGGTTTTGCATTGTAATCTCAGTAGTAGTCAATAAAATACTTCCTCCTAATTGTTTGACAACTAGGTCCCACGCCATTGTCAATGTAGTCAATAAATGAGAAAATTACACAATGAGGGGATAACACCAGGGACCCAGCAGCTCGCCCAGTTGTTTTTTAGTTTTAGAGACGGAGCTCAACTGCGCGCTGTGCGGGGGTTGTGGCCCTTCTAGCCAACGCTTACGCTTTTATTTAAGCACATGACGAGCCCAGTTGATATTTTTTTTCTTTTTGAAAATGGCTAGCCTAGTTCTTTTTTTTGGAGAATACCCAACTGAGGCCTACTTGCTTTTCTCAGCCCGGCTGGGCTGCAAATCTTCCAAGACAAGGAGGGATGTAAGTCGTAAGAAATGGGCTTCCCCAGAAAATGGGCTATAAGTTGTAAGAAATGGGCTATAACTTTTTGAACCAAATCCTACCGGCAATTACATTCAAATATCATTTTTTCTGGATTTCTCTACTCTTATAAAAAGCAGAGTTGGTGATGATGGTGTGCCTGCCATCCTGCAATATAGGCCGTCCGATCTATATCTAACGGATAGGAAGGAAACTATGACAATTTACCAGCGCTCCTCTCCACATTTGCAGATAAGGCTTTCCCTCGTTCATCCTTTTCTCCCACAAGATAAATTACTCATACAAATGCATCTTGATGTTCCGTGCAATGCACACACATCTTGCTAGTCAAGATTTTATATTTCATTCATTTTTCGCGGAGAATTGTTTTTGAATTTTATTTTGATATAATTTTAGAAAAATTATTTTAACGTGACTCAAAATTTTGTGATTAAAAGAGTTCGGACCCCACCAAAATATGCAAAATTTCATTGAATTTTTTAGCATGCCCAGAATATGGTCTGTGTCGTGGTTTTGTCACGGCAGATGTCCTCGTGAAAGGACTTAGTTGTGGAGCCATCGCTACGGGTTAGCTTAAAGGGGTTAAAGCGGACAAGGGACGCAAGAGAGTTTTATACTAGTTCGTCCCCTTATGATGAAGGTAAAAGCCTACGTCTAGTTGCGCTGGAATTGATGGGGGTTTCGATGACCAGGGAGCGAATACGCTTTGCTTGAGTCTCGAGTTGTTGTCTGTTCTCCTGAACCGCCGCCAGGTCGTCCCTTTGTATACATGGGTTGACGCCCGTCGGTTTATAGAATCCCGAGGCCGGCTCATAAACGTGTCCGACCCGGTATCTGCTCTTTCTACCTTATAGTACAAGTTACATTGCTAATACCAGTTTATGTCTATAGACCTTAAACCGGCTTTGGGCCCTGGGCCTTCTTGAAGCGTCTTTGTCTGCCTTCTTGGGCTTCAAATATGATAACTACTGATGAAGTTAATCCGACCTCTCTTGGCCGGTTTACGCCCAGTAGTAATATCCCCAACATTAGGCTCCAGATTGATTTGAACAGGTTCATGTCAATCCTCAGTACTTAATAAAACTTCGTCTTCAACATCTTCTCATAATTTTATAAACCGTCGTGACGTCATCTTCCCGGACCGTGGTAAACCGCCGTGACATCATCTGTTATTAAAAACTGTGTATAACCCATCTTCATTAGTGGGCCTCCGACAATCGAGGCGACAGCTCCGCCTTATTTCCAAATTTCTAGGTTCTCGATTTTCGCGCCTGACACTTATCCCTTGCCTTTATAAATAGGGCCGAGGGGTCATTTTCACTTTTCCCCCTCGTGCCTCTTCGCGTCATCGTCTTCCTCGCGCTGCTCAACCTCTGGAGCTCCACCGCCACCGTCGACCGTCGCCTCTGCTTCAACTCTGGCCGCTGCATCACCCTGAACGCACCAGAGAAACTGCGGTGCTTCTCCGCTCTCTCGTCAGCACTGGTATGCTCTCTGTTCTTCCACCATAGATTTGTTCTAGGGTTAAGGTGTTCGTCGGTGTTCGTCGGTGTTCATTGCTTCTATAATAGGGTTTTGATCCAGACCTTGATATTCATCCTGTTCAATGATAGCCGTAGCCCTTCTTTTCCATCTAATGCACCTCGTTAAAATAGAAGATCCCATCTGAACCTTCATCCACTGTTTCGGTACTACTTCTTAGGTCTGAATATATTTTCCTTTTCTCATATGCAGCAGATCCAAAATTGTAATACCAACTTGTGAAATCTGTTTTCATTCACTTATACGTCTGTAGACTTGTATCTTCAATGTCAGGCTAGGCGGTTTAACTTTTCGAAAGATGATAACCCGGTATATACCATTAGTCCCCTTGTTGAACCACCAATATACTTCAACTTATAGCCTTTGTTTAGTAAATTCCGGTTTATGATTAACCAACTCCGGTTTAACAACATGCTCACATCCTTGTACCGTCGCATAGTTGTCCACTGTAAATCTTAATCCGGTAATTATCATGTTGTAGATCATTCATTGCCATGGCCAAGCAAGTGTATGAATGCAATTGGGTCCCTTCTCGAGTCACTGAAGAACCGCTAAACAACCTTATCAAAACGGGCGCTTTAACCAAGAAAGATGGCATTCACTGGAGGGTCCCTGGCCCGGAATGTCCTCCTGCACCCAAGGACGGAGAGGTTGTTGTATTTGCTGATCACTTAGGCCGGGGTTTCAACCCTCCCGGTTCAAAAAAATTCCGGGATGTACTGGCCAGCTTTCAACTGTGCCCACAAGACATCGGTCCTAACTCTGTGACCAACATCTACCACTTCCAAGATTTTTGTGAGGTTTACCTTCCAGAGGAACCTACAGTAGAACTGTTCAGGGATTTCTTTCACCTAAACCATCGCACAGAATTCAAAGACAGACCCAACACAGAATTGGGTGGAATGGCGGTTCAAAAAAGAAAATAAGTCACCTTTCCTCATCCCAGTCTCCACAGTCACCCCAAAGAGTGGAACTAGACCTAGTTTTATTGCAAGGACACGTCTCCAGCTGACGAAAACCCCCTACTGGGTTACCGTCCTGAACATCTGAGCAACACATGTCCTCTTCCTCAAAGGCTGACCGCCAAAGAAAGGGCCAAATATGCTCCTCAACTATCAAAGCTTAGGGCCTTTATAGCAAACGGTTTGACAGGAGTTGATCTTGCGTGCTGCTGGATAAGCTGGAGCGTTTTGCCCTTAAGCCGGCGCCCCGGTTTGATGTGTGAGTATACAGGGAATTTGAAGAATGCTCAGCGGCACATTGACATTCAGCTTACAGATGAAGAAGTCACTGAAGCTGTAAAAAAGATGTTGAACGAACCGGAGGCTGTCTGTGCCCAAACCGGACTACTCCCTTTCTGCACCACCAACAAACCGCAGCTGTAAGAATCATATAATCTGTTTATCTGAAATTGCTTCTGTCCCAATATTCTCTGAAAGTGTGATTATTTTCTTGACAGGGCGATGATCCGTTCTGGAACAAGAAACCCCCACAAGAAAAACCGGTGAAGCCAACCCGTCAAAAAACCAAAGTTGTGAAAAAAATCTTCCAAGAGAAGGACCACTGTATCTTCCGATCCACCAGCTGATGATGATGTGGGTAATCCGGAACTACAGGTAGAATTTGACTCACTTGGTTCATTTTTCATATGCCTTATTGATGATGATTATTGTCAGGACGATGCTGAAGTCAGTCACGCCGATGTTGTAGAGCTAATCGTTCTTTCCTCCGATTCAAACCCTTTGCCATCACTAAAAACCCGTCGAGCAAACCGGAAAGTTAAATTTTCTCATCCTCTTGCTTACTTGGATCCGAACTTTCTTGTGAAGACACAATAGCACGAGGCTCGCCGCACAACCCGGCATAGCGGCCAGGTAGTTACCTCCGCCGGTTTACCGAACAGTCCGGTTCGGAAACACCGATCAAAGGTCTCTTATTCCCTTGACACTTCATGCCCCAAAGCGGGTTGTTTTCATCAACCTCTTAATCCATCTGACTCAAATTATGAGGGTACTTCTCATTCATCCTCTGGCGAGTCATCAACCACCAAACTTCCACCTCTCAAAACGGTTCTTGGGTGAGTTATATACTTGTTTTTACCCTTAGCATGCATTTTATACATTATACTGACCTCCAGCCTTCTTACTTTTCTCAGTGCTAAGCCCAGACCAAGCAAGAAGGCTCGATTGAACACCCCGGCTGATGAAGACGTGGTTGTTGATCTGGAGAAGACTCCTGATCCTGAAGAGCCAACATTGATGATATGTTGAATGACCCACCACCTCAAGATCATGACTTCGTTGCTGAGCAGGCAAAAATTGACACCACCGGCCATGCTGACCAGCCAACAAGCCCTATTCGGACTAACAAACCGGTCAGTCCAGAAAAAGATACTGACAAACCGGCAACTCCAGTACAAACTGCTGAGGAGAAGGATGATGATGTTCTGATTACTGGCATTGGCCATACTGATCCAGGAAATCCTGTCGCTTTGTCGAAGCATACCGCCAAAGAGGAATTTTCTGCAATTGGCAAAGGCAAATGGAATGCCGATCTGTCCACTTACGCCCATCTGAATGCTCAAGACCTTCATTCCGGCTATCTGAACCGTCTATATACCAGTCGTGATTATGAAGCCGGCTTGGTAAATATGATGAAGGAACGATATGAGGTAATTCCATAAGTATTGCCCCCTTATTTATTAATTGCAGTTTATCAACTCCAGTAGCCCCCAAGTGACGGTTTAAGATATCAATCTAAACCGGGACTTAGTAAAAAAATTATGCTTTGCAACAATGCATCTGAACTTCACTGAAGTAGCCCCCAAGTGCCGGTTTAACTTTATAAAGATGAACCGGGACTTTGTAGAAGAACCTCCCTATCAGTATTGTTGGAGCAAATATCCATTAGCCCCCAAGTGCCAAGTTGAATACTTGTATTATGCTTGGGACTTGTAGAAAATGTATGGTGAAGAGCAAATACGCATTAGCCCCCAAGTACCAAGGGCATAACTTGTTATGTGCTTGGTACTTCAAGTATGTATTGTCACCCCATCATATAACTGTCTCTTTGCAGGCCGAGCTGAGCAAGAAAGAGAGTAAAACCGCTGATCTGTAGGAGAACCGTAAATTGCAACAAAATGAAACCTCCAAGGCGAAGGAAGAATTGAGCAGCGATCTAGGCGCTATGGAGAAACTGAAAGACGGCTTCAACAAAGAGCGTACGGATTGGGAGAGTGAAAATCCGTTTTGATCAAAAGGGCTGAGAAAGCAGAAGCCACTCTTAAACCGGCGGTTGATGAACTGACCAGCGTAAACCGGCAGGTTCATGCCATGACTGTAGTTGTGTTTGGTAAGCATCCTTGATTCCTGATTTCAATATATCCTTTCATGTATTCGCCGGTTTACTAATCTTTGTGATGATATGGGAACTCGTATTAGCCACTTGGGATCTGATGTTCAGAAGAAACTGAAAGCAGCTTATACTCTGATAGAGCAGCTGTATACCGGCGCGCAACAGATCATATATACTGCTTCACACAACAATCCGCCTCCCACCTTGATCAAGGATATTTTAGCAAGGTTATTTATGCTTCTTGCTCGGGTTGACGAGCTAAAAAAGTGTGCTGCTAGAACGGGCGCTTTGGCCGCACTGATCCAGGCAAAAGCATGGGTACCTGACTTTGATCCAGTTGAAGCGGCCCAAGGTTCTCCCAATTTGAAGGAAGACAGAACGGAATTTGGCGAAGATGATCTCCAGATCATAAACCAGGAAGTACGCCCATTGGCTTGTCAACTGGTTGAAGAAGCGGACCTGTCATACTATCAAGCCAGCTATGATGACAAGAACACGCGGGTTGCTGCACCAATTCCCGAAGCCCAAATCTTATCCCGCCAATCCGTAAGCACACTTATGCCCCTGATATTGAACCGTCCACGCTGATAAGTGATGAAGCTGTATTCCAAGCCCTAACTGGGATCGACTGGGCAACTGTTGTTTTCCAGCCACTGGGTAGAGAAGAGGAAGCTGTTGGGGAACGTTGCAGAAAATTAAAATTTTTCCTACGGTTTCACCAAGATCCATCTATGAGTTCATCTAGCAACGAGTATTCAGATTAGATAGCATCTACATACCACTTTGTAGATCGCAACGGAAGCGTTCAAGTGAACGTGGATGAGGTAGTCGTACTCGCCGTGATCCAATTCACCGATGATCTAGTGCCGAACGGACGGCACCTCCGCGTTCAACACATGTACGGGACGGGAGACGTCTCCTCCTTCTTGATCCAGCAAGGGGGGAGGAGAGGTTGAGGAAGATCCAGCACGACGGTGTGGTGGTGGATGCAGCAGAACTCCGGCAGAGCTTCGCTAAGCAACTACGGGAGGAGGAGGAGGTGTTGCAGGGAGGAGGGAGGAGCCAGGGCATAGGGTGCGGCCACCCCTCCCTCCCCTCCCTTTATATAGGCACATTAGAGGGGGGGAGGGCGCAGCCTTGCCCCTTCCTCCAAGGAAGGGGTGCGGCCAAGAGGGGGGAGGAGTCCATCCTCCCCAAGGCACCTCGGAGGTGCCTTCCCCTCTTTGGACTCTCCCCTCTCCAAGTCTCCTTGGCGCATGGGCCCTTGGGGCTGGTGCCCTTGGCCCATATAGGCCAGGGCGCACCCCCTATAGCCCATGTGGCCCCCCAGGGCAGGTGGACCCCCCCGGTGGACCCCCGGGACCCCTCCGGTGGTCCCGGTACAATACCGATAACACCGAAACTTGTCCCGATGGCCAAAATAGCACTTCCTATATATAATTCTTTACCTCCGGACCATTCCGGAACTCCTCGTGACGTCCGGGATCTCATCCGGGACTCCAAACAACATTCGGGTTACTGCACATACATATCCCTACAACCCTAGCGTCACCGAACCTTAAGTGTGTAGACCCTACGGGTTCGGGAGACATGCAGACATGACCGAGACGGCTCTCGGGCAATAACCAACAGCGGGATCTGGATACCCATGTTGGCTCCCACATGCTCCACGATGATCTCATCGGATGAACCACGATGTCAAGGATTCAATTAATCCCGTATACGATTCCCTTTGTCAATCGGTATTTTACTTGTCCGAGATTCGATCGTCGGTATCCCAATACCTCGTTCAATCTCGTTATCGGCAAGTCACTTTTCTCGTACCGTAATGCATGATCCCGTGATCAAACACTTTGATCACATTGAGTTCATTGTGATGATGCATTACCGAGAGGGCCCGGTGATACCTCTCCGTCAAGCGGAGTGACAAATCCCAGTCTCGATCCATGTCAACCCAACAGACACTTTCAGAGATACCCGTAGTGTACCTTTATAGTCACCCAGTTACGTTGTGACGTTTGGCACACCCAAAGCACTCCTACGGTATCCGGGAGTTACACGATCTCATGGTCTAAGGAAAGGATACTTGACATTGGATAACTCTAGCAAACGAACTATGCTATCTTATGCTATGTTTAGGATTGGGTCTTGTCCATCACATCATTCTCCTAATGATGTGATCCCGTTATCGATGACATCTAATGTCCATAGTCAGGAAACCATGACTATCTGTCGATCAACAAGCTAGTCAACTAGAGGCTCACTAGGGACATATTGTTGTCTGTTATTCACACATGTATTACGATTTCTGGATAACACAATTATAGCACGAATAAAGACAATTATCATGAATAAGGAAATATAATAATAATGCTTTTATTATTGCCTCTAGGGAATATTTCCAACAGTCTCCCACTTGCACTAGAGTCAATAATCTAGTTACATTGTGATGAATCGAACACCCATAGAGTTCTGGTGCTGATCATGTTTTGCCTTAGGGAGAGGTTTAGTCAATGGATCTGCGACATTCAGATCCGTGTGCACTTTACAAATCTCTATGTCTCCATTTTGAACATTTTCACGAATGGAGTTGAAGCGACGCTTGATGTGCCTGATCTTCTTGTGAAACCTGGGCTCCTTTGCAAGTGCAATAGCTCCAGTGTTGTCACAGAAGAGCTTGATTGGCCCCGACGCTTTGGGTATGACTCCGAGGTCGGTGATGAACTCCTTCACCCAAATTGCTTCATGTGCTGCCTCGGAGGCTGCCATGTACTCCGCTTCACATGTAAATCCCGCCACGACGCTTTGCTTGCAACTGCACCAGCTTACTGCCCCACCATTCAAAATATACACGTATCCGGTTTGTGACTTAGAGTCATCCAGATCTGTGTCGAAGCTAGCGTCGACGTAACCTTTTATACCGAGCTCTTCGTCACCTCCATAAACGAGAAACATCTCCTTGGTCCTTTTCAGGTACTTCAGGATATTCTTGACCGCTGTCCAGTGTTCCTTGCCGGGATTACTTTGGTACCTTCCTACCAAACTTACGGCAAGGTTTACATCAGGTCTGGTACACAGCATGGCATACATAATAGAACCTATGGCTGAGGCATAGGGGATGACACTCATCTCTTCTATATCTTCTGCCGTGGTCGGACATTGAGCTGAGCTCAATTTCACACCTTGTAACACAGGTAAGAACCCTTTCTTAGATTGATCCATATTGAATTTCTTCAATATCTTATCAAGGTATGTGCTTTGTGAAAGACCTATGAGGCGTCTCGATCTATCTCTATAGATCTTGATGCCTAATATATAAGCAGATTCTCCAAGGTCCTTCATTGAAAAACTCCTATTCAAGTAGGCCTTAATGTTGTCCAAGAGTTCTACATCATTTCCCATCAAAAGTATGTCGTCTACATATAATATGAGAAATGCTACAGAGCTCCCACTCACTTTCTTGTAAACACAGGCTTCTCCATAAGTCTGTGTAAACCCAAACGCTTTGATCATCTCATCAAAGCGAATGTTCCAACTCCGAGATGCTTGCACCAGCCCATAAATCGAGCGTTGGAGCTTGCACACCTTGTCAGCATTCTTAGGATCGACAAAACCTTCCGGCTGCATCATATACAATTCTTCCTTAAGGAAACCATTAAGGAATGCCGTTTTGACGTCCATTTGCCATATCTCATAATCATAGTATGCGGCAATTGCTAACATGATTCGGACAGACTTCAGCTTCGCTACCGGTGAGAAAGTCTCATCGTAGTCAATTCCTTGAACTTGTCGATAACCCTTAGCGACAAGCCGAGCTTTATAGATGGTCACATTACCATCCGCGTATGTCTTCTTCTTAAAGATCCATTTATTTTCTATGGCTCGCCGTTCAACGGGCAAGTCAGTCAAAGTCCATACTTCGTTTTCATACATGGATCCTATCTCGGATTTCATGGCTTCCAGCCATTTGTCGGAATCCGGGCCCGCCATTGCTTCCTCATAGTTCGAAGGTTCACCGTTGTCTAACAACATGATTTCCAAGACAGGGTTGCCGTACCACTCTGGTGCGGAACGTGTCCTTGTGGACCTTTGAATTTCAGTAGGAGCTTGATCAGAAGCATCTTGATCATCATCATTAATTTCCTCTCTAGTCGGTGCAGGCTCCTCAGAAACGTTTTCTTGAGTTTCGCCATTTTCCGGTTCAAGAGGTAACACTTCATCAAGTTCTACTTTCCTCCCACTTACTTCTTTCGAGAGAAACTCTTTCTCTAGAAAGGATCCATTCTTGGCAACAAAGATCTTGCCTTCGGATCTGAGGTAGAAGGTATACCCAACAGTTTCTTTAGGGTATCCTATGAAGACGCATTTTTCCGACTTGGGTTCGAGCTTTTCAGGTTGAAGTTTCTTCACATAAGCATCGCATCCCCAAACATTTAGAAACGACAGCTTAGGTTTCTTCCCAAACCATAATTCATACGGTGTCGTCTCAACGGATTTCGACGGAGCCCTATTTAGAGTGAATGCAGCAGTCTCTAAAGCATAGCCCCAAAAAGATAGCGGTAAGTCGGTAAGAGACATCATAGATCGCACCATATCTAATAGAGTGCGATTACGACGTTCGGACACACCATTACGCTGAGGTGTTCCAGGCGGCGTGAGTTGTGAAACTATTCCACATTTTCTTAAGTGTGTGCCAAATTCGTGACTCAAGTATTCTCCTCCACGATCTGATCGTAGAAACTTGATCTTTTTCTCACGTTGATTTTCAACCTCATTCTGAAATTCCTTGAACTTTTCAAAGGTTTCAGACTTGTGTTTCATTAAGTAGATATACCCATATCTACTCAAGTCATCAGTGAGGGTGAGAACATAACGATAGCCACCGCGAGCCTCAACACTCATTGGACCACACACATCGGTATGTATGATTTCCAATAAGTTGGTTGCTCGCTCCATTGTTCCTGAGAACGGTGTCTTGGTCATTTTGCCCATGAGGCATGGTTCGCACGTGTCAAATGATTCATAATCAAGAGACTCTAAAAGTCCATTTGCATGGAGCTTCTTCATGCGTTTGACACCTATGTGACCAAGGCGGCAGTGCCAGAAATATGTGGGACTATTGTTATCAACTTTCACTCTTTTGGTATTCACACTATGAATATGTGTATCATCACGTACGAGATTCATTAAGAATAAACCATTAACCATCGGAGCATGACCATAAAACATATCTCTCATATAAATAGAACAACCATTATTCTCGGATTTAAATGAGTAGCCATCTCGAATTAAGCGAGATCCAGATACAATGTTCATGCTCAAACTTGGCACTAAATAACAATTATTGAGGTTTAAAACTAATCCCGTAGGTAAATGTAGAGGCAGCGTGCCGACGGCGATCACATCGACCTTGGAACCATTCCCGACGCGCATCGTCACCTCGTCCTTCGCCAGTCTCCGTTTATTCCGCAGCTCCTGCTTTGAGTTACAAATGTGAGCAACTGCACCGGTATCAAATACCCAAGAGCTACTACGAGTACTGGTAAGGTACACATCAATTACATGTATATCACATATACCTTTGGTTTTGCCGGCCTTCTTGTCCGCTAAGTATTTGGGGCAGTTCCGCTTCCAGTGACCACTTCCCTTGCAATAAAAGCACTCAGTTTCGGGCTTGGGTCCATTCTTTGGCTTCTTCCCGGCAACTTGCTTACCGGGCGCGGCAACTTCCTTGCCGTCCTTCTTGAAGTTCTTTTTACCCTTGCCCTTCTTGAACTTAGTGGTTTTATTCACCATCAACACTTGATGCTCCTTCTTGATTTCTACCTCTGCTGATTTCAGCATAGCATATACTTCAGGAATGGACTTTACCATCCCCTGCATATTGTAGTTCATCACAAAGCTCTTGTAGCTAGGTGGAAGCGACTGGAGGATTCTGTCAATGACCGCTTCATCCGGGAGATTAACTTCCAGTTGAGTCAGGCGGTTGTGCAACCCAGACATTTTGAGTATGTGCTCACTGACAGAGCCATTTTCCTCCATCTTACAGCTAAAGAATTTGTCGGAGACTTCATATCTCTCGACCCGGGCATGAGCTTGGAAAACCATTTTTAGCTCTTCGAACATCTCATATGCTCCATGTCTCTCAAAACGCTTTTGGAGCCCCGGCACTAAGCTGTAAAGCATGCCGCACTGAACGAGGGAGTAATCATCGCAGCGTGACTGCCAAGCGTTCATAACGTCTTGTTCTGCAGGGAGAATAGGTGTGTCACCTAGCGGTGCTCGTAGGACATAATCTTTCTTGGCAGCTATGAGGATGATCCTCAGGTTCCGGACCCAGTCCGTATAGTTGCTACCATCGTCTTTCAGCTTGGTTTTCTCTAGGAACGCGTTGAAGTTGAGGACTACGTTGGCCATTTGATCTACAAGACATATTGTAAAATTTTTAGACTAAGTTCATGATAATAAAGTTCATTTAATCAAATTATTTAATGAACTCCCACTTAGATAGACATCCCTCTTCTAGTCATCTAAGTATTACATGATCCGAGTCAACTAGGCCGTGTCCGATCATCACGTGAGACGGACTAGCCAACATCGGTGAACATCTTCATGTTGATCGTATCTTCTATACGACTCATGCTCGACCTTTCGGTCTTCTGTGTTCCGAGGCCATGTCTGTACATGCTAGGCTCGTCAAGTCAACCTAAGTGTTTTGCGTGTGTAAATCTGTCTTACACCCATTGTATGCGAACGTAAGGACCTATCACACCCGATCATCACGTGGTGCTTCGGAACGACGAACCTTAGCAACGGTGCACAGTTAGGGAGAACACTTTCTTGAAATTATTATGAGGGATCATCTTATTTACTACCGTCGTCCTAAGTAAACAAGATGCAGAACATGATAAACATCACATGCAATCAAACAATAAACGTGACATGATATGGCCAATATCACATAGCTCCTTTGATCTCCATCTTGGGGCTCCATGATCATATTGTCACCGGCTTGACAGCATGATCTTCATCATCATGATCTTCATCATCGTGTCTCCATGAAGTTGCTCGCCAACTATTACTTCTACTACTATGGCTAACGCGTTTAGCAATAAAGTAAAGTAATTTACATGGCGTTTCTCAATGACACGCAGGTCATACAAAAAATAAAGACAACTCCTATGGCTCCTGCCGGTTGTCATACTGATAAGTGATATTGAACCGTAAGCACACTTATGCCCCTGATATTGAACCGTCCATGCTGATAAGTGATGAAGCTGTATTCCAAGCCCTAACTGGGATCGACTGGGCAACTGTTGTTTTCCAGCCACTGGGTAGAGAAGAGGAAGCTGTTGGGGAACGTTGCAGAAAATTAAAATTTTTCCTACGGTTTCACCAAGATCCATCTATGAGTTCATCTAGCAACGAGTATTCAGATTAGATAGCATCTACATACCACTTTGTAGATCGCAACGGAAGCGTTCAAGTGAACGTGGATGAGGTAGTCGTACTCGCCGTGATCCAATTCACCGATGATCTAGTGCCGAACGGACGGCACCTCCGCGTTCAACACACGTACGGGACGGGAGACGTCTCCTCATTCTTGATCCAGCAAGGGGGGAGGAGAGGTTGAGGAAGATCCAGCACGACGGTGTGGTGGTGGATGCAGCAGAACTCCGGCAGAGCTTCGCTAAGCAACTACGGGAGGAGGAGGAGGTGTTGCAGGGAGGAGGGAGGAGCCAGGGCATAGGGTGCGGCCACCCCTCCCTCCCCTCCCTTTATATAGGCACATTAGAGGGGGGGAGGGCGCAGCCTTGCCCCTTCCTCCAAGGAAGGGGTGCGGCCAAGAGGGGGGAGGAGTCCATCCTCCCCAAGGCACCTCGGAGGTGCCTTCCCCTCTTTGGACTCTCCCCTCTCCAAGTCTCCTTGGCGCATGGGCCCTTGGGGCTGGTGCCCTTGGCCCATATAGGCCAGGGCGCACCCCCTATAGCCCATGTGGGCCCCCGGGGCAGGTGGACCCCCCGGTGGACCCCCGGGACCCCTCCGGTGGTCCCCGTACAATACCGATAACACCGAAACTTGTCCCGATGGCCAAAATAGCACTTCCTATATATAATTCTTTACCTCCGGACCATTCCGGAACTCCTCGTGACGTCCGGGATCTCATCCGGGACTCCGAACAACATTCGGGTTACTGCACATACATATCCCTACAACCCTAGCGTCACCGAACCTTAAGTGTGTAGACCCTACGGGTTCGGGAGACATGCAGACATGACCGAGACGGCTCTCGGGCAATAACCAACAGCGGGATCTGGATACCCATGTTGGCTCCCACATGCTCCACGATGATCTCATCGGATGAACCACGATGTCAAGGATTCAATTAATCCCGTATACGATTCCCTTTGTCAATCGGTATTTTACTTGTCCGAGATTCGATCGTCGGTATCCCAATACCTCGTTCAATCTCGTTATCGGCAAGTCACTTTTCTCGTACCGTAATGCATGATCCCATGATCAAACACTTTGATCACATTGAGCTCATTGTGATGATGCATTACCGAGAGGGCCCGGTGATACCTCTCCGTCAAGCGGAGTGACAAATCCCAGTCTCGATCCATGTCAACCCAACAGACACTTTCAGAGATACCCGTAGTTTACCTTTATAGTCACCCAGTTACGTTGTGACGTTTGGCACACCCAAAGCACTCCTACGGTATCCGGGAGTTACACGATCTCATGGTCTAAGGAAAGGATACTTGACATTGGATAACTCTAGCAAACGAACTATGCTATCTTATGCTATGTTTAGGATTGGGTCTTGTCCATCACATCATTCTCCTAATGATGTGATCCCGTTATCGATGACATCTAATGTCCATAGTCAGGAAACCATGACTATCTGTCGATCAACAAGCTAGTCAACTAGAGGCTCACTAGGGACATATTGTTGTCTGTTATTCACACATGTATTACGATTTCCGGATAACACAATTATAGCACGAATAAAGACAATTATCATGAATAAGGAAATATAATAATAATGCTTTTATTATTGCCTCTAGGGCATATTTCCAACAGAAGCTGAACCGGCGCGAGATGATCTGCAACCGTCAGGCCAAGCTGGTGATCAATCATGAACCGGAGGCCGGTTTTAGTCTTCTACATGCTGCGACATGTATTTGAGAAAACAATTATCCTTTTGGGCACTGGAACGCCTTGTAATAGGCTAGTTAAAATACTTGGTCTGGTATGCCTTCGTGCATATTTATATGCAACTGATGCTTGCTTAATCTGACATGTTTAAGATATGATATTCATAATCCATAGCCATTTATTTAAGTTGTTCCTGCAGATAAAAAGCTCAAAGCGCCCCGGCGGTTTACCGCCGGACGGGTCATGATACCCATATATATATATAACCAAGGATTACAACCTAGGTTGCGAAATATAACCAAATATGGAAACATATAATACCTGCAACCTTTAGGCATGATGTTGGCTGACCAACCTTGTAGCGGGGTTTATAACCCAACTCTTGGAGGAGAAACAACTCATGTTTATATAAGGCCGGTTTATAATATAAACCGTTCCAGGTTATGATAAATGCCGGTTTACTCCATACTGAGATTTCGATTCAAAACTAGACCGGGCTAATAGTCTCCGGATTATGATTTGATTGTGTACTGCCAATTTATAATTGTCAGCCTGTCCGGGTTGATAACGCCAGTTTAAAAAACATCATAAATCTTATAAAAAAGAGAGCAAAAACTCAACCAAAGGCAAAGAAAACCATTGTAGTCGAGGCATTTCATGAGCTGCCAGGCCCCAAATTCGAGGCTTTTCATGGGCTGCCAGGCCACCGAGTTAAACCATTTTTGCAAAGCCTTTTAAGATGGTCCGCAATCTTTAAGCAATCATCGTTTTAACTTGACAAGTTCAGGGTCTGTATTTTAGAGTAACTTGTCAAAGTTCGAAGGGTCATACCAGGTTTACCTGGGCGGCGTGACTTACTTAAAGAGGCAGGCTAACCCGGGGTTTTAGGTGTATACACCAGGCTTCCAAGCCATGGCTTGATAGCCCAATTACAAGCGTTGATTCTAAGTTCATTGTGATAGGAAAGAATCCCCAAGTAACGTTTTGAGCAGTGCTCAGTGGGTGCCTATGTTTGAGTTGTTGTTTTACAACTCTCTTTGGCCCCGGTTTTGGCATTGAGCCGATCAAGAGGTGTGACTGGTTCGGATACGACCAAGCCCCCAAGTGATGTTGTGGCATTGCACCGATCAAGAGGTGTAGCAATGATTCAGATACAACCAAGCCCCCAAGTGATGTGATATCAAGCTTTGAAAAGCTAAACCAAGGGGTAAACCGGACGCCGTCTTAGAAACAGAAGCTCCATGTAACCACACATGATGGAAGAAAAAACAACGGATACCCCGCTTTAGCTGAGGTTCCGGTTTATACTTAGGATCAACATTAAGAGTGTGCTCAGCGAGTTCTCTCGGTACACCTGGCATGTCAGAAGGCTTCCATGCAAAGATGTACCGATTCTCATGGATGAACTCGATGAGCGCGCTTTCCTATTTCGGATCCAAGTTAGCGCTGATGCTGAACTGCTTGGACGAATCACTAGGTACGAAGTCAACAAGCTTAGTCTCATCAGCCGATTTAAACTTCAGGGCCGGATCATGCTCTGTAGTTGGCTTCTTCAATAAAGTCATATCTGCCGGATCAACATTATCTTTGTAAAACTTTAACTCTTCTGTGGGACAAACCGACTCAGCATAAGCCGCATCACCTTCTTCACACTCCAGAGCAATCTTGCGGCTTCCATGGACGGTTATAGTTCCCTTGTGACCCGGCATCTTGAGCTGCAGATAGACATAGCAAGGTCGTGCCATGAATTTAGCATAAGCCGGCCGTCCAAACAAGGCGTGATACGGACTTCTGATTTTCACCACTTCAAAGGTCAAAGTTTCTGATCTCGAGTCATGCTCATCCCCAAAAGCTACCTCCAGAGCTATCTTACCAACAGGATACGCCGATTTACCAGGCACCACACCATGGAACACCGTGTTGGACGGTTTAAGATTTTTATCTGTTAACCCCATGCGACGAAAAGTTTCATAATAAAGGATATTGATACTGCTTCCTCCATCCATGAGTACCTTGGTGAACTTATAACCTCCCACCTGAGGTGCCACCACCAATGCCAGATGACCCGGATTGTCAACCCCGGGTGGATGATCTTCTCTACTCCACACAATCGGTTGCTCAGACCAGCGTAGGTAACGGGGCACCGCCGTTTCAACGGAGTTCACTGCCCTCTTATGAAGATTTTGGTCACGTTTGTCTAAGCTAGTGGTGAAGACATGATACTGCCCACTATTTAACTGCTTCAGGTTGCTCTGGTAACCCGACTGCTGCTGCTGCTGCTGATTGCCCTGATGATTGTATCCACCTTGGTTGCCCTGATTACCTTGATTGTTATGTCCGCCCTGATTACCATGGAAGCCTGAACCAGAATTTCCTCCACTATAACCCGGCCCATGAGATCCATGGCCCGAACCGCCACCCGGCCCATTATCATACCGGAAAGAATTAGAATTCTTGAACTCTTGCATGATGTAGCAATCCTTCCAGAGATGTGCGGACAGAATCTCCTTTGTCCCATGTTTTGGGCACGGATGGTTCAAAAGGTAAGACAGGCGGTCTGGGTTAGGGCTCGGTGCTCCACCGCGCTGGGGCGGTTTACCCTTACGTCGCTGGCCCTTGTCCCGCGTGTTGGTATTAGCCACGAAGTCCAAGATGTGATCCGCTTTACGCTTGCCGCTGTTTCCATGACCCGCCGAGTTGTGGTGCTACCCCTTGGTGTTGCCGCTTCTTTTTCCCTTCCCTGTCTTATCATCCTCAGACTCGGGATCCTTGGTACTATCAGAATCGGCATACTTCACCAGAGCAGCCATGAGGGTTTCCATGTCATTACAATGACGTTTGAGCCGTCCCAACTTCAACTTCAGGGGTTCAAACCGGCAGTTGCCTTCCAATGTTAGAACTGCAGTATCCGCGTTGATGCGGTCCAAGGAATGCAAAATTTCCGAGACCCGGCGCACCCACCGGGTTGTTGACTCTCCTTCCTCCTGTACACAGGCAGCTAAGTCCATAATTGACATGGGCTTCTTGCATGTATCTTTAAAATTCTGGATAAACTGGGTTCTCAACTCGGCCCACGACCTGATAGAGTTCGCCGGTAAACTCTTTAGCCAAGTACGGGCCGTCCCTTCCAACATCATGGTAAAATACTTTGCACATGCCGCATCATCCACATCCAGCATCTCCATGGCCATCTCATAGCTTTCAACCCATGTCTCAGGGGATAAATCAGCAGTGTAATTCGGCACCTTACGCGGGCCTTTGAAATCCTTGGGCAGGCGCACGTTGCGCAACGCTGGGACGAGACACGACACCCCCAAAGAACTAGAGGTAACTCCTGGCTCTACCGACGTGGTTGGATGAACCGGAGTAAGCTGACGGGCTTCATGCTGCGCCGCTAACTCGGCCTCCCTGCGTGCTCGAGCCCAGTCCACCACCTCCTGAGCATCACTAGCGCCACCTGCCGGGTTGTTGCCACGGGGCGGTTCACGGTTCCGCGCATTGCTTGACACGGCCGGTTCATCCATACGCCTGCTGTAACTCCGGCTTGGACGGGGTGTGGAATGAATTCGATCTCGGCTGTATGAATAAGACTCCTGTTGAACCGAGGTTGTCCGAAAAAGCTCTTTAACCCGACGCGTCCCGACCGCCTCCGGAGAATCGCCTTCAATCGGGATAGCCTCTAGCCGTGAAGCGGCAGCAACAAGATTGTCCTTCGGAGTAGAGTAATGGCCTAGCGACGTTGGGACAGGCTGCGTCACAATGTTGTTCTGACGAGGCAGATCCGTCAAACAGGGCTGAACCGGCCCCTTGCTCCTGGCGCCTGTGCCCGGTTTGTTACCGGCGGATTACTGGTCCCCGCTCCTGGGGTATTAAAGAGGTTCCTAGCGTCATAAACTGGAGGTAGGCGACATCGGTGTCTCCTTTTCAGGACTTCGTGCGATGCATTCTGATCCAGCATAAGCCGGTAAGCTTGTGCATCCAAAGTGGCCCGCTCTGCGGCCATCCTGGTATCTTCAGCTGCCAAGTCGGCTTTGGCCTGAGTAATCTGATCCTTTACTTTCGTGATTTCCGCATTGTGTGCATCCTGATCCACGGGGTTAGCCTCCGCCATCAGCGTTGCCAACGCATCAAATAAATCAGATAAAACCTGAGCCGGCGGTCGCACATGGCCTTCTGCCCCGGCTGCCGTCGCCGCCGCTGATCCGGAAATCATCGCCGCTGCGATCGAAGAGTAGAGCGCCGGCTGCGTACCGGCCATGAAGATTGCAACCCGGTTTGGCAGATCAGAGGGGTCCGGAATACTGTCGCCATCGGAACAGCCCCCAATCCGGCCATCTTGTAGCTGATATAACGACTCGGTCTCTCCGGTTGATGACTCATCGCCGGAATAAACGACGGTCTCACCACCAGATTCCGATCTGTCCTCGTATTCCCCTTCGTGGATGGCTCCCACGAAGGCACGCTTCATGACAGGCTTGACCCGGGTAGATCTCGCACGCTGAGCCGTCTCGACGAGGTCGGTGCAGATGTCCGGCTCAGGGCCTGGTTCGCCGATCTTGCCGATGAAAACGTGGATGGCACCAAAGGGGACCCGATACCCGTACTCGATTGAGCCAGCCTCGGGGCCCCAGCCTGCATCGTCGATGTAGAGCTTGCCGCGATGACTCTTGGTCATCCGGCCCATAGCGTAACCCTTGAGTCCTTCGAAGTTACCCTCCAAGAACTTGAAACCATCGCGCGATAGCCCCACGGTGGGTGCCAACTGTCGTGGTTTTGTCACGGCAGATGTCCTCATGAAAGGACTTAGTCGTGGAGCCATCGCTACAGGTTAGCTTAAAGGGGTTAAAGCGGAAAAGGGACGCAAGAGAGTTTTATACTAGTTCGGCCCCTTACGATGAAGGTAAAAGCCTACGTCTAGTTGTGCTGGAATTGATGGGGGTTTCGATGACCAGGGAGCGAATACGCTTTGCCCGAGTCTCGAGTTGTTGTCTGTTCTCCCGAACCGCCGTCGGGTCGTCCCCTTATATACATGGGTTGACGCCCGTCGATTTACAGAATCCTGAGGCTGGCTCATAACGTGTCCGACCCGGTATCTGCTCTTTCTACCTTATAGTACAAGTTACATTGCTAATACCGGTTTGTGTCTATAGGCCTTAAACCGGCTTTGGGCCCTGGGCCTTCTTGAAGCGTCTTCATCTGTCTTCTTGGGCTTCAGATATGATAACTACTGATGAAGTTAACCAGGCCTCTCTTGGCCGGTTTACGCCCAGTAGTAATATCCCCAACAGTCTGTAATGCTAATAAAATGAATATCGGCTTCAAAATATATTTAAGAATTAGCAAATGGGTTGTAAATTATTGAAAATAATGGCTAATGGGATGTATGCTGTTTTCCACAGATTTGGAGGCTGACTTCTGGGCCTACTAGGTTGACGATGACGTTGTCCTAAAAAATATTTTGACGCGTACGCAAGGCTTTGTCAACTTAGTCAACACAGAGCAGTGACTGTTGGATGTCCATCCAACAGCCGTCGTGCTTCTTCAATCTCTGATCTTCCTGCTCCAGGCGCCCAAACCAGCGCCGGCGGGACTGCCTGCTCCCTCCTCCCGTGGTCGGCTATGTTGCCGCCTAGCCATCCCTCTACCCACCCGCACATCCTGTTATTTTCTGGCGACGTCAGCCTCACCCCGCAACCGATCAGTCAACGCTCGTACTCCCCTTAGCGTGGGCATCTGCTGATGTGGCTTCGCCCGCTCCGGGTCATTCCCTTCCTGGGCCTCGCCCTCGTCTATCGCGTTTGTGCTCTTCGCGCGGCGTGGTCAACATGGTCAAGAAACAACATCCATCGAAAGAGTGATGTAAGTGGAGAGGCTGACAGTAGGGACCCACACAAGCAAGTGCCTCCTTATTACACGCAAAATAATGATTCCTCCACCTGACAGCTGGGACCCACCTCTATATTTTGCGAAAAAACTTTCCTCCCGCTGACAACTCGGACCCACCAGCTATATCTTCACACGCAAGGAAGTGCCTCCTTATTACGCACAAAAAATGAATACTCCCCCTGCTAGCTGGGACCCACCATAGTGGGAGGCTGACTTGTGGGCTTACTAAGTTGACGCGGACGAAGGGATTTGTCAACTTAGTCAATATGAATGATTCTAGCTCCAGTGACTGTACGATGTCCATCCAACGACCGTAGTGCTTCTTCAACCTCTGGTCTTCTTGCTCCAGCATCCCAAACCAGCGTCGGTCGTGCCGCCTGCTCCTGCCTCCCGTGGCCGGTCGTGCTGTCGCGGAGGCCTCACCACCTCCTACTACTCCCACCGGTGTCCAGGCCATCCCTCTACTCACCCACATCCCCTGTTATTCTGCAGCGACGACAACCTCTCACCGCAGCCAAACCAGTCAACCATCGTACTCCTCTCCGTGTGGGCATCCGCTGCCGCGTCTTCCCCTGCTCCGTGTTGTTCCCTTCCTAAGCCTCACCATCATCCACTGCCTTGGTGCTCTCAGCGCGGCGTGGTCAATGTGGTCAAGGAACGACTTCCATCGGAAGAGTACTGTACGTGGAGAGACTGACAGCTGGGTCCAGGGCCACAGCAAGGAAGTGCAACCTTATTACGCGTAAAATAATGATTCCTCCACCTGAAAGCAGGGACCCACTGGACGGGCCACTGTAATTTGTGAAAAGTGTTTCCCCCTGACTACTGGGACCCACCAGCTACATCTTCGCATGCAAGGGAGTGCATCCATATTACGGGCAAAAAGATGATTCTCCCCCTGACAGCTAGGACCCACCAGCAATAACTTCGCACGCAAGGAAGTGCCTCCTTATCCTCCCTGACAGTCGGGACCCACCTGCTCGAAGTGTACGTAGTGTTGTGTAGGATCGGAAGTATGTCTAGAGGGGGGTGATTAGACTACTTGACCAAATAAAAGCTACGCCTTTTCCCAATTTTAGTTCTTGGCAGATTTTAGCAACTTTGGGACTAGTCAAGCAATCATCACACAATTCAAACAAGCATGCAAAGAGTATATAGGCAGCGGAAAGTAAAGCATGCAGCTTGCAAGAATGTAAAGGGAAGGGTTTGGAGAATTCAAACGCTATTGGAGACACGGATGTTTTTCCCGTGGTTCGGATAGGTGGTGCTATCCTACATCCACGTTAGTGGAGACTTCAACCCACGAAGGGTAACGGTTGCGCGAGTCCACGGAGGGCTCCACCCACGAAGGGTCCACGAAGTAGCAACCTTGTCTATCCCACCATGGCCATCGCCCACGAAGGACTTGCCTCACTAGCGGTAGATCTTCACGAAGTAGGCGATCTCCTTGCCCTTACAAACTCCTTGGTTCAACTCCACAATCTTGTCGGAGGCTCCCAAGTGACACCTAGCCAATCTAGGAGACACCACTCTCCAAAAAGTAACAAATGGTGTGTTGATGATGAACTCCTTGCTCTTGTGCTTCAAATGATAGTTTTCCCAACAGTCAACTCTCTCCCACAAGATTTGGATTTGGTGGAAAGAAGATTTGAGTGGAAAGCAACTTGGGGAAGGCTAGAGATCAAGATTCATATGGTAGGAATGGAATATCTTGGTCTCAACACAAGGGTAGGTGGTTCTCTCTTAGAACATATGAGTTGGAAGTGTAGATGTGTTCTGATGGCTCTCTCCACGAATGAAGAGGAGGTGGAGGGGTATATATAACCTCCACTTAAAATCCAACCGTTACACACAATTTACCAATCTCGGTGGGACCGAATCAACAAACTCGGTCGGACCGAAAAGGTAAACCTAGTGACCGTTAGAGTTTTTCGGTGGGATTGACATGCATCTCGGTAGGACCGATATGGTTAGGGTTTGGGCATAACGTAATCTTGGTGAGACCGATTACACAAACTCGGTGAGAACGATTTGGTAATTAGCTAACCAGAGAGTTGGTCAGGCAAACTCGGTGGGACCGATTTGCTCTTTCGGTGAGACCGAAAAGTTACAAAAGGGAAACAGAGAGTTTGCATTGCAATCTCGGTGGGACCGATCCGCTCTTTCGGTGAGACCGAAAAGTTACGAAAAGGAAACAGAGAGGTTGCAATCCCATCTCGGTGAGACCGAGATCCCTATCGGTGAAACCGATTTGCTAGGGTTTTGGCAGTGGCTTATGACATATGAAGACTCGGTGGCGCCGGATAGAAAGAATTGGTATGACCGAGTTTGGCTTATGGTTTAGGTCATATGTGGATATGGGAAAGTAGTTGAGGATTTTGGAGCATATCATTAAGCACATAAGGCAAAGAGCTCATTAAGCAACACCTCATCCCACCTTGATAGTATTGGCTTTTCCTATGGACTCAATGTGATCTTGGATCACTAAAATGTAAAATGAAGAGTCTTGAGCTTTTGAGCTTGAGCCAATCCTTTGTCCTTAGTATTTTGAGGGTTCCACTTTCACCATTCATGCCATGCCAATCATTGAGCTTTCCTGAAATAATTGTCTTGGAATAGCATTAGCTCAATGAGCTATATGTTCTTATGAATTACCAAAACCACCTAGGGATAGTTGCACTTTCAATCTCCCCCTTTTTGGTAATTGATGACAACATATAGATCAAAGCTTCGACAAATGATAATAAGAATGAATTACATCGTCGCTTTGAGAAGTATGTGATAAGTAAGAGCTCCCCCTAAATTTGTGCATATTTAAAATTTGCTTTGGACTGCAAATGCGCAAGAAGTTAGAATTATGGGTTACTCTTCCATGTCACATACATCTTGGTGGAGCGCTCAAAATGATTAATAATGAAATACATGCACTCATCACCAAGGCAAAGTGAATGATCACATAGGATAGATAAGATATATCAAGCATGCATAAGTGTAGCTTATGATCAAACACATGATCATCAATGTCTCACAAGCATATCAAAGTATCTCAACCAAAAGCAAACAAAGTTTGAAAAACCACCAAATAAAGCAAGAGAGAATAAAAGCAACACTCTCTCTCGAAGCCTATGATCTATACATTTTTCTCCCCCTTTGGCAACAAGTTACCAAAAAGTTCCTAGAAAGTGCATAGTGCTAGATCGACACTCAGGCTTGATCTTCAGGTGGTGGTGGAGTCTGGATCACTCCAAGGACGAAGGCTTCCGTAGATGCTGTTGGAGTTGGAGCTGAAGTGGATGCTGGAGCAGGTTGGGTTGGTGCTGCGGCTGGTGCTGAGGCGGTTGCTCTTGTGTCAGGAACTGGAACTGCAGACGACCTTGGACCTCGTGGCACTCTGGCAAATGCATCTGTGGTTGTCTTCCCTCTCCTCTCCTGCATGTCATCTTGGAGTGGCTCCACTATAGTCTGAATTTCTGTCACCTTGATGTCCAAGTCATAGAACTTCTGTTCTACGATTCTCTCTAAGCTTGTCTGGTTCTGAGTTAGGTTGGACAAACCTTTCTCAATCCGCAGGGTGGATGCAATCAGGTAACTAAGCTGATCTTGCTTGGTTTTCAAGAAGTATTCATATGCCTCCTCTTGAGTTGGCATCCTTGCAGCTTTCTCCTTCCTTGCCTTCTCCTTCTGTGCTTGTGCATGGGCTGAAGATGGTTCATCTTTGTTCATCACAACCTCATTGTCTTCAAAATCAGGATGAATAGGCAGATGTTCCTTATCCAAAAGATATATGTCAGTGCCCATCTTGGAGTTGATCAGTTCCTGGATCAGAGGGGCATATCCACAGCTCCTCTTCTGGTCTGCTGCAGTCCTCTTGATTGTTTCTATCATAAGGCTCATGACTTTGAACTTCTGAGGCACATCAAAGATATGAAGCAAATTGATTGCATGGCCTCTTATCATCTTGTGATCTCCAGACTTGGGCAATAGAGTGTGCCTTAAGATCCAATTGATGGTTGGCAATCCTGACAGAAGATAGTGTACAGATCCATACTTGAAAGTTTCAAGTGCCTTGTCAGGGATCTCTTTGTACATGTTGATCATGGAGTTGTGGTCCATCTTCTTCTTGGAATAGACATCCAAGTCATCTTCATTTTCCTCTGGGGCATTGATCAGTTGTGCCCATTCAGCAATGGTTGATTGGTACCTCGTACCTTCAGACATCCAGACAATCCTCCCATCTGGGTAAAAATGTGCTGTGGAGTAGAACTACATGATAAGTTCCTCATTCCACTTTGTGAGCTTTTGCCCAACAAAGTCTGCTACTCCACACGCCTTAAAGCTGTCCTGCACTCCAGGGTAGTGCTCTTCGTTGTCCTTGATGTATTGCCAATCGACCCATCTCATGTCACATACAATGGGCTTCTTGTCTAACAAGACTGTCTCATAGAAGTCCTGCTGTTCCTTAGTATGGAACCTGTAGTCTACAACAGTCCTTCTCCTGGTAGCATAGGGATCCTCTGCTCTCCATTTTCTCAATCCAGAGTCTCTCCTGATTTTCATATCCTCAGCCACAGGATGAGCATCATTGTGGTCTGGGATCTTGGGCTTCAACTTTCTCAGCACTTGGCCTTCCTCTTCTTCAACAACAGCTTCAGGCACTGGGGCCTTGTTCTTCTCAGATGCTGGGATGCTTCTTGTATTCCTCTTTGGTTTTTGCTTTGGAGCTAGCTTGGCCTTGGAAGCAGACTTGGGGGCTTCCTTTGGCTTGGATGCAGCTGCTCCTGATCTAATGGCATCACCCATCAGCTTGGGTGCCTTGGGTGCTGGTGCAGCACCTTCCTCTTCCTCTTCTTCTTCTTCATCAGAAGAATGTTGTACAAATTCAGCCATAGGATCTACTTTCTTGCACCGTCTGCCTCTTTTTCTTTCTTTCTTCTCTATAGCAACAACTGGTTCTTTGGGAGTGGACTTCTCAGGAATCTTGGTTGAGGCTCTGGCCTTTGGCATGGGCTGCCTGCCTGCTGGCCTTTTGACCTTTAAGCCTGGCTTGTTGGCTGCAGCTGAGCCATATTCTTTCTTCAGAACAACTCTCTTGGAAGTTGTCTCTTCCTCTGCCACATAATCTTCATCCTCTGAGTCTGAAGTTCTCTTCTTTCTCTGTCTTGTGGCAGCTTTTGGCAGATTGCTAGGGGTGCTCCTGCTGCCATCATCTGAGGAACTGGAGGGACTAGTGCCCTCACTCATTTGCACAAGCTGCTCTGACTGATTCTGACTATCACTTTGATCTGACATGATGAACAAGCTGACTGCTGAACCCTGTGAATAGTTTATAGATGAGGTAGAGTGGATGAGCATCACAAAATGCAGAGATTTTTGCAAAAAGAATGATTCAAAAACATAGTTTTAGTTTCCCACAGAAAGCATCTCGGATCTACCGATTTCTAAACTCGGTGATACCGAAGCAGCATTTGGAACCTAAACTAGTGATCTCGGTCAGACCGAGTCACGGTTCGGTGGCACCGAGACTGCTAGGGTTTCACAAAGTTCAAAAATCGGTCACATTGATTAGTTACACTCGGTCAGACCGAGTTTCACTTGTGCAATGGCATAGGCCAAATCGGTGGGACCGAGTTTTTCAACTCGGTGGGTCCGAGATGGTTTCGGCGGAAACCTAACCCTAAAATTTTCGAATCAAAACTAATCTACGAGATCTTTGACTGGACAGATGTTTATCAATCATGGCAAGAATCATTATGATCACAATGTGCTAAGAATCGGATTGGGGAATAGCACAAAGATCGAGTTCGTACCGTAGTTCGGCGGAGACTTGCTACGGCGGCAACGGCGGGGTTGATTCCCGTTGAGGGCGACAGAGACCAGCGACTGGAGGCTGCTGGCGGCGAGGAGACGATCCGGAGACCACGTCGGCAGAGTGAGCTATGGCGCGGGCGAAGAGGTTCGGAGAAATTTCCAAAATTTTGCCCGTGTATATATATAGCCCGACGCTGTCGGTGTGACCGAGTGGAACAACTCGGTGGCACCGAGATGCAAAACTGTGTACAGTTATTGCAACTCGGTGTGACCGAATGGTTCAAATCGCTTGCACCAAGATCGAAAACATAGATCAACTTGATGATCTCGGTAAGACCGAAAATGGGGTATCGGTCAGACCAAGAATCACAAAGAGGTTTTGGAAGTTTAAGTCTATGACGAATCGGGGACTCCGAGTGCTCCTCACACAGAGTGGTTCGAATCTGACTTGATCAATTTTGTGATGTAGCATGAATAGAGTTTGAGACGAGAAAAGCATAGATAGCTAGAGGGGGTTCTTAGGCATTCTTGTCCATCCACTTGGCAAAAGAACAATAAAACCAATCAATCAAAACAACAAGTGGATGTCCTCGAATGAGTAAAATATGCAACCAACATGCTCACACAATAAAATGGCAACTGAAATATGTGACAAAACATGCACAACCAATTCTAGCATCTATCAAGCAATTGGCGATGACTAGGTCATCTATATATGAGTATATTGACTTAGGAGTCAAATGAGAACATTTGATCATAGGTCATACTCATCGTTTAAGCTTAAGTGGGGTTACCACTTTTACATGAAGCATTGTTGTGTTCACATCATTAGAGTCGCTTTAGCTCAAGTCTTAGAGTAAAGCTCCCCCTTGATGTGATATCCCCCCGAAGAGGGATGAACTAACCTTGGGTTTTGTTGATGATGACTTCATGTAGATGTTGAAGATGTGGATGCTCAATGTTGATGTAGACCACTTGGAGCTATCCTTTTGAGTGAATTGCACTTTCAATACCTACATGGGTTAGTCCCACAAGGAACAAGCAAGTATATCCATAGACATAGAGTGATGCACATACAAGATGATGTCTATGAAAGCTTTTAGGTTACCTTGTCCCTTGACTTACCAACAAGAGGGTTTGTGACTCCTTGAACTAGTGCAAGATGTGGAAGTTGATTGCACTTGTTCTTGCCAAAAAGATAAGAGTGAAGTATGTTGGCGGAGTCACCCTCAAGAACTCTCTAGTTCTTCTTATTTTGGATCCACACCATCTTGATGGGAATGCTTGGAGTTGTAGTCGTACTTGATGAAGTGGAACTTGAAGTTGTCTTGGGGATCCACTTGACTAAGGTCTTAGGAGCTTCTTCAAATGCATCAATTTCCTCTTGAAGCTTGTCCTTGCCTTTTTGCTTGTAGTCTTGTGGTGGAAGATCATCTTGAGTTTGTGTCCCCTTGAAAGAAGTAGGATCATACTTCTCTTGTTGAGGAACAAACTTTGTCTTGGGGTATTGATCTTCTTCCCACTCAACTCCATTGGCATTGAACTTTCGTTCAAAACCAACACCTTGATTCTTCCGGTGCCTTCCTTGCTTGCGTACAATCTCCTCGAATTGCTTACTTCCGGCAAGGCTTTTGTACACTCCTTTCTCTATGATTTCCTTCAATATGCTATTTTCTTGCTCAAGTGTAACTTGGCTAAGAGAATCATTAGTGGAATCAAGAGAACTACTAGAAGCAACAATATTGGATTTAACATGGTCATTGTTACTACTAGAGGAAGAATCTTTCTTGTTCTTGTTATTGGTCTTGACTTGAGGCATGTAAGTGGATAAGAGTAAACGTTTGGCAATGTAAGAAGAACTTTTCTTGCGGAGATCATCATTGATTGCCTTTAAAAGCTCATGCTCTTGCTCAAGATTGAGCTTTTCAAAGCGTAACTTCTCATGAGCTCTTAAAAGTTCTCGATGATCTTCGAAGATAGTTTCATGAGCTAACTTAAGAGTGTTTAGTTCTTTAGTTAGAGCCTCAATTTTCTCCTTATCATTGTCATTCGTTTTAGCATAATTAATTGACGTTTCATCATAGTATTCATCACTAGAGTTGTCAACAAGTAAATCATCATCACCTATCAAGTCATCTTCATCACTATTAAAATCAACATACTCAGGGTGAGTTACCTTAGGACCTTTGGCCATGAAACATCTTCCAATTCCTTCATTTGGCGAATCAAATATGTCGTAGGAGTTGGTTGACACAAGTGCAAGACCGGCAACACCTTCATCTTGAGTATATTCAGAGTCGGAGTGATAACTTCTCTCAGAGTGGTTGTCAGAGTCGGAGCCGGATACCCATTCACCAACATGAGCTTGATGTCTTTGTTTTGTGTAGCTCCTTGATGATTTTTCCTTCCTTTCCGAATCCTTGCTTCTCCGTGAGTACCTTCGTTCATAACAATCATCTCTACTCCTTCTCTCTCGTGATGGTGATTCCTCTCTTTTGCTTCTTCTTTTTGGAGAATCTTCTCTTCTTTTGTAGGGAGCCATACACTCATTGGAATAGTGTCCGGGTCTTCCACAATTGTAGCAGTTTCGCTCTCGACTAGAAGATCTTTTGTCATTGTAGGACCTTGACTTGGAGCTTCTATCTTTGCTTCTACTCTTGTAGAACTTGTTAAAGTTCTTCACCATTAAGCTCAATTCTTCATTGAAGTTTTGTTTCTAACTTGATGATGTGGGGGCTTCACATGAGGCTTTGTAAGCACCACTTGATTTGTTGTGAAGTTCCTCTTTATCCTTGAGTGACATCTCATGAGCAACAATTCTTCCAATGACTTCCGTTGGCTTGAGATCTTTGTAATTGGGCATCATTTGGATCAATGTGCACACGGTATCATATTTCCCATCCAAGGCTCTTAGGATCTTCTTGATGATGAATCTGTCGGTCATCTCTTCACTCCCTAAGCCGGCAATCTCATTTGTGATGAGAGCAAGCCTAGAGTACATTTCAGCGACACCTTCACCATCCTTCATTTTGAACTTGTCAAGTTGACTTTGAAGCACATCCAATTTGGATTCCTTGACGGAGTCGGTACCTTCGTGCATATCAATCAAAGTATCCCAAATTTCCTTTGCATTCTCAAGACGCCTGATTTTGTTGAATTCTTCGGGGCACAATCCGTTGAAGAGAATATCACAAGCTTGAGCGTTGTATTGTAGCATCTTCAACTCATCCGCGGTAGCTTCACGGTTTGGTTCTTTCCCATCGAAGAAGTCACCTTGCAAGCCAACACACACAATAGCCCAAACGGTGGGGTTATGTCAAGAATATGCATTTTCATTTTATGCTTCCAACTAGCAAAATTAGTACCATCAAAGTAAGGACCTCTACGGTGATAATTTCCCTCGCTAGACGCCATACTCTCCTAGGTTGTGAAACCAAGGCTATGACCACCAAAAGCTATGGAAATCAAAGCAAATGGAGACCAAAGCTCTGGTACCACATGTAGGATCGGAAATATGTCTAGAGGGGGGGTGATTAGACTACTTGACCAAATAAAAGCTACGCCTTTTCCCAATTTTAGTTCTTGGCAGATTTTAGCAACTTTGGGACTAGTCAAGCAATCATCACACAATTCAAGCAACCATGCAAAGAGTATATAGGCAGCGGAAAGTAAAGCATGCAACTTGCAAGAATGTAAAGGGAAGGGTTTGGAGAATTCAAACGCTATTGGAGACACGGATGTTTTACCCGTGGTTCGGATAGGTGGTGCTATCCTACATCCACGTTAGTGGAGACTTCAACCCACGAAGGGTAACGGTTGCGCGAGTCCACGGAGGGCTCCACCCACGAAGTAGCAACCTTGTCTATCCCACCATGGCCATCGCCCACGAAGGACTTGCCTCACTAGCGGTAGATCTTCACGAAGTAGGCGATCTCCTTGCCCTTACAAACTCCTTGGTTCAACTCCACAATCTTGTCGGAGGCTCCCAAGTGACACCTAGCCAATCTAGGAGACACCACTCTCCAAGAAGTAACAAATGGTGTGTTGATGATGAACTCCTTGCTCTTATGCTTCAAATGATACTCTCCCCAACACTCAACTCTCTCCCACAGGATTTAGATTTGGTGGAAAGAAGATTTGAGTGGAAAGCAACTTGGGGAAGGCTAGAGATCAAGATTCATATGGTAGGAATGGAATATCTTGGTCTCAGCACAAGGGTAGGTGGTTCTCTCTCAGAACATATGAGTTGGAAGTGTAGATGTGTTCTGATGGCTCTCTCCACGAATGAAGAGGAGGTGGAGGGGTATATATAGCCTCCACTTAAAATCCAACCGTTACACACAATTTACCAATCTCGGTGGGACTGAATCAACAAACTCGGTCGGACCGAAAAGGTAAACCTAGTGACCGTTAGAGTTTTTCGGTGGGACTGACATGCATCTCGGTAGGACCGATATGGTTAGGGTTTGGGCATAACGTAATCTCGGTGAGACCGATTACACAAACTCGGTGAGACCAATTTGGTAATTAGCTAACCAAAGAGTTGGTCAGGCAAACTCGGTGGGACCGATTTGCTCTTTCGGTGAGACCGAAAAGTTACAAAAGGGAAACAGAGAGTTTGCATTGCAATCTTGGTGGGACCGATCCGCTCTTTCGGTGAGACCGAACAGTTATGAAAAGGAAACACAGAGGTTGCAATCCCATCTCGGTGAGACCGAGATCCCTATCGGTGAAACCGATTTGCTAGGGTTTTGGCAGTGGCTTATGACATATGAAGACTCGGTGGCGCCGGATAGAAAGAATCGGTATGACCGAGTTTGGCTTATGGTTTAGGTCATATGTGGATATGGGAAAGTAGTTGAGGATTTTGGAGCATATCATTAAGCACATAAGGCAAAGAGCTCATTAAGCAACACCTCATCCCTCTTTGATAGTATTGGCTTTTCCTATGGACTCAATGTGATCTTGGATCACTAAAATGTAAAATGAAGAGTCTTGAGCTTTTGAGCTTGAGCCAATCCTTTGTCCTTAGTATTTTGAGGGTTGCACTTTCACCATTCATGCCATGCCAATCATTGAGCTTTCCTGGAATAATTGTCTTGGATAGCATTAGCTCAGTGAGCTATATGTTGTTATGAATTACCAAAACCACCTAGGGATAGTTGCACTTTCATGTTGTCATTCTAGTCGCGAACGTGTACGTACATACTGGTCGATCGGTCTGTCTGTTGGCTGCAGCGATGAACCGTGGCCGAGTAAGGAAGGGCACAGCCGTAGTAGAGGCGTGGACGTAGCATGTCACGCAGTCCAGTCAATATCGTGTACACGTACATACAACCAGGGTGCAAGAAAGTAAATATGGCCACATACGTACATACGGGCGGGGTCTCGAACGCCTACTCGCGCATACGTACGGCCAGGGCTCGTGTACATGGAGAGGCAGCGACGACGTCCTGTTCATCGGCAGCCAACCGGCTGGGTTGGAACGTAGAAATTGTGTCGTGTTCAACGGGAGCCAACCGGCTTGGACATAACAACTGAAACGAGGCCTGGCGTACCGCAGAACGGAGGAAACGGCCTTGTGTTCGACCGCCTATGGTCGAAATGGGATCCTGTTCACCGGGAGGGGTCTGGAGTACCGCAAAATGGAGGAAACGGACTTGTGTTCGAGTGCCTACAGTCGAAACAGGGTCTTGTTGATTGGGAGGGGTGTGGCCTACCGCAAAACGGAGGAAACAGACTTCTCTTCGACCTCCTACGGTCGGAACGGGGGTCCTCTTCATCGGGAGGGTTGTGGCATACTACAAAACGGGACTCCACGGGCTACTGTTCATCCACCATCTACTGGCTCACTCCAGCCTCCACGGGCTACTTTTCATCCACCGTCGACCTCCTCCAGCCTCCACCTGCGACTGTTCATCCACGACGTCTCCCTCCTGCCTCCACCAACTACTGTTCATCCACAGGCTCCTGTATATCCCCTCCACCGCTCCTCCACCGGCTACTGTTCAACCAGCCCTCTCCACGGGGTCCTGTTCAACCACCCCTCCACGGGCTACTGTTCGTCTAGCCCTCCACCGGCTACTGTTCAACCAGCCCTCCACCGGCTGCTATTCATCCAGCCCTCCACGGGGTCCTGTTCATCCACCCAACCGTCTCGATCGGTGCTACCTATTGAGAACTGCGTTGGTTTTCCCTTGAAGAGGAAAGGGTGATGCAGTAAAGTAGCGTAAGTATTTCCCTCAGTTTTTGAGAACCAAGGTATCAATCCAGTAGGAGGCCACGCTCAAGTCCCTTGCACCTACACAAACAAATAAGAACCTCGCAACCAACGCAATAAAGGGGTTGTCAATCCCTTCACGGTCACTTACGAGAGTGATATCTGATAGAGATGATAAGATAATATTTTTGGTAATTTTATGATAAATAGTAAAAGTAAAGAAAGCAAGTAAATAGTAATGGAAATAACGGGAGATTAATATGATGGAAAATAGACCCGGGGGCCATAGGTTTCACTAGTGGCTTCTCTCAAGATAGCATAAGTATTACGGTGGGTGAACAAATTACTGTCGAGCAATTGATAGAATTGAGCATACTTATGAGAATATCTACGTATGATCATGTATATAGGCATCACGTCCGTGACAAGTAGACCGAAACGATTTTGCATCTACTACTATTACTCCACACATCAACCGCTATCCAGCATGCATCTAGAGTATTAAGTTCCTACGAACAGAGTAACGCTTTATGCAAGATGACATGATGTAGAGGGATAAACTCATGCAATATGATGTAAACCCCATCTTTTTATCCTCGATGGCAACAATACAATACGTGCCTTGCTACCCCTGCTGTCACTGGGAAAGGACACCACAAGATTGAACCCAAAGCTAAGCAATTCTCCCATTGCAAGAAGAACCAATCTAGTAGGCCAAACCAAACTGATAATTCAAAGAGACTTGCAAAGATAACCAATCATACATAAAAGAATTCAGAGAAGATTCAAATATTGTTCATAGATAATCTTGATCATAAACCCACAATTCATCGGATCTCGACAAACACACCGCAAAAGAAGATTACATCGAATAGATCTCTAAGAGAATCGAGGAGAACTTTGTATTGAGATCCAAAGAGAGAGAAGAAGCCATCTAACTAATAACTACGGACCCGAAGATCTGAGGTAAAATACTCACACATCATCGGCGAGGCTATGGTGTTGATGTAGAAGCCCTCTGAGGGAGTCTTGGATTAGGGGGTGTTCGGATAGCCGGACTATACCTTCAGCCGGACTCCAGGATTATGAAGATACAAGATTGAAGACTTCGTCCCGTGTCCGGAAGGATCTTTTCTTGGCGTGGAAGGCAAGCTAAGCGTGCGGATATTCGAGATCTCCTACCATTGTAACCGACTCTGTGTAACCCTAACCCTATCCGGTGTCTATATAAACCGGAGGGTTGTAGTCCGTAGGACAACCATCATCATACACAATCATACCATAGGCTAGCTTCTAGGGTTTAGCCTCCTTGATCTCGTGGTAGATCCACTCTTGTACTACCCATATCATCAATATTAATCTAGCAGGAGTAGGGTTTTACCACCACCGAGAGGGCCCAAACCTGGGTAAAATAAAGTGTCCCTTGTCTCCTGTTACCATCCGACCTTGACGCACGGTTCGGGACCCCCTACCCGAGATTCGCCGGTTTTGACACCGACATTGGTGCTTTCATTGAGAGTTCCTCTGTGTCGTAGCTTTTAGGCCCGATGGCTCCTTTGATCATCAACAACGATGAGGTCCAGGGTGAGACTTTTCTCCCCGGACAAATCTTCGTCTTCGGCGGCTTCGCTCTGCGGGCCAACTCGCTTGGTCATCTAGAGCAGATCGAAAGCTGCGCCCCTGGCCATCAAGTCAGGTTTGGAAGCTTAAACTACACGGCCGATATCCGCGGAGACTTGGTCTTCGACGGGTTCGAGCCACAGCCAAGCGCGCCGCACTATTTCGAGGGGCATGATATAGCTCTGCCTCCAAATAGTACCCTGGAGGCCGCACACGCTCCGGCCCCGATCCTTGACTCGCAGCCCGCTGCGTTCTCCGAGGATGAACGGTTGGACGTCACCTTGGGGGCTGCGATCTCAAATGCGATCGAGCCGAACGCCAGCCCCATACTCCGCACGGCCCAGAACTCCAAGGAGCCGGACTCTTCTCCAAACTCCGGGCCTTTCGTGCCCCCGCCGATCGAATCTGATTGGGCGCCTGTAATGGAGTTCACCGTCGCGGACATCTTTCAGTGCTCACCTTTCGGTGATATCCTGAATTCTCTCAAGTCTCTCTCTTTATCAGGAGAGCCCAGGCCGGACTATGGTCTGCGAGGTTGGGATTCGGACGACGAAGAAATTCAAATGCCAACCCACTACCCATTTAATAGCCACTGTCGATGATTTAACCGACATACTTGACTTCGGATCCGAAGACTTAGACGGTATGGACGACGAAGACGGAGACGAACTAGGACCAGCACCTATAGGGCACTGGACCTCCACCCCACCTAACGATGTATTCATGGTGGATACCCCTACAGGAAACGACAACGAGGAAAAAGGGGGCGGAAAAAGGGGTAAACCCTCCGAAAAGCAGTCAAAGCGGCGACGTAGACGCCAAGCCAAGCCCCGCCTCGATCAAGACCCAGCCGTAGAGCAGGATGAGCCAGTAGACAACGAGCGTGCCTCAAAGCAGCCGTGCGAACAGGGCAACACGGATGGAGAGGACAGACAGCCCTCCCCCGGCCATAACAGAACTCCGGACGATCTCACGCCGGATAAAACCACGGAGCAGAAGAATCTCCACGAAAGGCTCGTTGCCACAGCACGGAGCTTGAAAAAGCAGAAGCGGAAGCTAAAGACGGCAGAAGATGCACTCAGAACAAGATGGAACAAGGTAATCAAGACCGCAGATAAATACAGCGGCAGCCGCCGCACTAAAAGTTATCCGAAGAGAAAACTACTGCCCGAATTCGACCAGGAGGCCCTAGAGCCCCCACACTTAAAAAATAAAAAAGCCACATGGTCGGATAGACGACCCCACGGCCACCATAAAACGGCAAGCGGCGCCGCACTCAAGGCGGCATGCGACCCAATTAAGGACTCGCATCATGGCCCAGCCAGATCCATTTACGGGCCAAGGAAGCAAGCTCTCGCAAGCAATGCAAAAAATCCATCATCAGAATCCGGCACACCCAAATACAGGGGCGCCGCACACCCCCTATGTTTCACCGATGAGGTCTTGGAATATGAATTTCCAGAGGGATTCAAACCCGTTAACATAGAGGCGTACGATGGAACAACAGACCCTGGAGTCTGGATCGAGGATTACATCCTCCACATACACATGGCTAGAGGAGATGATCTCCATGCCATAAAATATTTACCTCTTAAGCTTAAAGGGCCAGCCCGGCACTGGCTTAAAAGCCTTCCCGAAAACACAATTGGAAGTTGGGAAGAGCTCGAGGATGCTTTCCGAGCAAACTTTCAAGGGACCTATGTCTGCCCCCCGGACGCAGACGATCTCAGTCATATAACTCAGTAGCCCGGAGAATCAGCTCGACAGTTCTGGAACAGATTCCTCACTAAAAAGAATCAGATAATGGATTGTCCGGACGCCGAAGCCCTGGCAGCTTTCAGGCATAATGTCCAAGACGAATGGCTCGCCAGACACCTCGGCCAGGAAAAGCCAAGAACAATGGCCGCACTCACAAGCCTCATGACCCGCTTTTGCGCAGGAGAGGACAGCTGGTTGGCACGATGCAGCCCCAGTGACCCAAGTACATCAGAAATCAGGGATGGAAACGAAAAACCGCGGCGAAATAAGGACCGTCGCAGAATCAAAAGAAAAAGTCCGAAGAGCACGACAGTCAATGCCAGATTCAATAGCTCACGGCAAAATCAGACAAAACCACACCTTCAGGATAATAGGGATGATCCGTCCAGCTTGAAAAGAACCCTGGACAGAATATGTCAGATACACAGTACTCCTGGGAGGCCTGCCAATCACACCCACAGAGATTGTTGGGTGTTTAAACAATCCGGACAGCTTAACGCCGCACACAAGGGGCTCGATACACCAAGTGAAGAAGAGGACGAACCCCAAAGGCAGAATACCAGGAAACAAAAGAACTTCCCGCACGAAGTCAAAACAGTGAACTTACTTCACGTAAAAAAACGTGTGGCACCCATAAAGGTACGCACAATCAAGCTTTCCCCTCAGGAGTCCCGCCACTGGTCACTAAAGCCAATCATTTTTTATCAGCTAGATTATTCTAGAAATATAAAAAATGCAGGCCGGACTGCCCTGATACTGGATCCAATAATCGATGAATTCCAGTTTACCAATGTCCTTATGGACGGCGGTAGTGGACTAAACCTGATATATCAGGATACAATCCACCGCATGGGCATAAACCCAGCAAGAATCCGCCACAGCAAAACCTCCTTTCAAGGGGTAGCACCAGGCCCGGACACCCATTGTATGGGTTTTCTCCGGCTTGTAGTCATATTTGGCTCTCCCAATAACTTTCGTCGTGAAAAGCTGACCTTCCATGTAGTCCCGTTTTCAAGTCGCTATCAAGCACTAATGGGACGCGGAGCTTTCGCTCGCTTTAACGCAATACCGCATTACGCATCTCTCACACGCTTAAGATGCCCGGTCCTCGAGGCATCATCTCTTTAAAAGGAGCGCACTAAAATACGCCTCCTCCAAATGGAAGATTGCGCGGCCGCTTAAACAGCCGCACAATAAAATGGCCTCGCCAGCCAAAGGACTTCTCTGTAAGTCATCAAAGGCCACGGACCCGGACTCAACGAGCTCGGCACAAGTCCATCATTAACGCAGGCTTAGTACGCCATATACCCCCATACCAGGGGCTGTACGCAGAGACAATAAAACTCAACCTTATATATTCTTTACTTTATATTTTGTTCCGCACGACCCATTTTTCAAACTAGTTCTTCTCTTTTACAGATGAACGTTGTGCGGCGCCCGTCCAGGACACAGCACATCGGAGACACAGGCGCAGACGTGCAGTAGGGACCCGTCCTAAAGGATTCTTTTTAGATTAAGACCCTGCGTAAACCTTTTTTACTGTCTCTTGCTGCTATACATCCCCTGGTTTTTTCTTTTCCGATATAACCAAGGAGGAGGCTGGCGTTTTGGCATGTGGCCACGCCAGAATTCTTGCTCGTACCTAGACACTAAGGGCTTTCTTTTTTTTCTTTTTAAGGGTGTTGTTTCACACGCACTCACAAAGACCGAACACCTTAGGGAGTGTTCGGCGTCACGAGTTTTGGCACTATATGCATCAGCTCCGAATCATGATTTTGGTCATATGTTGGGTTGCCCGGCTCCTGAGTTCGGCTACCTTACGTTCCACTCTATCGGCTAAGGTAGCACCGGGAGAACTACTGCGATTGTGCCCCGGTTCGGCCGGGTGAGCACCTCAGTAGAGAAAGCCGAAAACCGACTGTCATGATGTAGCGTGAGACTGGTCGCCACTCGATGACTCATAGGGATTTATCGAATTCCTCCGCTTTGACGAAGGGCCGTTTCCCGGTCAGGCACGTACGCGCTCCGAACTCGGGCAAAGCGCAGTCGCCACTAAAGGGCTACCTAAAGAGTCCCACTGTCAAGCTCTTATGGCTAAGTGAAAGTGTTAAAGCATTATAGTCCGGTTGCCTAGCCCGCTGCGCTATCACCTCCTTTGTAGGACCAAGACGTTGGGTTAAGTGTGAAAATGCGTCTTCTGCGCGCACCCCCGCACTATGTGCGTGGGGGCTGAAGCCAACGACTGCAATCTTTCAGAATTTATATATTTAAACGGCCGCACAGGAGGTGTTCCTAATATTTGAAGGCACAAGTCTAAAAATATGCCCCTACAATTTATCAAAATACTGTTTCATGATTACATATGCTATCATAACATAGCATCCTTCGAGCACTGCGTCTCTATTATGCGAGCGCCTTCGAGGACTTCCTCAAAATATTGCTCGGAAGGTATTCGGCTTTTATCCGAATCCCGGGACGCAACAACGGTGGGCTCCATATCTGCCCAGTATGTCTTGACACAGGCAAGAGCCAACCGAGCTCCCTCTGTGCATGCTGACCTCTTCATAGCACCGATACGTGGCACCACGTCAAGAAATTGTTGCACCAAGCTGAAATAGCTCTTCGGCTTCGATCTCCCCGGACACAGATAATCCATGACATACTTCATGGCGAGTCCGGACAACCTATTCAGTTCGGCCCATTGGGCCAGGCGATCGTCCACTGCAAGTGGACGCTCTGGATTGATGAATTGCGACCAGAAGAGCTTCTCCACTTCATGACCCTTCTTATCTTGAAAGTGTTTGGTCGCATCAGCAGCACTAGCCGCCAAATCCAGATAGGTGTCCTCTACACTCCACGCTCGGTCCAACGGGGCAAACCTCGGATCGCAAAATTTTCTCCGCAGCAAGAAGGGCTTTCCATCCGCAATTAGTCCGGCTTGACGTAGCTCCTCCTTTACCGCTCTCATTACAGAGCGGGCTTCCTTGGCGTCGGTAACAGCTTTCTCTAAGCTCGTTTGCCTCGCCCGACCTTCTTCTTCAAGAAGCTTGCAACGGTCAGTAGCACTTTTTAACATTACGGCCATATCAGCCACCTCCTCCTTGCTTCGGCAATGGGCAGCCTGTTCGGCTTTCAGCTCTTCAAGGGCTTTCACGGCAGCCGCATCGCTTTTTCTGGCTTGTTCCTTCGCTCGGGCGAGCTCGGCCCTAAGACCTTCCACGGCGGCCGCACCATCTGCGTCAAGCACACACACGGTAAGATATTGACATAAAGCTCCTCTTACTAACAATCGCCTAATGATTTCAATACCTTGAGCACCATCAAGCCGCTTGTTAACAAGCACGATGTCGGCTTCTGCCTCATCCAGTTGTCGCTTTAGTTCGGCATATTCACGAGTCCGGCTCGACTCCGGACAATCAGCCACCTACGTATAAAGGTGCCACTTAAAGGACCTGGGATTAAGATCCTCTGCGCGCCGTACATCTTTACGACGCACAGAGTCTCAGGGGCTACTATCTACACAGGGCGCACTTTATGTATGCGCAATTAATACAAATATACGTTATTTAAAACGTACCTCAAGGCCTGCCACTAAACTCTTGACGGCCTCATGCAGTCCGCTTTTTGCGGATGAAATCTTTTCAATCACCGTGCTCATTAACGCACGATGCTCCTCTGAGACAGAGGCTCGCCCCAGCAGAATCTTTAGCTCCTCCGACCGAACACCAGATGGTGCCGGACTCGTCCCATGGCCTTCCTCAAAGGCCGGACACGGAGAACCTCGGGGGGCTGCACCATCCACCCCTAGCGGATCCGGAGAAATCCCCCGCGACGACACTTCAGCGTCGCCCGCCTTGCTAGGCGATACAGAAGGAGGAGGCGTTACGCTCTCCATCATCTCCGGAAGAAGATCCCCCGAAGACGAGTTCTGCTGAGAAGGGCTAAGGTCCGAACTACAAAGTAAAGTTTCGGTTAAAACCTCTCAAATATAAATCAAGGATTTCTCTTAAAAGAATAACTCTTCTTCTACTTACGGCTCGCTGGAGAGCTGTTCCCTTTGAGGGTTTAGTTCGGCCGAGGGGCTCCCTGGCGTCGGGCCCTATGACAAGGATTCTTTCCCCCGCTTCGAAGCTATGGTTTTCGGGCGGTCAGAGGCGGCCCTTTTCTTTCCCTTAGGAGGAGAATTATCGATTCCCCCCTTTGGGTCTCTTTCGGAGAGGCCACGGTCTCCTTGTCTGCTCCCATATTTCCCTCCAAAGGCACTACCTCTAGCATCCTGACTAGCACAGGATCCAGCCTGGTTTCGGGAAGGGGAGCCGGACACTGGATCAGCTTCGCCTTCGCTATCCACTCCTGCTTAAAAGGAAAGGTGCTGTTAAAAAGCAAGTTAATTACGCGGATAGAAGGTCCGGTCGCAAGGTCACCTACTTGAGTATCCGGGCGATTGTGGCTTAAACCAGCATCCTCGGTCAAATCCGGACTCACTTCTTGTGATCCGAAGAACAGTTTATACATCTCCACAGGCGTCACGCCCATAAAATTCTGGAGAGCTCGTGGTCCCTCCAGATTGAATTCCCACAAGCGAAGGGGGCGACGTTGGCCGGGCAGTGTCCGCCGAATCAGCATGACTTGTGTCACCTTGACCAGGTTGAGGTCTCCCTTCAAGAGATCCTTAATGCGGCCCTGCAGCAGAGGAACGTCTTTGGGCAAGCCCCGATCTAACCCTGTGTTAATCCACGATGCTAACCGTGGTGGGGGACCCGAGCGAAAGGCCGGAGGCGCCACCCATGCGGTGCCCCGAGGAGCGGTGATGTAGAACCACTCCTGTTGCCATAAGCCAAGCTCCTCTTGAAAAGCGCCCTCGGGCCATGGAGCGTCGGCATTTCTTTTTATAGCAGCGCCTCCGCACTCTGCGTGGCGCCCTTCGATTATCTTCGGTTCTACTTTGAAGGTCTTGAGCCACAATCCGAAGTGAGGGGTAACACGGAGGAACGCTTCGCACACAACTATGAACGAGGAGATATGGAGGATGGACTCCGGAGCTAAGTCGTGGAATTCCAGCCCATAATAAAACATCAGCCCCCTTACAAAGGGATCCATGGGGAAGCCTAATCCCCGAAGGAAGTGGGATATGAATACCACACTCTCGCCGGGCTGAGGGCTAGGGATCACCTGTCCTTGAATAGGCAGCCTGTGCGGAATCTCCCTGGTCAGGAATCTAGCTTCCCTCAATCTTGATACGTCCTCCTCCGTAACAGAGGAGGGCATCCATCGGCCTTGGAGCTCGAAGCCGGACATTATCGAAGATGCGGTGCGCTCGGAATCTGGAAGCTTAGGGTGTTGGAACTCGAGGCGACGGGCGAGCTCGTTTTGAGAATAGAAGCGAGGAACATGGCCTTGGTCTCTTTATAAGAGGCAGAATATCAAGCGCCCTCCCCGTAACCGTCTTGGACTAGCCTTTAATTAAGGCAAGACGTGCTAACAGGAACGATTGGGTTATCCACGACCGTATTAATGAGAATCCCGTTAGAGGGGGCACACGATCTCTGCTTTGACAAGACGTGCCAAGGAAACCGCCTCGCTAAATGAGCTGAGGTGGAACAATGAAAGCAATTTATATTGAAGGCTTGGTCGCAGTGTTATGACGCACTACGGAATACGTCATTGTGTTAATATTATTCTCTCTATGGCAATATGTGGAAACTTATTTTGCAGAGCCGGACACTATTGCTGGTGTTTATAATCTTCTTGAAGGACTTGGAGGAGGAACCCGCCTTGCAATGCCGAAGACAATCTGCGCACCAGACTCGTCGTCATTGAAGCCTGGTTCAGGGGCTACTAAGGGAGTCCTAGATTAGGGGGTGTTCGGATAGCCGGACTATACCTTCAGCCGGACTCCAGGATTATGAAGATACAAGATTGAAGACTTCGTCCCGTGTCCGGAAGGATCTTTTCTTGGCGTGGAAGGCAAGCTAGGCGTGCGGATATTCGAGATCTCCTACCATTGTAACCGACTCTGTGTAACCCTAACCCTATCCGGTGTCTATATAAACCGGAGGGTTGTAGTCCGTAGGACAACCATCATCATACACAATCATACCATAGGCTAGCTTCTAGGGTTTAGCCTCCTTGATCTCGTGGTAGATCCACTCTTGTACTACCCATATCATCAATATTAATCTAGCAGGAGTAGGGTTTTACCTCCACCGAGAGGGCCCGAACCTGGGTAAAATAAAGTGTCCCTTGTCTCCTGTTACCATCCGACCTTGACGCACAGTTCGGGACCCCCTACCCGAGATCCGCCGGTTTTGACCCCGACACCCTCCATGATCAATGCCCCCTCCAGCAGGACGCCGAAAAAGGCCCCAAGATGGGATCTCACGGGTACAGAAGGTTGCGGCGGTGGAATTAGGTTTTCGTGGTCGCTACTGATGGTTTGGGGGTACGTAGGTATATATAGGAGGAAGAAGTAGGTCGGTGGAGCCACGAGGGGCCCACGAGGGTGGAGGGCGCGCCTGCGGGGAGGGGGGGTAGGCGTGTCCCCTACCTCGTGGCCTCCTCGTCTATTGCTTGACGTCCACTCCAAGTCCTCTGGATCATGTTTGTTCCAAAAAATCACGTTCCTGAAGGTTTCATTCCGTTTGGACTCCGTTTGATATTCTTTTTCTGCGAAACACTGAAATAGGCAAAAAGCCAGCAATTTGGGTTGGGCCTCCGGTTAATAGGTTAGTCCCCAAAATAATATAAAAGTGTATAAATAAGCCCATTAAACATCCAAAACAGAATATATAATAGCATGGAACAATCAAAAATTATAGATACGTTGGAGACGTATCAAGCATCCCCAAGCTTAATTCCTGCTCATCCTCGAGTAGGTAAATGAGAAAAACAGAATTTTTGATGTGGAATGCTTCTTAGCATAATTCTCAATGTAAATCTTTTTATTGTGGCATGAATATTTAGATCCGAAAGATTCAAGATAAAAGTTTAATGTTGACATAAAAACAATAATACTTCAAACATGCTAACCAAGCAATTATGTCTTATCAAAATAACATAGCCAAAGAAAGCTTATCCCTACAAAATCATATAGTTAGGCTATGTTTCAATGTTTTCACACAAACATTCTCATCATGCATAACCTCGATGACAAGCCGAGCAATTGGTTCATACTTTTAAGGCGCTTCAGCCTTTTCAACTCTTACACAATACATGAGCGCAAGCCATGGATATAGCACTATGGGTGGAGTAAAGTATAATGATGGGGGTTATGAGAGAAGACAAAAAAGGTAGAAAGTCTCACATTGACGTGGCTAATCAATAGGCTATGGAGATGTCCATCAATTGATGTCAATGAGAGGAGTAGGGATTGCCATGCAACGGATGCACTAGAGCTATAAATACTAGTTGACCCATTGCGCCAAATGGCGCAGAGACTTGCTGAAGACATGATGTCGATGAAAATAGTTTCATGCTGCAAGAACCTTCAACTAAATCATGCTATTTTTTAAACATGTTTTTTATGTTGTTAAATAATAGTCTGGGAAAAGGGAAACTTTGCATAATATGAATATGTTCAGTTTGAAAATATGGCCACTATGATGAGAGAGTAAAGTTGGCATGGTTGTATTTTTTTAGCAAGTTTGAAAACATGGTTATCATGATGAGAAACCTGTCCGTGCATCTTTTTCCTGCAAAAAAAGAGGAAAAAAATAATAAACCTAAGAAAAAACATGTCTTTGTTGTGCATATACGGAGATATAGGGATCAGGAGGTATTAGGATAGCCCATATGTTGTTTAGCCCAACCCACGTAGAGCGATGCATGTGGCCCGTGAGGAGCTGAATATGAAATGGCAGGGGCGGATCCAGCGGAGACTATCTATCCCCTTCCTTTCGTTTCCTCAGCCGCCGACCGGTGCGATTTCTTACCTCTTTTCATTTCGGATTTGTCTGCATGCATGTATTTACTTTCCATTTATCTCGATCTTGCATCTCCCCTCTTTTTTTGGCGATTCCCACCCCTTTTGTCTCGTTTTCTAGGCATTATAGATCTTGTGATGCAATCCTTTCTATTTAGGGATGCACTCATATGGAAGTAAATTTTTGCAGTTATTCCAATGGTTATTTATAAGCTGACATTGTTTTGATTGAGAATCGATGGTGTCGTAGGTCAGTGCGATGGTTGAGCATGAGGGGATCTCGAACTGACCCTGTGGATATCAGTTCTGATGGAAGCATCTACTCTAAACAGAAGGATAATAATAAATTGAGGCTAACCTATGTGGCTAAGGTAAACAAAAAAGGAGAAGAACACACCATAATTCTTAAAGTACCTATCCTAGGATGCATTTGACCGCGGTACCATCCTAAAAGTCCTTCCTGATGCTTCTTAGCTTCTTTCCTTAGCCAATCGCTCTATTTTTGAGTTTTTGCTAATTTTAACAAGGTCCCTCTTACCCCCTTCACATAATAGGTAAGAAGGTAAGAGTTAATCAGGGACCATGTTAAAACTGCTCTTTAGTTTTTGTGACACCTTCTCAACCCGATAAGAGTCTTTCCTTAGCCAATCGCTCTATTTTTGAGTTTTTGCTAATTTTAACAAGGTCCCTCTTACCCCCTTCACATAATAGGTAAGAAGGTAAGAGTTAATCAGGGACCATGTTAAAACTGCTCTTTAGTTTTTGTGACACCTTCTCAACCCGATAAGAGTTCCATTGATAAGCTGATCTATGGGTTCAATACCCATAAATGTCAAGAGAAAAAGATCATGTGATGCATCTCAACTGATTGATTGTTTCATCTCTGCTAAGTCTTCAGAAGGTTGTGGAGCTCTAAATTTCTCTCGAATAGCCGCAACAGAAAAGAACAAACCATACCATACTCAAGTTGACCGGTGCAAAGCTCGTTATAAAACAGAAACTTCAAAGGCCATATCAGGTAATATGCTGATAGGATTTAGAAAACAATGGCTGGGAAAATAAAAATATTTCGTAGTACAGAACAAGCCAACAAAAACATTTCAACACTAAAGTAAAATTGCAACAAGCACAATGGTTACACTACAGTGTTTAGATACCAAATTGCTAATTTAGGTTATGCGGCTGATGGAACCAAACAATATATAAAGAATCTATTTTCATGTACTCCCCCTGTAAACGGTCCAGTCCTATGAGGACATTACACATCAGTCAGAGTTCCATGGAGACGGTCTCCTTTCCTATACCTAACCTATGTATATATGCCTCCATGGAGATGGACGAAGAAGACACGACCCACATCACGACAACACAGTTCTAGTTTCCTTGGTCCATCCCCTTGCTTCTCTTCAGGTCTCTACCTTGGTGTTGTCATGCTACTCCTGCATTCTAGTCTAACATTTAGCTAATATAAACTCACTGCTCTCTGTACAACAAAGCAGTAATAGGGTACAGAAGAAAAACTAGAACTTCACTTACCCACTGAAGTGTGTAAAGCCCAGCTCTAAATTTTCGGTTGCACCGCTCATCATCATCCATCTTAGAGAATAGGAAAAATCTGCAATGATATGAATGGCCTTAAAATTAACTGTTGCGAGAATAAAGGATGTACATCTACAACTACAACAGAATTAACTATTACGAATTATTTTGGAAGGAGTGAACACGAGCTTTGTGGTTCTATGTTTATTTTATGGAGCAGTACTGGCATTATTAAAAACAATCCTGTTAGTATTATCATTTTTCGGGTCTTCAAGAAACACATCTCTTCTATGCTAGATCTAGATACGCCCCGAGCGCAGTATAAGTTATTTGAAATCATGGAAAAGCAACCTGAAAATTGTCTGAAGGCATGAAGACCAGAATTCAGAGTAAACGGTTGTAAAATACCAAGAAGCACTTCATGGAATATATTTGATTACTCAGCATTAAACAGTTAGCACTGGATGTCACCAAATAATGCACCCAACTGCGCACTGGACATCGGCTCGTGTCTGAGTTATCCCATGATCTCATAGGTATGCAACAGTTTAGGCAGAAAATATAGTTTGAATTGGATGTCAGGGCGATGTATCAACTAAAACTACTTACTCATTTGTTCACCGCATAGAAGCACGTAAGCAACTAATCATAAGTCAAACTTGAAATGATGAACAACCGGTCATGTGTATAGCTCCCGCTTCTTTCCATATTTAGCATGGTTCAGCTAGCCTTCTCTTCGCTATACACTCGACTTAACCAAACGTTTAAGCAAGGCACTTATAATAGGGCAACATCACAACAGTCCTAGTTATTAGGACAAGGTTCAAGTGTAGCTTAAAATATGAACAATAAATTGAACTTCTATTTCTCTTGCTCAAAATCACAACACTGCATTTGTTCCTATTTATTTGTGATCAGTGGCCATGTGCATATCTAAACCTGAGTTCTTTTTTCGCTTCTGCCTACACACCTAAATCAAAATGGTAAGCATGCCATTTATTTACAAATCAACACCACATCAGTCTAATCTTCCAAGGGCAAGAGCCTAACATATTTTCAGAGATGCGCAATTCAGATCATGCAGTCACAAATAAATGATATGACAGTAAATCCATCCAATTTGCTATTCAATCATATACCTTCCATAATGATTTATCCCCTATTTTAATCTTGCACTGAAAGTTACATACAGTGAGTGACATGTATGTTTATACACCAAGCTTAAAATCTGAAAAGAGCAAAAAACACCAACATTAATTTGCAGAGACACACCTGCTTGGTCAATGGCATCCGCGTCCACTTGGACATCCTCAACAGGTACTCGCACACTTCCACCATCTTGCACCCGGCGGTGAAGTGCAGTGCCCCAACACCGTGATTCTTGACAGCTTGCACCATCTCTGCGAGATGGCCGTGACCACCTTCAAGCTGCATTGCCATCCCTGCACAGGCAGATAAACCGATCAAGCACAATCTTGGAACCAGCCGAGAGTCGCAAGAGCACCCGCCCATGGTTCCTCTTGTTGTCCCTAAACCCAATCTCACTCAGTTAAACCTCTAAGTAGTGCTCTCTCATGGAAGAAGTCAGGTTATTAAATGTACAATATAGTTTCATCAAAAGAATGTACAATATAGCAACCAACCATAGGTGAGCATGAATCATAAGATTGCATTCTTATAGCTGGGTTGATGTGGGTTTTCACCCATTTGTTTAGCTACAACAATATCATCAGTGTATAAGTAAATGATGCATCTGGGCAAACCAACTCTTTAGGTAAGCTATTCTGACAAAAAAATCTTCTGGGGGAGACAACTATTGGCACATACCAGACTAATTTACAACCATATCATCATCAGTATTTAAGTAAAGGATGAATCTGCATGACAAGGAAGCACCTCATAGTGTCAATCAGAAGTATCACAAAATAATCAAAAGAAGGATCATATGTATAATCAATTAGTAGAAACGTGATCATGCTTATGGAGCAATGGGACCAAGAAAAGGAACACTTTCTTTAGTAAGTATAAGTTTTTGCTATGCAGCACCATACAACAACACAGATACGACGATATGGAAACAAGCACATAGGATACGGCAATTTGTAAAAACAACAGTACAAAGATACATCAAGTATATATAAATAATTAATAAAATATGTATGCAAAGAAGACAATAAATAATCAATGCATGAGATGAAATAAGATCAGAATATTGCCCCATTTGTTGACTGAATGATCATTAATTTCCCCAATCAACATAACTGAATATCTCTTGTGTCTTTATGTCACTGAACTTCCCTGGCCAGCAAAGCAGCAACATCAACAGGTCAGCCACAACAAGCAGTTTACAATAAAGCATGATACAAGCATTATACAAATATATATGCAGCAAAGCATCGGCATCAGGCCATCAGCGGATCAACACCCAGCGACAAAGCACCCAACAGCAAGCCAGCAAGCACGCACATAGCAAGCAAGAATGCACGCACACAGCGAGCAAGAACGTACGAACGCAGCACGGCAGCAGCAAGCACGCACACATCACACATGTAATAAGCAGGGCAGGAGGAGCAGGTAGAGAAGGGATTCAGAGGAAGTAACCTTGCAGGGGACGGGATTCCTGGCGACAATGGTGCAGTTGACTCGCGGTTGCGGCTTGAGACGGCAGTCAGGGTGACTCTAGGCGGCGTGGACATGCAGGCCCCCTCGATCCAATCTGCTGCTCTCTCTTGTCAATCAAGCGACTTATCCTCACCTCCTCCCGGCTGCACCTCTTTGGGTGTTGTGCAATTGTGGCTACTCTTTGATGGTGAGCCTCCTCCCATGACGGCGCCGTCGGCCTGGGAAGCCTTCGTAACCACCCCATCTTGACGACCCAGCACTGTCCCTGCTCTGCCACGGTGGCGGCCTGTGAACGAGCGATGGGAAGGCGAGGAGGAGGAAGGGGCGTGGTGGTGGAGTAGCAATCAGCGTGGGGTCCTAGGGCGGAGGCCGTGGAGACGAGGGAGGGGGAGGAAGAGGAGGGAGGAGGGAGGGAGCGTGGAGGCGGACGAGGGAGGGAGGAGTGAGGGCGTGGGGGTTGTGGATTGGGGCTAGGGTTCGCACGGTTGCCCAATGGGCTCTGCGCGAGGAGAAACCAATCACACTCGTCCACTCCACACCCAGCCAACACAATACGACCCCACCAACAAATTGGCCCACCGGTCATACTCACGTGAAAGAAATAATAAGGTGAAACATGTGGTGAATATCTAACGGCCGAGAAGAGCCAGGTGGGAATTTTACCACGATCCAATGGCAGCGAAAGCACCAAATCGGAGGAGCTTTGTGAGGCAGAGTTGGCTAGCTTCTGTTTTGTTTTAAATATGAAAGCTCAACAAAAGAAACTAAGTGGGTGTGCATCCAACTTGCTTACTCACGAAGACCTAGGGCATTTTGAGGAAGCCCATCATTGGAATATACAAGCCAAGTTCTATAATGAAAAATTCTCACTAGTATATGAAAGCGACAACATAGGAGTCTCTCTATCATGAAGATCACGGTGCTACTTTTGAAGCACAAGTGTGGAAAAAGGATAGTAACATTGTCCCTTCTCTCTTTTTTTCTTATTTTTTCATATTTTCTCTTTTTTTGGGCCTTCTCTTTTTTTTCTTTGGCCTCTTTTTTTTATTTAGTCCGGAGTCTCATCCCGACTTGTGGGGGAATCATAGTCTCCATCATCCTTTCCTCACATGGGACAATGCTCTAATAATGATGATCATCACACTTTTATTATTTACAACTCAACAATTACAACTCAATACTTAGAACAAAATATGACTCTATGTGAATGCCTCTGACGGTATATTGGGATATGCGATGAATCAAGAGTGACATGTATGAAAAAATAATGAATAGTGGCTTTGCCACAAAATACGATGTCAACTATATGATCATGCAAAGCAATATGACAATGATGAAGCGTGTCATAATAAACGGAACGGTGGAAAGTTGCATGGCAATATATCTCGGAATGGCTATGGAAATGCCATGATAGGTAGATATGGTGGATGTTTTGAGGAAGATATAAGGAGACTTATGTGTGATAGAGCGTATCATATCACGGAGTTTGGATGCACCGGCGAAATTTGCACCAACTCTCAAGGTGAGGAAGGGCAATGCACGGTACCGTAGAGGCTAGAAAATTGCGGAAGGTTGAGAGTGCGTATAATCCATGGACTCACATTAGTCATAAAGAACTCATATACTTATTGCAAAATTTTATTAGCCCTTTAAGCAAAGTACTACTACGCATGCCCCTAGAGAGATAGATTGGTAGGAAAAGACCATCGCTCGTCCCCGGCCGCCACTCATAAGGAAAGCAATAAAAGAACACCTATGTGTCAAAATTGTCACACAACTTTTACCATACGTGCATGCTACAGGACTTGCCAACTTTAACACAAGTATTTTTCAATTTCACAATTACTCAACTAGCACACTCTAATATTACCACCTTTATATCTCAAAACACTTATCAAGTATCTAACTTCTCATAACATTCAATGAACTCAATATAGAAGATTAATTTCACAATTAAAGCAAATTACCATGCTGTTTAAGACTCTCAAAATAATATAAGTGAGGCATGAGAGATCAATAATTTCTACAAAGTAAAACCATCGCCGTGCTCTAAAAGGTATAAGTGAAGCACTAGAGCAAAAACTATATAGCTCAAAAGATATAAGTGAAGCACATAGAGTATTCTAACAAATTCTAAATCATGTGTGTGTCTCTCAAAAGGTGTGTACAGCAAGGATGATTGTGTCAAACTAACAAACAAAGACTCAAATCATACAAGACGCTCCAAGCAAAACACATATCATGTAGTGAATAAAAATATAGCTCCAAGTAAATTTACCGATGGATGAGGACGAAAGAGGGGATGCCTTCCAGGGCATCCCCAAGATTTGGATTTTTGGTGTCCTTGGATTTACCTTGGAGTTCCTTGGGCATCCCCAAGCTTAGGCTCTTACCACTCCTTGTTCCATACTCCATCAATTCTTTACCCAAAACTTGAAAACTTCACAACACAGAACTTAACAGAAAATCTCATGAGCTCCGTTAGCGAAAGAAAACAAAATACCACTTCAAGGTACTGTATTTAACTCATTATTTATTTATATTGGTTTTAAACCTACTGTATTCCAACTTCTTTATGGTTTATAAACTATTTTACTAGCCATAGATTCATCAAAATAAGCAAACAACACACGAAAAACAGAATCTGTCAAAAACAGAACAGTCTGTAGTAATCTGTAACTAACGCAAACTTCTGGAACTCCAAAAATTCAACCAAAATATGAAGACCTAGACAATTTGTTTAATGATCTGCTGCAATTGGAATCAGTATTTTATCACGTTCTGCTAATTATTAACAATTGTTTTCGTCAACAGAAAGTTTCTGGAATTTTCAGCAAGATCAAATAACTATCATCCAAGAAGATCCTATAGGTTTAACTTGGCACAAACACTAATTAAAACATAGAAACAAATCTAACCAGAGGCTAGATCAAAGATTTATTCCTAAACAGAAGCAAAAAGCAAAAAAAATAAAAAAATAAAATTGGGTTGCCTCCCAACAAGCGTTATCGTTTAATGCCTCTAGCTAGGCATAAAAACACAGATAGATCTACGTATTGCCATCTTTAGTAGGCAATTCTTCAATAAGGCGCCTATCACCCCTAGGAGTTTCTTCCTTTTTATTAACAATCAAACTTCTAGGCACGAAATCAAAGAAATCTCTTGTGGCAAAAGGTTCCTTAAGGATAGCGAAAAAAATGGGGTGAACACTTATGGATTTGAGGTCCGCCTTCCCCTTGCTAGAAGTTTCACCCTTACTTTTAGGAACATACATTAATTTGGCAATCTTAGCATTAGAAGGAGTGTTTTTCACGGAAGAAAAGGCAGATCCTAGGTTGGTAATAATATCCTCAATTTTATCAATTCTAGTGGAATCTTGATCTATCCTTTCATTAACCATAGGTCCCTTTTCTTTAAAAAAATTAAGAGCAACTCCTACCTTAGATCCGTATTGGGTAATTTGGTTATGGATCTTTTTATCCAAATTTTTAATCAACTCTACGGTGGCAACTTTATTTTCAATAATTTCAAGCCGTTGCATCACATGTTCCAAAGTTAAAATAGTTCATTAACCAAAAGAGGTGGTGAGCCAAACAAATCTATCATAGCATTATAAGAATCAAAAGTATGGCTACCCAAGAAGTTTCCTCCGGTAATGGTATCAAGAATATATCTATGCCAAGGGGTGACGCCTACATAAAAATTGTGAAGAAGAATGGTAGTAGATTGCTTTCTAGCAGTTTATTTTGAGCGTTGCAAATTCTATACCAAGCATCTTTTAGATTTTCTCCCTCCCTTTGTTTAAAATTAAGAACTTCATTCTCGGGAGATAGAGGAGTAGATAAAGGACTAGCCATAACAACAAAGTAGGCGAAAAAGAGGCAAACGGAAAAGAGAGGGCGAATAAAACAGCAAGGGTGAAGTGCGGGAGAGGAAAACGAGAGGCAAATGGCAAATAATGTAATGCGAGGGATAAGAGTTTGTGGTGGGTGCTTGGTATGTCTTGACTTGACTTGGCGCACACCTCCCCGGCAACAGCGCCAGAAATCCTTCTTGCTACCTCTTGAGAACTGCGTTGGTTTTCCCTCGAAGAGGAAAGGGTGATGCAGTAAAGTAGCGTAAGTATTTCCCTCAGTTTTTGAGAACCAAGGTATCAATCCAGTAGGAGGCCACGTTCAAGTCCATTGCACCAACACAAACAAATAAGAACCTCGCAACCAACGCGATAAAGGGGTTGTCAATCCCTTCACGGTCACTTACGAGAGTGAAATCTGATAGAGATGATAAGATAATATTTTTGGTATTTTTATGATAAAGAGTAAAAGTAAAGAAAGCAAGTAAACAGTAATGGAAATAACGGGAGATTAATATGATGGAAAATAGACCCGGGGTCCATAGGTTTCACTAGTGGCTTCTCTCAAGATAGCATAAGTATTACGGTGGGTAAACAAATTACTGTCGAGCAATTGATAGAATTGAGCATACTTATGAGAATATCTAGGTATGATCATGTATATAGGCATCACGTCCGTGACAAGTAGACCGAAACAATTCTGCATCTACTACTATTACTCCACACATCAACCGCTATCCAGCATGCATCTAGAGTATTAAGTTCATACGAACAGAGTAACGCTTAATGCAGGATGACATGATGTAGAGGCATAAACTCATGCAATATGATATAAACCCCATCTTTTTATCCTCGATGGTAACAATACAATACGTGCCTTGCTGCCCCTGCTGTCACTGGGAAAGGACACCACAAGATTGAACCCAAAGCTAAGCACTTCTCCCATTGCAAGAAAGATAAATCTAGTAGGCCAAACCAAATTGATAATTCGAAGAGACTTGCAAAGATAAACAATCATACATAAAAGAATTCACGGAAGATTCAAATATTGTTCATAGATAATCTTGATCATAAACTCACAATTCATTGGATCTCGACAAACACACCGCAAAATAAGATTACATTGAAAAGATCTCCAAGAGAATCGAGGAGAACTTTGTATTGAGATCCAAAGATAGAGAATAAGCCATCTAGTTAATAACTATGGACCCGAAGGTCTGAGGTAAACTACTCGCACATCATCGGAGAGGCTATGATGTTGATGTATAAGCCCTCCATGATCAATGCCCCCTCCGGAAGGACGCCGGAAAAGGCCCCAAGCTGGGATCTCACAGGTATAGAAGGTTGCGGCGGTGGAATTAGGTTTTTGTGGTCGCTACTGATGGTTTGGGGGTACGTAGGTATATATAGGAGGAAGAAGTAGGTCGGTGGAGCCACGAGGGGACCATGAGGGTGGAGGGCGCGCTTGGGGGGGTTAGGCGCGCCCCCTACCTCGTGGCCTCCTCGTCTATTGCTTGACGTCCAATCCAAGTCCTCTGGATCACGTTTGTTCCAAAAATCATGTTCCCGAAGGTTTCATTCTGTTTGGACTCCGCTTTATATTCTTTTTCTATGAAACACTGAAATAGGCAAAAAAACAGCAATTTGGGTTGGGCCTCCGGTTAATAGGTTAGTCCCCAAAATAATATAAAACTGTATAAATAAGCCCATTAAACATCCAAAACACAATATATAATAGCATGGAACAATCAAAAATTATAGATACATCGGAGACGTATCAATCGGGGTCCTGTTCATCTAGCGGCAACTGCCTCTACTACCACGGGGTCCTGTTCATCAAACCCCCACTAGGAATTGTTCACCCAACCCCAACAACGCACACTGTTCATTAAGAGGCAGTAGGTTCGATCGGCTTCAGTTAGCAGCAGTAGCGAAGGAATCGCTTGATCGAGTTCAGTTAACAGCCAGATCGATCGATCGCTCGGGTTCAGTAACACGTAGCCTGCAGTGCAATCGCTCGGGTTCAGTAGGCGAACGCCTCGCTCGGGTTCAGTTAGAGCCCAATGCCTCGTACCCACGCGCGTACGTGTATGAGAGAAATGCGCATCTGTCGGTGTACAAAAAGAGGGGGGGTACACTTTTTGTACCCCTATGGCTGTGCACGGGCAGTCTGAGCCACGGGCGCCGCCGCACCGAGCCCGGCAAGGGAGGTAGAACCAAGGTAAGGCCGAAGCCAAAGAGGAGCAGAACGACGCCAAGACCAAGACCACAAAGAGCAAAGGGGACGAAGCAGCCCCCCCGGCAAGATCCTTGCCAGGAGGCAGCTTTAGCAAACCCGGCAAGACCCTTGCCGTGGCAGCCCCGCCCCACACCTACGGAGCGGGTCACCCTTGAGTCCACTGCCCCCATGGGGCAAGGATTCGGGAGGCATCCCCGTGGTGGTATGCAGATCTTTGTGAAGACATTCAAGACCAGATGCACACTTTAGAAGATGACAGTCCTTGGCGGGATCCCAGCCAAGGAAAACCACGAGACCCTCGGCAAGAGCCTTGCCGGGGATGGCAGCAGGCGCCACGGCAAGACCCATGCTGGGGCCGCGGCAAGGCCCTTGCCGAGGACACCCGCGGGGACACCATCGGACCCGCACTAGTCGCGCCTCCACCACCGTTCGCATGCAGCTGCCGTCCCAACCAGTTGAGCAGGCACCTGCGTGGCGGCATGCAGATCCTCGTGGAGACCTACCACTACGCCACCTCAGCTGCCTGCCCGCCTACATGGCATCGCAGGCACCGCTGGCCAGGGCGCGTGTCGACGTAGGAGAAAGCGGCGACGGACGAGACGGGGCTCTCCCCCGCCCCCGATAAAGCGGGGACACCTAAGCAAGGCGCATTAAATGCGCCTTGTCATGTAATACGAGGGATAACCTCGCATCACTGTACCCTTTTCACCTCCTGTGTGCCACTGTGGCGGCCCCTTTCCCTATAAAAGGAGGCCCCAGGCGACCAGGAGGAGGATTCGGCTTTTTGGAGCTCCTCACGCCCCATAGCTAGCCCAAGAACACCAAGATATAATCCACCAAAGCAGGAGTAGGGTGTTACGCATCCTCGCGGCCCGAACCTGGGTAAAGGAATCGTGTACTGCCTGCTCGATCCGCTCTTCTCACGACCCCCGCGCCCTGCAACCACAAAAAGGGATTCCCGTGATCCCATAGGTGTCGTTTCCCACCGACATCTTTGGCGCGCCAGGTAGGGGCTGCGCAGTCGTGAGAATGGGCTTTAGCAGTCAGTTCGGTGCTCCTTCATCTTCGCGATCTTTGGAGAAGAAAAGGGGCCAGGAGATCGACGCTCGGGCGATCGTAGACAAAAAGCTAAGTTGCGCTGAACTCTTGCCTATAATCCCCTCTTTATTTTGAGGTTATTTCCCCCCGGAGATGTTCGCTTTGTATGAAAAGAACCTGCACGCTAGGGGGATCTACCACGATTGGCAACGCCCTTCCCCTGTTTCGAGTCCGCTCAACAGCTCGAGCGGCTGCGTCGAGAGTGGCAGGGTAGCCTCCCGTAATCGGCAACGTCCTCGATTCTGACTCGAGTCAAGCTCGACAGTTCGAGCGACCGTGTTCGGAACGGGAAGGTGGCTCACCCGGTTGCATGCGTACCCGGCAGGCCATGGGGATCCGTCCCCAAGACGCCGCTTGGGGCTTTCGCGCGGCAAGCCTTCCCGATTGGCGTAGGGCACACATACAAAGAGGAGTTGAACAGGGGAATAACGTGCGTGAAATTAAAAAGTACTTCAGAGTTATATTACATCACATCATTGCTGCGGTTCTAACTAAAGATAAAATTTATCTTGGTTAAGGGCCTGCAGCGGCGAAGAAGAAAGGGACGCCTAGTCCCGGCGCTGGCCCTCCACCCTCTTGATTTCGCCGATGCAGTCGGTGATGGGCTTGATGCGCTCCTTGAGCACCGCAGGATCAGCATCCTCCGGCAAGCTCTTCATCGCAGCCGGGAAGTCAAGATCGGGATTCCAGTATGCCACCTTGGTGAGGACCTTGGTCACGACCCTCCGGCAAAGACGCCGGGCCTCCTCGGCCAGCGTGGACGCCCTCGAAGAACTGGGTCAGCTTGGCGTTGACGGTCCCGCCGCGCTCAGGAGCGTACCTCACATTTGGCAACCCCATGGTGGCCAATTGCGAGGTAACCCTGCCGGCAACGACCTCCAGATGGCTGATCCACTTGTTCTCGTCCGCCACATACTCTTGGTGGGAGGCGACCTCGGCTGCCCGCTGCTGCTTCTCCTCCTCCAGGCTTTTGGTCAAGGCCTCCTCCCGAGCTCTGCTCTCCGGCAATAGCTTCTCGAGATTCTCCAGCCTTAGCTTGAGGTCTCTGATGGAGTCTCGCGCCTCAGAGAGCTCGCCAGTCTTGCTGATGACCGTTCCCTGCGCCTCCACCAAGGCGCGGTTGAGCGTGTCCGCCTTGCCGGACAGCTGGAGGGCCTGCCCCTTCAGCTGGTCCCGCTCTGCCTCCAGCTCCTTCATCTTGCCGGCATGGGCCAGGGCTTGGGCATCGAGCGCCTCCCTGTGCCTCTGCTCCAGCTCCTGGGTCCGTCGTGCGACAAGGGCCTCGAGCTCCTCGTCCTTGTCGCGGAGCGTAGCGGCAAGCTTCGCCTCGCGCGCGGAGAGGTCCTCCTCCTGGGAGTTCAGGGTGGCTTGATGCTGGTTCCGGATGGCTTCGGCCGCGGCAGCCAAGTTCGTCGCCTTCTCCTGGGCCTTCTCGATGTCGGCCATCTTCAGGGTGAGCTCCACCTCGCGCTGGGCTAGCTTTTCCTGGAAGGCCCTCTGCTCCTCGCAAGACTGGTGGAACCAAGCCTGCGTCTCAGCGACGCGCGCCTTGAAGTCCGCCTCCGCGTTATCCACCGCTGCCGCCCTGGACTCAACTTTGTCCAGGCGGCCGCGGTAGAGCGCTTGGAGCTTCCGGAAGTTGGCCCCCATGGCGCGGAAGAGCTGCTCCTCTGGAGAACCGTCGCCGCCGGCGCCCGGCGCGTCGACGATCTCGAACCCGGTGGCGGCAAGCACTTCGTCATCAAAAACTTCCCCTTCGGCGGGCGCTCGGCTTGGCGCCCCTAGGAGGTGGACGAAGAGATCATCACCCACCTTCAGGTACCTGCCGGGGCCCGAGGCTGAGGAGGAGGAAGGCTGGTCACCCATCACATCTTCCTCGGCGGGGGCCTTGCCGGTCCCCCCGGCAGGACCACCGCCGGCGCCCTCGACGGAGGCCTCGTCGGCAGCCTTGGCGGCCCCCGCGCCGCCCCCCTCGGCGGCGTCCTTGGCGGCCTCACCAGCGGCGGCTTCGTCGGCGCTCTTGGCGGCCTCCTCCGCGGCCACCTTGTCAGCCTCGGCCGCGGCCTCTTCAGCAATATCCCTGACAACGGAGTCCACGTCCTCCGTGTCCGTTGGGGGAGGGCCTGGGTGGCGATAGGAGCAATGAAGCCAAGAGAAGCACAAGAAAAAAAGAGAACAAAGGGCGAAGGACAGGCGACTCACCAGTGCCGGGCCGTGAAGCAGAGGTCCCCTCTCCGCCGGCCTTTGGCGTCGAGGCAGAGCCACCAGCGCCCAAGTTCCCTTCTTCCTCCATGGGTGTGGGCCCCGTGCCTGGTGCCCTTGCCGGGGACGCCCCCCGCAGCGGCGTAGTCGATGGGGGTGGCGTGTTGGGGGTAGCCCTCTGTGGCTCCTCCTGCTGCCGCTCCCCTCCTACAAATCCAGCAAGGTCAGCATCATGGCATCGGGCGCCTACCCCAAGTCGAGTAAGAAGGGGGTGATGAACTTACGCTGGGGGCTATGCTGGGGGCTGCTGTCCGGGCTGCTCAACACCACCAATGGTGTCGTTGAAGCACCGGCCGGGGGCTGGCTGCTCGCCAAGATCCTCGCCCTCTTCGCCCTGTGGGCCAGCGTCTCTGCATCCCTGCAAAAGCAAAATGGATCAAGACAAGCGGCCCCTTCAGGAAAATGGAAACGACAACGAGGAACGGACACTTACTCATCATCCGTCTCCCCCTCCTCCGTCGGCTTCCTTTTCCTCTCCGGGCTGAGGGGCCCGAAGTCATAGGGGAGCACCACGTCGTCATCCGAGTCGACGCCTGCCGGAGGGGGTGGGGAAGGCGGTGGGGTCTGCGTGCGCCCAGAAGAGGAGGGGGCTTTCGCCTTCTTCTTCCCAGCGGCCGTCGCCAGCTTCTTCGTTGCCGAGGCCCTCGTGTGGCGCCCGGACCCTTCCAGGGTCAATTGAGGCCGCGGGCCCCTGCCAGGCCGGACTGGCTCGCCGGAGCAGGCCCGCCGCAGGACTCGCCCTCTTCCCCTGGTTGGCGTCGAGCCCGCCGCCACGCCCTCCTCTGACGACGACGATTCGTCGACCGCGTCCTCGACGAGCGGAGCCTCGGTGTCAGCGCCGCTGGCCCCCGTGGTGGCCGCCGCCCATAGGGAGAACTGCTCCTCCTCTGCGGCCATGGCATCCTCGTCCTCCATGCCCCCGGCGCTGCCGGCCTCCAGGGCGAGTTGTGCCTCCTTCGCCCTGGTGGCGATGTAGTCCACCTCCGCCTGGGTGGTGTCCATGACGAGCCACCGCTCGGTGTCGGCGTTGACATACACCTCAGCCAAGGTGTTGAAGAGCTGCCGCACGTCTGCGGCCGCCGGCTCCCTCCAGCTCGGGGCGGGGCCGTGCGCATTGCAGTCCGACATCATGGCGATGATCTCGGACCGACGCAAATTGTTGCACAGCGGGACGATTCCCGCGGGCAACCTGAAGAGCGGCCTCTTGACGGCCTTGCCAGTCTTCACGGCGACCCTCGCGGCCTTGCCGGTCAGCTCGACCTCGCCGTCGCTATCCACATCCAGCTGGAAGAGCCGCTGGCAGAAGTGGGCATGCCCCATCACCGTGAAGTTGTGATCGAGGCCGGGGCGGAGCCGCATGATGTCAGCCGGGTTCGTGAAGAGCCAAGCTGGCCTCCCCTTATTGTGCAACGGGGCAATCCGATGGCGGATGAAATCCGCCCCAATCATCTCCAGGGTGAGCCCCGCCCGGGTCAGCCGGAGGATTCTGGTGGTGGCGATGGCGAGCCTCTCGTCGGCGGCATCGACCTCGCCCCAATCGTTGCGACGGGCAGGCGGCGTTAGGCGGACCTTGCAAAATTCCGGTGGGTCTTCATCTTCGATCCAGTACCAGCGGTTACGGCATTCATCCCACCTCTCCCTCATGGCGCCATTCAGGTACGCCCCCTTGGACCTTGGAATCCAGGTGACACAACCAGCAATGGCACCTCCAGTTTGGATTCGGGGGTAAAAATAATGGCGGAAGAGCGCCGTGTTGGGCCGCACTCTGACAAAACCCTCGCAAAGATGCGCGAAACAGGACATGCACGCCATCGCATTCGGAGTGAAATCCAGAAGGCGGAAGCCAAAAGTGTGCATGATATCGCAGAAGAACTCGGAGAAAGGGGGGCATAACCCACAAGAAAAGTAGTCGACGAAGAAGGGGTACCGATTTGGAGCGGGGTCGGCGCAGGCGGCAGGAATGACGCGTGTCGCCGGGTGCCCCGAGTTCTCTCCCCCCGTCTTCACCCCCCCACAAGGGCCTGAAAGAGGCCCGGAGCTCGTGGACATCGACCGACGAGGGGTAGAAGAAGGCGGACTTCGTCTTGTCCCACAGCAACGTGCTCTCCGGCGGCTCCACGGTCACGAGGCCCTTGGCCACCCCCTTGCCCTTGGCGGATTTGGGCGCCATGGCGGCCAAAGAGCTTAGAGGGTTAAGGAAGAGGAGGAGGGCGGGGACGAGACGGCGACGACGGGCGGCGGCGAAAAGCTTGCAAGAGAAGGGAGAAAAGGAGTGACGGCTCTGAGATTGGAAAAGGTATGAAGGAAGGGGGAAAGTGAGCAGCGCGCCCACAGTTATTCCTTCTTATGGGGGAGAACACGGGCCGCCTCCTTTCACATTAACTGTGATGTGACGCATGCCCGCGGGGAGCAACCCCACGCATGCCGCCCATGTCACGCCCGCCTCCCCACGCCGCACCACGCGCGGGAAGCGTGGGAGGCGCAGCGCGCGAAGAAACTTACTGCGGTGAAAACCGCCCTGCCTGCCCGCGCACCGTTCTTGGGCCTGGCCCAACAACGCGTTGCGCTCATGTGTGGCCCAGGCCCGGGGGCTGCTGTTGATGTACAAAAAGAGGGGGGGGGGGTACACTTTTTGTACCCCTATGACTGTGCACGGGCAGTCTGAGCCACGGGCGCCGCCGCACCGAGCCCGGCAAGGGAGGTAGAACCAAGGTAAGGCCGAAGCCAAAGAGGAGCAGAACGACGCCAAGACCAAGACCACAAAGAGCAAAGGGGACGAAGCAGCCCCCCCGGCAAGATCCTTGCCGGGAGGCAGTTTTAGCAAACCCGGCAAGACCCTTGCCATGGCAGCCTCGCCCCACACCTACGGACCGGGTCACCCTTGAGTCCACTGCCCCCATGGGGCAAGGATTCGGGAGGCATCCCCGTGGTGGTATGCAGATCTTTGTGAAGACATTCAAGACCAGATGCACACTTTAGAAGATGACGGTCCTTGGCGGGATCCCAGCCAAGGAAAACCACAAGACCCCCGGCAAGAGCCTTGCCGGGGATGGCAGCAGGCGCCACGGCAAGACCCTTGCCGGGGCCGCGGCAAGGCCCTTGACAAGGACACCCGCGGGGCCACCATCGGACCCGCACCAGTCGCGCCTCCACCACCGTTCGCATGCAGCTGCCGACCCAACCAGCTGAGCAGGCACCTGCGTGGCGGCATGCAGATCCTCGTGGAGACCTACCGTTGCGCCACCTCAGCTGCCTGCCCACCTACATGGCATCGCAGGCACCGCTGGCCAGGGCGCGTGTCGACGTAGGAGAAAGCGGAGATTGACGAGACGGGGCTCTCCCCCGCCCCGATAAAGCGGGGACACCTAAGCAAGGCGCATTAAATGCGCCTTGTCATGTAATACGAGGGATAACCTCGCATCACTGTACCCTTTCCACCTCCTGTGTGCCACTGTGGCAGCCCCTTTCCCTATAAAAGGAGGCCCCAGGCGACCAGGAGGAGGATTCGGCTTTTTGGAGCTCCTCACGCCCCATAGCTAGCCCAAGAACACCAAGATATAATCCACCAAAGCAGGAGTAGGGTGTTACGCATCTTCGCAGCCCGAACCTGGGTAAAGGAATCATGTACTGCCTGCTCGATCCGCTCTTCTCACGACCCCCGCGCCTTGCAACCACAGAAAGGGATTCCCGTGATCCCATAGGTCTCGTTTCCCACCGACAGCATCGCTCGGCCTCGACCACCCATCGTAACCGGGAACTCCCCGATATTTTCCTCGCCCTCGCTTCTACCATGGTTTTTTCCGTCATGGACGGCCCAAAGAATGTCATGCAGCTGCGTCTCCGGCTCGCCCAGGACAAAAAGCCAATTTTCTGTCATGATTTTTTGTCATAGAAGTAGGAACCCACCACATCTATGATGATACCGGGTTTTGTCACAATTATCGTCACAGAAGTGTCATAAGCATGACATATTTTTTTGTTCGGCCCAAAATGTCACGGATGTGTCTTTTTTTTTGTAGTGAGGATGTCGCGTCCCATCTTAACACATTCATGGAATTATGCAATATTCAAAAGAAAAAAGATGTGGACAATGATGTTGTGAAGTTGAAATTATTTCCATTTTCTTTGCGAGATCGTGCAAAAATTTGGTCTTCTTCTTTGCCTCGCAATAGTATAGATTCTTGGAATAAGTGCAAGGATGCCTTTATTACTAAGTATTTTCCGCCCGCAAAAATTATTTCCCTTAGAACCCAAATCATGAATTTCAAGCAACCTGAACATGAGCATGTTGCACAATCTTGGGAAAGGATGAAATTGATGCTAATGAATTGCCCAACTCATGGGTTAAATCTTTGGATGATCATACAATTTTTTTATGCGGGGTTGAATTTTGTTTCTCGTAATCTTTTAGATTCCGCCGCGGGTGGTACTTTTATAGAAATTACTTTGGGTGAAGCCACCAAATTTCTTGATAATATCATGGCAAATTATTCGCAATGGCATACCGAAAGAACTCCTACTAGTAAAAAAGTTAATTCGGTTGAAGACGTTTCTTCTTTGAGTGAAAAAGTTGATGCTCTTATGAAATTGGTTGCTAATAAAAGTGCTCCTATTAATTTTAATGATGTGCCTTTTTCTACTTTTATTGAGAAAAATATTGATGCCATAGATGTGAATTTTATCTCTCGAAATAATTTCAATAACATTGCTTACAGAGGTAATTTTAATCCTAGGCCTTTTACTGGTAATTCCTCTAATAATTACGGTAATTCCTATGGTAATCCATCTTATAATAATAGTAGGAACACCTCTGATCTTGAGAATAATATTAAAAAATTATCAAAACTCATAATGTTTTCAATACTACAATGGAAGAAAAGTTGAATAAGATTGATGATTTGTCTAGAAGTGTTGATAGAATTTCTCATGATTTGGAAAATCGCAATATGAAATTTTTTGTGCCTAAGGTTGAGGAATCAATTAAAGCTCTTTATTTTTCTATGGATGAAAGTAAGAAAATAACCACTATGCTTAGAGCTAGAAGAGAATTTTTAGAAAAAGCGTTTTCTAGTGATTGCTTTCATAAAAGTGATGAAGATCTTAAAATGATTGGTATTTATTCTACTGATTCCTTGTTTAGTAAAATTAAAATTGATGATAAAGCGACTGGAGAAGAGTCAACTTCATCTAGAAGGTGTCCCGATAATTCGGAGGGTGAGAATTTTGTTGAGAAAATTGATAAAAGTGGGTTTGAAGAGGTCAAGACTTTAACTAGTGACGTGCCCACTCTTTTGGATTATAAATACTTTAATTATTATAGTTGCTCTTTGATTGATTGTATTTCTTTGTTGCAATCCATGATGAATTCACCCCATGCTTATGAACAAAATAAAGCTTTTACTAAACATATTGTTGATGCTTTGATGAAAGCTTTGGAAGAAAAGTTGGAATTAGAAGTTTCAATTCCTAAAAAATTACATGATGAGTGGGAACCTACTATCAAAGTCAAGATTAAAAATTATGAGTGATTTTCTTTATGTGACTTGGGTGCTAGTGTTTCTAAAATTCCGAAATCTTTATGTGATGTGCTTGGTCTAACCGATATTGAAGAATGTTCTTTAAATTTGCACTTGGCGGATTCTACTACTAAAAAGCCTATGGGAAGAATTAATGATGTTCTCATTCTTGCAAATAGGAATTATGTGCCCATATTGTTCTTGATATTGATTGCAATCTGTCTTGTCCAATTATTCTTGGTAGACCATTTTTACGTACTATTGATGCCGTGATTGATATGAAAGAAGACAATATTAAATTTCAGTTTCCACTAAGGGAGGGTATGGAACACTTCCCTATAATAAGAATTAGGCCACCATATGAATCAATTATGAGGGCATCTTATGGATCAAGAACCAAAGATGACAATACATAGATCCTTGCTTTATGCCTAGCTAGGGGCGCAAAATGATAGCACTTGTTGTAAGGCAACCCAATGAATAAAATTTATTTTTGCTTTTTTCTTTCTGTTCTTGAGTGTTTGCACAATTATGCTACTGTTATAATTGTGTTTTTTGTGTTTTAATTAGTGTTTGTGCCAAGAAAAGCCTTTAGGATCTTGTTGGGTGATAGTTGATTTGATCTTGTTCAAAAACAGAAACTTTTGCGCTCAGAAAAAATAATTTTAATAAATCACAGAAACATGCTTTTGCTCTGAATTTTTCACACAAGATTGATATACAGAATGCCCACGTTGACCTCAGTTTGCAGAATTTTTGGAGTTACAGAAGTATTCAAAGTTTTCAGAATGCTACATACTATTCTGTTTTTGACATATTCTGTTTTCTTTGCGTTGTGTGCTTGTTTTGATGATTCCATGGTTTTCTTTGAAGAGTTTTTGCCATAGAAAAGTTGGAATGCAGTAGATATAATGCAAGAATCAAGTAAGAATTGGTTTGCTACAGTACTTATAGTAGTGATTTTCTTTCTTATACTAACGGATCTCACGAAGGTTTTGTTGAGTTTTGTGTGATTGAAGTTTTCAATTTTTGGGTGATGTTACGATGGATGAAGGAATAAGGAGTAAGAAGAGCCTAAGCTTGGGTATGCCCATGGCATCACAAGCTATTATCCAAAGAGAAGCAAGCAACTAAGCTTGGGGATGCCCGAGTGGCATCCCCTCTTTCTTCTAACAACCATCGGTATTTTACTCGGAACTATATTTGTATTCGTCACATACTATGAGTTTTGCTTGGAGCATCTTGTATGATAGGAGTCTTTGCTTGTTTTTCTTTTTATTTTAAGTCTTGAATCCTTGCTGGACACACCTATTTGAGAGAGCCAAAATTATGCCATGACTTGTTAGAATTGCTCTCTATGCTTCACTTAAATCTTTATGAGCTATGGAATTGCTCTAGTGCTTCACTCATATCTTTTTGAGCACGGTGTGCTTCGTTATTTTTAAAGAAATGCTCTCATGCTTCACTTAGATTTATTTGAGAGTTAGTAATTTTTTTAAGAAATTCTCTCTTGCTTCACTTAAATTAATTTGAAAGAAAGAAATATTATGTTCATGATCTTCACTTATATTTGTTTGAGCTTATCAAAAGCAACACATGAAAATTAGTCCCAAAGTGATAGATATCCAAGAAGGATATAATAAAAACTTTCATGAAGATCATTGGACAAAATAAACTTGATTCCTTGTAATAGTTTTGAGATATGATGATTTGATATGTGAGTCATGTTGATGAGTAATTATGCTTTAGTAAGAATATTGGTGTTAAGGTTTGTGATTCCCTATGCAAGCACAAAAGTCAATAGTTATGCAATGAAATTACATACTACTTGTGGTGCATTATTCGGTGTTAATTATGCTTAATGCTCACTTATGAGATTTTTCGTTTCTTGGTTGGTCGCTTCTCAATCTTTTTGCTAGCCCTCATTTGTACTAAGTATGATCACTACTTGTGCATCCAAAATGCTTTAAACCAGTTTTGCCATATGAGTCCACTATACCTACCTATATGCGGTATTTCCGTGCCGTTCTAAGCAAATTTGCATGTGCCATCTCTAATTTTTGAAAATAAATTTCTCTTTTGTGTGCTCATACCGCTCATGAAACGGTAGGGGGTGGCTAATATATTTCCATGCTAGATATGTTATTCTCACGATGAGTGTTTATTCACTTGTCATTGCGTGAGAGTAGGGCAAAGGTATTAGGGATGCCAAGTCCCGAAATGAAAAATGAATTTACTTTATGTTGTCAAATTATAAATTTCTTGGAAAGTGTTGGTATGGAAGGCACCCGTGGATATGGTTAGCCATGAAAAGCAAAAGTATGGTGGAAAAGGAATAAACTTTAATTTCTGTGGGAACCGCCTATGATATATCTAGCATGGAAAGTATTGGGAACTTCTCGATCATTCTCGTTGACAGGAAAAGCATGCCTCCCAAAATGTTTTTATCTCTATCTTTTTCGCTTTGAGCTCTGGCACCTCTACAAATCCCTAGTTCCCTCTGCGAAGGGTCTTTATTTTACTTTATGCAATTTTTATTTTAAATTTGAGTCTCCATCTTGTCTTATAAAGCACCAACTAAGGGGCACTATGATCGTACTTTAGCATTGGGTATAGCTAATATGCGAGTGTGTTTCATGAATTGATCAATGATTGAGCATAATGGGCTAGGGATAACTTATTTTATCATTAATTTTTTGAAGGACATGGTTCTTGTTCATATGCTTGAGTATTTAAGTCTCATGTCAAAACTAGACTATTGCTTTGAACCATATAAAAGTCCAAATTTCCATGCTACAAAGAAAAGATTATGTGATGAATATGTTAGGCAGCATTCCACATCATTTTTTTTGTTTTTATCATTTACCTACTCGAGGACGAGCAGGAATTAAGCTTGGGGATGCTGATACGTCTCCAACGTATCTATAATTTGTGATTGTTCCATGCTGTTGTATTATCATTCTTGGATGTTTACAATCATTTTATAGTCATTTTATATCATTTTTTGGTACTAACCTATTGACATAGTGCCCAGTGCCAGTTGTTGTTTTCTGCATGTTTTTTACATCGTAAGAAATCAATATCAAACGGAGTCCAAATGCAGCAACTTTTTGTGGATTTTTTTACCAGAAGACATCTAGTGGGCCGGAGAAGCACCTGGGGGTGCCCTGAGGGGGGCACAACCCACCAGGGCGTGCCTGGAGGCCTAGGCGCGCCCAGGTGGGTTGTGCCCACCTCGGTGGCCTCCCGCACCGCCTCTTTGCTCTATAAATACCCCAATATTCCAGAAACCCTAGGGGAGTCGACGAAAATCAATTCCAGCTACCGCAAGTTCCACAAACCATAGATCCAATCTAAACACCATCACAGAGGGGTTCATCATGCCCTTTGGTGCCTCTCCGATGATGCGTGAGTAGTTCTTTGTAGACCTACGGGTCCGTAGTTAGTAGCTAGATGGCTTCCTCTCTCTCTCTTTTGATACTCAATACAGTGGTCTCTTGGAGATCCATACGATGTAACTCTTTTTGCGGCGTGTTTGTTGGGATCTGATGAACTTTGAGTTTATGATCAGATCTATCTTTTTATCCATGAAAGTTATTTGAATCTTCTTCGATCTCATATATGCATGATTGCTTATAGCCTCGTATTTCTTCTCCGATATTTGGGTTTTGTTTGGCCTACTTGATCTATTTATCTTGCAATGGGAAGAGGTGCTTTGTGATGGGTTCGATCTTACGGTGCTTGGTCCCAGAGACAGAAGGGGAACCGACACGTATGTATCGTTGCCATTAAGGATAACAAGATGGGGTCTATTTCTACATAAATAGATCTTGTCTACATCATGTCATCGTTCTTATTGCATTACTCCATTTTTTCATGAACTTAATACACTAGATGCATGCTGGATAGCGGTCGATGTGTGGAGTAATAGTAGTAGATGCAGGCAGGAGTCGGTCTACTAATATTGGACATGATGCCCATATAATGATCATTTCCTGGATATATTCATGATTATTAGAAGTTATATCAATTGCCCAACAGTAATTTGTTCACCCACCGTTCGTTATTTTTCTCGAGAGAAGCCACTAGTGAAACCTACGGCCCCCGGGTCTCTTCTTTATTATATTTGCCTTTGTGATCTATTTTCCTTTGCTTTTATTTTCAGATCTATTAAACCAAGAATACAAAAATACTTTGCTGCACTCTATTTTATTTGGCATTCGATCTATCAAATTATTACAACTTTCTCACGTCCGTTTGCCAATTTCTGGCGTCGTTGCCCGAAAGGGATTGACAACCACTTTAACACGTCGGGTTGCGAGTATTTGTTATTTGTGTGCAGGTGCTATTTACGTAGTGTTGCTTGGTTCTCCTACTGGTTCGGTAACCTTGATCTCATCACTGAGGGAAATACCTACCGTTGTTGTGCTGCATCATCCCTTCCTCTTTGGGAAAATACCGACGTAATCTAGCAGACATCAGATGTCGCCATGAACTTGGCTAGGGCAGGGCGCCCAAGAATTCGATTGTACGGTAGGGGAAGATCAACCACATCAAACACAATCTTCTCGGTCTGGTAGTTCAACTCTCCTCCAAATGTTATTGGTAACGTGATCTTTCCCTTAGGACGGCTTCTGCCGGGATTAACTCCTTGAAATGTGCCAATAGCCTTGAGCTCTTCCTCTGTTATCTGAAGCCCGTTGAGAACATGTGGGGATATCATATTCAACCCAGCCCCGCCATCAACCAACATCTTTGTGACCTGGAGGTTGCGGATTGTTGGGGAGACCAACAACGATAGGCATCCGACCGCGGTGGTGCGGTCAGGATGGTCCTCCTCATCAAAGATGATGGGCATGTGTGACCATTTGAGTGGTTTCCGTGAAGTTGTCACTGGCTCCACGGCATTGACTTCTCGTGCCCACTGTTTAAGTTGGCGGTGAGAGGAGTGCAAAGATGCACCCCCGTCAATGCACAGGGCATCAGTGGCCTTCTGGAATACCTGCTCACTGGTTTCCTCTTCATCTCCTCCATCACTCTCATCATTGCAAACTTCCTTCTCTCGACCCCTGGCGAGTTTTCCTTGGTTCCGGAAGGATTTGCCGAGGTGATTTACTTCACCTCCTCGGCCCTTTCCGCCAGCGGCATTCAGACCTTTTCCCTATCACGCTTCTCATATTCTGCTCTCTGCCTCTTGACAAGCTGCTCAACCTGATGACACTCTTGAAGATCGTGACCCTTGGTATGAATCTTGCAGTATGGCCCATTGCCTTTCCCAGCCTTGTCGGCAACCGCCTCCTGGCTATCAGCACACACGGCAGCTTCCTTGCCGGGGGCTTCGGCTTTAGCCTTCTTGCCGGTACTAGGTGTACCCGATCCTTTGACAGCCATCACTGCCTTATCCTTGCGCCTCTTGCCGCGCTTCTTGTTGTTCTTCTGACTGGTGGATTTGGCATCATCCTCTGTGTCGATGTTGATGCAATCTGCCTCTCCGGGTAGTTTCCTTCCCTCCTCCATCCGTGCACACTTGTCCACCTAAGTGTAAAGCTCCTTCACAGTCTTGGGCAACCGCATGTTCATCTTGGAACGAATCCGGCGATTGCGCACATTGATTGGAAGGCAGCTATCACAGCCGCTGGATGGATATTCGGGATGTTCCCGTGGACTCTGCTGAACCTCTGCAAGTACTTCCGGAGAGTCTCTCCTTCCTTCTATAGGAGAAGCTACAAGTTGTTGGGCCGCCATGGTTCTTGATGGCCGCCGGTGAAGGCGCCAACGAACTCATGGCACAGGTCGGCCCATGAAAAAAATGGAGTTCTCCGGTAGTGCATCAGCCAAGACCTCACATTGGACTTCAGTGCCAAAGGGAAGTAGTTGGCAAAACCCTTCTCATCTCTTCCCTGGCAGCTTGAACAACGATGGTGTAGATACTCATAAACTCTGCCGGATTTAACCTCCCATCATACTTCTCGGGTATCTCTAGCTTGAACGTGTGTACAGACGGCCAACGGGCTTGCCGCAGCTCACGGGTAAAGGCAGGGCACCCAACCTCGAAAGGTAGGCACCCGCCAACCTCGAGTGCAGGCTCGTCAACGTCGGGACCATCGCACCCATCAGTCCGTCGATGGTTGTCGCGGCGATGCTCAATGACGATGCGCGCGTCTCCCCTCCGCCGGTCCTCTGGGGCTCGCCGTTGGCCTGGACATGCTCGAGGGTCAGAAGAGGCCATCAAGACGTCGTCAGGTTCCTGATTCTGCCGTGCTTGCGCTGGTTGTCGTGGCGGGGACTGTACCATGGGGGTGGCCCCTTCCGTATAACCAGTAGCACGAGCCGTCATCGTCTCTTGGGGAGGCAGTGGCGAGCCAGCTCGCTGTGAGCCCCCAGCCTCGGCGAAACCGAGCAGACTCGTGATGGTGGCACGCCACTCATCCATCTATTCGGTCGCCGGCAGAAACCTTAGCAGCAGCTAGGCCCACTCCATGGCCTCTGTAGCAGTACTTGGCATGGGTGATGATGACGTGGACCACACCGTCGCTCGGCTTCGGACGGTGTCAGAAGCAACATCACCACGTCCTCACTGTTGCGAGGCAGCCATTTGGATGTCATGGTGACGTGATGAAGGCGCTTGAGGGCCAGCGGCTCCGCTGGGTGTAGCGACCTGGTCGTCTCACCCCGGGGGAGGCGCCCGCGCTGCGGTCGCTCCCATGGTGGGGGCGGCCAGAGGGCGGCGATTCGCCCTGGACCGAGCACCATCGCTACGGCTGTGCCCATTAGCGAGAGGAAGGGGCGCAGATGGAATAATCCCTTCACCCGTACCTCGTGGAGCATGGCCGTCGAGATGTTGTTGATGCTGCTCTCCTCCGGTGTCTCCTGCCCCTACTTCGGCTGCGGGGGAAGTGGTGACGGTGCCGCCTGCTCTGACCACATCCCCAGCAGCGTGCACATCCTTGTGCACCTCTGCATCCCCCGCAGCATTGTTGGCCGCGAGTGGCAGAGCCTTCGAGGTGGACGGGTGAGCTGAAGCACCGGGTTTCTTCCTGGGCGTCATAGTTGATGGTTGCGTCGAAGACGAAGATGGTGATGAAGATGGCGCGCTGCTCATGCTTTCAGGTTCGCGCAAGTGATCCCCCTACTTGGCGCGCCAAAGAGGTCGCGGGAAACCACAGCCGCCTGTGGGACCAAAGGTCCCTTGCTGGTTCGGCGGGGGGATGGCATGTTGCACAAAGAGTAGAAGAGCATGGGGCAACATGGCAGAGATCACACGGGCAGTTTTACCCAGGTTCGGGCCGCCGCGAGGCGTAAAACCCTACTCCTGCTTTGGTGGATTGATGGTGGAAGAATGGTGGTGGAGCATAGTACACTTGCCCGGCAGGGTAGCCTTGGGGCGATAGTGGCTACTCGCGTATGAATGTGTGGGTGTCCAACCTTCTAACCCTCTCTAAGGTTGCCACGAGCCTCCTTTTATAGATTAAGGGGTCACCACAATGGCAAATCAGTCATTATGCACTGATAAGATAGCAAACAGTGCTATCATACCTAACTCTGCAGGCTGACAAAGCACATTAAATGCGCCGCTCAACATCACATCGTTGTTTGCCCGGCAAGCCTTACTGGGCTATTTTGCCAGCTTCGCGCCTACTCGCTCGACACGTCGCAGGACGAGTGTCGTATGTAGGTATTTCCTATAGAAAGAGGCTGCCATGTGGCGAATGGCTGCCACTTAGTCACTTTGTGGCTTGACACCGCATCGATCGATGACGTGCGTCGGGGTGAAGTAGCGTACTGAGGTGGCCCTGCTTCCGTGAGTCCCGGCAGGCCCTGCCGGGATGTCTTGGGGGTTTCCTTCTAGGGCGGCCCCGTCCTCGCCAGGCTCGCCTGCCCGGCAAGGGAGGCTTTTCTCCTGGTGGTTTCTTACTTCTCTGGCTTGGTCTTGGTACTCTTGATCTGCATGCTGGTCCTTTGAAGATCTCGATCTCCTATACCTTGGCCTGACCTTGGTGCTGTAATCTTGCTCCCGTGCCTGTGCACAGTCTAGGCAACGGACCAAGGGTTTGTTGCAATGACATGAATATTTGAGTTACAAGTTTGGCCTTCATTTAAAATAATGTGGAATGGTTTAACAACTCACGCCACCTGGAACACCACAGCGTAATGGTGTGTCCGAACATCGTAACCGTACTTTATTAGATACGATGCGTTCTATGACGTCTCTTACCAATTTGCCACTGTCATTTTGGGGTTATGCATTAAAGACAACTGCATTCACGTTAAATAGGGCACCGTCTAAATCCGTTGAGACGACACCTTGTGAACTATGGTTTGGCAAGAAACCTAAGTTGTCGTTTCTTAAAGTTTGGGGATACGATGCTTATGTCAAAAGGCTTCAGCCTGATAAGCTCGAACCCAAAGCGAAGAAGTGCGTCTTCATAGGATACCCGAAAGAAACTATTGGGTATACCTTCTACCATAGATCCGAAGGCAAGATCTTTGTTGCTAAGAATGGGTCCTTTCTAGAGAAGGAGTTTCTCTCGAAAGAAGTGAGTGGGAGGAAAGTAGAACTTGATGAGATAATTGTACCTTCTCCCAAAATAGGAAAGTAGTACATAAGAGAAAGTTGTTCCCGTGATGCCTACACCAACCAGGGAGGAAGCAAATGATGATGATCATGAAACTTTAGATCAAGTTACTACTGGACCTCATAGGTCGACCATAACACGCTCCACACCAGAGTGGTATGGCAATCCTGTCTTGGAAGTCATGTTGTTGGACAACGGCGAACCTACGAACTACGAAGAAGCTACGACAAGCCCAGATTCCAAAAAATGGCTTGAGGCCATGAAATCTGAGATAAGATCCATGTATGAGAACAAAGTGTGGACTTTGGTGGACTTGCCTGATGATCTGCAAGCCACTGAGAATAAATGGATTTTTAAGAAGAAGACGAACGCTGATGGTAATATCACTGTCTACAAAGATCGACTTGTCGCAAAAGGTTTTCGACAAGTTCAAGGGGTTTACTACAATGAGACTTTCTCACCCACAGCAATGCTTAAGTCTGTCCGAATCATGTTAGCAATTGCCACATTTTATGATTACGAAATCTAGCAAATGGATGTCAAAACTACATTCCTTAACGGGTTTCTTACGGAAGAGTTGTATATGGTGCAACCGGAAGTTTTTTGTCGATCCTAAAGGTGCTAACAAAGTGTACAAGCTCCAGCGATCCATCTATGGACTGGTGCAAGCATCTCGGAGTTGGAATATATGCTTTGATGAGGTGATCAAAGCATTTGGTTTTATACAGGCTAGCGATGAAGCCTGTATTTACAAGAAAGTGAGTGGGAGCTCTCTAGCATTTCTGATATTATATGTGGATGACATATGCTGATTGGAAATGATATAGAATTTCTGGATAGCATAAATGGATATTTGAATAAGAATTTTAATTGAAAGATCTCGGTGAAGCTGCTTACATATTGGGCATCAAGATCTATAGAAATAGATCAAGACGCTTGATAAGACTTTCAATGAGTACATACCTTAAAAAGATTTTGAAAGAGTTCAAAGTGGATCAGTCAAAGAAGGAGTTCTTGCCTGTATTGTAAGGAGTAAAGTTGAGTAAGACTCAAACCGCGACCACGACAGAAGATAGAGAGAGGACGAAAGTCATTCCATATGCCTCTGTCGTAGGTTCTATAAAGTATGCCATGTTGTGTACCAAACCTATTGTGTGCCTTGCCATGAGTCTGGCAAGGGGGTACAATAGTGATACAGAAGTAGATCACTGGACAACGGTCAAAATTATCCTTAGATACCTAAAAAGGACTAAGGAAATGTTTCTCGGTTATGGAGGTGATAAAGAGTTCGTCATAAAGGGTTACATCAACAAAAGCTTTGACACTGATCCGGATGACTCTGAGTCTCAATTTGGATATGTATTGAACATGGGAGAAATTAGCTACAGTGGCTACATGCAGAGAATTGTAGACATAGAAATTTGCAAAAGACATACGGCTCTGAATGTGGCAGACCCGTTGACAATTTTCTCGCAAGCAAAACATGATCACACCTTAGTACTCTTTGAGTGTTAATCACATGGCAATGTGAACTAGATTATTGACTCTAGTAAACTCTTTGGGTGTTAGTCACATGGCGATGTGAGCTACGGGTATTAATCACATGGCAATGTGAACTAGATTATTGACTCTAGTGCAAGTGGGAGACTCATGGAAATATGCCCTTCAAGCAATAATAAAGTTGTTATTATTATATTTCCTTATTCATGCTAAAGGTTTATTATTCATGCTAGAATTGTATTGACCGGAAACTTAAATACATGTGTGGATACATAAACAAATACCGTGTCCCTAGTGAGCCTCTACTAGACTAACTCGTTGATCAAAAGATGGTTAAAGTTTCCTAACCCTAGACATGAGTTGTCGTCTGATAACAAGATCACATCATTAGGAGAATGATGTGATGGACAAGACCCAACCGTTAGCATGACATATGATCGTTCAATTTATTGCTACTGCTTTCTTAATGTCAAATACATGTTTCTTCGACCATGAGATCATGCAACTCCCGGAGTCCGGAGAATGCCTTGTGTGCCATCAAACGTCACAACATAACTGGGTGATCGTAAAGGTGCTCTACAGGTATCTCCGAAGGTGTCTGTTGAGTTGGCATGGATCCAGACTGGGATTTGTCACTCCGTATGACGAAGAGGTATCTCTGGGCCCTCACAGTAATACAACATCACAAGAAGCTCTAGTAATTGGCGTGCGCGAGCTCTAGTAATTGGTCCATTATATGTAATAGTAGGGGCTGTGGGTGTAACAATGGTATTGATGTCCTCATCAAGCTTGGTAATCACCATCCGCGGCCTGCATAATAGTCAAAGTGGTAGCTCACGGAGGCTCTTGGTGCAACCTCCTCAATCCGCCAAGCAGTTGTGACCTCCGCGTTGTGCGCGCGGGCCTCGTTCTCAAAACCATAATATCTTGCCTTCCTGTGATAATCAAAGAGAGCAGGTGCAGGCAAAACAGTATGCACAATGGTTTCTTTATTAAACCTCAAGTTATAAGTATAATCATTGATTTTGCCCTTAAGGAACTTATGACGTTTCATGGCATCAAAGTCTAAGTACTGAGTAGGCAAGATGGGGTCATAAGGCAGAGGCATAACACCAACCTCTTTAGCCAAACGAGAAGCATAAATCCCACCATAAAAATAACCACTACCAGCATTGTGTTGCAATCTGCATGCAACAATCACTCCAAGGTTATATCGTTTAATACCGGTGAGAGCAGTGTATGAGGCTCAAGTCAGGAGCACATAGTGTACTACCATCTTGCTTGCCTACGATGCATTTGCCATTAAACAGTGCAAAGTATTGCATTGATGGGAAATGAACACTTTTTATTCTACCTTGTGTCACTCCTCTATCCTCACCATAACAAAGATTAATAAAAAATGACTCATACTCAGATCTTGGTGGCTCGTCCAGCAAATCCCAAAATGGAATTTTACCACAAATCACTTATAGAGGCAAGGTAAATGGACGGTCATAAAGTTTAAACGAAACTCTAGACTCACGAGGATGAAATTTAAATTCTTCAGTAAACATTTCTGTGAGGCTGAGATGTTGGATACACTTATCTTCAATGTAGGGACCGAGCTCAGCGTTGTGAACATATTGCTCAAATTCTTCTTTAGTACCTGCACTCACCATGAACTCGTCACACGGACATAAGCATGATTTGATAGTGGCATCCCTTATTGAACTTGCACTTGGTTCAACATAAGATTGACGTATAGAGCCACTACTAGATGATGCCTCCGTGGACCTCTTCCTTGAAGAACTCCTGAGGAATTGCATTTTATTTACGAACATTTTTTGAAAAAAATTGGGACACAAAACTTTGTCAACGGAACTTCACAATATTGAAAGCAACTACTCATAAGGATGCATAGAGGCCATATTAAGCATTCAAACTATTTGGAACTCTAAGAATTCAACATGCAAGCTCATCTAAAGCAGCACCAAGAGTAGCTAATTATTCAAAATATAAACCACTAAAGCAAAAACAAATTGGAGCAATGGAGGAGTCACATACCAAGTATCAATCCCCCAAAACAGTCTCAGAAACGGAACTTCGAGCAAAGAGATCGAAATCCGCTGGTTTGACAGCAAGAACACGAGAGAGAGAGCAATGGTGATTTTTTCTGGAGGTAGGAGATGACATGGACGAAAGAGATAAGTGAGGGCCCCACATGGGGACCAAAACCCACCAGGGCGCGCTGTCGGTGTACTAAAGTAGGGGTACCTTAGTACCCCAGACTGGTGCACGGGCAGTCGTAGCACCCTGCGGCAAGGCCCGCCCCGGAAGCGCCAAGAGAAGACCAAGCATTCAAGACAAGGCCCCCGGCAAGAGGAGCTTGCCGGGCCAAGAAGACAAGGCCCCCGGCAAGAGGAGCTTGCCGGGCCAAGAAGACAAGACCCTGGCAAGAGGAGCTTGCCGGGACGACTGAGCCCATGTAAGGCCATCCAAGAACAAAGTATACGAGACAGAAGATCGAGACCCCGACAAGAGGAGCTTGTCGGGAAGGCCGAACCCAGGCACCACAAGAGAAGCCCGCCGTAGCGCGCCAAGCGCCCCGGCAAGGCCTGATAGCTGGCACGCTATCAGGCACAGGAAGACGACCCCCGCGGCAAGCCACTTGCCGCGGCAAGATCGCCACCTCAAGACTGCGCTCCAGCTCGCCCGCCCACGCGTCGCTCCGGGGCTTCCCCCGAGGGCACGTGGCGAGGCACCGCGCAGCCTGGGGCATGCGGCGACATGCAGCCGCCATCGTGGCGGACGGTGGCGCACCTAACGGTCCGCCTCGGTGCTGTCCGGGCGACCGTGACGGGCATTTAATGCCCTTGTCCCCTACCGTCAGAAGTAGGTATGATAACACTGTGCCGCACTGTAGCGCCACCGTTCCCGCACTATTACAACTACCACCCCTTTTACACTTTTACCCCTTTCTCTTACGTTGACACCTGTCGGTGACCCCTTTGAGCTATAAAAGGAGGCCCGTGTGCAACGTAGAGGGGGTTCCGGGGTTCGGAGATTCGGCATCCAGACAGCCATACGCTCGGTGCAGCTAGCTCTCCAAGCTCCCGAGCTCCCCAGTTCAATACAACTAAGCAGGAGTAGGGTTTTACGCGTCCATCGCGGCCCGAACCTGGGTAAACCGCCCGTGTGCTCGCCTCGATCTGCTCTCTGTGCTCCCTCCGCCCCCCTCACCGGACAACGAAAGGGGCTCCGGCCCCATAGGTGCTCGCGGGGGGACGCCGTCCGCCCCGACATCTTTGGCGCGCCAGGTAGGGGGCGCGTCGAGGTTGTGCGGATCAGATCCTGCGTTCGCGCGAGCGCGCTCTTCGTCAGTTTCTCCGAACTCGCTAGCTTCATCAACACCATGGCCCCGAAGAAGAAGGCTTCGGAGGCCGCGGGCCCGTCCGCGTCACTCCCACCGCTACCGGAGCCAACGGTGGGCGGGGGAGACGCCGTCGGAGGGGTGGCCACCGGCGAGAACACTCGCGGTGCCACCAAATCCAAGAACAGGGCGGACGACCGAGCCTCGGCCTCCGAGGACGCGCCGCATCCGTCCCTTCAAACGACGACCCAGCAGCGCCATGCCACGGGAGGTGGCATCCGCTTGCTGGAACAAGGGCAAACAGGAGGTTCACGGGACGCCACGGGCCCCCGTCCGGACACGGGCAAGGCGAAGGCGCCGGGGAGGGACCCCGCTCTTTCTAACATTGTTAGGAGTCCGAGCGTATCCCGCTCCTCGCGCCACTCGCCCCCGCTCCCCTCCACTCCGGCAGAAGCGCTCGCGAGAGCGCAACTGCTCCTCGACTACCCTCCAGCGGCTGGCAAGGCCGAAAGCTGGAGGGCCACCATCCAGAGCCTGATCGCCTTCGCCAACAACGACACGCCGCAGCGGCCGGCGACCTCACGGCCCCGGCAGGTCGAGAAGACGAAGGCCGACGGCGACAAGACCGCCGGAGGTGCAACCACCATGCACTCCCCGGCGCAGAAGCAGAAGACGCCGCCCCGCTGGAACAACGCCGACGACGGCTCCACAGCGTCGTCGGACCCGCGGACTCGCCGGGACCAGCGCCAAGTCCTCGACGAGCGGCAGCAAGAAGACGCTCGAACAAGGATTGAGCGCCGCCGAGAAACTCGGCGGCAATCAGACCAGCGGGCTGGGAACGCTGTCGACGCGCACGCGCCCGGTGAACCAGGTGACTTACCGTACGCGGCAGGTTGCCCTGCGTTCACCCGCGAGCTGCGGCGCGTCCGGTGGCCCAGCACGAAGAACTTCAAGCCCGACGTACCGGAGAAGTACGACGGCAGGACGCACCCCTCGGAGTTTCTCAGCATCTACACAATCGCTGTACAAGCTGCCGGGGGGCGCGACGAGAGGATATTGGCGAACTACTTCCCGCTCGTGCTTAAGCCGAACGTTCGTTCGTGGCTTATGCACTTGCCGGAAGGCTCCATTTCTTCCTGGGCGGATCTTTGCCATCAGTTTGTTGGCGCCTTCACAGGCGGCCACAAACCTCATGGCCAGGATAGCGACCTCCACATCCTAGCCCAGAAGGAAGGAGAACCCCTGCGCAAGTACATCCAGCGCTTCAGCCGCGTGCATCGCAACATCCCCGACGTTCACCCTGCCGCGGTTATCAGCGCGTTCCACCAGAACGTGCGTAACCGCCGCATGCGTGAAGAGATGGCCATGACCAAGATCCGGGACGTCAGCGAGCTATATGCCTTGGCTGACAAGTGCGCGCGCGCGGAGGAGGGGAGGAAACTCCCCGGGGAGGATGCTGGCGCAGGAGAAAGCGACAGTGACGACACCGCCCCGGCGAAGAGAAGCCAGCGGCGGAATAATAGGAGGAAGAACAGGAAAGAGGTGCTTGCCGTCGAGGGGTCCGGCAAGGAGGCTCCCGCCAAGCAAACGCAGGCTGGCGGCTCCGGCAAGGAGCCTGCCCCCGTGGCGGCAGCCGACAAGCAGGACGGCTCCGACAAGCAATACTGCAAGATCCACCGCACCAAGGGCCACGATCTCTCCAACTGCAAGAGCGTCGAGTACCTCGTCGTGCAGCAGAAGGCTGAGTACGAGAGGCGCGACAAGGGGAAGGCCCAGGGTGGGGGTGGCGAACCAAGCAAGAAGCGGCCGCCCGTCGGCCGGGGAGGACGCCGCGGCAAGGCCAAGCAGCGGCAAGGCGATCGGCCTCCCCGGGGCCGCGACGAGGATGAAGAAGACGACGACGAAGACGTGGAAGACGAAGATAACAGCGAGCAGGAGTTCCAGAAGGCCACGGAGGTCCTATGCGTTGACGGTGGCGCCTCTCTGCACACCTCCCACCGCCAGCTTAAGCGGTGGGCGCGAGAGGTGAACGCAGCAGAGCCGCCCGTGGAGTCGCGCAGGCTCCTCAAATGGTCCAGCACGCCCATCATTTTCGATCTTGAGGATCACCCCGACCGCACAACCGCGGTCGGGTGCTTGCCGATGCTGGTCTCACCCACCATCCGCAACCTCAAGGTCACCAAAATGTTGGTAGACGGCGGGGCCGGGCTGAACTTGATCTCCTCCGCTGTGATCAAGAAACTCCAGATCCCAGACGGCGAGCTCGAAGAGACCGGATCCTTCCAAGGAATCAACCCGGGGAGGAGCAAGCCCAAGGGGAAGATTACTCTGCCGGTGACCTTTGGCGGCGAGCTTAACTTCAGGACTGAGCGTATCACGTTCGACGTCGCCGATATCCCGTTACCATACAATGGGATCCTCGGCCGTCCCGCTCTCGCCAAGTTCATGGCGGCTTCCCACCACGCCTACAACGTACTCAAGATGCCGGGGCCGATAAGCGTCATCACTGTCCATGGCGACAAAAAGGATGCGCTTATCTGCGCCGACAAGATCTACCGGGATGTAGCAGCCGCGGTAGAGAAGGACACACTTGCCGCTGAAGCCCCCGGGGGGAAGAAGACAAAGACCAAGCCCGGTAAGTGCTCTGGGGCCCACTCCGGCAACCGCACCTCTTCGGAGTGCCGCGCCGCCGTCGAGGACGTTCCATCGAGCTCCGCCGGCAAGTACAGGAAGGGAATGACCGCTCCTCCGGCAACCAAGAAGGTGTCCGCCAAGGAGGACGGCACTGGCGGTACCTTCACCATCAGTGCCACGCTTGACAGCAAATAGGAAAGCGCGCTCGTCGCCTTCCTGCAGGCGAATGACGACGTGTTTGCATGGCAACCGTCCGACATCCCCGGTGTTCCCAGGAGGGTGATTGAGCACAAGCTCGCTGTCTGTCCTCACGCGCGACCCGTCAAGCAGAAAGTGAGAAAGCAAGCCGTGGAGCGCCAAGAATTCATCAGCGAAGAGATCAAGAAGCTAGAGGCAGCAGGCCTAGTGAGAGGTGTGATCCATCCAACGTGGCTGGCCAATCCGGTCGTCGTGCGCAAAGCCAATGGGAAGTGGAGACTGTGCATAGACTTCACCGACGTGAATAAAGCATGTCCCAAAGATCCATTTCCCTTGCCGCGCATTGACCAGATTGTTGACTCCACTGCCGGATGTGAGCTACTCTCTTTTCTTGATGCATATTCAGGCTACCACCAAGTCTTTATGGCCAAGGAAGATGAAGAGAAGACCGCATTTATCACTCCGTGCGGCACCTATTGCTTCATACGCATGCCGTTTGGACTGAAGAATGCGGGATCAACGTTTGCAAGGGTAGTGCACTCTGCTTTCGAGCCGCAGATCCATAGGAACGTGGAGGCCTACATGGATGACATCGTGGTGAAGAGCAGGAGCAAGGAAACCCTGGTCCAAGATCTGGAAGAGACATTTCAGAACCTGCGCAAGATACAGCTCAAGCTGAACCCCGAGAAGTGCGTTTTCGGAGTCCCCTCCGGCAAGCTTCTCGGGTTCTTTGTGTCACAGAGGGGGATTGAAGCTAATCCCGACAAGATCAAAGCCATCGAGCAGATCGAAGCCCCAGAGCGCGTCAAGGACGTCAGAAAGCTTGCAGGTTGTGTGGCCGCCCTCAGTCGGTTCATTTCAAGGTCTGCAGAACGCGCCCTGCCCTTCTTTAAAATCTTGAAGAAGGCAGGCCCCGTGCAGTGGACTCCGGAAGCGGAGGCAGCGCTGCAAGATTTGAAAAGGTACCTATCCTCCACTCCAATACTTGTCGCACCTAGACCACAGGAGAAGTTGTTGCTATACCTAGCGGCAACCAACCAGGTGGTTAGTGCTGCGTTAGTGGCGGAGAGGGAGGCCGACGAGGAGCCTATACCACCTACAAGCGAGTCCAGCGACGAGCGGGGGGCTGCTCCAGCAAGCTCTGGCCCCGACAAGGACCACCCTGCGCAGGAACAGGATGGAGCGCGGAAGAAGATGGTGCAGCGCCCGGTGTATTTTGTAAGTTCCCTCTTGCAGGGGGCTAGATCAAGATACTCCGGGGTGCAGAAATTGCTTTTCGGCCTTCTCATGGCCTCGAGAAAGCTGCGCCATTACTTCCAAGCACATGAGATAACAGTAGTCACTCGCTTTCCGCTGAGGAGGATATTGCACAATCCAGAGGCAACAGGCAGGATCGTCGAGTGGGCACTGGAGCTGTCGAGCTTTGGGCTCAAGTTTGAAAGTACTTCAACCATACAGAGCCGAGCTTTGGCAGAATTCATAGCTGAGTGGACCCCGACGCCAGATGGAGAAGGCCAAGAAACAAGCGCGCCCGTACAAGGAGCAACAAGCGAGTGGGTAATGTACTTCGATGGTGCCTTTTCGCTGCAAGGCGCCGGTGCTGGCGTGGTACTCATCGCGCCCACCGGAGAGCACCTCAAGTATGTTATCCAGATGCACTTCCCGAGAGAGCAAGCTACCAACAATACTGCTGAGTATGAAGGCTTGCTCGCCGGCCTCAGGATTGCGGCCGAACTTGGGATCAGAAAGCTGATCGTGCGGGGAGATTCTCAACTGGTGGTCCGGCAAGTCAACAAGAGCTACCAGAGCCCTCTGATGGAAGCTTACGTAGATGAAGTGAGGAAGCTGGAAGAACACTTTGAAGGGCTGCAAATGGAGCACGTCGCGAGAGCTCAGAATGAGATAGCAGACGGCCTTTCGAAGTGTGCTTCGTTGAAGTTACCTGTGGAACCAGGGACCTTCTTACTCAAGCTGACTCAACCATCCGTTACACCATCAGTTGGGCAGTCCAAGAAAAGGAAGTTGGTCTCCGGCGACTACTCACAGGCGGACCTCCCTGAGACCGCCGCCAAGGTCCCCAAGATCAACAACCAGAACGCCGGGGGACAGCCCGCTCCTGCGGATCCCAGGATCCATCCAGTCGAAGCCGGTGTCCCCGGTAAGCCTTGCTCCAGCGAGCTGATCAGCAGTCTGAACACCGAGGGACAGCCCGCTCCTGCGGATCCAAGGATCCGTCTAGTCGAAGCAGGTGTCCCCGATAAGCCTTGCTCCGGCAAGCGGATCAGCAGTCTGAATGCTGAGGAACAGTCCGCTCCTGCGGGTCCGAGGGTCCATCCAGTTGAAGCGGGGGTTCCCGACAAGCTTTGCCCCGGCAAGCTTGCCGGGGGATCACCGGCTCCGGCTGAACCAGAGGTTCTTGCCGTAGAAGCCGGGGTCCCCGCAGCGGCCTTCATGCCTTTAGTCCTTGCCGTCGAGCCCCGGGCTCCGGCATGGGCGCGACAGATCGTTCGTTTTCTGCAAACTGGAGAACTTCCCGACGACCCAGAACCAGGCAGTCAAGTATGTACCAGTTCGTGGACAACGAGCTGTACAGAAGGAGACTCAACGGTGTCAGATTGAAGTGCATCTCCAGGGAAGACGGACAGAAGTTGTTGGCAGAGATACACGGAGGCATGTGCGGCCATCACATTGGCGCAAGAGCACTTGTCGGGAAAGCCTTCCGGCAAGGGTTCTTCTGGCAAGAAGCCCTCCAAGATGCAACTGCACTAGTAACCAAGTGTGAAGCGTGCCAGTTCCATGCAAAACAGATTCATCAGCCAGCTCAAGCTCTCCAAACAATCCCTTTGTCCTGGCCCTTCTCGGTCTGGGGGCTCGATATCCTCGGCCCTTTTCCCCGAGCCGTCGGGGGCTTCGAGTACTTGTACGTTGCAATCGACAAGTTCACGAAGTGGCCAGAAGTGGAGCCAGTGAGGAAGGTGACCGCGCAGTCAGCAGTCAAGTTCTTCCGGTCGATCGTCTGCCGTTTCGGAATCCCCAACAGAGTCATCACCGACAACGGGACACAATTTACAAGTCGCGCCTTCATGCAATACGCCCAGGATCTCGGCGCCAAGGTCTGTTTCGCTTCGGTTGCTCACCCCAGGAGCAACGGTCAAGCAGAAAGGGCCAACGCTGAAGTGCTGCACGGACTCAAGACCAGGACCTTCGACAGGCTGCACAAGTGCGGAAGAAATTGGATTGAGGAGCTGCCGGCGGCTCTTTGGTCAATCAGGACGACACCAAGTCGAGCCACCGGACAGACACCTTTTGCTCTAGTCTATGGAGCGGAAGCAGTTATCCCCACGGAACTCGTATACGGATCTCCTCGGGTGCTCGCTTATGACGAGCTCGAGCAAGAGCGGCTGCGCCAAGATGACGCGCTGCTCCTTGAGGAAGGACGTCTCCAGGCTGCGGTACGAGCTGCTCGATACCAGCAAGCCTTGCGTCGCTACCATAGCCGCAAGGTCAAGGCCAGGAGTCTCGAAGAGGGCGACCTTGTTCTTCGGCGCACTCAGTCGGCCAAGAATTCCAACAAGTTGACGCCAAAGTGGGAAGGACCTTATCGGGTGAGACAAGTCACGAGGCCTGGCGCTATCCGCCTCGAGACCGAAGAAGGCGTACCAGTGAGCAACTCCTGGAACATAGAGCATCTTCGCAAGTTTCACCCATAAGGCGCGGTTGCCGTGACCCGCTCCGGCAACCATCGGTTTGTACAGGCCTTGCCGCTGCTGCATGTAACCCCTTGTACAAAGCCAGGCGAAGCCCCTGGCACCAGATAAAGTTGCCCTGTTAGGCGACCTTGTTCTTAGGCACGTTCAGTCGGCCAAGAATTATAACAAGTTGACGCCGAAGCAGGAAGGCCCTTGTCGGGTGGAACGAGTCGCGAGGCCCGGCGCTGTCCGCCTCAAGACCGAAGAGGGCCTACCAGTGAGCAACTCCTGGGAATATAGAGCATCTTCGCAAGTTCCGCCCACTAGGCGCGGTTGCCGTGATCCGCTCCGGCAACCATCGGTTTGTACAGGCCTTGCCGCTGCTGCATGTAACCCCTTGTACAAAGCCAGGCGAAGCCCCTGGCACTAGATAAAGTTGCCCTGTTAGGCGACCTTGTTCTTAGGCACGTTCAGTCGGCCAAGAATTATAACAAGTCGACGCCGAAGCAGGAAGGCCCTTATCGGGTGAGACGAGTCGCGAGGCCCGGCGCTGTCCGCCTCAAGACCGAAGAGGGCCTACCAGTGAGCAACTCCTGGGAACATAGAGCATCTTCGCAAGTTTCGCCCATAAGGCGCGGTTGCCGTGATCCGCTCCGGCAACCACCGGTTTGTGCAGGCCTTGCCGATGTTGCATTTAAGCCCTCGTACAAAGCCAGGCGAAGCCCCTGGCCGAAGATAAAGAAGCGCTGGCGCCCTAGATTTTAGCATGCATGCTGAGTCAGAGTCTCGTCCTTGGTTAGGGTTGTCAGTTCCTAACTGTCGCTAACCCCTAACTTAGAGGTCGAGTCCGCGTCTTTTTCCCATCCTTCCCCTTTTGGCTCGCAGGAATTGAATGTCCTTGCCGGGCCGCTCGAGGACAAGGAAGAGGAGAAGGACGAGCCAACACCTGCCCCCCGGCGGGCCAGAGTCGCCGGGGGCCGCAACCTCAGATAAGTTTTTGCATCCCTCATCATGCATTCTCTTATGGACTGTGGAATTTGAAAGCCTCCTTCCCTCCCGAAAAGCTACCGTGCTCTCTTAGCGGCAAGCCCCAGAGCGCGTTCCTGGGGCCCGTTTCGATAGCAGCCGCGGCAGCAAGGGGGAGGGAAGCGAGGGGCCGGAACCCACCTGCTCCCCGCCTCCGCCAAGGGCGTGAGAAAGGTCGAGCAGTGCGGGGGATCGGCTGGGCGTATTACCGGGCGAAAAACTGTCTATCTTAACGATGTAAAGGATTCGTTCCCTACCGCGGTTTCCACCCGCGAGACAAATGATCCGGCAAACATCCCCTTTTCATTAAAAACATTCCACTCAGGTACAGTTCAGAGAGAATGAAAAACATGAAAAGAGGGATTACAAGGCTTAAACGCAACTAAGGCCCGAAGGCTTACGAGCTGAAAAGAGATAAGGTGCCCGTAATCCCTTTCTTGTCTCTCTCCTCAGGAGGTAGGGCAAGTAGGCGAAGAGGGCGAAAGGGGCACCTAGATGAGCTACGGGTGGCAGAAGGCACCAAGAGAAGATCCGGGGGCTCCGCCCGGGGGTCTCCAGAGGCTGAAGAAGACGGAGGCGCCGGAGGCAGAGCTGGAAGATGAGGCAGCGGCCTTGCCGCCAGCCTCTTCCTCTTCCGCAGCCTCGCCACTCCGGCCGCCCGAGGAGATCAAGCCCCCGGCAAGAGGAGCTTGCCGGGCCGAAGAGAAGACCCCGGTGGTCGTCACCGAGAGCAAGGGTGATGACGGCGTCCGGGGCGCATCTGGAACACGAGGCACCGGAGCGTCAGCCAGCTGTCGAAGTCGGCCCGTACTCCGACTTCGCGGCCTTCGACGTCCGCCCTCTGTCCTCCTCAGCAGCCCCCCCCTACGCCAGTCGCCCAAGGAGACGACCCCGGGGAGTTCACGGAGCCCGGCGCGGTCGATGGGGCCGCCGGCGCCACACGGAGCTGCGGCCGACGCCTAGTCGTACCCGTCATCCCGGCGGCTGCTCCCCTCGTCGTCGCTGTCGCTCCCCTCCTCGTCACTCTCGCTCGAGGAGGAGCCTTCGCTGTCGGAGGAGCTATCTTCGCAGCACCGGGCCCGGATACCGAAGCCCCAGAAGGCCTTGACGGAGAGGAGGTCCTCCCCCACTAGCTTGAAGTGGAGGGTGAACCCCTCCGTCAAGCTGTGTATCCGGGCGAACGTCTTCCACCCGCGGCCCAGACACACCACGCCGGGGGCTCGGGACTCGACGTGGACTCGCGTCCCACTGATCCCGCAGCCCCTCATGCGCAGGTTTGGCGTCTCAGGCTGCTCCACCTCCAACACGTTCGCGAATGGAGCGGGAAGCCGGAGGTGGCGACGAGGCGCCCGGTGCAGCCTGATAATGAACTCACGGGGGTCGTCCCCGAGATGGACCGCGGGAAGGAACGGAGCCGCTGGCGGAGGCAAGGGCGGCGCACCGATCCGTCCGCCCCGAGCGCCTCGGCCCCGTCCACGACCTCGTCCGCGACCTCGCCCTCTCCCTCTTCCCCCGACGATCGGCTCCGCCGCCGCGGGCGCAAGGGGAGGAGGGGCGCGTTGCCGAGCAGACACCCTCGCGGCAACCGAAGAAGAACCAGGGTTCCCCCCCTCCATCACAGATGGGGGAAGGAAACCAGAAGCAGAAGGAGGAAGGAGATGGAGTGCGTATTTCCGTCGCCCCCTTTCGCTCCTTATAAAGGAGCGGAGTGGGACCGCGGCCGCCCCGCTCCTCCAATAGAAGCGGAGGAAGGGCAGGCGACTGGGGCCGACCCACTGCATCGGCCCGCGCCGGCCCGACTCCCTGCCTCCGCCGCCGCGACTCCGAGTGCATGAGGACCGCGTGGTGGGCGCGCAGAACCGAGACGACGGGTGGGACGACCTCTCCCCATCCCGTAATTATGGGGAACGGACGCCTCGAAAACCGCGCCCCACCCCCGTTCATTTATTGAGCCGCGCCTCCGCACCTCCCTCCACTTAAAGAGGGAACGGGCGTTTTTCGCCCCCACGACGCCGCGGTAAGCGCGCGCCGCCTGGGGAAGGCGCGGCGGATGCGGAGTTAAGGAGCAGCGCGACCAAGGCCATGCGTGCCCGTGCACCGTTAGGGCCTGGCCCAATGACGCTCGGCACCGTGTGTGGCCCAGGCCCGGGGGCTCCTGTCGGTGTACTAAAGTAGGGGTACCTTAGTACCCCAGACTGGTGCACGGGCAGTCGTAGCACCCTGCGGCAAGGCCCGCCCCGGAAGCGCCAAGAGAAGACCAAGCATTCAAGACAAGGCCCCCGGCAAGAGGAGCTTGCCGGGCCAAGAAGACAAGGCCCCCGGCAAGAGGAGCTTGCCGGGCCAAGAAGACAAGACCCCGGCAAGAGGAGCTTGCCGGGACGACTGAGCCCATGTAAGGCCATCCAAGAACAAAGTATACGAGACAGAAGATCGAGACCCCGACAAGAGGAGCTTGTCGGGAAGGCCGAACCCAGGCACCACAAGAGAAGCCCGCCGTAGCGCGCCAAGCGCCCCGGCAAGGCCTGATAGCTGGCACGCTATCAGGCACAGGAAGACGACCCCCGCGGCAAGCCACTTGCCGCGGCAAGATCGCCACCTCAAGACTGCGCTCCAGCTCGCCCGCCCACGCGTCGCTCCGGGGCTTCCCCCGAGGGCACGTGGCGAGGCACCGCGCAGCCTGGGGCATGCGGCGACATGCAGCCGCCATCGTGGCGGACGGTGGCGCACCTAACGGTCCGCCTCGGTGCTGTCCGGGCGACCGTGACGGGCATTTAATGCCCTTGTCCCCTACCGTCAGAAGTAGGTATGATAACACTGTGCCGCACTGTAGCGCCACCGTTCCCGCACTATTACAACTACCACCCCTTTTACACTTTTACCCCTTTCTCTTACGTTGACACCTGTCGGTGACCCCTTTGCGCTATAAAAGGAGGCCCGTGTGCAACGTAGAGGGGGTTCCGGGGTTCGGAGATTCGGCATCCAGACAGCCATACGCTCGGTGCAGCTAGCTCTCCAAGCTCCCGAGCTCCCCAGTTCAATACAACTAAGCAGGAGTAGGGTTTTACGCGTCCATCGCGGCCCGAACCTGGGTAAACCGCCCGTGTGCTCGCCTCGATCTGCTCTCTGTGCTCCCTCCGCCCCCCTCACCGGACAACGAAAGGGGCTCCGGCCCCATAGGTGCTCGCGGGGGGACGCCGTCCGCCCCGACACGCGCCCTGGTGTCTTGTGGGTACCAGGTGCACCCCCCCTGATATTATTTGCACCAAAAATTCATAAATAATCAGAAAAATTCGTATTGAATTTTCACGGCATTCTAAGAACTTTTATTTTTGGGTCATTTTTTAAAATTGCACGGAAAATTCAGAAAACACACAAGAAATGGCATTTTATTTTATTTAACTAAGAAAAACAGAAAACAAAAGGTGGGAGCATAAGGTTGTGCTTACTAAATTCACCAACTTCATACCTCTCAAAAATGATCCATTAATAAGGTTGATCAAGTCTTCTTAACAACCACCTTCGATTATCATGAAATCGAAGAATTTTCATAAAACACTAAGTTACCTCAACGGGGGTGTGCATATCCCCAACAATAAACATTTCATATTTGTTTTTGGCAGTAGGTAGAGGTAGTTGAAAACTTCCAATAGTGAATGTCGTAGATTTTTCAATAACATTAATACCATTCACTTGGAACTGTTTCTTCGGGAAGTGCACCGTATGCTCCATACCATTGATATGAAAAGTGACCTTGCTTTTATTGCAATCAATAATAGCCCCTGCAGTATTCAAGAAGGGTCTACCAAGGATAGTTGACATGTTGTCGTCCTCGAGCATCTCAAGTATAAAAAAGTCAGTTAAGATAGTAACATTTGCAACAACAATGGGCACATGCTCACAAATACCGATAGGTATGGCAGTCAATTTGTCAGCCATTTGCAAAGATATTTCAGTAGGTGTGAGTTTATTCAAATCAAGTCTTTTATATAAGGATAAATTCATAACACTAACACCAGCTCCTAAATCACACAAAGCAGTTTTGACATAATTTCTTTTTATGGAGCAAGGTATAGTTGGTATTCCTGGGTCTCCAAGTTTTTTAGGTACTCCATCCTTAAAAGAATAATTAGCAAGCATGGTGGAGATTTCAGCTTTAGTTTTTTTCTCTTATTAGTGATGATGTCTTTCATGTATTTTGCATAAGGGGCCATCTTTAAAATATTAGTCAAGCGAGTGCGCAAAAAGACTGGCCTAAGCATTTCAGCAAAGCGTTCAAATTCTTCATCATATTTTTTCTTAGTTGGTTTAGGTGGAAAGGGCATGGGTTTTTTAACCCATGATTTTCTTTCTCTTCCATGTTTTCTAGCAACAAAGTCTCTTTTATCATATCTTTTGTTTTTAGGTTGTGGGTTATCAAGATCAATAGTTGGTTCTATTTCAACATCATTATCGGGTTCTTTAGCATTTTCTGGTTGAGTGTCTTCATGAACATCATCATTATCTTTTTCATTATCACTAGGTGAATGCTCATTATCATATTGAGTTTCAGCATCAGAAATAGAAACATCATTATTATTTTCAGGAAGTTTTTCTATTGTAGGTTAACTAGAGGTATGCAAAGTTCTATCATTTTTCTTTTTCTTCTTCTTTTTAGAAGAACCAGGTTCATCAGTATTGATTCTTTGAGAGTCTTTTTCAATTCTTTTAGGGTGTCCCTCAGGATAAAGTGGTTCCTGAGTCATTCTACCTCCTCTAGTTACTACTCTAATAGCATGATTATTCATATTATTATTCATTTCATCAAGAAACTCTCTTTGAGATTTAGCAACTTATTCTAGCTAATTTTGGACCATAGAAGCATGTTTTCCTACACCTCTTACATCATTAGATATTCTAAACAACAAGTCACTCAAGCGAGCAATGATATTAGGATTGTATTTCAATTGTTTCATAACATTTTCATTGAAGTGATCTTGTTTTCTAATGTAGTTGTCAAACTCATAAAGGCATTAACTAGGATGTTTATTGTAGGGTATATCACTTTCATCAAATTTCATTAAAGAGTTTACCTCTACCACCTTTGGTGGTGGCGTGTCAAGTCCATGTATTTCTTCAATAGGACGTAAAATTTTAACATCCTCTGCTTTAATACCTTTTTCCTTCATACTTTCCTTTGCCTCTTGCATATCTTCGGGACTGAGATATAAGATACCCCTCTTCTTTGGAGTGGGCTTAGGCGGTGGTTCAGGAAGAGTCCAATCATCATAATTTTTCAATATATTATTCAATAATTCCTCAGCTTGTTCAACAGTCTGTTCCCTGAAAACACAACCAACACAACTATCTAGGAAGTCCCTAGAAGCATCGGTTAGTCCATCATAGAAGATATCAAGTATTTCATTTTTCCTAAGAGGATGATCATGCAAAGCATTGAGCAATTGGAAAAGCCTCCTCCAAGCTTGTGGGAGACTCTCTTCTTCAATTTGCACAAAGTTAAATATTTCCTATAAGGTAGCTTGTTTCTTATAAGCAGGAAAGTATTTTTCAGAGAAATAGATCATATCCTGGGGACTACGCACACAACCAGGAGCAAGAGTATTGTACCATATCTTAGCTTCACCCTTTAATGAGAATGAAATAGTTTGAGAATACAATAGTATCAAAATTTTTCATCATGAGCAAAAAGGGTGGCTATATCATTTAACTTAGTAAGATGTGCCACTACAGTTTCAGTTTCATAACCATGGAAAGGATCAGATTCAACCAAAGTAATTAACTATGGGTTGATAGAGAATTCATAATCCTTATTGTCAACAAAGATAGGTGAAGTAGCAAACTTAGGATCACATTTCATTCTATCATTCAAATATTTCTCCTTTAGTTTGCATAATAATTTCTTAAGATCATCTCTATCATTGCAAGCAAGAAAATCTCTAGCTATCTCCTCATCCATAACATAACCTTCAGGTACCTTACGTAATTCATATCTAGGAGAGCTAGGTCTAATAGGTGTTTCAAGATTTTCAGTTTCTAGTACTTCACCAGTTTCAATAATTTCATCAGTTTCAGCATTCTCAATATCTTTAGCTCTAGCAATTTGTTCATCAAGAAATTCACCTAGTGGCATATTATCATCAAGCAAGGTACTAACATCATCATAAGTATCATGAATAACTTGCAACATATTAGGATTAATAGCATGTGGTGGTGTTGCAAGTTTACTCAAAATAGAAGGTGAGTCAAGTGCAGAGCTAGATGGCAGTTCCTTACCTCCCCTCGTCTTAGAGAAAAAAAATCTTAGTCTTGGTATCCTTCAGATTCTTCATAGTGATAAATAGATAATAATGCCAAGTGACTCAACAAATATAGCTATGCTCCCCGGCAATGGCGCCAGAAAAAGGTCTTGATAACCCACAAGTATAAGGGGTCGCAACAGTTTTTGAGGGTAGAGTATTCAACCCAAATTTATAGATTCGACAGAGGGGGAGCCAAAGAATATTTGTAAGTATTAGTAGTTGAGTTGTCAATTCAACCACACCTGGAGATTAAATATCTGCAACAATATGATCAGTAGCACAGTAATATGATACTTTTGATAGCAATGGTAACAGTAGCAGTAACGGTAATAGTGATAGCAATGATTTTGTAGCAAGTGTAACAGTAGCAACAACAGTAGTAACTTAGCAAGAACATTATGTGGAAAAGCCGTAGGTATTGGATCGGTGATTTTGTTGGATGATATTCATCATTTAACAGTCACAACCTAGGGCGATACAAAACTAGCTCCAGTTCATAAATATAATGTAGGCATGTATTTCATAAATAGTCATACATGCTTATGGAAAGAATTTGCATGACATCTTTTGTTCTACCCTCCCGTGGCATCGGGGTCCATAAGGAAACTAAGGGATATTAAGGTATCCTTTTAATAGAGAACCGGAATAAAGCATTAACACATAGTGAATACATGAACTCATCAAACTACGGTCATCACCGGAAAGTATCCCGATTATTGTCACCCCGGGGTTTACGGATCATAGCATGTAATATGTGAATATGGCTTGCAAGGTCGGATCTAGAACATATATAATGGTAAAAACATAAATGGTTCGGATCTAAAATCATGGCACCTGGGCCCAAAGTGACAAGCATTAAGCATGGCAAAGTCATAACAACATCAATCCCAGAACATAATGGATATTAGGGATCGAGCCCTAACAAAACTAACTCGATTACATGATGAATCTCATCCAACTCCTCACCGACTAGCAAGCCTGTGAAGGAATTACTCATTCCCGATGGGGAGCATCATGGAATTGGCGATGAAGGAGGGTTGGTGATGACGAAGATCGAAGACCCCTCCCTCTCTGGAGCCCCAAACAGACTCCAGATCTGGCCTCCCGATGAAGAACAGGAGGTGGCGGCGGCTCCGTCTCGTGAAAAAGCGGTAATTCTTCCTCGATTTTTCTCTCCAAATATAGGTATTTATGGAGTCGGAATCAGGGTCTGCAGGGCCACCAGGTGGGCACAAATCACCTGGGCACGCCTAGAGGGGGGCGCCCTGTGGGTTGTGCTGACCCAGGGGGGCCCTTCGGTGGTTCTTGGCTCCAGTATTTTTCTTTTATTGTAAAATAAATCTCTAAAAAGTTTCATTCCATTCCGAGAACTTTTATTTCTTCACAAAAACAACACCATGGTAGTTCTGCTGAAAACAGCGTCAGTCCAGGTTAGTTTCATCCAAATCATGCAAATTAGAGTCCAAACAAAGAGCAAAAGCATTAGGAAAAGTAGATACGATGCAGACGTATCATTGGCACGCCTGTTGTCTCTGCTAAAATAGGAGATCTTTGTTATCATGGCTTGTGTGATCTGGGTGCTAGTGTGAGTGCTATCCCGTTTACTTTATATGAAGAAATTATGAATGATATTGCACCTGTTGAGATAGTAGACATTGATGTTACTAATAATTTTGCCAATAGAGATACTATCACACCACTTGGGATTGTTAGAGATGTTGAAGTCTTGTGTGGGAAATAAAATACCCTACTGATTTTCTAGTTCTTATTTCCCCACAAGATGATTTTTGTCCCATTATATTTGGTAGACCTTTCTTAAATACTGTTAATGCTAAGGTAGATTGTGAGAAATAAACTGTTAGTGTAAGTTTTGGTGATGTGTCTCATGAGTTTAATTTCTCCAAATTTCGTAGACAACCTCGTGATAAAGAATTACTTAGTAAGGATGAAATTATTGGTCTTGCTTCTATTGTTGTCCCTCTACTGATCCTTTAGAACAATATTTGCTAAACCATGAAAATGACATGGAGATGAATGAAAGAAACGAAATACATAAGATTCTCTTTAAACAAATGCCCGTTTTGTAACACAATTTACCTGTTGAAACCCTTGGAGATCCTCTTCCACCCAAGAGCGATCCTGTGTTTGAGCTCAAACAATTACCTGATACTCTGAAATATGCTTATCTCGATGAGAAGAAGATATATCATGTTATTATTGGTGCTAACCTTTCAGAGCGTGAAGAAAAGATACTATTGAAAACTCTAAGGAAGCACCATGCCTATTGGATATACTCTTGATGATCTTAAGGGCATTAGTCCCACTGTATGTCAGCATAAAATAATATGGAACCTGATGCTAAACCAGTTGTTGATCACCAGTGGCGGTTAAATCCAAAGATGAAAGAATTGGTAAGAAATGAAATTTTAAATCTTCTGGAAGCAAGTATAATCTATCCTATAGCTGATAGTAGATGGGTAAGTCTTGTTCATTGTGTCCCTAAAAAGGGAGGTATTACTATTGTTCCTAATGATAAAATGAACTTATCCCACAAAGAATTATCACAGCTTATAGAATGGTAGTTGATTTTAGAAAATTAAACAAAGCTACTAGGAAGGATCATTATCCTCTACCTTTTATTGATAAAATGCTAGAAAGACTATCAAAACATACACATTTCTGCTTTCTAGATGGATACTCTGCTTTTTCCCAAATACTTGTATCACAAGAGGACCAAGAAAAAAATACTTTTACATGCCCTTTTGGTACTTTTGCTTATAGACGTATGCCTTTTAGTTTATGCAATGCACCTGCTACCTTTCAAAGATGTATAACTGCTATATTCTCTGACTTTTGTTAAAAGATTGTTGAGATCTTCATGGATCATTTTTTCGTACACTTCTTTTGATGATTGCTTAAGCAACCTTGATCGAGTTTTACAGAGATGTGAAGAAACTAATCTTGTCTTGAATTGGGAGAAGTGCCACTTTATGGTTAATGAAGGTATTGTCTTGGGGCATAAAATCTCCGAAAGAGGTATTGAAATCGATAAAGCTAAAGTTGATGCAATTGAAAAAATGTCGTGTCCTATAGATATCAAAGGTATAAGAAGTTTCCTTGGTCATGCCAGTTTATATAGGAAATTTATCAAAGACTTCTCTAAAATTTCTAGGCCTCTCACTAATCTTTTGCAAAAAGATGTTCCATTTGTTTTTTATGATGATTGTGTAGAAGCATTTGAAATACTTAAGCAAGCCTTAATCTCTACACCTGTTGTTGAACCACTTGATTGGAACCTACCCTTTGAAATTATGTGCGATGCAAGTGATTATGTTGTTGGTGTTGTTCTAGGACAAAGAGTTGATAAGAAATTAAATGTTATCTATTATGCTAGTAAAACTCTAGACAATGCTCAAAGAAATTATGCTACAACTAAAAAAGAATTTTTAGCAGTTGTGTTTGCTTGTGACAAATTCAGATCTTACATAGTCGATTCTAAAGTAATTGTTCACACTGATCATACTGCTATTAAATACCTTATGGAAAAGAAAGAAGCTAAACCTAGACTTATTAGATGGGTTCTCTTACTACAAGAATTTGATTTACATATTACTGATAGAAAAGGAGCTGAGAACCCCATAGCAAACAACTTGTCTAGGCTAAAAAATATTCTTGACGACCTACCACCTATTGATGATAGCTTTCCTGATGAACAACTGGCTGTCATAAATGCTTCCCGTAATATTCTTTGGTATGTTGATTATGCCAATCATATTGTTGCTAAATTTATACCAACTAGTTTCACATACCAACAAAAGAAAAAGATTTTCTATAATTTAAGACATTACTTCTGGGATGACTCACACCTTTATAAAGAAGGAGTAGATGGTGTTATTAGACATTGCATACCTGAGCATGAACAGGAACAAATCCTACGCAAGTGTCACTCCGAGGCTTACGGAGAACACCACGCTGGAGACAGAACTGCACACAAGGTATTACAATCGGATTTTTATTGGCCTGGTCTTTTCAAAGATGCCCGTAAGTTTGTATTGTCTTGTGATGAATGTCAAAGAATTGGTAACATTAGTAGACGTCAAGAAATGCCTATGAATTATTCACTTGTCACTGAACCATTTGATGTTTGGGGATTTGATTATATGGGAGCTTTTCCTTCCTCTAATGGGTATACAGATATTTTAGTTGTTGTTGATTACGTTACTAAGTGGGTAGAAGCTATTCCAACTAGTAGTGTTGATCATAACACTTCTATTAAAATGCTTAAAGAAGTTATTTTCCCGAGGTTTGGAGTCCCTAGATATTTAATGACTGATGGTGGTTCGCATTTTATTCATGGTGCTTTCTGTAAATTGCTTGCTAAGTATGATGTTAACCATATAATTGCATCTCCATACCATCCTCAGTCTAGTGGTCAGGTAGAATTAAGTAATAGAGAAATAAAATTGGTCTTGCAAAAGACTATTAATAGATCTAGAAAGAATTGGTCTAAGAAACTTGATGATGCATTATGGGCTTATAGAACTGCTTATAAAAACCCTATGGGTATGTCTCCATATAAAATGTTTTATGGAACAACATGTCACCTACCTATAGAATTAGAACATAAAGCTTATTGGGCAATCAAAGAACTCAACTATGACTTCAAACTTGCCGTTGAAAAGAGGTTATTTGACATTAGCTCACTTGATGAATGGAGAACCCAAGCCTATGAAAATGCCAAGTTGTTTAAAGAAAAGTTTAAAAGATGGCATGACCAAAGAATAAAAAGCGAGAATTTATTGTAGGTGACCAAGTCTTGCTATACAATTCTCGTCTAAGATTTTGGCAGGAAAACTACTCTCCAAATGGGAAGGTCCTTACATTATTGAAGAAGTTAATCATTCCGGTGCCATCAAGATCAACAATGTCAAGGGAAATACCTCGAAGGTGGTGAATGGGCGAAGAATCAAACATTATATCTTAGGTATGCCCATAAATGTTGAAACTAATATTATCCATACCATAACACCGAAGGAGTACATAAGGGAAACTTTCCAGAATGCTCCAGAACCCTGAAAAGGAATAGATATGTGATACGGTAAGTAAACCCACTCCAAAAGTTTTCCAAAAGCAATTTTACTCTGTTTTGGAATAAAAAAATAGGAAAATAGAAAGTAGTCTAGAAAGTGCACGAGCAAGCGACAAGCCTGGGGGGCGCGCCCTACCCCCTAGGCGGGCCTCCCAAGCTTGTGGCCAGCTCGTGCGCTCTTCGGACTCCATTTTCTCCTAGAATACTTGTTTTACATGGTAAAAATTCATTATATAATTTCCCAAAGGTTTTGACCACTGTACCATGGCAATATTTTTTGTTCTTGTTTCGAGCTATTTCGACAGCAGATTTAGAGCAAGATGTCTTCACAAGAGTCAGTCGGGGAGAGTCGGGTCTCTCACCCAACAGTGGATCCAAGAGCATACAGCGAAGCTAATCTCTTTACGTGGTCAACGGAGGAAGAGATGGAAGCCGACCAAAAAAGAGTGGATGCCATGGAAGAGGATCAAGAAGTCACTTCTCTCCCTCAACCTAGAGCCCCGCATGTGGAACTTGGTGACTCGGTCCTCCCAAATTCGGTCAAACCACCCGGTGCTAAATTTATATCTTACAATAACTTGAAAAAGAGTGTTGCTTCTTCCTCTGCAGCAAGGATGCATCCGTGGGTGAACGGTGCTTTAACTATCACCGGAAAGCTATGTAAGGAGATTATGGATCTCAAATAGCAAGTCAATAGGCTTGAGGAGGAAAATCGCATCCTGAGGGGCATCATTGCCAAGAACATCGCACCACCACCTCCGAAGAAGGATACTTGAGTACATGGGTATGGGCAGCCCCCTTGGCTTGTGCCAAGCTTTGGGGAGGTGCCCTGATGTCGTATCACCATCACATCTTTATCTTTATCGTTTATCTTAGTTTGATCCTTTTGGTTAAATCTCGATCTAGTAGAATAAAAGTTTTAGTATGATCTATTCTTTGAGTTTTGGTTTGAGTTCTATCTATGTAATTGAGTGTGAGAGTTATATAATAAAGATTAGTTTTGAGTTGAGGGCTTTGCCTTCTTGCTTTGATCTTGGAAAATAAAAAGATCGTGTATAATCTCATGGAGAGTGATGACTTCACATATAAGAAGTATGATGCATGCAATTTGTTGAGGATTGGCAAACATAGTATTGGTCATTGTTGCAATTAGTAGGAAGTTATAAAGAAAGAGAGGTTTCACATATAAATACACTATCTTGGACATCTTTTGTGATTGTGAGCATTCATTAAAATATTATATGCTAATAAGTTGATGTTACATAAGGAAGACAACATAATGTGTTATGTTCCCTTATATCCGAATAGAAGTTATATTGTCATGGATCCTCCAACATATTGAGCTTGCTTCTCTTCCTATGCTAGCCAAAAATTCTGCACTAAGTAGAGACACTACTTGTGCATCCAACAACCTTTAATCTAGTTTTGCCATGAGAGTCCACTATATCTACCTATGGATTAAGTAAGGCCCTTCAAGTAAGTTGTCATCGGTGCAAGAAATAAAATTTGCCCTCTAAATATGTGTGATCTTTTAGTGTGAGTAAAATGAACTTTATACGAACTTGTGATGGGGAAGAAATAAAAACGACAGACTACATAATAAAGGTTTTATCACAAGCGGCAATATAAAGTGACGTTCTTTTGCATTAAGATTTCGTGCATCCAACCAAAAATTGCATGATAACCTCTGCTTCCATCTGCGAAGGGCCTATCTTTTATTTCACTTTCTACCTTTATGCAAGAGTCATGGTGATTTTCACCCTTCCTTTTATATTTTCTCTTTTTAGCAAGCACTATGTGTTGTAGAAAGATCTAGACATACATATCCACTCGGATGTAGGTGATCACGAGTTATTTTTCTTGACATCACCCTAAAGGTAAATGGTTGGGAGGCAAAACTATAAGCCCCTATATTCCTATGTGTCCGATTGAAGCTTTGATCTCATAAGTATCGCGTGAGTGTTAGCAATTATGAAAGACTAAAAGATGGTTGAGTATGTGAACTTGCTAAATAAAAGCCCTTACGCTGACTCTTTCCGATGTTATGATAAATTGCAATTGCTTCGATGACCAAGATCATAGTTTGTTAGTTCTCAATAAAGTTTATTGGTCTATACTTTACCTTGTGAACGAATTACTGCTTTGGCATAAGAAGTTATATGACAATATATTGTTGTTCTAAAGATTATCATGATGCTCTCATGTACGTATTTTATTTTATCAACACTTCTATCTCTAAACATGTGGTCATGATTATCGATTTCAGTTTTCTCTTGAGGACAAGCGAGGTCTAAGCTTGGGGGAGTGGATACGTCCATTATGCATCATGTTTTTATGTTGATATTTATTGCATTATAGACTATTATTTCACTTTATGATAAAATTCTTATGCCTTTTCTCTTTTTTACAAGGTTTACATGAAGAGGGAGAATACCGGCAGCTGGAATTCTGGACCGGAAAGGTGCAAATCTGAGATACCTATTCTGCACAACTCCAAATGTCCTGAAACTCCAAATGTCCTGAAACTCCGCGTAATTACCGTGGGTCGTGGGGTCATGGAACAGTAGCCATTTAGTGGGTAATGCGTCTGCAAAAATGGTAACTTCACGCAACAGATAGCGAAGAGCCAGCGCCCCGCGCACGTTCCCAATAAAAAGGCAGCGCGAAGGGGCACTTCTCATTCGCATCCGTTTCTTCTCCCTTCATCTTCCTCCTCAAGCCAAGAAACCATCTTTGCCGCCATTATCCACCCCCGAAGCTTTGTTGGATCTTCTGCTTCTCCTGCTAGTCAAGAGATGGGGCGGAAGACGGGCGCCGTGAAGGGGAAGCAAGCGGTCGCCCACCAAAGATGTCGCGGCGGAGGAGAGGAGGACAAAGGCAGAGGAGCTGGACAAGCGGCGATGGGAGAACTTGGTTTTCTCCCTATTACATCTGGATAGCAACACCTTGATCCCGAGGTATGCCTATATGCGGGGAAGGGCAACCACGAACAGGCACAGAGCGCCCGTGATTCTGCCAGATGGGAACACAATTCCATCAGATTCGTACTGCTTCTTCTGTGTGTACTTTCTTTGCAGTCTCTCTTCCCCTTTTTCTGACTTATTTTGCACTATGGTGATGGTGTATGGTTTTCATCTCCTGGACTTTACGCCCAATGCAATGGCGTGCATGGTAATCTTCGCCCACTTGTGCAAGAATTTTGTTGGAGTCCCCCCCAACGTGGATTTGTTCAGGCACTTCTTCATCCCACGGATAGAAGACAAATCTCACCGCTCGGGAAACATAAGCTGGATTCGTCGGGGCAAGAAGGAATAATGGGACTGTCTCCCTAGCCAGCAGCGAGGAAAGTGGGAGGAATGGAGGGCGGACTGGTGCTGGATCCAGGACAATGAGGCCCCTGAGTTCTGCGTGGCGCGGACTGGATGCGTCATGCGCGGAAGCGACTGGAGCAAGTTGGGCCTCACCGATGATAGGCTCCACCCGGCGCTAAATAGGATCGCCCGCCTCAAAGGTGTCGGGCTAACTGTTGAACATGTGGGGACTGACTTTCTCCGGCGCTGCATTACGCCGTTGCAAAAAAGGGACAGGTTTGCTTGGGAATATGAGAACTCTACCGATAGGATGCGACTATACCCAGGACCCACCAACAACCTGCCAGTGTATGGCCATGGCTGGTTGTGTGAATAGCTGTTTGGCAACCTTGGGCCATTCCATCTACCGACAAAGGTTGTTCCCCTGCACCTTAACTCTGCCCTAGACCAAATCTTGAAATGGATGCCTGATTGCAATGCCTTCAGGGTCAAAGCTGATTGGGGACTGCCTGCCCTAGACGACGAGATTGAATGGGTCTCTAGTTTGGAAGAGAGGGCCTCCAGGGTGGAGGATGACCTTGTCAAGCGCACTTCCAGGGCAGAGGCAGTGTTTATTGCAACCAGGATTGCAAAAGACAGAGAGCTCTAGGACACCGGGGGAATGGGGCCCGGAGAGGAGGAGGATCCTGAGGCGAGGGCTCTGCTAATGAAGGGACTGAAGAGTGTGCCGTGGAGGAGGCTGCCAGACTTGACCCTGCTGGGGCCGGGACTTCCCAAGCCACGGCGGTAGGGGTCCAAGAAGAGGGCGAGTTTGAGGAGGCAAGGCAACCCGAGGTGGAGGAGAAGGGCTCGAAATGGGTCCTCAAGCCCCAGAGCAAGGTTGGCACCTTCGTAAGCGGGTTAGCTAGGAGGCAGTGGCTCCTGTTCCTCGCGGGTCACAAAAAGGGTGAAGAAGACAGCCACCAAGGGCGACAGGCAAGAAGTGGAACACCACCAATCCCTTCGTCTTTCTCAGGCCAAGACTCCGCCCGCCAAGCGACGGGCGGTCACGGGGGTCGATCCTAGCCCCCAGTCAAGTCCAACTTCTTCGCCAAGCTCGATCCCGCCAGAGGTCTCGGCCCCGCTGACGAGTTCATTGTTGTCGGGAAGTTCTGCTCCTCCGACTCTAAAAAGGAGTAGACCAACTCCTCCACCCGCGTCCTGTGAGCGGAGCGGCATGCTCAGGGACCTAGAGTAAGCATAACGACCAAGCTTTTTGTTGTAGTATTCTTCACTCGACTCTTAATTTTAATCTCGACTTGTTGATTTGGAAGGGATGAAGAACCCCTTGCTCAGCGAGCCAAACGGACCAAGCACGCGGTGGTACCAGGCCTTTCGACAAGTGTGGGTCTGCCGGGGAATAATGCGAGGGATCCCATGCCTAGCCCTTAGCCCAGCCCCCGGCGTGAAGGCATGGGGCACACTTTGTTTGCTCGCGCAGATGTAGAGGAGCATCCCTCGATCCTCGGCAAAGAGTTGCGGGAGAGTGCACGAGGTTGAGCCCACAAGGAGGGGTCTAGTTTCCAAGGGTCCCCGTTGGTTGAAATACAAGCAAAGGAGTCTCCGGCAAGGGCCTCCACCGAGGGGTCCGCTTGCGGCGAGATCACTACCATCGAAGAGGTGGTCGTAGATCGCATGCCGGCAACCAATGTTGCCGGAAAAGGAGACGTTTCCTTCCAGCAGCCACCACCAGGTAATCCACTTGTCTTGACTTCTACTCGCTGGAATTCCTTATTCTCCTGGTTCTGATGTAGAAGTGTCTGGCTTCTCATTACTCCATCTATTTGACTTCGTCTGGACTTGTCAATTGAGGAACCCGAGCTCTTGGAAGAGGTGGCCAACATTGGGAAAAGTGCTGCCAAGGAAGCAGCCAGGATTGCTGTTGCGGAAGGCCACGAGCAGACCGTCGAGGATATTCAGGAATTCTTGAAAGAAGCAGAGAAAAACCCCGACAGCATATCTGGCCCGGAAACATTTGTCGAGGAGAAGGCTCCTCTCCAATCTATAGGACCCCTTCCCATGAACTATCCTCAGGCAGCAGCTCTGCAATCTTCCCCAAGCAAACTAGCACTAATCCTTGCTCAACCCGGGCCGTTGTCACAACCCTAGTCCTGGTATGACCTAGACTAGCTAGTCATGTGTGCATAATGTATAAATTCCATTTAAATTTGAAATGGGGATTTGTGAAACCCTCAGAATCATTTCTGGAAATGACCCAGATAAAAATTGCTCCAAAAAGGTCCAAGAAAATTTTCATGTTGCTCTCTGAAAATATTGGACAGATATAAAAATCAAACCAATATTGTTAGGAGCTCGTAAGTATTTATTTTGGGCATTTGGAATTAATGCAATAATTATTTGCTTTGGATATATATTGTTATATATATACAATATTGTCCAAAAATTGTGCTAGTTGATGAGGAGCTCTGGTATAATACCACTAGCTCCTGCAATAATTGGCACAAGGAAATAGTATTTTTATTAAATCAAAACAAATGTCAGAAAATAGAAAACAAAAACAAAATAGAAAAAAAGGAGGAATTACCTGGACTTACCTGGGCCACTTGTTGGCCTGGCACTATACAGCCAACCGGCCCAGCTGTGCGGCCCAGCTGGCCCAGCTCGCCTCCTCCTCTGTCTTCTTCCTCGCGCCTACTGGCACTGTGCGTGTCGCGCGCGCGCTCGCCCGCGGCCACGTCTCCCGCCACCTCCTGCTTCTCCCTCTCGTCGCCCTGGTCGCCCTGGACGTCGCCACACTGCCCTGCATCGGTTTCCTCTCTCTCCCGTGGCCTCCCCTCCTCTCCCTCGCTCTCTCTCACCGCACTCGAGCGCTGTCGTCGCCGCCGCTCGCCGTTGCCGTAGCCACCGCCTCCCCCTCACCCTCTCTCCATGTCTGCAAGCTCCGCGCCGCCGTCTGCTACCTCTCCGTCGAGCCACGCGACGCAGGAAGCCCTGGAAAGCCGCCATCACCGTCGTCTTTACCTCCGGCCGCCGTAGATCGCCATCGCTGCTCCGTCGCCTCCAAGCCGTCCCCGAGCGCGCTGAGATCACCGAAGGCCTCGCCCTGAACTCCTCTACCAAACTCCTCTTCTCCCCCTCGTTTTTGCGCGCTCCAGCTCCGTTCCCCACCATGGCCGTAGCTCCTCGCCGTCGATCATGTCGCAGCCGTGGCCAGAGCCACCGCAGCTCGCTCCCGAGCGCGTCACTGAATTCGTCGCAGCCCCAGGAGCCAAACGCACCCACTCGCAGCCCCTGACGTGCCCTGTAGTACCAAAACCGCACGCCACCGAACTCCGGCCGCCGCCACGAGCTCTGCTCCGGGGAGCTCTGCTCCGGCGAGCTCCGACCATCCCACGGTCTCCGGCGTGTCCCACTGGATGCGCGCGAGCCTGGGCTTCGCGTAGGTGGTCTCCGCCGCCCAAATGGTCGCCGGAGCGACGATACCGAGCCCCTCCGCCGCGTTCGGCCTCGCCGGCGGCTAAACGCCGGCGGGATTGACCGGGTCTAACCCCCCCCATTGACCTTGATTTGACCCGTGTGGGTCAATGACAGGTGGGGCCCGTCTCTGACTAAATCTGTAGTTAGGTTATTGTTAGTGCTAATTAACCTTTGTTAACTAACTGTGACACTAACGTGTGGACCCCACACGTCAGATTTGACCTGGACAGCCACGTTGACTCGCTGACATAGTGATGACGTCATGCTAATGCAGTTATCCATTTCCTGGATTTTATTTAGTCAGGACATTCCAGAAAATGATATAAACTTCTAAAATTCATAGAAATTCAACCGTAGCTCAGATTGAAATAGTCTATATATGAAATATTATCAGAAAAAAAATCAATCTATCCATCTGTACCATTTTCATGCATGAAAAACCAACTTATACTTGTTGTATAGGTGAAAACATATAAATGGCATTTATAAAGACTTAACTTGGAGCTGCATTTGAATTTTTGGTTCAAATGGACTTCATCCAAATGAATGCTAGCTGCATTAGCTCAAACAACATCACATCTACATGCCATGATCATGCATCATATTGTTGCATATGTTGCGTACTGATTGCCGGCACCGTTCTTCTCGATAGGTCTCGCTCCGGAGAGTGTTCCAGAGTACCTGTCTGTGAAGCAGTGCCCCTCTGTTGATCTACCAGGCAAGCAAACCCCCCTTGTTCATTCCGATACAATCCCACTCTCTCGCTCCTGCTCTCTTTTACTGCATTAGGACAACAACGATTCAACTGCTACTTTATGCTGCGGTAGTTGAACCCATTCCTCTGCATGACCTGTCATTGCCACAGTAAATAGTTGAAACCCACTAGCATGTGTAGGAGTTGATTAAGCCATGTTGTGTTCCTACCATGCCATGCCTGCTATTGCTTAGAGTTGTGTCAGGTTTGATTCATTGGGAATGAATTGGAGTGTTACGATATGTTCTGGTGCTGAGAGTTAAGTGTGTGAACACGATTTGGTAAAGGTAGCGGTGAGAGGCCATGTAGGAGTACATGGTGGATTGTCTCACTGGAACCGTCCTTAAGCACTGAGTTATGTGTATGTTGTCCAATGACTAGATACTACCACACATTGGGTTCCGGTAACTCGACCCCTCTCGACTTATTAACCGACTTGGTCTCTGTCCAGGAGGCGCAAATAGTTTCTGGTGTTTGTAGGTAGTGTTAGTAGTCTACCAAGTGGCACCCGGCCAGGTGGGCTTGGGACAGACTAGGCACAAGTGGCACGGTGTACCAAGCGTAGATCCATCCGGCAAGGTGGGCTTGGGAACCCTGCACACATCGTTTGGGGCCGTGAGTGAAACCCCGGCCGGATCTCCTTGCGGATGGAACCCGAATAGGCGATAAACCTGGACTAGAGTCTTGTGTGGTTAGTCAGGTCGTGGCCGACACCCTCGCCAGGCTTCCACTTGAAGGTTGCCGAGATACATGACGTGTACATGGTGATAAGTGGTGAGAGCGTGTGTGAAGAAATACACCCCTGAAGGGTTATCATGATCTATTCGAATAGCCGTGTCCTCGGTTATGGACTTCTTGGATGCTTACGTGGTACATAGACAACTTGAAGTGGATACTCTAAAATGCTCAAGACAAGTGTGAATGCTATGGATGGCCTTCCCGTAGGGAGACGGGAATGAATCCATAGTAGTGTATTGATGTGGTGATTAGTGGACTCGTGTGCGCCACCTCAAAAGAGTTACCAGCAGTCGTAGTATAGGATAGCCACTGAGTCAAAGCTGGCTTGCTGCAACTAAACCCCACATTACCTTCTTGATACAAATGCATGTATGATAGGATCTGATGTAAGTCTTGCTGAGTACCTTTGTACTCACATTGCTTAATTTATGTTTTTGCAGATGAGACTTCTGTCTCAGTAGTAGTTCTGCATGGACTTCGACGAATAGCTTGTTACCTCAGCTACGATCTTGTACCCTTGGGAGGGTCTTGTAGATAGTCAGGCTTCTCAGCCTTTTTCTTTTGTAGTTGTATGTACTCAGACATGTAATGCTTCCGCTTGTTGTTTGTATGCTCTGTATGTTGGGTCATGAGACCCATGTTTGTAGTACTTGGCTCCTCGGAGCCTAATGAATAAATACTTGATTCGTAGAGTTATGTTGTGATGCCATGTTGTATTTGCACATATCGAGCATATTGTGTGTATGATTGAAATGCTTGGTAGGTGTGGGATCCGACAACCTAGTTGTTTATCCTTGGTAGCCTCTCTTATGGGGAAATGTAGTCTTGTGCTTCCATGAGCCATAGTAGTCCGCTACAGCCCGGTTCACCGGAGTCCTGCTAGCCCAGCACTACTGCTCCGGAACACTTGAGTGGCCGGCATGTGATTCACTTCGTTCCTGTGTCTGTCCCTTGGAGGAAATGTCACGCGGTGACATCCGGAGTCCTGCCTAGCCTGCTACAGCCCAGTACACCGGAGTCCTGTTAGCCCAGTGCTACAGCCTGGATTCGCACGCTGCTGACCGACATGCTCGATGTTGATTCATGTATGTCTGTCCCCGTAAGTTAGTGCCACTTCGGGTTCACAACTAGTCATGTCGGCTCGGGTTCTCTGTCATATGGATGCTAGCGACACTACATATACGTGAGCTAAAAGGCGCAAACGGTCCTGGGCCATGGTAAGGCGACACCCGTGGGAATACCGTGCGTGAGGCCACAAAGTGATATGAGGTGTTACATGCTAGATCGATGTGACTTAGAATCGGGGTCCTGACAGCCGTCCACTCCTGGCTCATCTGTTTCAGCGGGCACGGATTTTGATGAAGAAATCAGAAAGCATACTAGCACCATTGTCTTAGAGAGTTGAAGAAGCTGGCAATTATATTGATAGCGCCAAGGATTTCGTTTTCCTGGAAGCCATGGCAGCAGGGTTCAAGGATGTGCAGAACAGGTATAGCCTCAAGTGGCATGCAGTTAAGGCGCAATGCAACTCTGTTGACTTTATGGACCAGAAGCTGAGGGATAAAGGTAACGAACTGTGCGAGTCGTGCAAGAAGCGGTCCCATTCCCTCATGCGGCAAGAGAAGGTGCTGACCATGGCCAAGGAAGACCTTGCTGCCCGGGAAGCCCACCCGGTTGATGGAGTGCGAGGTGCTCCTAAACACCAAGGAGAAAGATATGTCTGCCCGGGAAGGAACGCTCGAAGCTACACTCCGCGACAAGAACGAGGAGCTGGAAGCCCTTTTCCAGCAGCGCACCAAGGATTTGGCGGATAAGCACAAGGACACTCTCAACACGCTCACCCTTGAATCCTCTGCCCAATTATAGAAAGTTGTCGACGAGCTAGCTGCCGTATCTACCGCCAAGGATGATATTGAAAACCAAGTAAGCAAGTGTTGGGGAACGTAGCATGCAATTTCAAAATTTTCCTACTGTCACGCAAGATCTATCTAGGAGATGCATAGCAACGAGATGGGGAGAGTGTGTCCACGTACCCACGTAGACCGAAAGCGGAAGCGTTAGCTTAACGCGGTTGATGTAGTCAAACATCTTCTTGATTCAACCGATCAAGCACCGAACGTACGGCACCTCTGAGTTTTGCACACGTTCGGCTCAATGACGTCCCTAGAACTCTTGATCCAGCAAAGTGTCGAGGGAGAGTTTCGTCAGCACGACGGCGTGGTGATGGTGATGGTGATGTGATCCGCGCAGGGCTTCGCCTAAGCACTACGACAATATGACCGGAGGAGTAAACTGTGGAGGGGGGCACCGCACACGGCTAAAAGAACAATTGATGTGCTTTGGGGTGCCCCCTTCCCCCGTATATAAAGGAGGAGGGGAGGAGGTCGCCGGCCCTAGGGGGCGGGCCATGGGGGGAACCGACTAGGACTCCAAGTCCTATTCGGCCCCCCTACTTCTAACGGAGGGGAAAGGGGGAAGGAGAGGAGAGGGAGAAGGAAAGGGGGGTCGCGCCCCCTCCCCTTGTCCTATTTGGACTCCCCTTGTGGGCTGCCCTCTCTCTCCCCTATGGCCCATGAGGCCCAATACTTTCCCCGGGGGGGTTCCGGTAACCTCCCGGTACTCTGATAAATATCTGAAACGCTCTGGAACCATTCTGATGTCCGAATACTATCGTCCAATATATCAATATTTACCTCTAGACCATTTTGATACTCCTCGTCATGTCTGTGATCTCATCCGGGACTCCGAACAAACTTCGGTCACCAAAACACATAACTCATAATACAAATCATCATCGAACGTTAAAAGTGCAGACCCTACGGGTTCGAGAACTATGTAGACATGACCGAGACACCTCTCCGGTCAATAACCAATAGCGGAACCTGGATGCTCATATTGGCTCCCACATATTCTACGAAGATCTTTATCAGTCGAACCCGTTATGAAAACATACATTATTCCCTTTGTCATCGGTATGTTACTTGCCCGAGATTCGATCGTCGGTATCATCATACCTAGTTCAATCTCGTTACCGACAAGTCTCTTTACTCGTTCCGTAATGCATCATCCTGTAACTAATTCATTAGTCACATTGCTTGCAAGGCTTATTATGATGTGCATTACCGAGAGGGCCCAGAGATACCTCTCCGATACTCAGAGTGACAAATCCTAATCTCCATCTATGCCAACCCAACAAACACCTTCGGAGATACCTGTAGAGCATCTTTATAATCACCCATTTTATGTTGTGACGTTTGATAGCACACAAGGTATTCCTCCGGTATTCGGGAGATGCATAATCTCATAGTCAAAGTAACATGTATAAGTCATGAAGAAAGCAATAGCAATAAAACTTAGCGATCATTATGCTAAGCTAACGGATGGGTCTTGTCCATCACATCATTCTTCTAATGATGTGATCCCGTTCATCAAATGACAACACATGTCTATGGTTAGGAAACTTAACCATCTTTGATTAATGAGCTAGTCTAGTAGAGGCTTTACTAGGGACACTATATTGTCTATGTATCCACACATGTATCAAGTTTCCGGTTAATACAATTCTAGCATGAATAATAGATATTTATCATGATATAAGGAAATATAAATAACAACTTTATTATTGCCTCTAGGGCATATTTCCTTCAGCAAGCTGACACAGGATCTTGCCGGGAGTAGCAAGGAGATCGAGTCCCTCAAAGAGGAACCACGGAAAGCAGAGGCCATGCTGGAGGGCGTGCAATCACAGCTTTCCTCGAAGAGCCATGACCTTGATACTGCCAATGGCGCCATCTCTAGTATGAAAGCCAGGCTTGCCTCTCTGGAGAAGTAGCTGGAATCTGCCGATTGCCGTGAGAAGCTGCTGATGACGTTTGACCAAGGCGAGAACTCTCCAAAAAGACACAGAAGACAAGCTGGAGAACCAAATTCAGTAGCGCGACCTCTAGATTAGGAGCATGGTTGATATCGCCGAGTGCCTCACTGCTCAGATTGCCAACATGGATATGAAGAGCTAGGCTTTCTCTACCGACAAGCATGAAGTTCCAAGTGTCAAGCTGACACTCTTCTTTGAAGGCCTGATCGAGGGGTTGAAGATGTATGAATACGACAAGGTCGCCTGCTTCACCGACGAATCCCGGAAGCTTGCTCGCGAGGCCCTTTTTCTAGTTTTGATCAGTCTCGCCTTCTTCCACCCGAACCTCGACCTCTCCGACGAAGCTGCCGCCAGGTGCCGACGTCTCTATCGCCGCGGAGAAGGCCGACCCCCTTGTAGATAGGGTCCTTTCCATCCCAAGAGTCCAGGGAGGTCGCCGGACCAAGCCTTAGGCCACCCTTGCTATTGTGGTGCCCTGTACTAGGACACAACATGCATCCCATATTAAGTTCCGCACTATTTTCGTTTTATTCCCGTTTTAATGCTTGTTGAACTGATGTTTGTATGCAAGCGCATGCTACCCCCTTCGTTTCTCCATCGGTATTCGTATGGTTGGTTTCCTTGCATACTTTGGTTGCCCGCCAACAGCATGCTGCCGTGATTGCTTTGAGGAGCGGGTCCTTAGCATTCAGCTGGCAAGGACACACTGCCGGTGGGTTTTTCCTTAACGATCTTTGATGCAGCCACCTGCCTCGTTGAGCAGACTCAAAACAAAGCAAGGGCGCAAACAAATACGGTAAGGTTCCATCGCGCAGAGGTCTTGCCATACGAAACCTTGGTTGTTCGGGGGATGCGTGAATGCAAGCTCTAGGAAGAGTTCATAAGCATTTCAGCTTAGCTTTTGTTCACGCTATCCTTCTATCGGGGTGCATACTTGCTTATGCACATCACCCCCTTCTCCACCCTTGGTCGCCCCCCTCCTTGCGTCTTCCGGCGAAATTAAATACATAATTATTCTTTCACCCTGAAAAGAGGGGGAAAACGGGAAAGGGACGAAATGGAGGAACCTGGCGGTTTGTTAGTCACATGCTTAACCTTGGTACGAGCCGAGGGGGCAACGCAAACATTTGCAAATGACGAAACATCGCGAACAAAAGAAAAATGGGGCCCTCCCCTCTCTCCCTTCCTTCCAAGGGTCCATTATCGACCAGTGTGACAGACACGTTGGCGCACAGGGCCTTGCCGCGGTTTGCTTGCCGAGGGTACCAACCGACGGATTCGCTCCAGCATTGAACTCAGGATTTACCCTTGGTGGGACAAATGTAGGACCGAGCTTTCATGCGGGCTCGTCAACGCCGGCAGCATCGCCACCGTGCAACCTCACCATTGGCAAGGAAGGAGGGAAAGGGAGGCCATAAACGCACCGTTCTTTCGCCCGTCAGACTGAGCGGCACCTCCTAGGATGTGTGCGCTTGATCGAGGATCGCGAGAAGGAGGGCGTTGCTACCTCGTCTTCCTCCTTTTCTGACCGCCGATGGCACGATGGTCTCACGGTTCATGCCAGTCGTGCCACCCATGGGCCCGACGTCCCTTGCTCTTGGCGTCGTCATCGCCGCGGTGGAGATGCGCGATGGAGTCTCGGAAAGAAGGAGCCAGGGAGCAGCACTGCTCCTCTTCTTCGAAGCCATGGACGAAGAAAGTGACGGCAAATATCGACGCGCTGTTCACAACCTCAGATTCACACAAGCGCCTCTCCCCCTACTTGGCACGCCAAAGATGTCGTGGGTGGACACGATCACCTATGGGGCCACTGGCCCCTTGTTGTCTGGCAAGGGGGAGATCACGTTACACAAAGAGCGGAGGCCATGAGGCAGCACGATGATGATGACACTAGGATTTTTACCCAGGTTTGGGTCGCTGTGAAGCATAAAACCCTACTCCTGCTTTGGTGGATTGAATGGAGGAACACTATGACACGCAGCTCTCAAGCTGTGACGCCCCCGATTCAATCGTACACTAATCATGCACGCAAAGGTGTACGATCAAGATCAGGGACTCACGGGAAGATATCACAACACAACTCTACAAATAAAAAAAGTCATACAAGCATCATAATACAAGCCAGGGGCCTCGAGGGCTCGAATACAAGTGCTCGATCATAGACGAGTCAGCGGAAGCAACAATATCTAAGTACAGACATAAGTTAAACAAGTTTGCCTTAAGAAGGCTAGCACAAACGGGGATACAGATCGAACGAGGCGCAGCCTCCTGCCTGGGATCCTCCTAACTACTCCTGGTTGTCGTCAGCAGGCTGCCCGTAGTAGTAGGCACCTCCAGTGTAGAAGGAGTCGTCGTCGAAGGTGGCGTCTGGATCCTGGGCTCCATCGTCTGGTCGCAGCAATCGGGTAGAGAAAGGGGGAAAAGGGGAAACAAGGCAACCATGAGTACTCATCCAAAGTACTCGCAAGCAAGGAGCTACACTACATATGCATGGGTATATGTGTAAAGGGGCCATATCAGTGGACTGAACTGCAGAATGCCAGAATAAGAGGGGGATAGCTAATCCTGTCGAAGACTACGCTTCTGGCAGCCTCCGTCTTGCAGCATGTAGAAGAGAGTAGACTGAAGTCCTCCAAGTAGCATCGCATAGCATAATCCTACCCGGCGATCCCCTCCTCGTCGCCCTGTTAGAGAGCGATCACCGGGCTGTATCTGGCACTTGGAAGGGTGTGTTTTATTAAGTATCCGGTTTTAGTTGTCATAAGGTCAAGGTACAACTCCGGGTCGTCCTTTTACTGAGGGACATGGCTATTCGAATAGATTAACTTCCCTGCAGGGGTGCACCACATAACCCAACACGCTTGATCCCATTTGGCCGGACACACTTTCCTGGGTCATGCCCGGCCTCGGAAGATCAACATGTCGCAGCCCCACCTAGGCACAACAGAGAGGTCAGCACGCCGGTCTAAACCTAAGTGCACAGGGGTCTGGGCCCATCGCCCTGAGCACACCTGCATGTTGCGTGGGCGGCCGGAAGCAGACCTTGCCTAGTGGCGTTCTAGCCCAATCCGGCGCGCGCCGCTTAGTCGCTGACGTCACGAAGGCTTCGGCTGATACCACGACGTCGAGTGCCCATAACTGTTCCCATGTAGTTGGTTAGTGTGTATAGACCAAATGGCCAGACTTAGATCAAATACCAAGATCTCGTTAAGCGTGTTAAGTATCCGCGAACGCCGACCAGGGCCAGGCTCACCTCTCTCCTAGGTGGTCTCAACCTGCCCTGCCGCTCCACAACAAAGTAACAGTCGGGGGCCGTCGGGAACCCAGGCCCACCACTACCTGGGTGGTACCACCTGCCCCTTCAGCCCCCATCTCCGAACAGTATCACAGGTTGTGTAACAGTGTAAAGTATAGTATATGCCCGTGATCACCTCCCGAAGTTATCATGGCCCAGTATTATAGCATGGCAGACGGACAAGAGTGTAGGGCCACTGATGGAACACTAGCATCCTATACTAAGCAGTAGGATAGCAGGTAAAGGTAACAACAGTAGTAGCAAGGACAGGCTATGCAGCAGTATAGGATTAACTGAAAGCAATAATATGCTACACTACTCTAATGCAAGCAGTATAGAGAAGAGTAGGCGATATCTGGTGATCAAGGGGGGCTTGCCTGGTTGCTCTGGCAAGAGAGAGGGGTCGTCAACTCCGTAGTCGTACTGGGTAGCAGCGGTGTCGGTCTCGGTGTCTAGCGAGAGAAGAGGGGGAAGAAACAATAAATATTTAAGCAAGCAGATGCATAGCGATGCATGACATGACAAGTATCGATGCTAGGGGTGCCCTAACGCGGTATGAGGTGATACCGATGAAGGGGGGAAACATCCGGGAAAGTATCCCCGTTGTTTCGCGTTTTCGGGCAGAGGAGCCGGAGGGGGAAGTTGTGAGTTTGCCATGCTAGGGATGTGTGGCGGACGAACGGGCTGCGTAACCGGGTTAGTCCCGTCATTCTGAGCAACTTTCATGTTGTAAATAAATTAATCCGAGTTACGGATTAAAAGATATGATTTTCTAAAGATTTTATTAATTTCTGGAATTTAAATAATTAATTAAATTAATTCGAAAACAGATTTATGACATCAGCATGATGTCATGCTGATGTCAGCAGTCAACAGGGTTGACTAGTCAACCTGACGTGTGGGTCCCAACTGTCATTGACTGTTTAGTTAATTAGGACTTAGCTAATCTAATTACTTTTTAATTAACTAACTAGTTAATTAGATTAATTTAAATAGGATTAATTAACTTAATTAATTCACTAATTCATTAACTAATTTGTTATTAATTTTATTAATTCATTTTTATTTTATTTTCTTTTATTTTATAAAACGTTCTGGGCTAGGCCTCGTTTGCCATAGGCCCTAGGGGCTATCGGGCGTTGGGTTTTCGGGCGCGGCTCCGGGTGAGGCGCCCGTCGAGGCGGACCCGAGGCAACGAGGCGGGCGCTCGCCGGCGGGCAGTGGCCGCGGCGGCGCTGGTGCGGTCGGAGGTGGAGCGGATGCGAGGGGGCGAGGCCAGGAGCGGCGAGCAGCGACAGCACGGTGCGGGCGCACGGTCTCGCTGCAGGGGGGTGATGCAAGGAGCAGGGGTGGCCGGTGTCGGGGCGCACGCGGACGACGACAAGCGGCAGCGGCAGAGGGAGGCGGGCTTGCGGTGGAGGGCGCCAGCAGGGGGCTGCACGGGAAGGGCGGTCGGGAGCTTGGCAGCAGCAGGGGCAGGGAACGCCGCGAGGCGGCGTGTAGCGGGCTCTCGACGCAGGCGTGTGCGGAGAGCCGCACGGGAGGGGGGTCGTTGGGCGCGGTCGAAGGCGCGGCGAGCACGCATTGGCACGGCAAAGGATGGTGCCGGGGCATGTGCGGTGCAGGGGGGAGGGGAAGGGCGCGAGCTCACAGTGGGGGAGAAGGGATCGGGGCAATGGGCGCGGGGAAGTTCGGGGAGGTCCGTTGTGGAGGAGGGTGGGGACGACGTCGGCATGGAGGAGGCAGGCCGGCGGAGGAGCTCCGGGGACGTGGCCTCCGGCGTGGACTAGGCGACGTCGGGCGTCGGGCATCGAGCGAGGGAGAAGGGGATCGGGCTCCTCCTGATCCAGATCCAGAGCGAGGGGTGGGGGAGAGCGAGTGGGGGGCGAGTGGGGAGACGGGGTGGACGGCTAGGGTTTCGTCGTGGGGATACGGGGTGGCCGGTTGGGCTGGTTCGACCGGGCCGGCGGAAGTGGCCAGCTGGCCGGTTGGCCCAGTTGGGCCAGGGGCACTTTTCCTTTTTTTGTTTTTATTTTTTGTTTTCTGTTTTGCATTTTCTTTTCTCTTTATTTTCTGTTTTATTTCATTTTAAATCATTTAGGCATTTTATAAAAATGTGTTTGCTTTATTACAATTACCCAGGCATTTAACTGCACACCCCGAGCATTTTAGTTTAATATTTTGAAAACTTTGTCGTTTGACATTAATTTGAATTTGAATTTGAAAAGGTTTTGAATCATTGCGAGGTTAGCAACAGTAACCGAGGTGTCATGACATCATTAGTAGAGAGTTACTGTAGCTTAATCATCTGGGCGTCACAATTCTCCTCCACTATAAGAAATCTCGTCCCGAGATTTAGGAGCGGGAGTAAGGGTGGAGGGATCTGGTTACGAAATGCTAATGGATCTTCTCAGTCTTGGTTGCTCTTCTCGAAGAGGTTGATCCATTATATTGATGTCTTCCTTTCTCTGCTTCGGGTCATCATGATGAAGTCATCATCCTTTCTTCGGAAATTTTGTCGTACTTACGAAAGGACAAGGGGTGGTTACTACCTGGTAGTTAACATCGGGGAAGGTGGCGGAAAGTAACTCCCGAATTAAAACTTAAGAAAATACTGAGAGCAAAGTAAGGAGGTATCATTGGAAGTTTCGAGCGGGCAGGCAATCGTTTAATGCCTAGTTAGAAGGTGAAAGGGGTTTCAAGCGACGGAGTAATTATTGCTTTCGATGCCAGAATTGATGATCTCATCGGAAGGTGGCTCATGAATTACATACGAGTCCACGCGGGAGGAATAACTTTGGGAACAGGGGGTGTACAAGAGATTCAGGTTTCGATCATGTGGAACTGTGGGTTATGGGCCCACCATGTGCTTGGAAGTAGGAAGGGGGCCGACATCTTGCACGGTCAAGATAGCAAAGTATGTCAGAGAATAGCTTGTCATTTTTGTTGGAAACAACGTTGGTACCTAGGGCGAGGGACGAAGAGAACCATTTTCCTGCTCGTTGAACGAGGCGGACCAATAGGCAAAGTTCTCGTCCATCGGTGGTTACCAGAATGTCATCAACAATAACAGGGTCTTGCTGACAGAATTGTACACCGAGGTGTTTACCTAAGCAGGAGAATATTCTTCTAGGATCATATAGATCTCAAGAAGGGTTAAACCAAACAATGGAAGGGAAAATGTGTTTAGACACATAATTTAGGGGTATATCCTTCCCAAGGACAAGCAGTGCATGATATCCATGACAGGATAGAAAGTAGAAAACCATTTAGGTAATGGGAGAGGAATTTCATGACATTACCCATACGACGATGTTTGGATAATTGAGCAAGAAACATTTAGCACTGGGCTTCAAACGTTCTTGTTGAAAATCGGAGTACCATAGACATGCTTCGAGATAGCATTGACATGGTCTTCAAGCAAAGGTCGGACTTTGGATACACAAAGGATTCATCAGGAACAACTTATAGAATAAGTCTTACCATTTCCTCATGGAAGAATAGATAACCTTGCTAAAAGTAAACCATAACAATAGGTCCTCCGGCCAGGTGTGCTAGGCATGACCTCACCTTACCGGTTCACATAAAGACCATTGTTATACCTCTTGGGAATATGTTCCAATCATCATATCTGACCGAGATTCAGATCTGATTGGTGTCAGGATAACTCAGACTCGGAATGCTTGAGAAGAAAGGTGCAACACAAATTGCCGAGATGACATTGTAAGATTCTCGGGAAATGAACTATGGGAGTGAGTATCGACACAAGAGTTCATCATTTAAACCAAAGAGAGGATGACGGGGTAGCTGATGGAGTCAGCGACAATCCTCGAGATTTCCAAAAAGGTGGATTTCCACAGCTATGTGAACAAGGAGATAACATTTGTCGGATCAAATGATATAACGATGTATGCTCGAGGAAAACATACACAGTTAAAAATTGGTTGAAAAGTGCACCCGAAATATGGGCTTATAGTAGCATGATCAATGTTAGAATGGTGACTTGACGAACAAAAGAATTAGAATGAAACTCGACCATTCACTTCAAAGCAATAGGGTTGCTCGAAGTTTTGAATTCACACATCATAGTTCAATTGTCGGTATTCCAGTTAGAAACAACACGGGTACCAAGAAAGAATGGTGAGGGTGAGAAGTATCACCATACCAAGAAGTCTTAAGAGGTGGCGAAATTCTCACAACATTCTTGATATATAAGATGGTATTTCTTCAAGGTAGGACATAAGACAAGCCGGATAGCCAGGAACTCAAAGTGCAGCCACAACAAGAACAAGTTTGTGTTGGAAAGAAGGCAAGGAAGTAGTCGATGACAACACAAATCATCGAGGGGCAAGGATGGTAATTCTCATCATGAATTTGATTAATATTCTGGAAAAGCTCAGAATGTTGATAATGATCACGACACATTTGTCGAGAGATTACATGAAGATGTAATCGATCAGCGATGACATCAAGTCAAAGGAATGATGAAGCAAGAGGTTATTGGAACCATGGGTACGACACAAACTCGAAATCAAGCTTGCTGATCAAGGCGAAATGATATGACGAGGAAGATCGACGTAAGCTTAGCTCATTGCCGAAAGTTGTACCCCGGGAATAAGGACCAGGTAGCACAGTTAAAATCAGCACGATAATGATATAGCCAATCAGGCTAGGAATGACTTGAAGGATTATTAAAATCATAAGCAACAAGAATTACTTAGAGTTATTGAATCGTAGTGCGGAACCAATTCACTTATCGGTGTTCTCGAGTGACTAATATCTCAGAACCCGGGGAAAATCTGAAAACGGCGAGAAGCAATACTAGATGAAAACTCATAGGAAGCAACGCAGTTCTTTGATATTCTCGAGATACCAGGGGGTAATACTCGACGACAGATCAAAGTAGAGGTTGGGCTGGGGTACTGCTATGCAGAAGACAAGTGCTTAAACTTGCACGAGAAATGGTATTTAAAGGAGAAGATGGTCGGAATCCATGATTATAAAGGATCGAACCACGGATACAAGATGAACTTATAACAAGGGGGTAATTATTTTTACGAGCAGCTTCCATGATAAGTTATACATCGTGTCCCTGGGCATGAACGCAAGGTTCAAGGTCGACTCCCACTTCTCCAATGTATAACCTTCCATTCACTTTTCGCTTTGATAAAGGCATTAGTGTTGAAAGTTTTACCTGGTGAAATACCAGATGAGTATGACTCATGAAAACTTCCGAGTTCACACATATAAAGGAAGGCATAGGTTCAACCCGTTAGGGTATCGTGGAAACATATACCACAAGCTTCAATAGTAAATACCACCAGCTCGAAAGCAGAGCATGGTTGGCCAAGCAGATGATACAATTTACCAAGGGCATTATATATCAGGTAAAGAACTCACAAGATTTTTGGTTGTGAAGGACATTGTCGGATAATAACCCGGCAATGGGTATGGCGGTCCACAACGGGGCTGATGTGAGTATCCGTACTCAATCAAAGGAAGAAGGAATGCCATGGCATCGGGTTATAGAAACAACTGACTAATTCAAAGCTTAATGCAAAGAAATTTTATGATCTCCAAATCAAGGGATCAGAAGCAATCGTTCTGATCGAAAATGAATAAGTTCAATAGACTTGGAAGCACCAACGATCAAGGCATTGATTGGTCAAGAACCAGCTCATATCCAAATGACGTCTGAGCCGAAAGGATAATCCTAGGATTCAACTAATGATTGTGAACATTCACAATCTTATTGAATCAATGGACTCAAAATGATAGCGACCAAGGATGCCAATAAGATAATTATGCTTATGGGATTAACTATAATGCAAGCAAGCAAGAATTTCAAGAACAACAGGCTGTTGAGGATTTTCGAATGATCAAATAGTATTTCGAAGGCCTATGTGAAACACCTGAACAACTGAGAAGGAGCGGATACTCGATTAGTGCAAGGAATTATCCATATGGATATTCATGTGGTAAAGAACTACAAGGCAATGAGCTCAAAGGATTCTCGGGACAACAAAGAGTATCTCGGAACATCTTGTAATAGCAAGATCAACGGGGAATGATTGTATGAATGGCAAGTGTATGTAGCTTTCCATAGGGATTTACCGGTGGTATGGAATTGCAACATCGAAGGGCGCAAGGGTCTCGGGGAAACATCGGAGAGTATTGTCAGAATCTTTTGTTGAAGCGGTCGATCATCTGTAATGAAGGGGCTCTCCGGCAGGAAGTGGTAACAAGAACCTATAGTTAGATTATTTTTAAAAAAAAATCCTTTAACCTGAATAGAAGAGAGGTTAGAATCCCAGAGTATAGACGAGGAATAAAAGATCATAATACCACCCGATGGCGACGTGGGCCCGTAAGACACACAGTCAAGTTAGTAAAAGTTTTTGCAATGTCTAGACTCGACTTCGGCCAAGGAGTGTGGAAGGGGGATTCCTACAGGCAGTCGGCTCTGATACCAACTTGTGACGCCCCCGATTCAATCGTAGACTAATCGTGCACGCAAAGGTGTACGATCAAGATCAGGGACTCACGGGAAGATATCACAACACAACTCTACAAATAAAAAAAGTCATACAAGCATCATAATACAAGCCAGGGGCCTCGAGGGCTCGAATACAAGTGCTCGATCATAGACGAGTCAGCGGAAGCAACAATATCTGAGTACAGACATAAGTTAAACAAGTTTGCCTTAAGAAGGCTAGCACAAACAGGGATACAGATCGAACGAGGCGCAGGCCTCCTGCCTGGGATCCTCCTAACTACTCCTTGTCGTCGTCAGCGGGCTGCCCGTAGTAGTAGGCACCTCCAGTGTAGAAGGAGTCGTCGTCGAAGGAGGCGTCTGGATCCTGGGCTCCATTGTCTGGTCGCAGCAATCGGGTAGAGAAAGGGGGAAAAGGGGAAACAAGGCAACCGTGAGTACTCATCCAAAGTACCCGCAAGCAAGGAGCTACACTACATATGCATGGGTATATGTGTAAAGGGGCCATATCAGTGGACTGAACTGCGGAATGCCAGAATAAGAGGGGGATAGCTAATCCTGTCGAAGACTACGCTTCTGGCAGCCTCCGTCTTGCAGCATATAGAAGAGAGTAGATTGAAGTCCTCCAAGTAGCATCGCATAGCATAATCCTACCCGGCGATCCCCTCCTCGTCGCCCTGTTAGAGAGCGATCACCGGGCTGTATCTGGCACTTGGAAGGGTGTGTTTTATTAAGTATCCGGTTCTAGTTGTCAGAAGGTCAAGGTACAACTCCGGGTCGTCCTTTTACCGAGGGACACGGCTATTCGAATAGATTAACTTCCCTCTAGGGGTGCACCACATAACCCAACACGCTTGATCCCATTTGGCCGGACACACTTTCCTGGGTCATGCCCGGCCTCGGAAGATCAACACGTCGCAGCCCCACCTAGGCACAACAGAGAGGTCAGCACGCCAGTCTAAACCTAAGCACGCAGGGGTCTGGGCCCATCGCCCAGAGCACACCTGCACGTTGCGTGGGCGGCCGGAAGTAGACCTAGCCTAGTGGCGTTCCAGTCCAATCCGGCGCGCGCCGCTCAGTCGCTGACGTCACGAAGGCTTCGGCTGATACCACGATGTCAAGTGCCCATAACTGTTCCCGCGTAGTTGGTTAGTGCGTATAGACCAAATGGCCAGACTCAGATCAAATACCAAAATCTCGTTAAGCGTGTTAAGTATCCGTGAACGCCGACCAGGGCCAGGCTCACCTCTCTCCTAGGTGGTCTCAACCTGCCCTGTCGCTCCGCCACAAAGTAACAGTCGGGGGCCGTCGGGAACCCAGGCCCACCACTGCCTGGGTGGTACCACCTGCCCCTTCAGCCCCCATCTCCGAACAGTATCACAGGTTGTGTAACAGTGTAAAGTATAGTATATGCCCATGATCACCTCCCGAAGTGATCACGGCCCAGTAGTATAGCATGGCAGACGGACAAGAGTGTAGGGCCACTGATGGAACACTATCATCCTATACTAAGCAGTAGGATAGCAGGTAAAGGTAAAAACAGTAGTAGCAAGGACAGGTATGCAGCAGTATAGGATTAACTGAAAGTAGTAATATGCTACACTACTCTACTGCAAGCAGTATAGAGAAGAGTAGGTGATATCTGGTGATCAAGGGGGGGCTTGCCTGGTTGCTCTGACAAGAGAGAGGGGTCATCAACTCCATAGTCGTACTGGGTAGCAGCGGCGTCGGTCTCGGTGTCTAGCGAGAGAAGAGGGGGGAAGAAACAATAAATATTTAAGCAAGCAGATGCATAGCGATGCATGACATGACAAGTATCGGTGCTAGGGGTGCCCTAACGCGGTATGAGGTGATACCGATGAAGGGGGGAAACATCCGGGAAAGTATCCCTGCTGTTTCGCGTTTTTGGGCACAGGAGCCGGAGGGGGAAAGTTGCGTGTTTGCCATGCTAGGGATGTGTGGCGGACGAACGGGTTGCGTAACCGGGTTCGTCTCGTCGTTCTGAGCAACTTTCATGTTGTAAATAAATTAATTCGAGTTACGGATTAAAAGATATGATTTTCTAAAGATTTTATTAACTTCTGGAATTTAATTAATTAATTAAATTAATTCAAAAACGGATTTGTGACATCAGCATGATGTCATGCTGACGTCAGCAGTCAACAGGTTTGACTAGTCAACCTGACGTGTGGGTCCCAGCTGTCATTGACTGTTTAGTTAATTAGGGCTTAGCTAATCTAATTACTGTTTAATTAACTAACTAGTTAATTAGATTAATTTAAACATGATTAATTAACTTAATTAATTAACTAATTCATTATTAATTTTATTAATTCATTTTTACTTTATTTTCTTTTATTTTATAAAATGTTCTGGGGTTGGGCCCCGTTTACCATAGGCCCTAGGGGGCTATCGGGCGCTGGGTTTTCGGGCGTGGTTTCGGGTGAGGCGCCCGTCGAGGCGGACCCGAGGCGACGAGGCGGGCGCTCGCCGGCGGGCAGTGGCCGCGGCGGCGCTCGTGCGGTTGGAGGCGGAGCGGATGTGAGGGGGGCGAGGCCAGGAGCGGCGAGCAGCGACAGCACGGTGCGGGCGCACGGTCTCGCTGCAGGGGGGCGATGCGAGGAGGAGGGGTGGCCGGTGTCGGGGCGCACGCGGACGGCGACAAGCGGCAGAGGCAGAGGGAGGCGGGCCTGCGGTGGAGGGCGCCGGCAGGGGGCTGCACGGGAAGGGCGGTCGGGAGCTTGGCAGCAGCAGGGGCAGGGAACGCCGCGAGGCGGCATGCGGCGGGCTCTCGACGCAGGCGTGTGCGGCGAGGTGCGGAGAGCCGCACGGGAGGGGGGGTCGCTGGGCGCGGTCGAAGGCGCGGCGAGCACGCGTTGGCACGGCGAAGAATGGTGCCGGGGCGCGTGTGGGACAGGGGGAGAGGGGAGGGGCGCGAGCTCACAGTGGGGAAGAAGGGATCGGGGCAATGGGCGCAGGGAAGTTCGGGGAGGTCCGTTGTGGAGGAGGACGGGGACGACATCGGCGTGGAGGAGGCAGGCCGGCGGAGGAGCTCCGAGGACGTGGCCTCCGGCGTGGACTAGGCGGCGTCGGGCGTCGAGCGAGCGAGAAGGGGATCGGGCTCCTCCCGATCCAGATCCAGAGCGAGGGGGTGGGGAAGAGCGAGTGGGGGCGAGTGGGGCGAGTGGGGCGACGGGGTGGACGGCTAGGGTTTCGTCGTGGGGATAAGGGGTGGCCGGTTGGGCCGGTTCGACTGGGCCGGCGGAAGTGGCCAGCTGGCCGGTTGGCCCAGTTGGGCCAGGGGCACTTTTCCATTTTTTGTTTTTCTTTTCTGTTTTCTGTTTTGCATTTTTCTTTTCTCTTTATTTTCTGTTTTATTTCATTTTAAATCATTTAGGCATTTTATAAAAATGTGTTTGCTTTATTACAATTACCCAGGCATTTAACTGCACACCCTGAACATTTTAGTTTAATATTTTGAAAACTTTGTCGTTTGACATTAATTTGAATTTGAATTTGAAAAGGTTTCGAATCATTGCGAGGTTAGCAACAGTAACCGAGGTGTCATGGCATCATTAGTAGAGACTTACTGTAGCTTAATCATCTGGGCGTCACACAAGCCCGGTAGAGTGGCCTCGGGGGCAACTACTACGCGAGTACAAGTGTGTAAGAGTCCAAATCCTTCTCTACGTCGCCTTGGACCTCCTTTTATAGCTCAAGGGGTAACCAGAGTGGCAAAAACAGACATTATCTTATGATTAGATAGCCAACAATGCTATCATACCTAACTCTGTCACTTAGGACAAAATGTCATAAATGCTACCTTAGGTGTCATGCGAGGGTGCATCCTCGGCAAGCTTATGTCGCCGCTTAGCCATCTTTTGCTTGTCATCTTGACATGCCCCTGGACGGGTGTCCAATGGGTGTGGTCCGTCTCCCAGCAAGTTGTCATGTGCTTATGACTGCCACTTAATCGCCTGGGGGGCTTGACACCGCATCGATAAGTGACTGGTGTCATGGTGTGGTGGAGCGGTGGAGCAGTGGTGCCATGGCGAGGGTTTGGTATTAGCGGCCCTGGCAGGCCTGCCGGGGCAATCTTGGACTTGTTCCCGGGGCGGCCTCGTCCTGGCCGGGCTCTCCTGCCCGGCAAGGGAGCCCTTCCCAAGGTGATATCTTGTTGTCTTGCTCCTCTTAATGCTCTCCTTGATCTCACAAAGAGTGGCTTCTCTGGTTTAGCTTTGTGTTACATGTTGGTACTGGATGTGACTTGGGCCAGTGCTTGATGGGTCCAGTTATATTGCGACAGCCATTTCCCCTGGCAAGCCTTGGCCATCGGGGTGGAGGCTTTCCATCCGTGCACAAGTCAGGGGAAATGAACACCCCTGTTTGTGTACCCCGACACTAGCCATGCGAATGGATAATTGGTTTCTTTGCTCATATCTTGTCGTTCTTAACCGTCTTGTTGTTGGGTAGCACAGTAGAAAATAAAGCATTCTGTCCTACGTACAAGACAAGGACCACTATGAAGATGCATATAAGGTTAGGTCTGACCATTACCAACTCGGAGCGCAGCGGAAGTTGAGTTGGTGAAGATCGTTGGTGCAGGTTCCCGCAACTAGGATTTACAACCTCCCAACCGCGAGAATTTCTCCCTCAAACAAAGATCAAAAGCACGATCTCTCCACCGGGTTGCACGCATATGGTGTCAGCAATCCGACGGCGCTTCGTCGTCCAGAACTAATCGTCGCCAGACACTAGTGAGCGGTGGAGCAACTGAAAGGATCGGTATGGTCAACTAGAGGGGGTGAATAAGCGACTAACATTTTTTAACTCTTCTGCAAATTTGAGGCCCAACAATAAATAGGTTGTCTAGATATGTAACTAGGGGACAACCTATATGACAAGCTTAACAAGAAACATGTGCTAGCAAGAGTAGACACGAGATAATAGCTAGCACGAAGTAAAGGACTGAAATAACCGCAAGTGGAGTCGATGAAGACGATAATGTGTTCTGAAGTTCCCTCCTTTGGATGCTCAAACACACAAGAGTAACAAGTTGATGAAGATGTAAGAGCCGGGGAGCGAAAATGGTTTGGTAGGAATGTAGATCGGGTGAATCTCCTCCTATCCCCGAGATATTGGAGAGTTTGGGTGGATGGGGATGGAGAATTGGAGATATCAAGCTTTTTCATGTTTGGAAATGGAGAGGGAAAGCTAGAATAGATTAGGGTTAGGAGGTGGAAGAAGGGGGATTTTATACCCTCAATGGGAGATGTTACCGTTGCACTGCCGCAACATCGGGTACCCAGACAAAAGGGGTCCAGGTACCCGGATTATCCAGAGACTTTGCACCCTAGCCCGGGCACCCGGGGGACAAAATCACCAGGCACCCGGACATAACAGGTGCTGGGCAGGCACAATGGCTGGGCACGCGGGGGTCCAAGACCTCGGGCACCTGGACTGATCAGAGAGGAGCGCGCACCCCTACACCCGGACCAAAAGGAGAGGGTCACATCTTCGGTGAAAAACCCTTCCGGTGATCATGATATAAATGTGGAAAATGAATATGGAATATGACTGTGTTTCCCATCTCCTTAAACTTTGTAAGCCCTCCTAATAGTATGGATGTTCCTACGACTCAAAACGTAATTGAAAAACTTTCCGAGCTTCCGAAAAGCACCGTTGATCAGTCCCTTTAGTGATCCAGTAAAAGAGCAGAAAGGATTCTCACCTTTTCCCTAGAGGTGACCCCGAGTTATCGAACCCACGAGAGGAAGGCACCTTAAAGTCAAGGTTTCTACCCAACTTTTGTACACCATGATCCAAAGTTTCTTTGTGCCTAACCTCTCTATTGCAGATAACAACCGTTTAGATTCAACTCTTTCATGACTCCGATATGTTTTTTTCAAGGAATAGTTACTTCACACAAAAGCGATCATAACTTGTGTGTGACCGAAACACCACTCACAGTACTCTCCTATGCTCTTCATTGGGAATGATAACTATTGGGATACTTACACGAAGGTGCTACGCTACCTTGTGTGTCTTGCATGCCATCAAGTGTGAGTTGAGCCATGTATTAACAAAGTAGTACTTCTTGTAGCTAGCTATTATACATGTTGGCTATAGATGACATGGCAACTATATATAGCCGACACTTGGCTCTACTACTAACATTGCTCTAATGGACGCATGCTATTTTATATACAATTATCAAAGTTACTTGTTAATTTATTATTAATATGTCTACATACAAAATGAATTTAAGTTTTTCCATCAAATTAGCATTTACTAGCTAGTTGTTTGTGTGTTGCAATGGGGACATACATAGTCTTGTGGCTCGGCATGAATCTTGTCTCATATATACCTTTACCCACTATCTCCGCTTCTTCAATCCTATCTCATCACCTATGTGAATGATCCATCCTTGGAAGCATTCATAACAAGATTTAGTACTATCAAATGGTATACCCTAATGTGGTGTTTAGTAGCCTGCATGGATTTTTTGGGCACTTTCAGTTGTGACCCGACTTAACCATGTTGAGTGAAAACAGGAAAAAACATGTTCTCGAGAGGCGTGTGAAGCCGACATAGTAGACATGGCATCCGATGGGTCTCACAGAGAACAAAACTCTTCACTCTCTCGTTCAATTTACATCCAATCCGCATTCACACACTAACCGTTTCACATTCACCTTGCACCATGCCAAGGCTCCACTCCAGCTCCCATTGATTCGTCCTCCACATGTTGTAGCCTCTTTTTTATCTTCAGGAGACAGTAGCAGTTCGCTCAAAGAACCCTCATTTCCTTCGTCTCACACGTAGCACAACAATTCCATTCCCCCTCACACCGCTCCAAAATTCATGGACTCCCAAATCTCTAAGACCTCCATCGAGTACAACGTTTGAATGATTACCGATGATGGGTTCAAAGTCACCGAGCTAGATGTTGAGTACACTACAACGTTCCCGTGGTCGCCTGCGCCGCCTCTGTGTCCACCTCCACCTCAATCTCTGCAAACAGGACGTCACTCTTTGGCCGTAGGACGTGCAGCCGCCCTCACTCGCGGTGGATGTCACATGCGCTACACATGGACTGGTACAACGGTCGCCGCTCATCCAGGAAGGCCATATTCTCCGCGACCATGGCCACGACGACATCCCTGTTCGCCTGCTCGTCAGTGATTTGTCCCTCTGTGAGCCGGTGGTGCTTGAGGAGCCGCATGTTGTATCGTTACTCCTCCTGCAACATCCGAAACATGGAGACCGGCGGCACAAGTTGCGCTGGTTGCTCCTCCTCCACCATGATCACCTCGTAGTGCGCCTGCGCCATGGTGAAGCCGGCAAATGATGCGAGCGTGTTATCGGTCTCCTCCGTCCATCACTCAGTCCTTGTCATTTGCGGTCTCCTCCGACAAGCTTGAAGGCAGTCCAGCCTCAATGCGTCGTGCGCGTCGGGCCTGCCAGACGTTTGCATGGACCGTCATCTCGTGCTTGTGCTCCACAGCACGCTGCTGGTCGCCGTCATTGCACCGCTGGGTTTCATGGATGGAGGAGGAAGGAGAAGCAGAGGTGGTGCATTTGCGATGTGCGCAACCATGTTTATGTAGCGGGCGCCGGTCAGATCAAACGACAGTTTGAATGCGGGCGCGAACAGATGGTTTCTCGATCATCGTGCATGTTATATGCCGGGTAGGCATACGAGACGGACAATCGGTTTCAATGCAGTAGAAAGTCGTCCCGTCACCCAGTCCGATCATGTCACTCTGAGCCGGCATTGAACGTGGGGAGTGAGCGAGCAAAAGCATCATGAACGAACAGGCGCCGCCAACGCTCTCGGCCCGCATGCACCTTCAATGCCCGACATGCTGCAAAGCCGCCGTGTCCGCTCTGGACCGGCATAAACGTGGTTTCTCTTTCCGAAAGGACGGTTGGAGCGGTAACGAACACGCAGGAGGGATTTTGAGTGGGACCGCTTGTCGCACGCGTACATGGCGAGGTCCGGACTCCCGCAATGCCCCTGGTTTGCTTTCGATTTGCAAAAAATTGGACGGGTGGACACGTCCGCCGGTCAATGTTTGATGACAAAATGCGTCCGGAGAGCTCGGTGCAAAGTTTGAAGGCTATTTGAGGTTCAGCGTCGACGCTGCCCCGGTACATTCAATCTGGTCGCGAGAGTGTATTCGTTGGATCTAGGATACGCGCAGGAAGTCTGGCTGATCGACCGGGCGTCTCCGGCCGGCCCACTCAATAAGTTAATAGTGGAACTCTCATGTCAACCTTCCGATATGATAAACATAAACAATCGCCACGGATCATTCGCTACGGGATTCAGCTTGTTTATAACCGTCCATTTCACTCGATCGGATCCTCCATCGGAAGATATGTAACACTACGAGCGGCGGACAGTGACATGCATCGGATGCAAGTTAATGCAGATCAGAATCTTCGTAAAAAAGAAAAGCCTTGACCATGTTACTGCAATTTAAAAGCCTCGCGAGATAGCCGCGCGGGCATCACCGATCTGATCGATGCGCAACTGTAGCTGCACCACCTCACGTGCCCTGCGTGCGATTCAGTTTCCTGATGCTTTCGTTTTCACACATACACAGTTCCTATATAAGAACTACGCCAGTAAGCAAAGCAGGAGCACACATAATTGCTTGTCACCTTCACCACCTCGTTGATTAATTAGCTTCGTTTCTGCTGAGGCTCCATGACAATGGAGGCGTCCAAATCTCTAGCCGCTTTCGTCGTGATTGTCACGACGCTTCTCGTCGCGCCGACCTACGCGGGCTGGTCCACGGGATCGGCCACGTTCTACGGAGGCAGCGACGCCTCCGGCACCATGGGTACGTAACCTAATGATCCGTGCAGGTGTACCCGGATGTTCGGTCGTCCAGTTAATGCTGAACTGCATCTAATGGTGCTTGCTCTTGATGTGTGCGCTGCGTACGTATGTGTCTGCAGGCGGCGCGTGCGGGTACGGTAACCTCTACAGTACGGGGTACGGCACGAACACGGCGGCGCTGAGCTCCGCGATGTTCAGCGACGGCGCGTCGTGCGGGCAGTGCTTCCAGATTGCATGCGACTCCCAGTCCGACCCGCGGAACTGCCGGCAGGGCGCCTCCGTCACAGTCACGGCCACCAACCTTTGCCCGGCCAACTACGCGCTCCCCAGCGACAACGGGGGCTGGTGCAACCCGCCGCGTGCGCACTTCGACATGGCCCAGCCAGCATGGCTCCAGATTGGCATCTACCAGGCCGGCATCATCCCGGTGCTCTACCAGCGCGTGTCGTGCGTGAAGCAGGGCGGGGTGCGCTTCACCATCAACGGGAAGAACTACTTCGAGCTGGTGCTCGTCGCCAACGTCGCCGGGAGCGGTTCGGTGAAGGCGGTCTGGGTGAAGAGCGCCACCACCGGCGAGGTGCCCATGAGCAGGAACTGGGGCTCAAACTGGCAGTCGCTCGCGGGGCTTGCCGGGCAGCAGCTCACCTTCGGCGTCACGACCACCGGCGGCCAGACCATCGTCTTCCCGAACGTCGTGCCGCCCAACTGGGGTTTCGGCCAGTCCTTCATCAGCAACCTGCAGTTCTCCTACTGACCACTGACAGACACGTAGATGGATGACATTATCGTACATGCCGCGAACTGGGGCCGCGACTTGGTGGGAAAGAGCTTTCGCTGCTAGCTTGTTGCTGCACGCGTACACGGCATGGTGTTGGTGCATTTCTCGTTTTGTCTGTCGATTTTTGTGTGCGTAATTTCACTAGTATTAAACTATTAATTCACTCCTCTTGACAGGCCAGTGATGTACAGCTATGTATTGTTCAGGAATGTCCAATGTGTATGTGTTGCTTACTGTAGGGCACATGTTATGCCTACCCGCAAAACAGAAACTACAGTCGTGCGAGCTCCCAGGTATGGTTGAATAAGAAAGGGTGTATACGATAGAGAAGGTCCTTGTACACCGATAAAGTGACACAACGATATTTTTTAAAATAGATTGGCTTATCGAAGCACTACATACGCCCTATGAGCAAAGTTATTGAGAGTGATGCTCGGCGCACCAAACAATTAGAGTGTTACTTTTTTCAAAGTCTCACGGCTCCCAGTAGTTTGAGCCATACTAAGTATCTCGAAGCATGACTCTCGGCCTCCGGTCGAGCCTCAACTCTTAAGGAGGGGGAGACTCTCCTCTGGAGTTTATTTAACTAGAGAGTGAATGATTTACATGCTCATGGGGCAGTGGCGAATCTAGTGGGCATGCCCTGGGTGCCCTGGCACCCCGTCCAAAGTTGTAAAATAAATTTTACTACGATATACTTAACACTAAATATCCATCAAGTTGTTGCTATTTTTAGACAATTTGTTGAGATTATGATGATGTTTAGTGTAAACTTTGAACTGTGACACCCCAAGCGAGCGATTCTAGGTCCACCACTGCATGGGGTGCGTTATATGACTAGGGATTCTTGACAAATGACCAAAGTTATCCTGGGAAGAAGAGGGTGAGAGGGTAGAACTAGGGAATTTAATCATTGGCCTATGAGCCTCTAGTTTTTTTGTTTGGAAAAGGAGGATAACCCCCGGCCTCTGCATCAATCGATGCATGCAGCCATATTATTAAATAAAATCGTAGGAGGAGAGTTATGGCCTATGAAGGGGAAGTTCTCTTCACCGCGTAAAGGCTTTCTTACTTGGGCTTTGTTTTCTTTGCTCCTTTCACTTGTTTTTAGGTGCTCTTTATCCTTTAACCTATTGATCATGAAGATCTGTTTTGAACTTTTGCTGACTACCATGACTTGATTGGACCCATGGTGGCTTGTTTGGACTTTCGTTGACCTTCACTTGTGTTGACTGTCATTGTCTTTTGTTAACCGTCCATGTGGAGTTCCACGTACAATTGAGGTGGGACCTCGGGTATACCTTTTTTAGAAAAGACACCCAAAGGGCACCTCATATCTCTGATATTTACAAGGAAAATAGTAGACAATACAAACGAAAGACAAACAAGACACCACACGGCCTGTAAAAAAATCAAATTACATTAAAAAACATATTGGTCGTCTTCTTTCTTTGCTTGCTCGCCATCCGCCGGAGCTTGGAAAATACAATAAACGGATAGTAAGGGATACAGACAACTACTAGATCTCATTGTTCGCAATGACTTGCTATTGCGGTCTTCAAAGCCTTGTGTGGAGATGGCATTTGTAGGTGTTCAAAAAACATCAGTTGGGGCAGCACCCCATGCAGTGCAGTCTCGCAATTCTTCACCACCAATTCCCAGGGTTTATAAACTAGAACTTGTTGTAACAAAACAAATGAAGAGATCGAAGTCGCAAAACCAAACAACCAATTTCTTTCCCTCATAGACACACCAACTGTCAAGAGTCGAAAAGAACTAACTAATCTGACAACACCTACTCTTGCAGGCCCTTCATTGACGCTAAATTTGATGGCATTGAGGTATGGAGAGGCCGGAGAGACCTTATTCCAATGCATCATCACAGATGCCACCTCGTCTATACCGCTAGGGGAACAAAAATCTAAGGAAAATAAGAGCTAAAAAGCAATGAAGAGTAGGTTCCACACTCCTCTAGCCTCCTCTACTTCCAACGTAACAACAAGATAAAAGAGAGGAGTGGGGTGATATGGCAGCATGATGAGGACATCAATACCATTGTTACACCCACAACCCCTGATGTTATACATACTGGACCAATTACTAGAGCTCGCGCACGCCAATTGAATTACCACGTACTTCCGTTTATTGGTAACAATTCTAATGTTAATAAGAATAGGATGTTGTCTAACTTAGATACATTTGTGTTGATACTAATGAAGGGCTTAGCATGGACAAGAGGGATGAACACTGGAGCAGGATCAAGCATGGAGATGAAGGCGCGCGCGAAAGGAACCAGAATGGCGTTTCTAGTGCAGATTTCAGCACTTTGAAGCCTCCTTGATGACATACAAGGACATGGACGAAATACGCAGATGCCCTTTCATAAATTTTGTCCATAGCTTATTTTAGGTGTTGCGCCACCTTATTTTTGGGTCAGGCCCATGTAATTTTGAAATACAACTCCCTAGGTTGTTTTTAGAGTCCGTATGTGTGGGGAAACATAATTATGGTTGGTTTCGGACCCCTCCTCTAAGGGGCCACGAAATTCCGCCCTATTCCTTCATATATACAACCCTTAGGGCATCGTTTAGACTTTGAGTTTTGTTTAGATTAAAGTTCGCTATAGCTGTAACTCGCGTACTTTGTTTGTGTTCAATGACCATACCAAGATGTCACAGAACCCCACTTTCATCAATAAAGTTTTCCTCTTATATTCGCAATATCCAGATTGCAATCTTAGTTTCTTGCTTGTTCTTCGTTTGCTCACAGGAAATAGAACTATGTGGTCAGATTGATCGTACTCCGGCATGGTCAATAACCCCTCGAAAGTTGGTTTAGTGATTTCTAAGGCGCGAGTCTCCATACGTTCATAGTCGGATCATCAAAGTCAACTCCCACAGAAAACGATAGCTATCTCATGGAAACATTGGGACACCTTCGCCTCTATTAGGTGGTATCAGATTTCCAGGTTGCTCGATAAGATTTTTGCTAGTTTTCGTAGTTTAGATCGAGTATGTTCTTCATACCTATAGTCCATGAAAAAGCCAAAAAAAATTAGGGTTAGTTCATCATATCCGAACCAATCTGAGCCTTTGCATATTCTTTTTAGAGTTTTGCTTTGTTGAATTTGCGGTTGCATCATCGTGTCAAGTTGCTGGTCTTAGTGTCTAGTCCTTTATTAGAGTTTCGAGTTCTGTTCATGTAGTCACGCCGCTGCCGCACTATAGGTCATTTGCGGGTCGATACATCCCTGATGTCCATCTTTCTTGGGAGTTAGAAACTGAACAATGTTTCACATGCTTACAATATCCTAAGGATAGACGTGTTGCTGTTGTTGTTTTTGAACTCACTGCTTTTGCTTCTATTTGGTGGTCTGAACATTGCAGATTATATCATGATAATATTTCAACTACTTGGCCTGCTTTGAAAAATGCTATGTGTACTCGTTGGGTTCCACCATATTATTAACGTCAATTACTTAAAAAAATTATAGCGTTTAAGACAAGGAAAAAATTATGTAGAGGAATATTATCAGGAATTACAAACTGGCACGATTTAATGTGATATTGTTGAGGATAATGAAGTTATGCTTACGCGTTTTATGGGTGGGTTAAATAGAGAGATTCAGACCATTTTAGAGTATAAGGAGTATAACAATATCACTCGTTTATTCCATCTTGCTTGCAAAGCTAAACGTAAAGTACAGGATCGACAGACATTTGCGCGGACTAACTTTTTTACAGGTCGACCTTCATCATGGACACCACGTACATCTTCTACTCCCACATGTCCTGCTGCAACACCGCCTACTTCATCCGCCAACTCCAACCAGGATACGAGAAAACAGCCACCACCACCATCTGCTAAGACCACACCTTCTAGTCCCGCATAGATTCCATGGCATCAATAGGACAAACACATGATGTTATATGTCGTCGTTGCAAGGGTGGAGGTCACTATGCGAGCAAATGTCCATCCCCGCGTGTGATGATTATTATTGAGGATGGTGGGTATGAGTCCGCTAGTGACTATGATGAGGAGACTTTGGCTCTTATTGCTAGTAAAGAGCAGGGTGAACATGATTCTGAACAAGAGACGCAATACATGGCTGCTAAAGATACTGGCAGGTATGAAAGTTTAGTTGCTCAACGTGTTTGAGTGTGCAGGTAACGCAAGTTGAGCAAAATCAGAGGCACAATTTGTTCCATACAAACGGAGTTGTGAAGTAACGTTATGTCTGCGTCATTATTGATGGAGGGAGTTGCAACAACTTGGCTAGCATGGAGATGGTGGAGAAGTTGTGTCTCACCACCAGACCACATCTGCATCCTTACTACATCCAATAGTTCAACAACATCGGCAAGGTTAAGGTAACACGTACGGTTCATGTGCATTTTAGTATCGCTACATATGCTGATTATGTTGATTGTGATATGGTACCCATGAAAGCATGTTCCTTATTACTTGATAAACCATGGCAATTCGATAAAGTTATGTACACCATGGTAGAAATAATCATTATACTCTTGTTCATAAGGATAAACATATTACTTTGCTTCCTATGTCTCCTGATACCATTTTGAAAGATGATATTAATTGAGCTAGTAAAGCAAAACAGGAGCAAAATAAGAGTGAAAATCAGATTGTGGCAAAAGAATTGGAACAACAAACGACGCCTAATAATAAACCATCTAGTGTTGCTTCTGAAATTAAATTGAAAAGTGGATGTTTACTTGTCACCAAATCTGATATTGATGATTTAGATTTCTGCAAATCTGTATGCTATGCTTTCGTGTGCAAAGAGGCGTTATTTTCATTCGAGGACGTGTCTTCCTCTTTACCTTCTGGTGTCACTAACATTTTGCAGGAGTTTGCTGACGTCTTTCCATAAGACATGCCACCGGGATTACCACCTATTCGAGGGATTAAGCATCAGATTGACTTAATTCCCGGTGATTCACTGCCAAACCATGCGCCATACCATACCAATTCAAAGGAGACGAAGGAGATTATGCGCCAATTACAGGATCTGCTCGACAAAGGTTATATACGTGAATCTCTTAGTCCTTGTGTTATTCTTATTATATTAGTGCCTAAAAAGGATGATAGTACATCACGTATGTGTGTTGATTGTAGAGGCATTAATAATATTAATATTATTATCTTCATCCTATTCCTAGGCTAGATGATATGTTTGATGAATTGAGTGGCTCTACAATATTCTCTAAAGTTGATTTGCATAGTGGATACCATCAAATCGGTATGAAATTAGGAGATGAATGGAAAACAATATTTAAAACTAAGTTTGGATTATATGAGTGGTTAGTCATGCCTTTTGGGTTAACTAATGCTCCTAGTACTTTTATGAGATTAATGAACGAAGTGTTACGTGCTTTCATTGGACGATTTGTGGTAGTTTACTTTGATGATATATTGATCTATAGCAGATCTTTGGAGGAACATTTGGAACATTTACGTGTTGTTTTTATTGCTCTACATGATGCATGTTTGTTTGGTAACCTTGGGAAGTGCACCTTTTGCATCGATCGAGTATTTTTTTTCTTGGCTATGTTATTACTCCACAGGGAATTGAAATTGATAAAGTCAAGATTGAAGCTATTGAGAGTTGGCCATGGCCCAAACGGTCACACAAGTGAGGAGTTTTCTGGGCCTCGCTGGTTTCTATAGGTGTTTTGTGAGAGATTTCAACATCATTAATGCGCCTCTCAATGAGCTTACAAGAAGGATGTGCCTTTTGTTTGGGTTACTGCACAGGAAGAAGCATTCACGGTATTGAAACATAAATTGACACATGCTCCTTTACTTCAACTTTCTGATTTTAATAAGACTTTTGAGCTTGAATGTGATGCTAGTGGAATTGGATTAGTAGGTGTGTTATTACAAGATGGTAAACTTGTTGCATATTTTTCTGAAAAATTGTGTGGGCCTAGTCTGAACTATTCTACTTATGATAAGGAATTATATGCTCTTGTGCGGACTTTAGAAACATGGCAACATTATTTATGGCCCAAAGAATTTGTTATACATTCTGATCATGAATCTTTGAAACATATTAAAAGTCAAGCAAAACTGAACCGTAGACATGCTAACTGGGTTGAATTCATTGAGACTTTCCCTTATGTCATAAAACACAAGAAGGGTAAAGAAAATGTTATTGTCGATGCACTGTCTCGTCGTTATACTCTGCTTTCATAACTTAACTTTAAAATATTTGGTTTGGAGACCATCAAAGATCAATATGTGCATGATGCAGATTTTAGAGTGTAGTGCAGAATTGTAAAGAAGGAAGAACATGGAACAAGTTCGTCATTAACGATGGGTTTGTGTTCCATGCTAACAAGCTATGCATTCCAGTTAGCTCTATTCGTCTTTTATTGTTGCAGGAGGCGCTTGAAGGAGGGTTAATGGGACACTTTGGTGTGAAAAAGACAGAGGACGTACTTGCTACACATTTCTTTTGGCCAAAGATGAGACAGGATGTTGAGCGTTTTGTTGCTCGCTACACTACATGTCAAAAAGGTAAGTCACGACTCAATCCTCATGGTTTTTATATGCCTTTGCCTGTACCTAGTGTTCCATGGAAGGATATATCTATGGACTTTGTTTTAGGTTTACCTTGAACAAAGAAGGGGAGGGATAGCGTATTTGTTATCGTGGATAGATTCTAGAAAATGGCACACTGTATACCATGTCATAAAAGCGATGATTATGCTAATGCTGCTGATTTGTTCTTTCGTGAAATTATTCGCTTGCATGATGTGCCAAATAGTATTGTTTCAGATCGTGATACTAAGTTTCGTAGCCACTTCTGAAGACGTTTATGGGCTAAGTTGGGGACTAAACTGCTTTTTAATATTAAATGTCACCACCAAATTGATGTATAAACTGAAGTAGTCAATAGAACATTGTCTACTATGCTTAGAGCTGTTTTGAAGAATAACCTTAAAATGTGGGAATAATGCTTGCCTCATATTGAATTTGCTTATAATCGTTCGCTGCATTCTACTACTAAGATGTGCCCTTTTGAGATTTTTATGGTTTCCTATCTTGTGCACCCATTTATTTGTTGCCTTTTCCATCTACAGAGAAGGTTAATTTTGATGCTAAATAATGTGTTGAATTGATCTTAAAAATATACTCCCTCCGTTCGGAATTACTTGTCGCAAAAATGGATGTATCTAGACGTATTTTAGTTCTAGATACATCCATTTTCAAGACAAGTAATTCTGAATGGAGGGAGTATGAGTTAACTAAAGAAAATATTGAGCGCATGAATGCTAAATATAAACTTGCTGAAGATAAAGGTATAAAATGTGTTGTCTTTGCACCTGGAGATCCTGTTACGTTTGTGTAAGGAAAGGTTCCCTGATTTGCGCCGGTCAAAGCTAATGCCACATGCTGATGGTCCTTTTAAGACGTTAGAGAAAATAAATGATAATGCATATACACTTGAGCTACCCGCAGATTTTAGGGTTAGTCTCACTTTTAACATTATAGATTTAAAGCCTTATTTGGGTGAGTAAGATGAGCTTTCGTCGAGGACGACTTCATTTCAATAAGGGGAGGATGATAAGGACATCAATATCATTATTACACCCACAACCCCTGATGCTATACATACTGAACCAATTACTAAAGCCCTCAAGTCACTAATCAATTTGTCTTGTCATGCATATCGAATCTTCGTGTTCTCACTAAACAACAAGCCTCGGCAACTAGAACTATGTGCAACACTATTACACAACGGAAGGCCCTTCGGAATGATTTGTCAAAGATCAATGTTGATGGTGTTGTGCAGGGTAATCAGCTTGGAGCGGTTGGTGCAATATGTATAGATTAGAACAGGGTATATCTTGGGAGTTTTTGCAGTTGTGACCAACTTAAGCTCGTGATAACGAGCTACCCGGTGCTCTGGCTCCAACTTTGTATTCTCTCGTTCATCAATATATTTACAAGCATGACATAGAGCTATTATCATCAGAGAGCCTCAACCTACTAAAACCACCGTGTGACAAGATTTCTTCATGCACCACTCACCTCTCTATAGTTCTTCATGACCCTTCACTCGATCGTAAAAGCAACTCTGAATCAATCGTCAACAATGCTGCACAAGATAAAAAATATCCAATTCAAACTATGGGCATAAAAACACTTCTAACATCTGCAATCCTGTCAAATTTTCTCACACGGGGAGAGGGCGTGTGGCCACATACGTGTATCTATCACGGAACTACAAACATATAACACACCAGTACGCCAAAGAGGAGTCTTTTCGTATCTTGTGACAAATTTAACTTCCCCCGATACATAACAGTATGATATACATGCCATATACTCGAGTGTCCATCCTAACTAAGATGCTGACTAGTTTTGAGAAGATAAAGTGCTACAGTTACATTGGACCAAATCAAGTTCGTTTCTCTAAATCAAAAAAGGAACAAAAAGAATTGAGCTAAAAGTTAAAATCTGGCCTGGAGCTTCACATGCCGATCAGCCTACCATCGGCGGCAAAGCTAAATTAGAACATAACATTTCCCCATGGACATAATTTACAAGCCTTTTTACATCTTAAGTTACAGAAGCCAAGGGAGTATAAATCCAAGTAGCTCTCAAAACATTGACAACCCATTTTAGTGCCTAGTGTTCATGCTTGACACGCCCTTTCAGTATCCCTGGAATAGGAGGTGAGGTTCGTAACCTAATTCCATTTGGCCTTGCAGGTTGTGGTGATCGATGCCCGTAAACATTTGATGCACTTGAGCATTCATCCGCATTTGCAACCAGAGCCACTGTACCATCAGTTTCTTCTTTACCAGAGAACCCCATTGCTTTCAATACAAAGGAATCATCGTGCAACTCAAACGGAGTGCTACATTTTCAGAAACATACATGTCAGACATGGTTGTGGAAGGGTTTTCTTGTGCAGTTATGAGTTCACAAGATCTCATGATCTCAAATGATTCTGCATAATTCATAGAGCTGAGGACAAGATTTCAATTGCAAAACACTTGCTTAAGAAATACTAACAAGTTACCATCTCAGAAAAAAGAAATAACAAGCTAAGACCTATTCAAGGATTTTCATAGGAATCCTAACGAATTTTTCTGACACTTGTCTGATTAGTAGGATTGAATCCTATAGGAATTTTTCTTAAAGATTACTGTACATTACATTTCATAATAACTATGCATCCACTCAAACCTTTTGAAAAAAATACTTTGTTTTAACTGTGATCCAATCAAACAAGACAAAAATGCTGTAAGATTTAAATGAGTATGACAATGCAATCCGTGTTCTTCCTATTACTGCATTTTTAGAATCCTGCGAATCAAAGAGACCACCAGTGGTACTGCTGAGTGTTTCGTTTGCGACCAGATTGGACACCACAGGTTCCTCAAGTGGTCAAGGGAATCAACAGACATTGAGTTCCAACTAATGGATCATTATTTAGATCATTATTTAGAATGGATGATCATCATACAACTGAAAAGTTACATTTCCCTTTAGAAAAAAGAGGGACCCTTATTTAGAGTTTTTATCCAAGCTATTATACAGAAATAATTAGAGATGTGTGTCCAGCAGAAAAGGTATGTCAAGAAATTTATGAAATCTCCGTACAGAAAGAATGCAAAATAAGATCAGATTTGTGCTTAGCAACAGACACCCCATTTAATTGGGAAACTGGACATGTTAAATCTAAGAAAACTTAGGGCAGAAAATTATAAGAAATGTCACTTATTACTAAATTGTTAGATGATTAGATCACTTAGCAAGATTCATCATGTCAAGGAACAGATTGTAGAGTTAGTCTTTTACCTATTGAAATCAAAATGCACCAACTGCATATCTTCTGATATCTCCACTTCGACAGTTGCATGAGGACGTGTCTGTTTGCACAAGAAAAGAGGTCCTTGTCACTCACCGCCATGAAAATAAATGCTGGTAGCATATACATACTGGAGTTGGGAAAGCATGTTGTAGGGGATGTAATCGGTGAAAGAAAAGACAAGTGCAGAACCACAAGGGTTGATACGATGGTTCATATGTTTAAATTAATAACTCAACAAAAAGAATCAATTCATAGCCATCTAAGAATGTACACTTACAATGCAATACTGCTCCTACAATTATGAATATGTAGTTCTGTTGGCCACAGGTCCATTTTGGCCACGCCCAAATATAGGATCAGGATTATGAGAACAGAACCCGGAGCAGTTGTCCAAATGGTCGTGTAATAAAAGCCCTAAAACCTGGCTGGGTGAAAGTTACAGGCCTGACCGGAAGCTAGGAACTTAATATAAAATCTGAGTGGATTTTGTTTTCCTTCTATTTGTTTGTTCTCAAGGTTAGAACTTTGCTCCACCTTGCATTATTAATACCTATGGAGTCCATGCACAACAACAGCAAAAATTCCAATGCAAGAATTTACTATAGCACCCACGACCCATTGATAATCCATGAATCAAATGGTATTGACTGGTAACACTTAACCCTACTCAGAATTCGCCTCCTTTGCTGCAGGTTCCTGAATTATGATAATCCAAGTCCAAACCTCGAAAAAAGGGATGCTCCTTTAAATGTTCGTGGTGGAGAAAAAACTAGGAATAAAAAGGGTTATAACTTACATGGGTGCATTTGGTTGACAACCTCACTTTGCCAAATCTAATTTAGTAAAATGTTGCAAGCCACATCTTGCGTGGTAAAGAAATTGTATACCGCAGTTTAGGCAGACTATGGCCAGAAAAGAAAACATATGTCAACTGCCTAGAGGTACGGAAGTGTAGCATGCCACCATTGTGGTAGAGAACCAAATAGATGCCACGAAAGTCAAATGCGCACAACTTGAGGTAGCAATGTGAATGAACAAAGCATGCCCACAGCTCCAAAGGGGAAGCAGAAACTTTCTTGTTCGAGTTCACAGAAAATCAAAATTCTGCTTAGCACAATAAGCTCCAAAGTGACTTAAAATGTACAATAGCAACACAAGTTAGCTAGATCATCAGCTTTAGCATTTGAGTATAATGACATGATTAACTTTATTTAAGCCCACATATCAATTACAGGATACAATTTTGCTTACCTGAACCAATATGAATGGCAGGGCCACTCCGCCAGATGGAGCATCTCCCGAACCATATAGCTGCTCATTTCGCTCTACCAAATTTTGGAGGCCCACATACTTAAATACAGAAAAGTAGAAGAAAATACATGGTTAATACCTAGATATTAACGATATCTTTCCGTACAATATACTCCAATCTTCTTCTGATATCAGACAAGAAATAACAAACTTCTGGCATACCACAACATTAAATAAGCCAGCTTAGTTATAGCACTATGATAACTTTAAAGCAGATATATGCTTGCTACGTGAAGCATTCAGCCCTACAATAAATCTAGCACAAATACAGCAGTTGAACATTGCATCGATCAATTAAGCATGCACCATAAAGGCTGAATCGAAGATTAGCTGTTCTCCTAATTCTGCACCCATGCTGTGGCACAGAAGTGTACACGAAGGGATTCCCTATTGATATGGATGAATATTTCACTATATAGGGTGAAAAAACTGAAACATTCACCATCACAGAACATCAATATATATGCAAAAATAACAAGTGATCTAGAATATGTATGAAACCAAGTTCCTTGTCAAAATTTTAAAGACTGGGGGTTACAGAATAATTCAAATTATCGGTTCACGTAAAAATGCCATGTGTCCTTACTTGGTCTTGTAATTCCTGCAGATATGCACTTTTCTTGTCAATTCTACCTTTCAGCCCAATGACCTCAGTCTGTAAAATGCACATGAACTTATGAAGGAAACAACCAAAAGGTAGAACAGTTACATGATTAGGTAACTTATGAAGGAAACAACCAGAAGAAAAGTAGAACAGTTGTTAAGTGCATGATTAGGGACAAACTTACCTTCAATTTATCAATATCACTCAAACTTGTTCGGGGTAAGCCCTTCCACTGAATTTCCTTTTTATCTTTAGATATAATATCCATAGCCATCAGGACGTTTAGTGCATCGTAAACCCTTCTTCGTATATTTTTCTCATCATATTGTTGCTGAATTTTACATACAATCAGTACATTGCACATAACAAATAACTGACCAGAAGGAGTAGCCATATTTCTTAACTGTGTTGGGATTATCAGGATCTGGTGACCCAATATTACTATTTGGATCTGCAAACTCAGCTACAAGTTCGTCTGCCACCTGAAAAAGACAGGCCTTACATCGTATAAGCAATAGCTAAACTGCAATGCAAACAGGAAAACATGGCAGTGGTAGAATCATACTACATTAGCAAAGAGTATTTTCTTCTAAAAATGGTAACTGAAGTTTGCAGTTAACATACATTGTAAATACACGTTAAGGAAACAGGGCTGTAGTCTCTCCAGTCTTGGCAGAATCCAGAGAGTAGCACAGGAATACAAGTACAACAGGCTGCCTCTTCTCCTGAGCCTGGTGTTCAGGATTCTAACACACCGTAGGCTTGATTTTTGCTTTACTAAATTATTGAGGTGCACATAACACAATTGGTTCTTCAGTTTCTTTCCTTTCTCAAGAAACCGGCAGGAGCTCTGCCTCTTACTAACTAAGACAAAACCGATTTGTTACAGATGCTTCGTTTTATGAACAAACAGGGGGGAAAATGTTGCAAGGCATGTTGGACTGAACTTTATATGTTAGCAAAACAATATGAACAAAATGGATAGATTCAATCCCATCAATCAAAGATGAACAGAGGAATGTCCTTTGAAATAGCTTTTGTCTTATACAAAGTAAAAGGAACAGATTGGCATAACGCGGATTTTCCACATTTTGTGACAAGTCAACATAGTATGCTCAACTCAAATGAGCAAAACCAGTAAGGTTCATGTGTACAAAGCTTTAATCATGTTGTCACAATAAATTTGAGTCGGAACAGATTCACTTTTTTTCTTTTATTAGACAGACAGAAATGTTAACTCGGAGATTAAACATCGACCAATGCTGTTGGTAGTTCAGCAGACTCTGTTGTATCCTTTTACTGTGTATGTCTGTGTGATACACAAGCTAAGGGTACCTCCGAACCGTATCATGTAACCCATAACCGAAAAAGGAATTGGTTAGAATAATAAGATGCAGTGACAATTGATGTCTACAGACTTTGGTGAACAAACTAACACAAGCCTATAGCATGACAAGGATCCATAATCACATAATAGTGGTTCAGATATCTGTGGTTACCTTTTTAAAAGTGTGGATGTACATTTGTATATTATATATATCCACACATCAATTATGCTAAAACAAGATAAGTTGCTGCATAGAAAGAAACAAAAAACAAACACCTCATTGTAGGTTGTTCTCCCTTTGCCTTCAACTTTCTCACAGACTGAAAAGGACCAAATGAAACACTTCATGAGAACTTTTAACACTATATTTGGTTGGATATGACCCAATAAACTGGTTTCTTTAATAACAAATTAACAATGAACCAAACAGAGAAAATATCAATTATGCTTTTACATCAGAAAATGGAGTGAACAGTATGTCATATGTATTCTGCATGTGCCCTATGAATCAGTATGCTTACATGATGATGAGAAGATGACTATCACAGAGGTGCTAGAGGAAAGAGGAGTATTCAACTCACCTTTCATACTGAATTGGCGCAATCCACGGTTACCTTTGTCAGGACCTACTACGCGTGTTCCTTTCTTTTTCTTCTTGCTGCATTGCAAATACCATACAGCTATCTGTCAAAAGTGCACAGCTACTTGTAGATTTTAAGATAAAATAAGCAAAATACTAAAATTACGTACAAAATAATGTATTGCAATGACAAAGCAGAACCACTGTAAAATCTTTTAATGCTGCTAATTTTTAATCAATTAAGAATAAGTGAAAAAGTCAAATCTCTCAAGAAAGAAAATAGAGAAGACGTCTAATTTAAGGAAGCCAACAGGGAACAGCTTAGATTATAGACAAATCCAAAGCACAAAACCTGCCACCAACTCTGATAGTCTGAGTGACGTTCCACTTTTGTCCTAAGGAGCACTCTATGCAATTACACATAGACGATATCGATACCTCGCAACATTTCAATGGTCAGCAAGTGTACCCGTATAAAGGATAAGCAGCACAGCTTGTTATCACACTGCTTATCTACTCCTTGATAGGAAACACATCTAACACTAAGATACATCTAATAGCTTGAAGCATGGAAGTCCCAAGCAAAATATGAACTCACCCATAAAAGTTCTAAGGCAATGGACTTCAGAGCATGCTGTGACTCAAACAACAGTTAGCAACCGCCTGTTTTTTAACAATGGAATGCAAAGCAATCATAACAATCCGATTAAGTCCAGTAGTTCACCGTCGCATCTTCCTAACACCCTCTTCAGTAGCCAATGCGCACCAATACAAACCAACACATGCTGCAGGAAGTATGCATCGACTGAATCTAGTGGACAGCGAAATGCAGCTCTACATAGTACAGCTCACGAGACCAAAATCCGCATCTCAGATCGCAAAATTACTCTATACCGACCCAGTGCTAAGGTTGCGGTACACAGTCCCCGGCAAAGAAGGTGGCGAGCAACTCAGCTTAAGCAGCAACACGACAGCAGATTTCACGAACCTAGCGGCGGGCTGCGACGATGGCGCGTCATCTCCCTGAATTTCGAGATCATTGAGGCGGCGGGCAACGGTGCTCCCGCTGGCCGGCGTGGACGCTGACGCCGAGGTCGTGGCGGCCGCCGCCGCAACCCCCTTGCCGGGCCCGATGCCGCCGGAGGGAGAACCAGCGCTTCCGGCGCTGTTGGAAGCCGAGTGAGCCATGCCGCCGGAACTACGGGCGCTGGAGACCATCGCGGTGGGGATCGCGCGAGCGGGGGCGCAGAATTGGGAGGAGGGGGGGAGAAAACCCTAGTAAGGAAGCGGAAAATGGAGGGAGAGACAGGAACCGACAGGAGAGCGCGGAGAAACGGGATTGAGAAATTTTAAGATTTGTTTTACAATGGCTAGGTTGATGTGAGTATCAAGTTCCAAACAACCAAAACCGTCACATTCTCTAGGGAACGACTTAGGGCGTGTTTGATAATTTTCTTCTGCTACTGCCATTCGGCAGCCCAACCAGGCTCACTTGGGATATGTGTGGCCTCTTTGATTGCCAGGGCTATATGCATTTAATGGCCCGGACGAACCTTAAAGCAGGCTGCAGCCTGGCCCAGCGGAAACTGCCGAATGGCAGTTTCTCGCGAGCCTGGCTCGGCGCGGCCACGCGTGCGAGGGAGTTGCACGCCTCGGGCAGCGTGGGAGACGGAGGGGACGTCTCATAACTCCCCCTCCTCCCACTCTCCTGTCACCACTTCAGTGGCACTGTTCCCACTGGTTCCTCTCTCCCTCACCGTCCCCCCTCTCCTCTCCTTTGATGGCTTCGCCTCGGCCACTGTCGCGCCATCCTCTAACCCCCGTCAACCAGCACATCGCCAGCATTCAGGAGCGCTGGCTGGCCGGGCTCCAGAACTCGGGCCGGGACCTGGCGGAGGCGCTGCGAGCGCCGTCACCCATCTGCTGTCGGCCACCACGAGCGCCGGCCAATGCGGTGTCGACAGTTCCTGCTCCGCCGCCGATTCTGAACCTCGTGGTCCTGGGCTCGGCGCCGGCGCCGTCCACGGAGCCGCCGCTTCTTGGGACCCCATTAGGCAGGGGGGGTTCTTGACCCCCGTCCAAGGGTTTTCTCCTGTCGGCGGGCCGTCCTCCTCGACCTCCGGCATGGCAATGAGCACGGGGCCAATGCCGCAGGTCGTCGCCAGGACCGATGTTCGCACACGAACACGTCACCGTGTACCTCCAACGCCAAGGGTGATGCGCCGCAGCTCGCGTCGAAGGAGACCTGTCCGAAAGCGCGGTACACAAGCAATCCGGCGGGCGCTTTTGTTGACCCGAAGCTCCACACGCCCGGGAGGGACCCCGTCAAGGCGTGCGGCGGCTATGGGCTGCCCTAGGTCGACCTGATCGCCCCTAGGGCCTCGAGGTTCGCCGCCCTGCAACAAGAAGAACAGACGAAGAACGAGGAAGAAGAAGAACTAGGGTTAAGGAGAAAAGATAAAAGATAAAAGGTGGTAAATGATTTTGTCGATTGTGTGTTGTTGTTCAATCGGCTGTCACCCCTTAGGTATATAAGAGGGGGCTGGACTTCCCGTGCAAGGAAAAGACTTGATTCATGTCCAAAACCCTAGTCAAATTCGGATTGATTTTGTCCGAACTTTCTAAAACTGTTCGGTCTAAAACTGGCTGCACATTGTGGGTCTTTTCTGAGGCGGTAAATGACCTCGGATGGAAACGAGCCCAAAATCAATCTTGACCATTTCGACGAGATGAACAACTTTCATGTTGAAAGTTTTTTCATAAGAGACCATCTCGAGGGTCAAATTGCTCACGCAAAACAGCTAATTATTCATGCAGCTCATCGGACATACCCACATATGTGTCTGGTTCCGGGCATCATATTTTGCTCACTGGAGGGTCGCGCTGTGAGGGCTCTAACGTTTGCATATGACCTCGGATTGGGACGATCTTTATATCAAAATCAATCGTTTCGACGAGACACACAACTTTCATGTTGAAACTTTCTCAATTTGAAGCCATCTTAATGGGGTTTCTGGCCATTCTTTAATCTAGTGTCGAGATGAGCATCTCTGAACTTGTCATAACTTTTGCATCTGAGCTCCGTTTTAGACCATCTTCATATTAATCTTGATCTTCTTAAAGAGAGCCATCTCATGGTGACATTCAATAGTAAGTTTGAATTAATCTTGACACAGATTCAAGCCACTCTTTATAATCGTGCCACTTTTGAGCGTCAACAACCGGCTCCTCCTCTGCTCCGCCACCTCTCTCCTTCCCACCGGGGTTTTCACCCCGGCCTCGGTTTGCTGCGACTGTGCGTGCTCTAGTGAGTCAAACCCCCTCAATGCTTGCTCGTAGATGTAGATTAGGGGTTTATTTCTTAGGGCTAGTACTTAGTGGATTCGATAGGATTAGATAGGATTCGAGTAGATCCGATTGGATGTGATCCCAATCGAATCCAATCGGACCGATCTGTTCTTGTTTCGTACAGTGTGTGCCCTAGGATAATTTTCTTCTGCTACTGCTAGTGTGTCCTACGATCTGTGTTCATGCTAGTAGTTGTGTTCCTGCTAATAGTCGTGTTCATGCTAGAATCCCCGATGGTAGTGTGCTTTGCTAGGATCTGTGTTCATGATAGGGTCTTGCTAGGATCTGTGTTCATGCAAATGGCATGTTCATGTTCAAGCTAGGATCATGTTCATGTTGTTGTTCATGTTGCTACATACATGTTCAAGCTAGGGTTTGTGTTGATTGTTATACGTGCATGTAGTAGGACCATTTTAGGATGCTGCTAAATGTGCATGGGTGCACATGGGTGCTATTAGCACTTCCTGTTACTATTTTTAGATGTTTCCATGCTTAGGATAGTGCACTGATAAGTGGCAGTTGCAGAAAAGCAGATGCCACTGATCAATGGACTTATCCAACAGCAAGTGACATTGATAAGTGGCATTTGCTCATGGGCAACTACCACTGATCAGTGGCACTTGTTGTTGGCCAAGTCCACTAATTAGTGCCATTGATCGGTGGCACTTCCCCAACAGCAAGTGCCATTGATAAGTGGCATTTGGCAAAGAGTTTGTGCTCTGATCAGTGGCATTTGCTCCTGTGCAAATGTCTCTGATCAGTGCCATTTTACAAAGAGTTTGTGCACTAATACTTGTCGTCTTACCTGGCAAGATATTGAAGACCGACTGGGATGTGGCGGGTGGAGGAGCTCAGGTGGTGGTCGGAGCTGAGGGCGTCGAGGATTTCATCCCCACGAACAGGTGGCTCAGGATGGTGGACCTGCCTGGCAGGATCGCCTTCACGAGTCTGCCCCATTCAAGGGGACAATCTCCGAGACAGGGCCACAAGGAGGGGGCCCGGGAGCCGTTGCGCTTCTACCAGCAGATCAAGGACAACAAGGACCTCGCCATGCTCGTCGTCCCTCGCAAGTTCGTGGAGGTGATGAACACCTAGCTGGTCATCAAGCGGCTCCCGCGTGTGGTCAGGCTGTCGGCGAACAAGCGGTGCGTGTTCTGGGTGCAGTTCCAGAACTTCGAGGGGCACATGGTGCTTGGCCGGGGCTGGAACTACTTCTGTCGCCGCCATCAGATCGTCAGCGACCTCATAATTATGCGCATCTCAGGACGCGGACTGAAGGTTCAGTCTACAACCACGACTCCTGGGTCATGTGCAGGTTTCATTGAAGCAGGCACAACTGCATTGGTGACATTGAGCATGCTATGTAGTTAAGTTAAGTAAGGTGTTAGTGTTGAACTTTTATGGTGTGTGGCGAGACTTATGGGTACTTGTGCTGGGAACTTGTTCATATTTTGGCCAGGAGTAGCCCCCTAGTGTGGAGCAGGCAAGGAGGATGCCCCTGCTGTTAATATAGACTTATGATATGTAGTTAAGTAGTTTGCTGTCATTTCCTTGCTTGCTTTGTTTGATTTCATTTGGTTGCTTGCTTTGTTTGATCTCATATGTGCTTGCTGTTGTGCTGATCATGTGGTGGTATGGCCACCATATTTGAATGGGGTGAGCAGAACACAAACATTGTTTGCAACCAAACAGCTGAAGTTTGCATCTGCTCACACCATAAGCACAAAAACGGCAACCAAACAACAGGGGGTAAGTGCCCCTCCATGCGATGTAGGCAACCAAACAGGTTTCATCTGCTGCATTTCAAGAACCGGGCTGGCTGGAGATGGACATGCAATGTAACTATTGTTGCAAACTGGAACCAAACACGCCCTTATTGATCGTCAGATGACAAGCACATATCTTAAAGCATTGGAGCGTGCCACATCAACCATGGCCAGTCGAACAAACTCAACATTGTAAGGCTTAGTCCACTACCTCGATCGTCACTGCACCCACTTCCCATTTCAATATCTCCCTCTCTCAGCTACCCATGGTGCTGATGGATCAAGCACCACCCGGCGACGAGGGCAGGAGCCCGTGGATACGGGGAAGGCGACGCACCCTGTAACTGTCAGTTCGGGATGACCGCGATAGGTTAAGGACCGTTCTAGTTTGTTTGTGTCACCCAAAGCGATCGCATTGTCTCCGACGCTCGTCCTTTGGTAGAGTATCAGGTCACGATTGAAAACAAAGATCATCTCGAAATCGTGAAGTGATAATGTGAAAAAATGGTCTATAAATATAAGGGAGGTTTTCAGGGTATATAAAGGGTCGAGGGTAAAAGGAGAACGTCAAAGGATACCTAGTGTACATAGGTGTCCATGGGCCCAGGGTGCCTAGGCAAGGCGCCTAGGCGTTGTGGGACTGCCATGGCCTGGCCTTTGGCAGCGGGTTCTCTGGTGGCTTTAAATTCACCTCCAAATATTTTTTGTTTTTTCGCACACCTTTGGTATTGTGTGGAGTTCAAAAAAAGCTGAAAATAAGAATTTGCGCTTGGCACTTAATTAATTGGTTAGTCCGTTGGCATTTTTTAGAACATTGCACAAGTAAAAGATAATAGGAATGAAATGTATAAAATTATGGATATGTTAGAGGCGTTATTTTCAAACTTAGTCATGTCCGTCCTCAAGCATGAGGATGATGACAAATATAAATTTTGCTCGTGAATGCTACACATCATGCACTTGTTTCTCTGATGCAAACACTTATGATGAGTCTAAAAAACTAGTGCAGATGTTTAAGAAAGGTTTTTGCTAACAATCTTCAACTACATCAATGCATACAAAAGAAGTTTCAACATATTATTTGATAATCAAATGCATCAAGTGAAAATCACCAGTGCCCAAGGTTTAAAAAGCATGTCAATATTTACTGGAAACACAATGATAATCTTCTATGCATGGCATATATACTGGACAATCACTTATATATAAGAGAATTAAAGCGGCCGGGCTTTAGACCCTCTGGTGAGTTTGGGGTGCCAGCCTTGAGCTCTTCTATGAGTGACACGTGTGTCCCGTTCACTCTTGATATTTTAACACATTTCACTTCTTATTTTGTATTGTGTTTAGGCCGCTAGAAAAAATAGCACGCTATAGCACCACTAATAGCATATGTTATAGCATTATAAGAAATGCCTCACTAAATAAATCGGTGTACATGAGCGACATGTGTGTGTGGTTTTTCCTCTGGTTCACTCTTGATTTTGAACACAACCCCCTCCCGGTTTTGTAGTGCGTTCTGAAAAATAGCACGTTGTAGCATTTTGAGCAATGCTTTGCAAAATAAATTAGTATATAATGTCTCACTAATAGCAAGTCAATAATGTATTTTAAAGGTGGCGCTATTTTGCTATAGCCTGCTAATTTTTTCATTGATTTAGACTAACTAGATTTTTCTCATGGACTCCATAAACTGCTCATGTCCCATCATATTACTTTATCCTCTCGCATCGGTCTGGCACAATCGCGTCTTCTTCTCTTCTTCCTCCTCCCGATTCAAATCCACCCCTCCATATGCATCAGAAGCGTTGACTCTCTCATGACCGTCGAACGAAGCACAACCTCTCCCCATGGCAGAAGAGCACCACATGCCCCCGACCTCGGCCACTCCACCGCGCGTACCCTGGTGGCTATGGGAGCCAGCGGCCGCCGACGTGAATTTCTTGGGATGGGCTACGTAGCATCATGTCATCCTCACACCTGACCTTACCATCACGCTCTCTCTGCCAATGCCTCTCCCCATTGGCCGCGGGAGCCAGTGCCATGAACTCGGCAGCCTCTAGCACCTGGCATCCCTCCGTCGACCCCCTTCAAATTTTCCTACCTCACCAACCTTGCCTCGGTCGTCTCCCTGACTCCCTAGCACCAGCGCCTTGCCTCGGCCACTTCCACCTTGCCGACCGCCTCCACTATATCGCGACGGCTGCGTCCCTGACTTCAACTCTCATAACCTGTTCCTCCTATTCAACCACATGCGATTTTTTCTCCCTGCAACATGTGACCCTACTTCCACTACTGGAATCTGGCATTTTGCCGTCTGCCAGCTGACGGCAAAGAGGCACTTTGTCGTCCGCTTTGCGTAAGCGAACGACAAAGAAATGGCAGATGGCAAAAAGTCTATTTGCCGTCAGCTGCTTCTTTGCCGTGAGCCAGCTGACGTCAAAGAGCTAGAAGGCAGACGACAAAGAGCCAGGTGGGACCCACATATTCTTTGTCGTCTGCCTAATCTTTGTCGTCTGCCTGCTAGACCTTTGCCATCTGCTGGCGGACGGCAAAGAAAGGGCCCAGCTAACGGCCGTCTCCCCCTTCTGGTATGCGCGCCCTTTGCCGTCCGCTAGTGGACGGCAAAGAACGTGCCACCTCTCTGTCTCTCCGGCCCCACCCCCATCTCTCTCCCCTCTCTCACTCCACCCCGCGCCACCAACTCACCCGCGCCCGCGCCCGCACCGCCGCCGCCCGGACGCTGCCGCCGCCCCACCCCGCCGCCCCGGAGCCCTGCGGCCCCGTCGCCACCACCGCCCGTCGCCCCCTCCGCCCGGCCAGCGCCGCCCCGCCCCGCCGCCCGGAGCCCTGCGGCCCCTTCGCCACTACCGCCCGGTGCCCCCTCTGCCCGGTCAGCGCCACCCCGCCGCCCCGGAGCCCTGCGGCCCCGTCGCCGCCACCGCCCGGCGCCCCCTCCGCCCGGCCAGCGCCCCTCCACCGCTGAGCAACCCCGCCGCCCGGCGCCCCTGGGCCCTGCCGGCCTGCCGCAGGCCGTCCCACCCCTGCCGCAGGTGAGCCCCAACCGCACCCCTCTTCTCCTCTTTTTTTTCTGTTTTTTAGTTTAAATTACTTTTAGTTTTGTTTTAGATTTAGTTTATGTTTAGTCGTGAAAAAAACTAAGAATAATTAGAAGAAGAGGAGGAGAAGAAGAATAGCTAGGTTTAGGTGTAGTTTTTTCCTGTTTTGTTTTAGGTTAATTAGTGCTAGAAGAAGAAGAAGAAGAAGAAGAAGAAGAAGAAGAAGAAGAAGAAGAAGAAGAAGAAGAAGAAGAAGAAGAAGAAGAAGAAGAAGAAGAAGAAGAAGAAGAAGAAGAAGAAGAAGAAGAAGAAGAAGAAGAAGAAGAAGAAGAAGAAGAAGAAGAAGAAGAAGAAGAAGAAGAAGAAGAAGAAGAAGAAGAAGAAGAAGAAGAAGAAGAAGAAGAAGAAGAAGAAGAAGAAGAAGAAGAAGAAGAAGAAGAAGAAGAAGAAGAAGAAGAAGAAGAAGAAGAAGAAGAAGAAGAAGAAGAAGAAGAAGAAGAAGAAGAAGAAGAAGAAGAAGAAGAAGAAGAAGAAGAAGAAGAAGAAGAAGAAGAAGAAGAAGAAGAAGAAGAAGAAGAAGAAGAAGAAGAAGAAGAGAGGAGAGGAGAGGAGGAGGAGAAGGAGGAGGAGAAGAAAGCTAGAGGATAGGAGGAGAACAAGTAGACCACCGACACCCCGACACCTGACACCCCGACCACCGACACCCCGACCCCGACCCCGACCACCGACACCCCGACCCCGACACCCCGACACCCTGAGACCCCGACAATCGACACCCCGACCCCCCCACCCCGACCCCCGACACCCTGACACCACACCCCGACCCCGACACGACACCCCGACCGCGACACCCTGACACCACACCCCGACCATCGACACCCCGACCCCGACCACCGACACCCCGACCCCGACCCCGACACCTCAACACCCTGAGACCCCAACAATCAACACCCCGACCCCCCCCACCCCGACACCCTCACATATATATTTGTGTTGATCGGGTGTATTTTTATTATGTTCATGATGATAACACGCTTAAATTATATACATATTATTATGTTCATGTCAGGTATCCAAATTTTTTATGTTGTAATAATTTTGTTTACTTTTTGTTATTGCAGGTGTTGACAGGATGGTGAGCAAGGGTCTAGAGCGCCCCGAGCCTCCTACGAGCGCTACTGGGAGGGGTGGTTCCATTATTCCAGCCCAGCCCCTCCGGAGAGTGCTGCTAGACAGTATGCAGACAGTTGCGGCGGACGCTTCTTCTTTGGCTGGGAGAGGTCGGGGGAGGACGAAGAAGGCTAGTAGAGGTGGACGTGGCAGTGGGAGAGGTAGGAAGCACTACAAAAAAATACACTTCCGTGACGATACGTGTTTGTCATAGTAGGTCGCGTTTTTTGTCATGCATGTACATCCATGAAAATTTTATGACAGAATCAAGATAGTCATACCTGTGTTGTCGTAGAAGTGTTCCATGACATTACCAAAATTATCATCACGGAAGTGTCCACTTCCATGACGATAAATCACGCGTCACAGAAGTGCTTTCGTCAAGGGTGACCGACACGTGGCATCCACCGTAACGGAACGCCGTTAAGCTATCGGGTCGGGTTTTGGATTCGATAACCCGTTAACAGCCCCGACCAATGAGAAATTTCCACATGTAAAATTCTTATTGGCCGGACGAAACACGTGTCAGCTCGTCAGTGTGTCAGATAGGCGCCTATGATATGTCGACACGTGGCACGGCCCAACAGTGGCCCATTTAGCTTACAAAGCCGGCCCGTTTGACTTGGTCAAAAGTTAACGGGCTGGCCCATGAAAAGCATGTTAACGGTCTCTTCGCAAATAGCCCATTTTACGGCCCATTAACTCACGGCCCGTTAGGCCCTAAAGGAAATCGACCCAACAACGTCATGTGGGCCGTCGAATATAACACCAGCCCATTTCACTTTCGGCCCATGTATGACCCACGACGTCTTTCGGCCGTTATGAGGCCTTCGTATCTTTCGACCCTTTACAGGCCCACGGTGACTCTAGCCCATAATGAACAGTAATTTTCTTTATACCCGTTAACGGCCCGTGATTTACATGGGCCGTTTCCAGCCCGTGTTAGCTTTTGGCCTATTGACGGCCCATACCTTCTTGCGCTCCTTTTCGGCCCTCGATTACTTCCGGCCCGTTACTGGCTTGTTCCCCTAATGGGCCAAATTCGGCCCATGGCAAGAGTCGGCCCGTTACTGGCCTGTTCCCCTAATGGGCCAAATATGGCCCATGGCAAGAGTCGGCCCGTTACTGGCCTGTTACCCTAATGGGCCAAATTCGGCCCATGGCAAGACTCGGCCCGTTTCTGGCCTGTTAACCCGTTGCGCCGATTCCAGCCCGTCCTATATTCTGGCCCATTAACGACCCGTTATGCCTGTGACAGAATTAAGCCTTTGCTGTCCTACGGCCTGTTACCGTGCTGGGCCGATACCAATTACGCCCGATTATGGCCCATGTAGACCCATTTATCCGACGGCCCGAGGCCCACCGATTACAGGCCCATTTATCGACGGCCCGTAGGAGACCCATGGATCCTACGGCCCGTATATGGCCCATGGTAGTTGCGGCCCCTAGCAAACCAGGGAAAAAGAAGACTAGGAAATAAATAAGGCCGAAACTAACGCTAGGCTATTAAGGCGATTGCACAGATTACATCCACTCGGCATCGAAGATCGCCACCAGTGCAAATATAGGGAACACCATACACTATACAAAAATGGTTTGTTGTTTTCTTCAGCCCGTGGCTGCACGTTAATAATAAATTTTGCATCGCACCAAAACAAATTACAACTATATAACAAAAGGAAGGTTGGCATAAAACTTAACAGTCTAGCAGATAAATGCACCACCAGAAGTTCAGAAGCTCAGTTCATTTGACCTGACTGTTACGTTTTCATGTTGTACTGTCCGATGGAGCACCATAACCCTCGCCTTCATTTCCCCTAGGCTCCTGAACAACATAGCAAATGTCTGATAGTCTAGTTTCAAAACCATGCATATCTTGACGACATTGAGCAATGTTTCTCCTTGTTTCACAAAGGGTCTTTGTTAGGGAATGGACTTGTGTCTGGAGCGCAGATACAACATTGCTTTGAGCTTGCATATCTTGATCATGAGGTAGTTTGGACGATATTGCCTTGACAACCAACCAAGTATTACGCAGGAACGTGCTTTTGGCACTGTTAGTGGACAGGTACTGACCCACTGCAGCAAGAGCTAACATTGCGGTTATAGTTGCCTCACCACCTTCAGAAGGTGGCGGTTCCACCATTTTTTCCATAGCTCGCTGAAAAGTTGAGGTTTTACATTAGTAGTACCAGAACAGAAGATATTAAGGAGGCAGCAAAACCAAACAAAATAGCTTTGGTCTATATACAGAACTTATTCTGGTGAACCCATGTAAAATATTAGTTGTATTTTATTGCAAAGTACATAATAAAACCAGGTTCCAAACATATGACCATGTACCATCGCTAATGTATTGTCTATTTCTTCACATTGTATTGAGGGCTAAGGATAAAGAGACAAAGTTTATAATACGGTAAGCATAGTATGACATCATTCATATCACAAAACAACTGAGAACAGACAAACAGGCAATTGTAACGTTGTGTGGGCAAGTCCAGCACGGAACTAGATTATGAGTCAAGATCAAAGGAACATCACTCCTCTCTTTTAAACCTTGTAAGGTGCAATGATACGCTAAGACAATTGTGTATAAAATTGAAAAGAGTAATAGACATTGGCTGCAAACCATGCAGTTCAAGGCACAAGTCAGAGTAAGTAGTAGTTAAAAGGCATGAGGATTAAGGATTTACAACAGTGGCTTTGACTGGTGTAGTCATGCCCTTCTTCTTGCTAGTGTGACAGTCCTTGAAGATTTCCACAACATTTGGTTCAGGTACTTTTTGGTCCTTGCGGGCTTTCCTGTGCATTTGGAACATGATAATATGGTACAACAAAAAGAGTGAAACAGCAGCTAATTACAAGTGCCTCGCAGTGTGCAATATAGCTACGAGATCCCGTCGTCTGTTGGAATTTCACTTTTGTACCGTTGGCCTTGTTCTTTGAACAGTTCACCTACAAGAAGATAGATTTGTGTGGCACATGCGTAAATAGGACTTCAACATGTGATCTGATGACATATACATAATGTACCTGATACTTCGGATTGGACTAGTGTTTAACGAGGCCTCTCCAGTCTTCATCAGATATATTTTCCACTGGAGATGTTTGGGCAAGTTCACTGTTAGCCTTGCCTTCAAAGTGAGTTTTCCTCAAGTTATACCGATACTGTCGCAGAGCAGACTTGAAAACATGGGTGCAAGCTTGTCTGGTTGCACCATCTTGGCTATCCAACTTGAACCTCATCTGTTGAAAATTATGGGAGTCTCATTATCAGCAACCTAGAAAGTATTGGACAGAGCAAGACGATATTACTAGTTTCCATACATAACCATACTTACAGATAAATGGTCGAGGAAGGTGTTGAACTGGGTTTCGTCTTTGTCATTCCTGTACTGAATCCATGTTGGGAGGATACATACATGACACCTAACAACAACCGCTGCCTCTGATACTAACTTGGCTGACTCTGTAGCATCACATGGCCTTTTTAAACCTGCCTCAAAACGGATCCCCATTCTTCCTCCTCTAGATTTAGTTAACCTATCGAGCATTATCCCTGATGTTTGTTTCCTCTTGCGCCTAGGTGCTAGTCCAACAACAAACATAGGAAGTGTTAGTGTACATCAAAATGTGAGACTACATATAAAGAAGCATGCAACTGTAACTTGACTCCAGCAACTACCTTCTTGCTGTTGAAGCTCACAAGGTTCATCTGATATTGCCAACTCGTCTTGTGTCAAGAGTGCTTGGGAAGTAGTGTCAGGTGGCAAGGGAGCTTGGGAACGTGCTGCTAGCTCAACTGACGCACGAGTAAGTCGTGCAGCTGGTAGTACCATGGTAGGTGTTGCAAGAACTAGGGTTGTCTCTACTTGTTTGGTGGCAACTATTTGTTTCTGTTTGGCTTTTTTTGCAACTCGTGTAGCATGGGATGCCGTGTTTGTAGAATTCCGCTGGACTTTGACCTTCTATTGCACCATCAGTACCAGCAGAATCCGCAGGATTCATCCGCTTCTCATTCCCTACCATTCTGTGTTTCTTCCTCTTTCGCTGTGCCATGTTAAGTCAAGCCGACAAGAAAAATGAATAACAATTTAGTTCTTCAGAACAAATTGATGCGTGATGCAGACGAACTAAACTTTGATGTTAGACAACCACATGATAGGAGGATGTAATATGTATGAAAAACAGGACGGAAGAGATAACCAGAACTATGATGTGTAAACTAAGAAGAAGACATTTCACCAAATTAGAAGCAATGCAATGGAAGGTAGACACCATATGAAAGATGCTACAAATATCGCTCTGCCAAGTTAACAGTGTCTCATCATAAATGGCGTTTAAACAAATGTGAAGCAGTACAAGAAATAAATCATATGCAAGATGCAAACAACATCACACTACCATGTTAGAGGACTCTCGTCATTAGTGCCATTGCATATTCAGAGCATTGCATATTCACAGCTTATGATGTGTAAACTAAGGAGAAGGCATTACAACAAATTAGAAGCAATGAAAGCTAGACACCATATGAAAGATGCAACGAATATCACTCTACCAAGTTAAAAATGTCTCGTCATAAGTGCCATTTCAACAAATTAGTAGTACAAGCTAGAAAAGAATGTGAGATGTAACCTATATCACACTCCGAAGTCAAACGTGTCTTATGATAAGTGATTGTTGCAGGTTACACAACAGTAGTAATTTGATGTAAGAACATGGTGTGATAGACAAATATTGTATGTTCTAGAAACAGGAACACGTGTCTTATTCAAGTATAATGTGTAAAGTAAGCAGATGGAATTCAACAAAATTAGAAGCAATACAAGCTAGACATCACACATAACTTGCAACCACATATAACAGTGCCAAGTTAGAGGGAGCACCGGTGATGCTGCACTAGGGGAGACGTGCTCATCATAAACATAGCTTTGTTGAGTGTCTATGCATGTGTTGTCTTGGAAATCATCTTGGGGGTGTGGAGGAGTAGAAACTGTAGAGGCCCTCCGTTCGGAAGGAGCACCTTTATCCGTTGCCTTGCTAACTTCCTTCCGCTTTATTGATTTTGAATTGTCAAGTAAAACCGACAAGAAAAAGCAATAAAATTCTCTCTTCAGAACTCATTCATGCATGATACTGGCAATCACTACTTTGATGTAAGGCAAACACATGATACCAGGATGGAATATGTACGAAAAACAGGACGACATGGCATGTTCACAACTGTTTGTGTAAACTAAGCAAAAACCATTCCAGCAAAGAAGAAGCAATGCAAGCTAGACACCACATGAAAGATGCAACCAATATGACTCTGCCAAGTTAAAAGCGTCCCATCATAAATGGAATTTCAACAAATTAGAAGCAACGCATGCTATAAATCATATGAAAGATGCAACTAATATTGCACTGCATATACTAAATTTGTCTCGTCATGTTGATTGATGCGGGATATAAAAAAACAATAGTTTTATGTAAGGACATGCTTAATAGACAGATGTACTATGTAGTAAATATAGGAAGGCATGTCACATTAACAGGTATAATGTATAAGCTAAGCAGACTAGCACATGCAGTTTAACCAGATTGGAAGAATTACAATCTAGACACCATATGCAACATGCAACCACATATCACGCTGCCAAGTTAGAGCAAGCACCTGCGATGCTAGTGTAGGGGAAATGCTGTAGTAATCAACTACAGAGCTACGTTCACTATCTTCATCTAGCATTTCTGTTTCTTGAGAATCATGTCGGGAGGCTGACGCTGCATTCTTTAAATGAGGAGTAGTCCCCTTGCCTGCCTGCCTCGTCATAAGTGATTGATGAGGGATACACAAGAAAATTAGTTTGATGTAAGAACATGGTTAATACACAGATGTACTAGTATGTACCAAAAACAGAAAGGCATGTCATATTCAAAGGTATAATGTGTAAGCTAAGCACATGCAATTTAACCAAATTGGAAGCAATACAAGCTAGACATCCGGCTGGAGTGGTGAGCATGATCATCTAGGACCTGAGAGCCTGGTGGGAGGCGGGCTGCTTCGCCACCATCGCAGCTTTTTAGTTGGCTTCCAGGTGATGCCTACCATTGCTGGGCTTGTCACTGGCTCGGCCAGTGCCCTGACTAGCTATTTGTCTTCTGGTGCTCACGGGATGGTGGTTCATGTAAAAAAAATCTTTCCTTATCGTACCAACTTTGGCCTTTCGAATACAAGCTAGAAACCATATGGAACATGCAACCACATATGACACTGCGAAGTTAAAGCAAGCACCTGGGATGGTGGTTCATTGCGAGCGAGGTCATCAACTCCAGATCTACGTTTACCGTCTCCATCTGCTCACACTGCACCCTTTATAGCGCTGTAACGTGTCTTGCCTAGCCGCGCACCAAGCTGGAGCAACTTCTCTCTTTTCTTTTTGGCTTCTCTCATGGCAGCAGAGTCCGAAATACCCTTGCATAAAAACACAATAGTGAGAGTAAGGGTGAAGTGTGTGCAGAACTAGTGCACTGTAAAAGTAGCAGATAGCAGGTGGCTAAAAAATAAATGACAGGAGACATATGATAGCTCTACAACATTGCATGGCAAACAAAATTAGATTCTACTCCATATGATTTTGTAATATATGAGCACAGGAAATGCAGGTACTCCTCCAACACACCACCACATGTGGTCATATCTAAGATAACAGTCGACTGAAAATAAATAGGTCAGTCGATTTTTTAATGAACCGTCTGATCTATAAGGAACGGGCAGATGGCCTTCTTCTACCTCCCTCCAGTCACTATTGACGATCCTTCTCGAACCGCCAGCGACCACCGGACCAGACCCCTGCCTCTGCCACCCCGCCCTCCCATCGACCTCACACCACCGCCGTGCTTGGCAGCGCCCCCAGGCCATCCCTTTAATCCTGGCCGACCTCCAGATCGGGCGCCAGTAGCTCTAGGACGCACACACCCCTAAGATAAACACCAAGGCGCTGCTTCCCCGGCGTAATAGGCGTACTAGCGCCTGTTAAGCCGGGGAATGCTTCCGTTAATTGGGAATCAACTGGCCAGAAATTGAAATTCAGGGGGGCGACGGACCTCTAGCTAAGGTGAAATAGTATATGAGGAGAAACCTTGTGCATCGCGAGTTACTAGGAACATCTAGTATCAAGAAGAAGCGGTCAACTAGTGTCTTCCGTGGGATGAATACCGTGCAAGCAGAGACGTAAGATTTGCACGAATAAGGGAAGAGGAGTACCTTTTTCGGTTGCCGGTGTGGTCACCTCCCCATGTCGCGCCGTTTTTCTTCTTTTTACCGGGGAAACCGGTGTTCTCTCCACATGTCGTGCCAATTTTCTTCTTTTTACCGGGGAAACCGATGTTCTAGAGGGTGCAGGCTTGGACGAACCCGTGGCCAAATTGTTGACTGTGTTGCCGTGGCCGTATGTCGGCGGAGGGGAAGCAGATCCAAGGCGGCGAAGGACGGCGTAGCAGGAACAGCTTCGGTGTGGTGGAGGGTGGCGAAGTTGGAGCGGCAGCAGTGAGGCGCAGGACGACGTGGTTGAACTGGCTCGGGTACGGACGGCTCGGCCTCGGCTTCAACTACTAGCCGTGGAGGGTGTTGCGGTTGAGGTTGCGGTGGACGACGACGTCGGGATATCGGCTCCGGCGTGATGGAGGAGGGCGGCGGTTGATGGGTGGGATGGGGTGGCGGACGAAGGACACCGGGGTTTCACGGCTGGTGGAGAGGTAGTTTTGGCGCCCACGGAGTACGAAAGGGGAATCGGATAGGGGGGGGGAACCATGTTTCGGCCTGGGACGCGCTTGTTTTTGGCCTTTTTGAACAGAAGATGGGATGCGCTTGTTTGAAATTTGGGGAAAGTACAAACTTTGCCCCCCTCTTAAATTTCGGACCTACTACGGGTCGGGGTAGGATGGTAATCCCAGGTGTCCCAAATAGTGGGCGGGGGCGATTTCGGCCGTGCACATGTGTGCTTAGGCGGCCATTGTGTATGAATGTTTTTCGGATGCAGTTGTGTGGCATCTAGATGAAGCTACAAACCTACCCCGGTTTAGACCTTTGGACGTCGGGCCGGTTCACGGGTCGGAGTTATTAGAAAAGTAATTTCCTTGAACTACCAAACATTGGTCTCACGCGGTTTCGGGCGAGTAGAGGCTCTTTTGGCGCTTCGTTCGAAATTTTGAAACACAAGCATTCACGTTTAGAGTACTCTTAAACTACGAGGATTGACCTAAATAGACAACGTTATATTTGACCTTGTATGTTTGAAAGACTCATTAAATTATCCACTTCTTTTTGAAATTTTGACACTTGAAAATCCTATAACTACGATTATTTTGGAATGGAGGTGCTAAATCTGAATCTATTTTGTACACGACTACATATGCTATTATGTACAAAATCAGAGCAAAGATTGGTGCCCCCATAATTTAGGTATGGTTTACAAATGCCATGATATCAAATTCAAATAATTGAATGTACTTCATGTTGAATTCGACTTTTTAAACCACCTTAAGTTGAATTCAAATGTATGTTAGTTCATAGGTAGGAGCTATTTATAATGTCCATTGTGTAACTTTCGTATGTATAATGTGCTTTACACACACGACATGAACTATACTCATGTTTATATTCGATTGCTAAAGCGATGCATTGTATGGAGTTCAAAGTACTAACTATGTGGATCAATTGTGTCGAATAATAACATAGACATGCTCAAATTCGATAGAATCTAGATGTCTGATGGATCAATGACCGCTCCTTACGCGAATTGCAAATATCATGATCGCATCCTAATATTTGGATACAATTTATATCTTTAATCAATGTGTAGAGCAGTCTTTTACGTGTAGTTTCACTCTCCATCGGTGGTCTCTCACGCATGCTCACACACTCTCTCCCTCGTAACCATTTACAACTGTTTTCACTAACATTTATCACAAGCACTCTTCCTCTCGCAAACATACACATGCACAATCCTCATCGCCCCTTTCTATATACATGGACCTGCCTACGTGTCTCATGTACACACATTATCTTTACGCCTGTCTCTCACGCATTGTCTCACACCTCTCTTCCTAATCGACGAGTATGATTCTAGCAGAGCATTCTGTAGGATGCCCCTTAAAGTTAGGTTGGATGAATAGTAATATCAGAGATAAAGGGGTTACCTTAGTCCGAGAACCTAGGGTTACAAATCCTAGCCGTCTTTGTCAGTGGACACAGAGTCCTTCACAATTCTGCTATCTTTGTCTTGTACGACTAGTCATCCATGGGTCTTCCTAAACGCGTCATGGGCCGACCAATGTGGCGCAGGACGGGACCGAACGAAGGGCCTCACCTCGACCCACCGGACCTCACGCGGTGACACACCCTCTGCCCCCACGTCTCATTATCTTCTCACACCCACACATACCAACACAAACACCACACTCACAGAAAATTTCTCCTAGTGCCTCTATTCCCTCCCCCCTTGCATATACACACTCAAGGGAATGGAATCTATTGTCGTGACGTCATATTCATCTCTCTCTCTAGACCACTCTCATTTCTCGTGCTATCTCTCCCACGCCCCCCCCCGTCGGCCCCTCTATACATGCCTCTCTCGAATACGTAATACACACACATACCTCTCTAGGCCCCGCCAAATGCATCAACTACACATTCACACATGTTACATCACGTACCCCATTGATCTAAAAATCCCTCTCTTCACGTTTATTTCGCATACAACATTCCTTTTGAATAAAGTGTGGCCAAAAAATTATTTTAGAGTTTCTACATATATACAACATTACAAAGTTATATGGAGGAGTACAAACGCTAATTTGCATTGCATGGTGCCCACAATGATATTTATTCCGCACCGTGAATTTGTATATTTTTGAATTTGTATATTTTTATACTATATACAAAGTTAGTCATAATAAAGAGAAACGAAGAGCATCTCTCTCTCCATCGCATACCCCCTTGTACGCCCCTTTCACGTATGCACACAAAACTATCTCCAGATCCTCTAAAAGTAAGCCCCCAGAAAATTCATGCATGTTTCATCTTTCTCTCGCGATATATGCAATGACGATCATTGTATTTGAAGCGAAAGCACGATACGTACATTGGACTTCAGAATCCACTCATTATGGTCACCATTTATGTTTAGTAGTTATTATACAGTCACGGGCTCAGCGTACAACTCTGTATTTTCTCATGACATGACTAGTTGACCAGTTAAACCGCTCCACGTGGCACCTCTAGTGTTGCATCACATTATCTCACTACCATCGTGCCCACCCGTCGACTTGTATCTACTCTACATCTACACTCTTATAAAATACATAAAATACACTCTTATAAAAAACAGAGTTGGTGATGATGGTGTGCCTGCCATCCTGCAATATAGGCCATCCGATTTATATCTGAAGGATAGGAAAGAAACTATGGCAATTTTGCAAAAAGGTACCCACACATCTCTCCACATTTGCAAATAAGGCATTCCCTCATTCATCCTTTTCTCTCACAAGACAAACAAGTCATACAAATGCATCTTGATGTTACGTGCAACGCACGGGCATCTTGCTAGTAAGAATGAAAACAAATGACAAAAAAAATATTTGGACGGTGGTTCGAAGTCATGACCGCGGGCACAGCAGACAAGGTGGCCTTGTATTGGTATGCTGAGCCGCCTGTTTTAACACACAGGAGCTGGTGTGGTGATTATACACACACGCACGCATGCACACGAACTGCATCCATGCAACACTCACACAAACAGATGCACCCACGCACGCACGCAACACTCACACGTACACACGCAGCCACGCACGCACGCAACACTCACATGAACACACGCACGCATGCATGCACACACCAGTACACCACACGATCAACACACACTCTCACGCTCAAGTGCTCAACCTACACGTGCATGCGCACACATCAGGCCCTGACAGACACATACACAACCAGGTGATTCCCGCGCACGGGTTGGAGCCTTGTCGCGCTTGCGTAAATTTGTGTTTATCTGACCTTTTGCCTATGAGATATGACAGGTGGGACCCATAAGGAACGTGGTCAATTTAACTAGTCAACATGGTGCCACACAGACTATTTGGCCGGTCAACAGAGTGCAATCTGATGCTGAACTGTGAGCAAGTGACCGTATAATCACCGCAAAACTATATAGTGACCGTAATCAGCTTATTCTGAAGTTCGGTGACCGTATTACGTTTTTCTCTATGTAGGCCCTCCAAAACTACATCTCTACACGTTCTCGCATGTTACATCTAACAACTATGCAATATAGCACTACTACTACACTCTAACACAATAAATCATATGTGCTTTTAGCTTTACTAGATATCATATTGTTACTTATAATTATTCAGTTTGCATACATTAAAATTGCCTTTGGAATGTATGGCCAGTATCATCTACCACGCGGGAAAAATCCCGCCCTTTCCTATTTAATCGGGTTTGTATCGATGGATCGTGCGAAACAGCAAAACCATAGTACTATACAGTACAAGTGACAGTTCACTAGGCCGTCGTGTCGTCTACTCCTCCGTCGTAAGAGTGGAGCCCTCGCTTTCATAATCTTCTAGTCCCTTTCACCGACATGTGGGACATCAAGCTACCGGGTCCACGTTCCATACCAGAGTACAGTGCAGAGCAGCCGGGGTGAAGCACCCCAGTCATGGCGCCGACGTAGTAATGAGCAATGAGGCGTCAAATCACAAAGCTGCACCTTTCCTGCAGTTAAGTTGGAGGGACGAAGCAACCATCATTTCACTCGTTGCTGAATCCGCTTCTCCCTCATCTGCTTCAACTTAACCACGTGTTGCTTCTGCCGTTGTTCTGCCTCATGTAGGACGCGGATCGGCTTGGTAAAGCACTGACACGTGGGACCGCATGTTAGCAAACCGCCAGGACAACGTCCTCCGAAAATAAGAAGCCTAATCCTAGACTTACAAAGGGCTACGTAGTTGCTATGTATACTCTCCATCTAATCTATATATGCCCCCCCCCCCCCCGATTTTCAGGTGGGGTGGGCCTAATCCTCTCCTTTATAATCCAATCAAATAGTCCCACATCACATCAGTTCGTAACTTTACGTAAACCATTACGTGGATGTAGCATTGCTCAAATAAGAAACCTCCCCCGCCATCCGCGCGGCAAAATCACCTCCTTTTTACTAATCTTGATTCTGTAATTTTTTAGATCAATATAATTGAGATTTGTATGGATAGCACACAGGAGCAAAACCAAGTGGTACGGTTAAGGGCATCCACAATGTGTAGCCAAATGTGAAAATAGATTTTGGCATCGTGGGAACCATTGTGGACGATGTTGCCAAAGCCAAAAAGATGGAACCGAAGCTCCCTGATTGATTGATTGAAGGAATAGAAAAATGCAACGTCTCTCCTCTTTCTCCCATGCTTGGACGCATGTAGTACAATATAGAGCATAGAGTCTACTCCCCTGTCCCTTCTATCACAAATCACAAAGCAGTGATGCGTCGAATCACAAAAGCACGGACGAAGCAACCATCATTTCACTCTTCGCTGACTCCGCTTCTCCATCGTCTTCTTCGAGAAGCCATCTCACCGCACTAGTACTCCTAGTAGTAATAGTAAAGGACTTCCTGGATGCAAATAAGGCGCTTGTCTCGGCTTGCACGCGGCACTTGCGATCGACTTACCGTGGTCTCCCTCAATGGTGTTCTCCGTCGAACGCACTTCACGAAACCACCAAAAAAAAAAGATATCGTCGACGTCACCGCAATGGGGAAGGAAGTCAAATATAGTTACTACCTCCATTTTTTTTGTCCACAAGGCCAGTATATCAAAATTACAATTTGCAAAGGGCCACTAACACTAATCGAGGCAAAATTGATGGGGTTAGCAACCAAGGACATTAATATCCCCTGCATGCATGCGGAAGTGAGAAGGTTTGGTTTGCATGGCGCTGCATTAATCAAGCGATGAGGAGTGAGATGGTTAGCTCTTTGGTCTTTGGAGAAAAAATACGCATTAATTGACACGTGAAACTCGGATTTGTATCGATTAAATCCCGCGAAGAAAAACCCTGCCTTTCTTTTTTAACACTAGTACTCCTAGTACGTACGTACTTATCCTGTTTGGGTATAGGCCTTGCATTGCCAAACTTCGCCACACATTTTTGCCAAGCTTGCCTAAAGTTTTCAGAATGAGAAGGAGGTACACTTGCACACGGCTGTCGCGGTCGCACCGCACCCTCACACGGTCGCTCCTGCACGTCGCGGTCGCACCGCACCCTCACACAGTTGCTCCTGCACGGCACAAACCCAACCAAGGGAACGCACCCTCACTGACACGTGATGTCGCATGTGAACAAACCAAACTCAGTCATCCTATCGCCGACACATAATTTTCGTTCATAGAGTATGTTTATCCAACTGCATGTTGGGGAGTATCCGTACGGCCCGTGCGGTGGTCTGTTGGGGAAGAAGAAGAGGTGAGGAAGAAGGAAAGAAGGGTTAGGAGACGTAGGATATTCATCCAACCGCCTGAAATGGTAGACTGACCCAAGTCAGGCGACTTGCATAACAAATATATGTTTTTACACAACAAAAGATCCATTAAAACAACAACATAAAGAAAAACTATCACTGCTCGTGGAAAGAGACGGCCTCGTCGTCTTTGGCTGCCGGCGCGAACCAGCCGTCGCTGCCGACGTGTGTCTCTGCACCATGGTTGTCCTCGGCCTCCAGCTACTCGTTCAAGCGGAGCGTGCGGGCGCTCTGCACGGACGAGAGCACAACACGGTTCAAGTCGAGGATGTCCGGTTCCGCCTGCAGGAGGGCCTCGATGGCAGCGGCATTCGCGCGCTCTGCGTCGATTCGAGCCTCCGCCGCCCGATTCAAGTCCAGGACGTCCGGTTTCGCCTGCAGGAGGGCGTCGATGAGAGAGGCATCCGCTCCCTCTGCGTCAAGTCGAGCCTCTGCCGCCTGGTTCAAGTCCAGGACGTCCGCTTCCGCCTGCAGGAGGGCCTCGATGGCAGCGGCATCCATGCGCTCCGCCTCAAGTTGAGCCTCCGCCACCCGGTTCACATCCATGACATCCGGTTCGGCCTGCAGGAGAGCCTCGATGGCAGCAGCATGCGCGCGCTCCGTGTCGAGTTGAGCCTCTGCCTCCTGGTCCTCCTTTAGTATCGCCATGTTGAACCGCTGGTCCGCCAGCACCATGGGGGACTCAGACGCCGGCACGAAGTCGACGTCCATCATCTCATACCCATCGGGGGCCTTCTGCGCCGCGACCTCCGCCATGAACATTGGATCGGCTTCCTCCTCCTCGTAGCTTGGCTCCAGAGAACTCGGGGATTGGACCGCCACAAAGCGAGCTTGGGAACGGAGGTCTGTGGCGCCGACCGCCGCCGCGATTTCTGCGCGGCGCTCCAGCGTCAGCATCTTGTAGTAAGTGATCTTGCGGCGCACCATGGCTTTCCGGCGAACTAGGGGACGCTTGATGCGGGCTGGGGGATCGAAAGGTGGGGGAATGGGCTGGAGATTTGGTGTGGTATTAGGGCAGTGGCTGGCGTAGGCCGAGCAGTGAAGGTTCTGGTGTGAATAGTGGTTCCGGTGACGACCGGTCAATCGGTTTTGACTGTACATCGCTCTTGTCACGTTCGCGTTGCACCCCGACATGCTGGACCCTCCACGTCGCTCACCGAATGGAACGTGCTTCGTCTTGCATTTTCGCTCGCTTGTGGGACCGCAATTGAGAGCAAACCGACGTCCCTCCCCCTCCCCCGCCCGCTTCATTTATTATACCACCACTCCCTCCGTTTTATGCAGTGTAAATAAAAACAGAGGGAGTATACTACGGATGAGGATCACCTGACGTGGCCGAACCCATTGAGTAACTGACATGCGAGGCCTAGCAAGCATGGGGTCTGCCAGTAAGTGACCGAAAGGGAGGGTAAGGCAGGGATACCTACGTCAGAGGATCCACTTCCACTATACTACTTTGACCAAATGTTAGAGTAATAATATATGACATGCAACTTACACAAATGTTAGAGTAATAATATATGACATGCAACTTACACGAAGCATACAGGGTCTAATGCGTTTTTCGAGGCTAACTTTGACCAAATGTTAGAGTAATAATATATGACATGCAACTTACACAAAGCATACGGTCAAATTCGTATGTGAAAGGAGTTTCCAATGATATAATTTTCACATTATACATCTCATGTACTATTAATCTTGTCAATAGTCAAATTGGAAACCATCTCGAGTACAAATCTAGGAGTACGTACGAATCTAACAATATTGATTGGGCGTTGTTGAATGTTGATACCTTTTTGATCAAAGTAGAGATACTTTGACTACACATAAAACTTATATGTAAACTAGAAAGGATAGGAGGGAGTATATTGTACGTTCAAAAACGAAATGAACATTGAATACCCTTTATATATGATCTGCGGATGCTATGATCACCGGTTCAAAATTTTGAATCCGCCTTAGGTATCACGTGCCCTCACTCGTTCCCTCTCGATTTCATCTCGGGGCCCAGATATCTATTGAAAGAGGACTAGGGTGGGTACATGCGAATGATACTCGGCGGAATGTTCAAATGAGGCATGCGGGAGGATGGACTCGACTGGAGGGCGACATGATCGATGGAGAAGAGGGTTGGAGAGGAATGAGAAATAAGCAAACGCCACATGATTATACTTGAATGGCTGAAATAAACAATAAGTTGTCTCACTTGGCCTACATAGTGAAAGGCCTAATGCGCAACGCGGAGCACTGACGCTCGAATATGGCCGGGAAAACAGGGAAACAGACATGTGGGGCACACCCGTCGGGACGACGTAGCGCAGACTAGTCCAATGGAGGAGCTGGCCCACGACCTCCTCACCACCGACAACCGTTCATGTGGGTCGTTGGGGCCAACAATGGGGCACAGCTCCAGCACCGCCTCTGGACACGGCGACCGCGGTGAGCGACACGCTCATATCGTAGCTAGACACGGTCGGTTTCAGTGTGCCGAGGGTGGCGTTAGTGCTATGGCACGACCAACGGTATGTTTGGTTTGTGCCCAAGGTTGCCCATCAAAGCATTGGGTAGCCAAAAATTTGGTTGAGGTATTGGTTGCCCATGATTTTGCCGACATTGGCAAGAAAAATGAAGTAGAGTTGGCTAGAGTTCATTGGCATGCCAAAGAAATGGCAACCATCCAAACAAAGACCAATCTTTGGGTCATGACCAAAATTTTGGTTGAGGTATTGGTTGCCCATGATTTGGCCGACATTGGCAAGAAAAATGAACTAGAGTTGGCTAGAGTTCATTGGCATGCCAAAAAATGGCAACCATCCAAACAAAGACCAATCTTTCGGTCATGACCAAAATTTTGGTAAGGTGCACTTTGGCCACAATCCAAACACACCCCAACACCCGGCTCGTCGAGGATGCACGGGGCGCTGCGACGCGTCCGCGGAGTGGTGTAGCACGGCCAACTGCATCCTCTGGACCTGAGACCATGCCGGGTCGTCTTGCTTTTTCAATGACATGCGTCGATCGCATGTGAGCAAAGGGCATCTCCAACGTTTCCACGACCGTAGCTGACTACCCTGGCACACCAAAAACCCTCGTCCCTCGCGCCGTCGTGCGGTGCGTTCCTAGCCGGCGCCAGCTGCCCGCATTCATGCCGTCCGTCCGTATGTCGTCGTTAAGAGGCTCGGTGCCCGAGGAACCAACTCCGGCGACATAATGACGCACCAGGATGCTTGGCCTCACCGGAATGCGATACTTAAAGCGGCAACACCCAGCTAACCTCCACACCATAGCGCATCGTCCTCTTACCTGGAACCACGTCCGCCATGACCGCAAGCGCGAACGCTCTGCGGGAGAGCTTGTCTTCGGGGATGGAGCTCGAGGTCGCCGCCCTCGCTCAAGTCGCCGCACAAGCGGTGGCCACGCTGGCGGCCGTCAACGGGAGCATGGTCAGCCATGCGTCCTACTTGCCGCCGTCCAACGTCCGGCACCGCCGAGGTCGGGGACTCCTCCGAGGATGAGTAGGGCATGGGAGGCGGCAGGGCATGGTGTGCCAACTGGCCGGTCCGTCTCCCTTGTTCTACTTTTCCTCGCCGGAGACCGCACCTTCACTTCACGGGTCTTGAACCCCGCCCCCGTACATGGAGATCACAGATGGAGGACGTCGGTCGCTGCCGTAGAATAGGTTTAGGGTCGGTTTTATTTTATTTTTTTGTCCTATAAAAGTTCGAAATGTAATGAAAATCTGTCGTGTTTGCATTAATCTCGGCCGGTGTATATGAACTTTCACAATAATATACATATTGTAGGAGTACTAGCAAGATGCCCGTGCGTTGCACGGAAGATCAAGATCTTGTGGGAGAAAAGGATGAACGAGGGAAAGCCTTATCTGCAAATGTGGAGAGGAGTGCGGGTAAATTGTCATAGTTTCCTTCCTATCCGTTAGATATAGATCGGACGACCTATATTGCAGGATGACAGGCACACCATCATCACCAACTCTGCTTTTTAATGAACCGAGACAAATCTAACATGCGAAGTAAAATAAACACATAGGGTCTATACATACACAAATTATCTTAGGCACTCCAATAGTACGTCCACTACACATTCACGCATTTCACATCTTTCTACATCTACGGGAACCTACGAAAGGGTTAACGTAAATTGCCTCTCTCTCTCCTCCCCTGATTTTCATGGTGGTGGGCCCCTCCCTCCCCCCAATCTACAATCAACAGCTCACACGTTTCACATTACGTTAATTACGTAACTGGGATTACGTAGGTGTAGCATTACTCGTCCTAAAAAACCCAACTAAGCCAACCTCCCAGCATACGCGCGGGAAAAGACCCGGCTGCGCCGTTTTAGTCGGGATTACCGGATTACTAGTAGTAGTATCGATGGATCGCGCGAAGCAACAATTTTTTTTAGGGGGCGAAGCACCTAGTTTAAAAGGAAAAAGAGGTGGTACACTCACAACACTCCTGTCGCGGTCGCATTGCACCCCACACACGTTCGATCCTGCACACGGCTCACGCAAACGGAACGCGCTTCGGCTTGCCTCTTCACTGACACGTGGGATTGCACTTGGAGAAACCGACCATGCGCTAAACTCCCCCCGCCCACTGCGCGAAAATCCTCCCCCCCACACCCAAAAATTCCCCCCAAATCCAATTCAACCGCCCTTCGGCCAACTAGCCAATAATATTCCCCGAACCCCCCTCCCCGTGTCCCCCTCCACTCCATTCGCTCGCCAAAGCCGCCCTCCCCGCCGCGCCGATACGCCGGCGCCGCGGTTCGGTGATCCTCTCGCTCCCACAATACGCTCTCGTAGACTGCCGTCCTCTAGCCGCGCCGCCACCTCTGGCTACGTTCTTGTGGAGGCGCACGGCGGTCAGCGCCACCACCACCGGCGACTGTAGGATCAAAAGTATGTCTAGAGGGGGGTGATTAGACTACTTGACCAAATAAAAATCTAGCCTTTTCCCAATTTTAGTTCTTGGCAGATTTTAGCTATCTTAGCACAAGTCAAGCAATCTCCACACAATTCAAGCAAGCATGCAAAAGAGTATATGAGCAGCGGAAAGTAAAGCATGCAACTTGCAAGAATGTAAAGGGAAGGGTTTGGAGGATTCAAACGCAATTGGAGACACGGATATTTTTGTCGTGGTTCCGATAGGTGGTGCTATCGTACATCCACGTTGATGGAGACTTCAACCCATGGAGGGTAACGGTTGCGCGAGTCCACGGAGGGCTCCACCCACGAAGGGTCCACGAAGAAGCAACCTTGTCTATTCCATCACGGTCGTCGCCCACGAAGGACTTGCCTCACTAGCGGTAGATCTTCACGAAGTAGGCGATCTCCTTGCCCTTACAAACTCCTTGGTTCAACTCCACAATCTTGTCGGAGGCTCCCAAGTGACACCTAGCCAATCTAGGAGACACCACTCTCCAAGAAGTAACAAATGGTGTGTTGATGATGAACTCCTTGCTCTTGTGCTTCAAATAATAGTCTCCCCAACACTCAACCCTCTCTCAGATGATTTGGATTTGGTGGAAAGAAGATTTGAGTGGAAAGCAACTTGGGAAGGCTAGAGATCAAGATTCATATGGTAGGAATGGAATATCTTGACCTCAACACAAGTGTAGGTGGTTCTCTCTCAGAATATGTGTATTGGAAGTGTAGATGTGTTCTGGTGGCTTTCTCCACGAATGAAGAGTGGGTGGATGGGTATATATAGCCTTCACACAAAATCTAACCATTACACACAATTTGCCAAACCCGGTGGGACCGAATGGTTAAACTCGGTCGGACCGATTCAGCAAACCTAGTGACCGTTAGGATTTCCGGTGGGACTGAGATGCAACTCGGTACGACCGATATGGTTAGGGTTCGGGCATAACGTAATCTTGGTGTAACCGATTACACAAACTCGGTGGGACCGAATTTGGTAATAAGCTAACCAGAGAGTTGGTCAGGTAAACTCGGTGGGACCGGTTCGCTCTTTTCGGTGAGACCGAAATGTTACGAAAGGGAAACAGAGAGTTTACATTGCAATCTTGGTGGGACCGATCGCTCACTTCGGTTAGACCGAAACGTTACGAAGGGAACAGAGAGATTGCAATCCCATCTCGGTGAGACCGAGATCCCTATCGGTGAAACCGATTTGCCTAGGGTTTGTGGCAGTGGCTATGATATTTGAAACTCGGTGGCTCCGTATAGAAAGAATCGGTGGGGCCGAGTTTGACTTTTGGTTTGGGTCAAATGTGGATGTGGTAAGGTAGTTGAGGGTTTTGGAGCATATCACTAAGCACCGAAGAGCAAAAAACTCATTAAGCAACACCTCATCCCCCCTTGATAGTATTGGCTTTTCCTATGGACTCAATGTGATCTTAGATCACTAAAATATAAAATGTAGAGTCTTGAGCTTCAAGCTTTAGCCAAACTTTTTGTCCTTAGAATTTTGAGGGATCCACTTTCCTCATCCATGCCATGCCATTCATTGAGCTTTTCCTGAAATATTAATCTTGGAGTAATGTTAGCTCAATGAGCTATATGTTGTTAGGAATTACCAAAACCACCTAGGGATAGTTGCACTTTCAATCTCCCCCTTTTTGGTAATTGATGACAACATATAGATCAAAGCTTCGACAAATGATAATAAGAGTGAAAGATATTGTCGCTTTGAGAAGTATGTGAAAAGCAAGAGCTCCCCCTAAATTTGTGCATATCTTAAGATTTGCTTTGGACTGCAAATGCACAATGAGTTAGGATCATGGGTTACTCTTCCATGTCACATACATCTTGGTGGAGCGCTCAAAATGATAAGAATTAAATACATGCACTCATCACCAAGCAAAGTGAATGATCAAATAGAGATAAAATGATAGTATCATCCAACAAGCATAAGTGTAGCTTATGATCAACATTGATGATCATCAATGTCTCACAAATAAGCATAGTATCTCAAGCAATCAAAAGCAAACAAAGTATCAACCACGAAGACAAGAGAGAACAAAAGCAAACAAACTCTCTCTCTCTCTCTCTCTCAGCCTATGATCTATACATTTTTCTCCCCCTTTGGCAACAAGTTACCAAAAAGTTCATAGAAAATGCATAGCACTAAAACGACTCTGAGGCTTGGTCTTCAGGTGGTGGAGTCCGGATAATGCCAAGGACGAAAGCTTCAATTGAAGCAGATGGAGATGGAGCTGGTGTAGGTGCTGGAGCTGGTGGCACTGAAGTTGTAGCTGGTGCAAATGTAGTGGCTCCGGTGTCAGAAACTGGCACTGCAGATGATCGCTGAGCTCTAGGCACTCTGGCAAATGCATCAGTGGTTGTTCTGCCCTTCCTCTCATGCATGTCATCCTGTAACTGCTCCACAACAGACTGAATCTCAGTTACTTTCACATCTAAGTCATAGAACTTTTGTTCCATGATTCTTTCCAAGCTCTCTTGGTTTCGAGTCAGGGTCTCCAGTCCTTTCTCAATCCTCAGAGTTGATGCTATCAGATAACCGAGCTGCTCCTGCTTGCTCTTCAGAAAGTACTCAGATGCCTCCTCTTGAGTTGGCATCTTGGCAGCTTTCTCCATCTTTGCCTTCTCCTTCTTTGCTTGAGCTTGTACTGATGATGGTTCACTCTCATTCATCACAACTTGATTCTCCTCAAAATCTGGATGGATGGGCAAGTGTTCCTTATCCAACAGATATGTGCCTGTGCCCATCTTCGAGTTAATCAACTCCTGAATATGTGCGGCATATCCACAACTTCTCTTCTGATCAGCTGTTGTCCTCTTGATAGTCTCAACCATGAGGCTCATGACCTTGAATTTCTGGGGCACATCAAATATGTGTAGCAAGTTAATTGCATGCCCTCTGATCATGTTGTGGTCACCTGACTTGGGCAAAAGAGTGTGCCTTAGGATCCAGTTGATTGTAGGCAGCCCTAACAGAAGAAAATGGACTGGTCCAAACTTGAAAGTCTCAAGAGCTTTGTCTGGGATCTCATTATACATGTTTGGCATAGAATTGTGATCCATCTTCTTCTTGGCATAGACATCCAAGTCATCTTCTTCTTCCTTTGGGGCATTGATCAACTGAGCCCATTCCTCAATAGTTGAGTGGTACCTTGTACCCTCAGACATCCAAACTATCCTGCCATCTGGATAGAAATGTGTTGTGGAGTAGAATTGCATTATGAGCTCCTCATTCCACTTTGTGAGCTTCTGCCTAACAAAGTCTGCAACTCCACAAGCACTGAAGCTGTCATACACTCCAGGATAGTGTTCTTCATTCTCCTTTATGTAGGTCCAGTCGACCCACCTCATATCACACACTATGGGTTTCTTGTCCAGCAGCACTGTCTCATAGAAGTCTTGTTGTTCCTTTGTGTGGAACCTGTAATCAACAACAGTCCTTCTTCTTGTAGCATATGGATATGTCTCTCTCCATTTCCTCAGCCCTGAGTCTCTTCTGAGCTTCATGTTCTCAGCCACAGGATGAGCATCATTGTGGTCTGGAATCTTGGGTTTGAGCTTTCTCAGAACATGCTCTTCATCTCTTCATCAGCAGCAACTTCAGGCACTAGGGCCTTGTTCTTCTCAACAACAGATATGTTCCTGGTATTCCTCTTAGGTGCACTCTTGGGCTTGGAGGCAGCTTTGGGTGCTTCTTTGGACTTTGATGATGCAGCCCCTGACCTTATAGCATCACCCATCAGCTTTTGTGCCTTAGGTGCTGGTGCAGCAACCTCTTCCTCTTCTTCTTCTTCTTCTTCTTCTTCTTCAGAATCCCTCCTCATAGAGGGTTTGCCAAGAACTCTAGCAGTAGTAGTTCTGACTCTCTTTTTCTTTTTATCTTGGCCAACAGCTTCCTCTTCTGAATCAATGGTAAACTTCATGGTTTCTCCAGTGGCCACCTTCCTAGGTTTGGAAATGGGAACTCTCCTTGCAGGTGCCTTCTTCTGCATACCTGGCTTTGTGGCTACAGCTGAGCCATATTCCTTCTTGAGCACTTTCTTCTTTGAAGTGGCTTCCTCTTCCTCTGCCACATAATCTTCATCTTCAGACTCTGAAGTCCTTTTCTTGCTTGCTCTAGTGGCAGCCTTTGGCAAGTTGCTTGGGGTGCTTCTGCTACCCTCATCTGAGCTGCTAGAGGGACTAGTGCCCTCACTCATGTGACCTGCTCCTCTGACTTGTTCTAGCTGTCACTTTGGTCAGACATGTTGCAAACACTAACTGCAGACCCTGTGAATAGATTGTAGATGAGATAGAGTGGATGAGCATCACAAAATACAGAGATTTTTGCAAAATAATGAGTCAAAAACTTCATTTTAGTTTTCCACAGAAAGTATTTCGGATCAATCGATTTGCAAACTCGGTGATACCGAAGCAGCTGTTGGAACCAAAACTAGTGAACTCGGTCAGACCGAGTCATAATTCGGTGGCACTGAGACTGCTAGGGTTTCACAAAGTCCTGAACTCGGTCACACCGATTTGCAATTCTCGGTCAGACCGAGAACCACATGTGCAATGGCCTTGGCCAAATCGGTGGAACCGAGTTCTGCAACCCGGTGGGTCCGAGATGGTTTCGACGGAAACCTAACCCTAAATTTTCGATTCAACTCTAATCTACGGAGTGTTTTGACTGGATAGAGGCGTTTCAATCGTGGCAAGAATCATAATGAACACAATGTGCTAGGAATCGGACGGGGATAGCACTGTGATCGAGTCCATACCCTAGTTCGGCGATGAACTCGCTACGGCGGCAACGGCGGAGGAGAATTTCGTTGACGGCAGCGAAGACCAGCGACAGGAGGCGGCTGGCGATGAGGAGGACGATCCGGAGACCCAGGGGGCAGAGCGAGCTATGCGCGGGCGAAGAGGTTTCGAAGAAATTTCCAAAATTTTGCCCGTGAGTATATATAGCCCGACCCTGTCGGTGTGACCGAGTGGAACAACTCGGTGGCACCGAGATGCATAACTGCTGACAGTTACAACAACTCGGTGTGACCGAAAAGTTCAAATCGGTTGCACCGAGATTGAAAACCTAGATCGACTCATTGATCTTGGTATGATCGAAATGGAGGAATCGGTCAGACCGAAACACACAAAGAAGTTTTGGAAGTTTAAGTCTATGATGAATTGGGGACTCCGAGTGCTCCTCACACAGAGTGGTTCGAATCTGACTTGATCAAATTTTGTGATGTAGCATGAATAGAGTTTAAGACGAGAAAAGCATAGATAGCTAGAGAAGGTTCTTAGGCATTCTTGTCCATCCACTTGGCCAAAGAAAAAGAAACCAACCAATCAAAACAACAAGTGGACATCCTCAAATGAGTGAAATATGCAACCAACATGCTCACACAATAAAATGGCAATAGAAATATGTGGCAAAGCATGCACAACCAATTCTAGCATATATCAAGCAATTTGCGATGACTAGGTCATCTATATATGAGTATATTGACTTAGGAGTCAAATGAGAACATTTGATCATAGGTTATACTCATCGTTTAAGCGCAAGTGGGGTTACCACTTTTACATAAAGCATTATTGTGTTCACATCATTAGAGTTGCTTTGGTTCAAATCTTAGAGTAAAGCTCCCCCTAGATGTGAGATCCCCCCTAAGAGGGATGAACTAACCTTGGGTTTTGTCGATGATGACTTCATGTAGATGTTGAAGATGTGGATGCTCAATGTTGATGTAGATCATTTGGAGCTATCCATTGGAGTGAGTTGCACTTTCAATACCTACACGGGTTAGTCCCACAAGGAACAAACAAGGATATCCATAGACATAAAGTGATGCACACCCAAGATGATGTCTATGAAAGCTTTTAGGTTAGCTTGTCCCTTGTCTTACCAACAAGAGGGTTTGTGACTCCTTGAACTAGTGCAAGATGTGGAAGTTGATTGCACTTGTTCTTGCCAAGATGATAAGAGTGAAATATGTTGGCGGAGTCACCCTCAAGAACTCTCTAGTTCTTCTTCTTCTGAATCCACACCATCTTGATGGGAATCCTCGGAGTTGTAGTTGTACTTGATGAAGTGGAACTTGAAGTAGTCTTGGGGACCCATTTGACCAAGGCCTTAGGAGCTTCTTCAAATGTATCAATTTCCTCTTGAAGCTTGTCCTTGCCTTTTTGCTTGTGGTCTTGTGGTGGAAGATCATCTTGAGCTTGTGTCCCTTTGAAAGAAGTAGGATCATACTTCTCTTGTTGAGGAACAAACTTCGTCTTGGGGTATTGATCTTCTTCCCACTCAACTCCATTGGCATTGAACTTTCGTTCAAAACCAACACCTTGATTCTTCCGGTGCCTTCCTTGCTTGCGTAAAATTTCTTCGAATTGCTTACTTCCGGCAAGGCTCTTGTAAACACCTTTCTCTATAATTCCCTTCAATAAGCTATTTTCTTGCTCAAGTGTAACTTGGCTAAGAGAATCATTAGTGGAATCAAGAGAACTACTAGAAGCAACAATATTGGATTTAGCATGATTATTGTTACTACTAGAGGAAGAATCATTCTTGTTCTTGTTACTAGACTTGACTTGAGGCATGTAAGTAGATAAGAGTAAACGCTTGGCAATGTAAGAAGAACTTTTCTTACGAAGATCATCATTGATTGCTTTTAAGAACTCATGCTCTTGCTCAAGGTTGAGCTTTTCAAAGCGTAATTTCTCATGAGCCCTTAATAGTTCTTGATGATCTCCTAAGATAGTTTCATGAGCTAACTTAAGAGTGTTTAGTTCTTTAGTTAGAGACTCAATCTTATCCTTATCATTGTCATTCGTTTTATCTTGATTAGCATGATCAATTGACATTTCATCATAGTATTCATCACTAGAGTTGTCAACAAGTAAATCATCATCACCTTACAAGTCATCTTCATCACTATTGAAATCAACATACTCGGGGTGTGATACCTTTGGGCCTTTAGCCATGAAGCATGTTCCAACTCCTTCATTTGGTGAGTCAAATATGTCATAGGAGTTGGTTGTCACAAGTGCTAGACCGACAACACCTTCATCTTGAGTATATTCGGAGTCGGAGTGATAGCTTCTCTCGGAGTGGTTGTCGGAGTCGGAGACGGATACCCATTCACCAACATGAGCTTGATGTCTTCGTTTTGTGTAGCTCCTTGATGACTTGTCCTTTCTTTCCGAATCCTTGCTTCTCCGTGAGGGTCTTCGTTCATAACGATCATCTTTACTCCTTCTCTCTAGATGGTGATTCTTCTCTTCTACTTCTTCTCTTAGGAGAATCTTCTCTTCTCTTGTAGGAGGCCGTACACTCATTGGAATAGTGTCCGGGCCTTCCATAATTGTAGCAGGTTTGCTCTCGACTAGAAGATCTTTTGTCATTGTAGGACCTTGACTTGGAGCTTTTCTCTTTGCTTCTACTCTTGTACACTCATCTTATGCTTCCAACTAGCAAAATTAGTACCATCAAAGTAAGGACCTCTACGGTGATAATTTCCCTCGCTAGACGCCATACTCTCCTAGGTTGTGAAACCAAGGCTATGACCACAAAAAGCTATGGAATCAAAGAAAATGGAGACCAAAGCTATGATACCACTTGTAGGATCGAAAGTATGTCTAGAGAGGGGTGATTGGACTACTTGACCAAATAAAAATCTAGCCTTTTCCCAATTTTAGTTCTTGGCAGATTTTAGCTATCTTAGCACAAGTCAAGCAATCTCCACACAATTCAAGCAAGCATGCAAAAGAGTATATGATCAGCGGAAAGTAAAGCATGCAACTTGCAAGAATGTAAAGGGAAGGGTTTGGAGGATTCAAACGCAATTGGAGACACAGATGTTTTTGTCGTGGTTTCGATAGGTGGTGCTATCGTACATCCATGTTGATGGAGACTTCAACCCACGGAGGGTAACGGTTGCGCGAGTCCACGGAGGGCTCCACCCACGAAGGATCCATGAAGAAGCAACCTTGTCTATTCCATCACGGCCGTCGCCCATGAAGGACTTGCCTCACTAGCGGTAGATCTTCACGAAGTAGGCGATCTCCTTGCCCTTACAAACTCCTTGGTTCAACTCCACAATCTTGTCGGAGGCTCCCAAGTGACACCTAGCCAATCTAGGAGACACCACTCTCCAAGAAGTAACAAATGGTGTGTTGATGATGAACTCCTTGCTCTCGTGCGTCAAATGGTAGTCTCCCCAACACTCAACTCTCTCTCACAGGATTTGGATTTGGTGGAAATAAGATTTGAGTGGAAAGCAACTTGGGAAGGCTAGAGATCAAGATTCATATGGTAGGAATGGAATGTCTTGACCTCAACACAAGTGTAGGTGGTTCTCTCTCAGAACATGTGTATTGGAAGAGTAGATGTGTTCTGATGGCTTTCTACACAAATGAAGAGTGGGTGGATGGGTATATATAGCCTTCACACAAAATCTAACCGTTACACACAATTTGCCAAACTCGGTGGGACCGAATGGTTAAATTCGATCAGACCGATTCAGCAAACCTAGTGACCGTTAGGATTTTCGGTGGGACTGAGATGCAACTCGGTACGACCGATATGGTTAGGGTTCGGGCATAACGTAATCTCGGTGTAACCGATTACACAAACTCGGTGGAATCGAATTTGGTAATAAGCTAACCAGAGAGTTGGTCAGGTAAACTCGGTGGGACCGGTTCGCTCTTTTCGGTGAGACCGAAATGTTACGAAAGGGAAACAGAGAGTTTACATTGCAATCTCGGAGGGACCGATCGCTCACTTTGGTTAGACCGAAACGTTACGAAGGGAACAGAGAGATTGCAATCCCATCTCGGTGAGACCGAGATCCCTATCGGTGAAACCAATTTGTCTAGGGTTTGTGGCAGTGGCAATGACATTTGAAACTCGGTGGCTCCGGATAGAAATAATCGGTTGGGCCGAGTTTGACCTTTGGTTTGGGTCAAATGTGGATGTGGGAAGGTAGTTGAGGGTTTTGGAGCATATCACTAAGCACTGAAGAGCAAAAAACTCATTAAGCAACACCTCATCCCCCCTTGATAGTATTGGCTTTTCCTATGGACTCAATGTGATCTTAGATCACTAAAATATAAAATGTAGAGTCTTGAGCTTCAAGCCTGAGCCAAACCTTTTGTCCTTAGAATTTTGAGGGATCCACTTTCCTCATCCATGCCATGCCATTCATTGAGCTTTTCCTGAAATATTAATCTTGGAGTAATGTTAGCTCAATGAGCTATATGTTGTTAGGAATTACCAAAACCACCCAAGGATAGTTGCACTTTCAGCGACGTTCATGTGGAGATGCACGGCGGTCAGCTTCTCCCATGGTACGCGCATTCTAGACAGAGGCCCCGTTCATGTCGGTGTAGCGCTGAATGTTAGCTGATAGACGCTGTTAATCTCATTGTTTGCCGAAGTAGTTTACTGTCAATATGCTTTGCTTAAGAAGCTTCCTTGCCTTGTTCTGCACTCAATCTGCTTAGTTGAGATGGAATGCCAAGGCCGATTTGTTGCTAAAATATCCTGCCATATATTTATTGTGACATAGATTGCCATGGTCTAGTAGCCAATCTGTTAGGTGAAATAGCTCTACACCATTTTATATTCGATCTTTGTTGCTGCGATGGCCTTCGATAGTTCTACATATATTTCGTTACTTAGATCTGCTCGTCCAAATATCTTGCCATAGCTTTAGACATCGACCTAGGTATTTTTTTCTGGACTTCATAAAAAAGGATATATGTTTTTCCTGCAATATCTAGTAGAAGAACTAATTTGTATGTCTAACAGATGGACAGGACTTGGATAACTTATGCTCGAAGATTCTCCACTGCATATGTCGAGGGGGTTGAAAACTTCATGAACTTTATCAGAGCTGAGTACGGTGGTCCGAAATCAGATGTGCTCTGCCCGTGTAGCAGTCGTATGAATTCAGTTACAAGACCCCAGTCAACTGTGCAAAATCATCTACACTTGTATGGGATGTCGGTCACATATACTAGGTGGGTTCATCATGGTGAAGCTGTGAACTTCAATGTTATTGACTACGTGGAAGCAGCAGATCACCATCTTGATCTGCCTGATGCTCAGGTGGAAGAGGAGGAGGAGGTGGTGGTGGCGGAGCCAGTGAGTTTGACCAACATTGAAACAATGTTACGAAATGTACGTGCATTTCGTGAACTTTCACCTGTAGAAGAAAAACGGCGGGCCCGCATGTTGGAACAATGCAACGTTGCTATCACCCCAGGAAATAAGCTGTCAGTATTCTCAGCTATGGTCACCTTTCTTCAGGTGAAGACATTTGAGCGGATGACCAACAAATCATTCGATGCGATGTTGGCTGCTTTCCGGGAATCTTTCCCAGATGCGTCTGAGCTGCCACACACCTACAGTAAAATGAAGAATTTCGTTCGTGCAGTTGGAATTGGATATGATATGATCCATGTTTGTAAGAATAATTGTGTTCTGTTCCGGAAGGATTATGCCAACTTAAGTGAATGCCTGAAATGCAAATCATCAAGATGGAAAGATGGCGATGCTGTGAAGAGGATTCCTCATAATGTTCTGAGACATTTTCCAATTACACCAAGATTGCAGAGGTTGTTTCATGATGCTGAAACAAGAGAGGATGTACTGTGGCATTCTAGGAACCAGGAGTACAGAGATCAGAATGTAATGAGCCATCCATCTCATGGTAGTGAGTGGAAACATTAGACTTGGCTTAGCTTCAGATGAATTTAACCCATTTGGCCACCAGAGCGCCACATATAGCATGTGGCCAGTGCTTATTATCCCTTACAACATGCCTCCAAATGTCTGCACCAAAGAATCAAACTACATGATGGCCTTGCTCATCCCAGGTCCAAAAAGTCCTGGAAAGGATTTTGATTTGTTCATGGAGCCTCTTGTGGAGGAACTTCAACAGCTATGGAAGGGTGTTCTCACTCGAGACCTATATAGCAGCCCACCAGCTGATTTCTTTCTGCGTGCTGTTATAATTTGGTGCATCCATGATTATTCGGCTTTGGGCACTATGTCAGGGCGAACGACACATGGTTACAATGCATGTGTTCGCTGTGACAGGAATCCGCTGTCATACACAATACTTAGCAAGATCTGTTACATTGGACACCGCCGTTTCCTTGCCAAGGACAAGCCGCATCCTAGAAAATACCGAAGACATGTGTTCAATGCAAAGCATGAAAACCGTGATGCGCCAAAGAGGCTCACTGCCGATGAGTTGCAAGTGGAATTAGATAAGGTCAGGCATATTACACCAGGAAACCATCCTGGTAATGGTAGCGGGAAAAGGAAGCGTGGCAGGGTAGAAGAGAGATTATTGTTTACCCGCAGGTCCACTTTGTGGGACTTGGAGTATTGGAAAGATTTGGATCTGCGGCATAATCTTGATGTGATGCACATCAAGAAAAATATATGTGACAGCATTATCGGCACACTTCTTAATATTGAAGGCAAGACGAAAGATACCTTAAAATCTAGGATTGATTTGACACACCTGGGTATCAGAAAGGATTTGCAGGTGCAAGATGAAGGTAAACCACGGGATATGGCACCAGCTGTGCACGTCTTGGACAAGGTAAAAAGAAAAGAATTCTACGAGGTCTTGTCACATGTGAGATTCCCACATGGATTTGCTTCCAACCCTGAAAGGAGAGTCAGTGCAGATGGAAACAAGGTACAAGGGTTGAAAACTTATGTCTGCCATGTCCTACTTCAAAGGGTTTTACCTTTTATCCTTAGAGGATTGGGCCGCCCTGACTTATACAAAGCAGTTGCAGAGTTGGGACAATTCTTCAGGGAACTCTGCAGTAGGAATATCAGGATAGATGCTTTGGAGCATCTTAGAGACAAGATACCAGCTATCCTATGCGACCTTGAGAAGATATATCCTCCAGCCTTCTTTGACATGATGGTGCATTTGGCTGTTCATCTACCCGATGAGGCACTACTTAGAGGTCCAGTACAGTATGGCTGGATGTACCCCATTGAAAGGCGGTTAGGCACTTTCAAGGGCTATGTTAGGAACAGAGCTAGACCCGAGGGTTCCATTGCAGAGGCCTACATTGCTACAGAAGCGTTGACATTCTGCTCCAAATACATTGAAACAGCTGATCAGCTTAGCAAAGAGGTGGGTGAAGACAATCCCGGGCTCAATGTTTTCGATTATTCTGTTTGAGTTACAGGGAAGAGTCGACAAGAGGACAAACCTAAAGATTTGGACACAATGGTTTGGCATGTTTTGAATAACTGTCCTGAGATACTACCTTATATCAAGTAAGTGCAGTACTGCAGCTTATACATCGTAATCTACTAAACTTGCAACACATTCTTATATATTTAGATGTTTGACGCGATCACTATGTTGTGCAACATCTACAAAGAGGAGTTACTGCCGCAAAATCCAAGAAACATTGACAAACTGGTTATGGCAGGATTTGCGAAATGGTTCAAGAACCATGTAAGCTTTTGAAGTGCACTGTCAGTTTTTTTAATATATTGAGTACATAAGATGATCAAGTTGTCTATTTTCTAACCATAGGTTAAGAAGATGCGGGAGGATGGGCAGGCAGTTGATGATGCCCTTTACTCACTAGCAATGGGTCCTGATACTCGGGTAAGACATTATGAATCTTGCGTTGTTGGAGATGTGCGCTACAACACCCTTGCACGAGACGAAGGCAGGAAGACACAAAACAGTGCCATCATGAGCATGGATACGTATGACAAAGAGACAACTGAAATGTATGCTAACATAACATACATTGTTCAGTTGCAGTATATCTCTAGTTTCGAGGATCATCGGTGTGTGGTTCTGTTGTGCTATCGTTGGTATAACCTGTTTTCTAGGATCGCAAAACCCAGAGTTGATGATTATTTCAAATCCATCAATGTCAAGGCGGCGTACCAGAACAACGAGCCTTTTATTTTGGCAAATCAAGCAACACATATTTTTTTCTTGGAAGACACATTTGCACGTAGTGATGACTGGAGAGTATTGCAAAGGTTTGAGCAGAGGAATTCATTTAATGAAGTTGCACAACAAGATGATGCTTACACTGCTCCTGATGTACAAGATAACACAGATGTTCCTAATATCTTTGAGAACCATCACATCAATGACATCGACGAAAAGATTGCTTGTCGTGCTGTGGACATACAAGAGTTGATCAAGAAGGAGCCAACGTTCGAGGACGTTGAGGACGAAGAAGAAGATGACACCATGGGGAATTACGATTCAGACTGATACACATGGCGAAGATGTTGACGCTGCTGCTACGGATGATGATTACATTGCTTTTGTCGTATTTGCCTGTCAGAAGACATTTTTTATCTACTATGTGAAATTGTGTTTGCTATGACAACTGAAACCTGATGAACATGTTGTTTAGTATTTTGCTGTGAGAACATCACTTGTTATGTATGCTGATTTGTGTTTGGTGATTGTATGACAACTAAAACATGATGACATTGTTGTTTAGTTGTACTCATATTTGGTTGTGAAACTTGAATTTGATGACATAGTTTGCTGTTGGACTGCAATTTGCTCAACGTCTTCGAATGAGAACAAAGCTGACCCGACATGGCCTCTGCTATTTATTTATTTATTTATATGAGCAAAAGGGGATACCCCCTGATTTCCGTTAATAGAAATCATTAGATGTTCACACAACTACGCCCAGCCTGCTACACAGGTTTCATTCATTACTAGTTTCAGCAAAGTGCTCATGTCGTAGCCACTGAATACATCACGACTGCTACATACATTGCAAATAAAGATACAATCATCCTACAGAGCACATCGATTTTGCCCAGTATATTCACAAGCTCTTTCATCTCCTCATTGCTGTCAAGGCCGTTCAGTAGTTGTTGCTTGGCCATGATCAGAGGAACTGCATCTTTAACCTTCTGCTCTGCATCTTCCTCTTCTACCGTTCCTTCAGTTACTTGTCCAACACCCCAACCTGCTGGTATTGGGATTCCTCGGCTAACCAAATAATCAGCGTAGTTGCATTCCCCCACATCAGCAACTTCCCAGAAATACAAATCACACGGATCTTCCCTTTTCTGCACGAATCAAATTGGAAGATCATCAACTAAACTATTAAAAAAATCAGCAACTGAAAGCAGCAGAACAACACTTAAACATATTATTACCCCATGATTCGGGCATTTGTAGAAGACTTGGCTAGGGTTGCGGATTGTGGTTGAGACGCGACGGATGACTCTGCGTTATTTGCAGTAGTGGCACCACACCAATGACAGCGGGTTGCGATGAGCAATCGGCTGTGGTGCGCGTGCCGGTGAGGGTGTGATGAGACCCACAGGCGATGGTACGGGTGGTGACTTGGCGCATATCTGGTTGTTTCCTGCTAAAGAGCAGGTGGACGAGCAGCCAGCGGACATGGTTGTTGCGGCCAGAGCTTCTGATGCTAGGCAGAGTAAGTAGAGAAGAGGAGAAGCAAATGTTGGATATGTCAGTTTCATTACTTGCAGAGTAGCATAGCACCATATATAGTCATAGTCTAGGTTTGGATTCGAACCAACTACAGGAGCACGTCTTTCTTTTTTTAAACTAGGCAACGTCTCTTTACTGGTACACTAGCTTGTTCTGTACGCCTTTCCAAGTCTTTGATTTTCTTTCCCTTTTTTTGTGAGGAAGGAAGGAGGACAAAATTGAGAGTTCTTGGGACTCAAACCCAAGACCTCTCGGTTGAAAACCAAGGGTGCTAGTCACTTATGTGGCGAACGTTCCCTGTGAGGAGGACGGCAGACGAACGCATTTTCCTCACAGTTTTCTTCCTATATATAAAAAAGTATGCTACTTGGTGTCTGCTTAGTCAACAAACGGTTGTGCCAACCTTGACCGTTGGATTGGCATTCAACGTCTGTCGCGTTTCTTCAGTCTCTTCTTCCTCGAGCCGCCAAAGCCAAACCAGCGCCGGCGGGACCGCCTGCTCCCGCCTCCCACGACTGGCTGTGATCTTCCCCGGCTCCTGTTCGTTCCCGTCCAAGGCCTCACCATCGTCCTCTGCCTTGGTTCGCTCGCTGCGGCACCGCCCTCCGGTGTTGTCAACATGGTCAACAACCGAGAGGAATAAGGAGATGACTGTACATGGTGAGGATGACAGTAGGGACCCAACAGCGCGCGCAGTAATTTTGTTTTTTCGGGACGGAGAAGGGTATCAACTGGGTTGTGCGGGACCCGTGGCCCATCTAGCCCAGGCTTTTATTTCATATGTTTAGCACATGACCAGCCCAGTTTGTTTTTTCCTTTCTGAAAATGGCTAGCCAGCTATTTTGTGTTTTTGCAGAATAACCAACGTAGGCCTACTTGCTTTCCTACGCACTGCTGGGCCGGAAATCTTTCAAGACGAGGAGGGATGCATTTTGCCCAGAAAATGGGCTATAAGTAATAATAAATGGGCTGTAAAATAAAAAAATACAGCAAACAGGCAATTAGTTCCAAAATACTGTTTTCTTTCAGATTTTGATATTTTAAATTTCATTGTTTTTGTGCGGGTAAAATTTCATTGAATTTCAATTAAGGTATATTTAGATTTAAAATTAATTTGAATCTGGCTAGAAATTTCGGGCTGTATGCTGTTTGGGACAGATTTGGAGGCTGACTTGTGGGTCTACTAGGTTGACGTGTACTTTGGCTTTGTCAACTTAGTCCACAAACGATTCTAGCAGCAGTGACTGTTGGATGTTAATCCAACGGCCATGCTACTTCTTCAATATTTGATCTTCTTGCTCCAGCCGCCCAAACCAGATCCAGTGGGACTGCCTGCTCCCGCCTCCCGTGGCCGGCTGTGCTGCTGCACAGGCCGCACCGCCCACCCTACTTCATTGCTGGCCAGGCCATTCCTCTACTCATCCACACCTCCTGTTATTTTCCGGCGACGGCAGCCGGACCAGTAAACCCTCGTACTCCCCACCGCATGGGCAACCATTGACGAGTCTTCCTTGGCTCTGTGTCGTTCCCTTCCTAGGCCTCGCCGTCGTCCACCGCCATGGTGCTCTCGGCGCGGCCTAGTCAACTTGGTCAACGAACGACATCCATCGGCCGTGGACTGTACGCGCAAAATAATGATTCCTCCACCTGATAACTGGGACCCACCGGAAGGGCCTCTGTATTTCGCGAAAAAACGTTCCCCCCGCTGACATGTCGGACCCACTAGCTATATCTTCGCACGCAAGGAACTGCCTCCTTATTACGCACAAAAAATGAATACCCCGTGCTAGCTGGGACCCACCATAGTGGGAGGATGACTTGTGGGCCAACTAAGTTGACGGGGACGGAGGGCTTTGTCAACTTAGTCAATATGAAAGATTCTAGCTCCAGTGACCATACGATGTCCATCCAATGGCCGTAGTGCTTCTTCAACCTCTGGTCTTCTTGCTCCAGCCGCCCAAAGCTGCGCCGGTCGTGCCGCATGCTCCTGCCTCCGGTGGCCGGCTGTGCTGCCGCGGAGGCCTCACCGCCCCCTACTATTCCCAACGCTGGCCAGGCCCTGCGGCGACGACAGCCTCACACCGCAGCCGAACCAGTGAACCCTTGTACTCCTCTGCGCGCGGGCTTCCACTGCCGCGTCTTCCCCGGCTCCGCGTCATCCCCTTCCTAGGCCTCGCCGTCGTCCACCGCTGTGGTGCTCTCCGCGTGGCGTGGTCAACGTGGTCAAGGAACGACTTCCATCGGAAGAGTATTGTACGTGGAGAGGCTGACAGCTGGGTCCACTGCCACAGCCCAGTTTTTTTGTGATTTGCCAAGTAAGTCGCTTTGTCAGGCCTGTTGGGCTGCAAATCTTTCAAGACGAGGAGAGCTTTCATTCGGCTGGCCGAGAAAATGGCCCATCAGTAATGAGAAATGGGATGTACATTTTTAAAACACATCAATCTGGCAATTAGTTTCAAATATCTTTTTTTTCATTTCAAGATTTTAAATTACATTAATTTTTATGCGTGGAGAATTTGTTGGATTTTATATTGATATACATTTATTTTTAAAATCAGTTCGAATGTGAGTCGAAATCTCGGGATTAAAAACAGTTCGGACCGCACCGAAATATGCAAAATTTTGTATAATTTTTTAACCGTGGCCACAGTATGGGTTGTAATGCTAACAAAAAGAATATGGGCTCCAAAAAAACCTTAATAATTAGCAAATGGGCTGTAAATTATTAAAAATAATGGCAGATGGGATGTATGCTGTTTTCCACAGATTCGAGGCTTTCCTAAAAAAAAGGTTGACGCACAAGCAGTGACTGTTGGATGGCCATCCAACATCCGTCGTGCTTCTTCAATCTCTGCTCTTCCTGCTCCAGCCGCTCAAACAAGCACCGGTGGGACTGCCTGCTCCCTTCTCCCCGCGGCCGGCTCTGCTGCCGCGCAGGCCTCACCGCCCCATCGTACTCCAATCGCTGGCCTAGCCATCCCTCTACTCACCCACACCTGCTGTTATTCTCCGACGACGGCAGACGAACCGGTAAAACCTCGTACAGCCGTACTCCCCTCTGCGTGGGAAACAACTGCCGAGTCTTCCCTGCCTCCATGTCGTTCCCTTCCTAGGCCTCGCCGTCGTCCACCGCCCTGGTGCTCTCGGCGCGGCCTGGTCAACATGGTCAACGACCGACATGCATCTGAAGTGGACTGTACGTGGAGAGGCCGACAGCTGGGTCCACGGCCGCACGCAAGGAAATGCCTCCTTATTACACGCAAAATAATGATTCCTCCACCTGACATCAGGGACCCACCGAAAGGGCCTCTGTATTTCGCGAAAAAAAATGTTACCGCCGCTGACAGCTCGGACCCACCAGCTATATCTTCGCACGCAAGGAAGTGCCTCCTTATTACGCACAAAAAAATGAATACTCCCCCTGTTAGCTGGGACCCAGTATAGTGGCAGGCTGACTTGTGGGCCTACTAAGTTGATGGGGACGAAGGGCTTTGTCAACTTAGTCAATATGCACGATTCTAGTTCCAGTGACCGTACGGTGTCCATCCAACGACCGTAGTGCTTCTTCAACCTCTGGTCTTCTTGCTCCAGCCACCCAAACCAGCGTCGGTCGTGCCTCGTGCTCCTGCCTCCCATGGCCGGGTGCGATGCGGCGGAGGCCTCACCGCCCCTACTACTCCTACCGCTGGCCAGGCCATCCCTCTACTCACCCACACCCCCTGTTATTTTGCGGCAACGGCAACCTCATACCACAGCGAACCAGTGAACCCTCGTACTCCTCTACGCGTGGGCATCCACTGCCGCATCTTCCTCGGCTCCGCGTCGTCCCCTTCCTAGGCCTCGTCATCGTCCACCGCCCTGGTGCTCTCGGCGCGACGTGGTCAACGTGGTCAAGGAACGGCTTCCATCGGACGTGGATTGTACATGGAGAGGCTGACAGATGGGTCCACGGCCGCAGCAAGGAAGTGCCTCCTTATTACGTGCAAAGTAATTATTCCTCCACCTGATAGCGGGGACCCACCGGACGGGCCACCGTATTTCGTGAAAAAAACGTTTGCCCCTGACTGCTGGGACCCACCAGCTACATCTTCGCACGCAAGGAAGTGCGCCCGGGGAGGAAAAAAAAGATTCGCCCCCTGACTGCTGGGACCCACCAGCTACATCTTCGCAGGCAAGGAAGTGCCTGACAGTCGGGACCCACCTGGTCGAAGCGTACGTAGCGTTGTCATTCTGGTCGCGAACGTGTACGTACATATATACTGGTGGATGTAGAGGCGTGCACGTGTCGTAGTAGAGGCGCGTACGTGTCGTAGTAGAGGCACGCACGTAGCATGTACACGTAAGTACAACAGCCAGGGTGCAAGAAAGAAAATACGACCACGTATGTGTACATACGGGCGGGGTCTCGAACGCCTACTCGCGCATACGTACAACGAGGGCTCGTGTACATGGCTGGGTCAGAACGGAGAAACAACGTCGTCCTCGTGTTCATGGGGAGGCAACGGAATGCGTCGTGTTCATGGGGAGGCAACGGAATGCCTCGTGTTCATCGGGAGGCAATGGAATGCGTCGTGTTCATCGGGAGGGCTTGGACGGAACAGGCAATGGAAACGAGGCCTGGCGTACCGTGGAATGGAGGAAACGGCCTTGTGTTCGATCGGCCACGTTCGAAACGGGATCCTGTTCATCGGAAGGGGTCTGGCGTACCGCAAAATGGAGGAAACGGACCTCCTACGGTCGAAATGGGGGTCCTGTTGATTGGGAGGGGTGTGGCGTACCACAAAACGGACGAAACAAACCTCCTACGGTCGAAACGGGGGTCCTGTTGATCGGGAGGGGTGTGGCGTACCGCAAAACGGACGAAACGGACCTCCTACGGTCGAAACGGGGGTCCTGTTCATCGGGAGGGGTGTGGCATACCGCAAAACGGGACTCCACGGGATACTGTTCATCTCCACCGTCGACCTCCTCCAGCCTCCACGGGCTCCTGTTCATCCAGCCTCCACCGCGCGCTACTCCATCGGCTACTGTTCAACCACCCCTCCACCGTCTACTGTTCATCCAGCCCTCCACACCACGGGGTCCTGTTCAACCACCCCTCCACGGGCACCCCTCCACCGTCTACTGTTCATCCAGCCCTCCACACCACAGGGTCATGTTCAACCACCCCTCCACGGGCACCCCTCCACCGTCTACTATTCATCCAGCCCTCCACACCACGGGGTCCTGTTCAACCACCCCTCCACGGGCACCCCTCCACCGTCTACTGTTCATCCAACCCTCCACCACACCACGGGGTCCTGTTCAACCACCCCTCCACGGCCACCCCTCCACCGTGTACTATTCATCTAGCCCTCCACACCACGGGGTCCTGTTCATCCACCCCTCCACGGGCACCCCTCCAACATCTACTTTTCATCCAGCCCTCCACCACACCACGGGGTCCTATTCATCCAGAGGCAACGCCACCGCTCACTGTTCATCCACCCCCCCCCCCCGCAACGCTCACTGTTCATCCCAGAGGTAGCATCGATCGGCTTCAGTTAGCAGCAGTAGCGAGGGAATCGCTCGATCGGGTTCAGTTAACAGCCATCGATCGATAGCTCGGGTTCAGTAACGCGTAGCCTGCAGTGCATTCGCTCGGGTTCAGTTAGAGCCCAACGCCTCGCACACACGCGCGTACGTGTACGAGAGAAACGTGCATCGCTCGGCCCCCGACCTCCCACCATAACCGGGAACTCCCCGAAATTTTCCTCGCCCTCGCTTCTACCATGGTTTTTTCCGTCATGGACGGCCCAAAGAATGTCATGCAGCTGCGTCTCCGGCCCTCCCAGGATGAAAAGCCCATTTTCTGTCATGATTTTTTGTCATAGAAGTAGGAGCCCACCACATCTATGATGATACCGGGTTTTGTCACAATTATCGTCATAGAAGTGTCATATGTATGACAGAAAAAAAAATTGTTCGGCCCAAAATGTCATGGATGTGTCTTTTTTTGTAGTGAAGGCTGCTAAGCCTTCCTCGCCGCCACCCTGAGCTGATTCACCCAACCACAAGACTGCTCCATCTGACGTGGACCCGTCTCGGACTCCGGTCCATGAGCCTCCGGTCACCGATCCTTCGCCCCACTAGACTCGGGTCACCGATCCTTCGCCCCACCAAACTCATGTCGCCGATCCTTCGCCCCACGTGAGTCCGATCCCAGAGTCTTCGTCCCAGAAGACTCCGGTCATGGGGTCTTCGTCCCAGAAGACTCTGATCCCGCAATCTTCTTCCCACGAGACTCCGGAGGCTAGTGGCCCAGAGGATGGTAGCGAGGACACCTTTTTAGATGATAGCTATAGCGATGACGAGCTGGTTGAGAAGGGCAAGAAGGTCTACAAGCTTGGTTGTACAAAGCTCCCGCCCGTGCCGACGACCCCCGACCAGAGGTGGTTGATTGCGCCTAAAGGGTTGAAGTAAGTGCATTTACTATTTTTTAACCCAAATTAATATCTAATGCGTTGGCCTTGTCATACTGCAGGGGCTGGTACACCCCCATGGTGTCCGCAGGCCCAACCAGGTCCTTGGTGTGGTTTGCCGGCAACACTTCCCTGGGCGGGTCACATTGCCCGGTGAGGGTCAGGTTGCAGAGCTAGCACTGACCTGGGAGCTGTACTCGGTTGCCCCAGCCCCGCTGGAGGAGAGGGTCAACGGTGTCTTGTGTGAGACGGTGGCCGACATTGTGTTCCTTCGGTTTGGGTAATTTCTCCTTTACAGAATTAAAAATCAACACTACCCAGTGATTGTACTAATCAGTGTTGTCTTGTTTGATTGCAGACCTTCTACAGGATTTCAGAGGGAGATCAAAAGGCCGCGTGTATGGTTGTCGAAACCGAGTGCAAGCGCCTACTTCAGAACTTACGGCACGAGGCTTGGGTGCAGGCCGTTCGAGACTACTATGGCTTGAAGGGTATTAGGAGGGACAATAAGAAGTGTCACGACAAGTTTCCGAGTAAGGAGAAGTACATGCAGGTAATTACCTATTCTTAAGGCCTTGAACTTAGTTTTCTTGATTTGATTCGTAGGCGTAGCGCTGAAATTTCTCTTGACTCACTTAGGTGCCCCCGAGATGGTGTGTGGATAAGATGGAATGTTGGGAGGCATTGGTGGATGCATGGTGCTCTTCCGAATGGCTAGTCAAACACCATAGGGCCAAGGATAAACGCGGCCAAATGGAAGGTGTGCCACACCATCAAGGGAGCTCCAACCTGTTTGAGTACGGGGATAACTGGGTATGTGGTTTGCTACATGATTCATGCAATTTTATTCTTCATGCTAGCATTTATCCCTTCCAAAATGACTTAATATGCTTAGTTAGTTAAAAAAGGCATAACTACCTTGGATAGTTCATTTATGACATATTTAGCTCTAAAATGACATAATAACCTTAGATAGCTCTATAAAATGGCTGAATATGCTTTAGTTAGTTAAAAATGGCATAACTACCTTCGATAGCTCATGAACTAATTAAACTAATCTTAGCTAGTTCATTCATGACATAATTAGCTCTAAAATGACATAATAACCTTAGATTGCTCTATAAAACGACTTAATATGCTTTAGTTAGTTAAAAATGGCATAACTACCTTCGATAGCTCAATAACGACCTAAACTAATCTTAGCTAGTTCATTCATGACATAATTAGCTCTAAAATGACATAATAACCTTAGATAGCTCTATAAAATGCCTAAATATGTTATAGTTAGCTAAAAATGGCATAACTACCTTGGATAGCTCAATAATGACATAATTAGCATACTTTGGTAAAAAATGGCATAATAATCTTGGTTACCTCGAAAATGACCTAAACTTAGCTTATTTTCCTTGAAAATGCATAATAACCTTTCTTAGCTCCAAAATGACCTATTTACATAGCAATATCATTCTTCATGCTAGCTTGAGCCCTTAACGAATATTTTGTTCCTCTCTCTCAGGCGCACCACCACAAGAAGCCTGTGCCAAATCTGTTCGAGCTCTATGGCACGGCCCATATGGCCCCGTACAAGAAGGCCAAGCCATTCACGGAGTCTGACCTAGATCATCCATAGAGCTTCACCAACATCTCCTCCCACCACAAGCTTGTGAAGTACAAAGACGAGGGGAAGGCGAGGAAAGGGGAGGACTTTAACCCGAGCTAGGATCCTTTTGATTCAAAGCTGGTGATGATATCTGGTGGCGGGAGGTCCCATGGCTCTCAAGCCATTTGTGATGGACTGATACATTGTCCTAGGACTCTCCCACAGATCAAGAAGCGCCTGAGTAGCTCTGATCCTGAGATAACGCCTCGTGCACGGCCCGCGGAGCTCGCCATGGCGGTTAGTTATACAGACTCTCTCACCTTTCCTCCATTACATTGTGTGTGTGTCCGTTGATGATTAAAATGCTAACGAGGAGTGGTGTGCTGCAGGCATTGGTTGAGAAAGAGAGATTGAAGACCCAGGCGCTTTTGGAGGAGGCAAAAAGGAAGGCGGCGGAGAGGGAGAGGGAGATGGAGGAGAGGACGACTAAGATGTTGGAGGAGGAGAGGAACCGGAATGAGGCGTCTAACCGGGCCCTATACGAGTTCATCATGGTACGTTTCTTGTGCATATTAGCCCAATCATGCACGTAATGTTCGCATTACTAACTAATATCACTGACTCGTGAGAACCAAATGTGCAGACCATGTGCGAGAAAAACTGCCAGGCCCCTCCGCCGATGCCCCAGATTGCTCCGGCGACCACGACGAGTTTGATTTGAATGGTCCTTAGTTACTACTATTCACATTTCAGTTTGCATCATGCTAACGAGACATTATTGGAAATGATCTTTGGTTCAGCATGGCTCCTGACAAGCATCGACCAATCCTTCTGCGTCTGCCAATGCCGGAACCCCGACCGGTCCTTCACCTCCGTCTGCCACTGGCGCAGCCCCGACCATTCCTACACCTCCATGATAACGGTATTTTTCTTCTTATTTAGCCTATTTAGTCCATTTTGACATAACTTAGCCTATTTAGTCCACAAATGACATAATAAGATGAAGAAAATCAAGGAAGAGGAAGGAAAGAAGGAATAGGGAGAAAATAAGAAGACCTCTTCTTCTTCTTCTTCTTCTTCTTCTTTTCCTCCTCTTACTTGTTTTTATTCGTAAATGGCATAATAACCTTGCTAACCTCATAAATGTCATATACTTAGCTTGTTTATCCTCTAAAATGACACAATAAGCTTAGTTAGGTCAACAATGGCATAATTAGCTATGTTAGCTCAAAAATGGCATTTTTCTTCTTATTTAGCCTATTTAGTCCATTTATGACATAATTTAGCCTATTTAGTCCACAAATGACATAATAAGATGAAGAAAATCAAGGAAGAGGAAGGAAAGAAGGAATAGGAAGAAAAGAAGAAGAAGAAGAAGAAGAAGAATGGCATAATAACCTTGCTAACCTCATAAATGTCATATACTTAGCTTGTTGTCCTCTAAAATGACACAATAAGCTTAGTTAGGTCAAAAATGGCATAATTAGCTACGTTCTCTCAAAAATTGCATTTTTCTTCTTATTTAGCCTATTTAGTCCATTTTTGTTATAATTTATCCTATTTAGTCCACAAATGACATAATAAGATGAAGAAAAGATGGAAGAGGAAGAAAAGAAGGAATAGGAAGAAAATAATAATAATAATAAGAAGTTCTTCTTCTTCTTCTTCTTCTTCTTCTTCTTCTTCTTCTTGTCTTCTTCTTCTTCTTCTAGTTTTCTTCTTCTTCTTCTAACTTTCTTGTTTCCCATTTTGCAGATTTAATTCGCTATATGGAAGCTTGCATGGATGGAGTGCTTGTTTCCCTGTTCTTCTTTTCGTTTGTATCAAAGAATAATGTTGAACTTGTTATATGGATGCATGGAACAATGTGTTGGACGAACACTGTGATATTACTGTAATATGTATGGATGGAACTATGTTTCTTATGTATGTATGTTGTCATGGATGGAGCTATGTGTTGGATACATCATATGTCTGCTGTGCTTGTGAAAAAAAGTATATCTGTGTGTGAATTCTTGTGAAATTAAATGGATATAAATAAAAACAGGTGATATGTAGCCTCTTTGCCGTCTGCTAGCAGACGACAAAGAGGAGACGTGGTAGCTACGTGTAGACACTGGGAACACTGGCTGCCTATTTGGTCAGCTATGCCGTCTGCCAGCGGACGGCACAGACCTTTGAATCTTGGCCGTCTGCTGGCAGACGGCATAACTAGCCACGTGGCAGCTCCCAGGACTGGTCTAGCCGAGCTCTTTGCCGTCTGCCAGCGGACGGCAAAGAGCGGCGTTAACCCCCTAATGGCTCTGACCCCACCCCACTGTCGTGTGTTGCCTTTGCCGTCTGCTGGCCTCGGATGGCGGACGTCACAATCCTTTGCCGTCCGTTTCTAAGAAGCGGACGACAAAGAAGGCCTTTGTTGGCACCTGTTCAGACGGACAGTTTGCCGTCCAGGATCTATGCCTTTGCCGTCCGCCATGGCAGACGGCAAAGAAGCTGATTCCAGTAGTGTTCCTATGTGTTTTGGTGCAAGTAATTTTTGTTCAGTTTCACAATCTGCAAATTTTTAGATTTTGTAAGATATGCATTTAAATATGCAGTTTTCCTCAAAAAGGAGGCATGCACACAGGTTGAATTTGATGCTTATCCCTTGTGGAATAAGTACCGATAGTTTACAGTTAGCAAACAGATGATGCTTGGCTAACATAATAGTTGTATCATCTTAAAAAAGATTGTCAAACATTGTGCCAGTGAAACTCCATGGGCAAACTTTGGTACTGTTTATGGTATTGGCAAGTTTTGTGGTGATTATATTTGATTAATGTTTCTACCTATTCAAAGGCTTTACATTTTTTTAGGTGGACTAGGGATTTTATTCAAAGTTCAGAGTAGAAGAAATACAAGCAATGTCCGGGAGAATCCCTAGCCACAAGCGGCGACCAGATGGAAGCGGTGAAGCAGCCCTAGCAATGGCGTGAGCTTCAAAGTTTGCTTCCCTACACTCATAATGAGAAGTAACTTTAACAAAATCTTGCATGGACTCCTTGATCTCATATATGACTAGTGCATATCATGAATACGTCCTCCCATTGATGTCCGACACCACTTGCATGCAGTCTGAAGCTATGATCACATGTGAGATGTTTAGGTCTCTTGCCAGAGCAAGAGCCTCACTGCATGCATGCACTTCGAGGCTTGCCGCATCAACCAGACCATCGAAAGTAACTGTTGAGGATCCCAAGTAGTTGACGTCCTTGTCCCTGCAAATTGCAGCTGACGCACCTGACTTGCCATTGCGAGAAAGTGCCCCATCAACATTTTTTTGCTTATTCTCTTGGTGCAATCCAGCGCTGAACTTGTTGCTTAGGAGATTTTGCAGTAGGCGCTGACCTTCTATCTGTAACTATGTCAAGATCCTCTAAGTAGCGATTGATGAAGCACATAGTGGACAAAGGACTCTGATATTACCGAAAAAAGGCTTTCGCCCCGCTTTATAGATAAAGCACTTGCCCAAGCCAACAGTACAAAGGTTCACACACGCACACACATGGTCTACACCCGACAGGGGTAAACAACAGGTCCACACACAAAAGAGGGTTTATGTTGAGGGCACAGCTCAACAAGCCCAAACACAAAAAGAAGGACATCATCTAGTCGGGCTCCGGCGGTGGCGGCGGAAGCAGAGGCGCCAGGCGGAAGGCGAGCGCTCGGAGGTCGGTGAGGAGGGTGTTGATGACGTCCCGGTCCTGAGGGCGGCTAAGCGGCCGCCAAAGCTGCAAGTACCCACACATTTTAAAAATGGCGTCAGTAGCGCGACGAAGAGGGATTTTCTGGATGACGAGCTTATTGCGAACGGTCCAAAGCGTCCAAGCAAGAACTCCAACGCAGAGCCAGCGAATGTGGCGATGGCGGGGAGGGGAGTTGTGGATTTCCTCAAGGAGGTCGGGGAAGTTGGAATTGCACCATTGTCCCCCAACCGTCTCGCGGAAGGAGGACCAGAGAAACTGTGCCGCATGGCACGTGAAGAAGATGTGGTTAGCATCCTCCGCGGTGCCGCACAGAGGGCAGAGCCCATCTCCGGGTCCGTTGCACTTGAGGACTTCGATACCTGAGGGGAGGCGGCCACGGATCCACTGCCAAAGGAAGATCCGAATTTTCAGAGGCAGCCGGATGTCCCAAATGAGCCCAAAGGGCTCGGGGGCGAGCGAAGGCGCGATGGCCGCATAGAGGGATCTCGTGGAGAAACGGCCGGAGGCCTCTAGGTGCCACGAGATGGCGTCCGGGGCGTCAGTAGCGCGCATCGGAAGAAGGGCGATGTCCTGGAGAAGGGAATCCAAGGCGGCCACTTCAAGGGGCCCGAAAGGGCGACGGAACGCGAGGCGCCCTAAGTCAATAAGGGCCGTCTCAACGGATACCCAAGGGTCCACAGCAATGGCGAACAGAGCAGGGAAGCGGGCGGCCAGAGGAGCGTCACCGAGCCACCGATCGAACCAGAACAGGGTCGCGGACCCAGTTCCAACCGAGATGGACGTGCCGATACGGAGCACGGGGAGCAACCGCACGACAGCCTGCCAGAACTGGGACCCGCCCGACCGTTGACAGAAAGCAAGGGGCTGACCACGAAGATATTTGCTGCGGATGATGGTGAGCCATAGGCCTCCGTCCCCATTGGCGATGCGCCAGAGCCACCGGGTCAGAAGGGCGATGTTCATGCGGCGGGAGGACAGAATCCCAATACCCCCCTGGTCTTTAGGTTTACAGATGTCCGACCAACTCACCATGTGGTACTTCTGCCTGTCATCGTCGCCAGCCCAATAGAACCTGGATTGGTACTTGGCTATTTCCGTGTGCAGCATTTCATGGAGGCTATAAAAGCTCATGAGGAACCAAAGGAGGCTGGCGAGTGAGGAGTTGATGAGGATCACCCGAGTGGCCTTTGATAGCCAACGCCCTTTCCAAGGTTCAACACGGAGTTGCATACGGGTCACCGTAGGACGGAGGTCCGCCACGGTGAGGCGCGAGTCACTAATGGGGATCCCCAAGTAGGACGTGGGGAAGGACCCCAGCTTACAGTTCAAGCGATCAGCAATGGATTGGGCCTCCGGTTGGGGGTAACCAAGGACCATCACCTCGCTCTTGTCGAAGTTGATCGTCAGGCCCGACAGCTGCTGGAAGCAAAGGAGGAGGAACTTCAGGTTAGCCACGTCCTGATTTGAACCTTCTACCATTATTATGGTGTCGTCCGCGTATTGCAGAAGGGAGACCCCCCCTCCAACTAGGTGGGGGACAATGCCGTGGATATGGCCAGCCCCCTTAGCCTTATCCAGGATGGCGGCCAGAGCGTCGACCACCATGTTGAACAGAAACGGCGAGAACGGGTCTCCCTGACGGACCCCACACAGGGTGGGGAAGTAGGGCCCAACCTCGCCATTAATGTTCACGGCCGTCCGCCCACAGGAGACTAATTGCATCACGCGGGTCACCCAGCGGTCATCAAAACCCTTACGTAACAGGACTTCCCGAAGGAAGGGCCAATGGACAGTATCATAGGCTTTGTGGAAGTCTAGCTTCAGGAATACAGCCCGAAGATGCTTCACCCGGACCTCGTGGAGGACTTCATGGAAGACCAACATGCCATCAAGAATAAACCGGCCTTGAATGAAGGCCGATTGGTTCGGGTGGGTGATTGAGTCAGCAAGCAGGGTCACCCTATTGGCGTACCCTTTCGCCAGAATCCGAAAAATCACATTGATCACAGTGATGGGACGGAACTGACGGATATCCGAGGGGCCGGGAACCTTGGGAATGAGGGAAATGATCCCGTAGTTCAGGCGTCCCAGGTCCATGGCCCCTGAGTAGAACTCCTCGAACAGAGCCATGACCTCCGGTTTGACCACCTGCCAGAAAGTCTTAAAGAAAGTAACCGGCAGGCCATCAGGGCCCGGGGCCGAGGCGGGGTTCATGCCTTTAATGACAGTGAGCACCTCATCCTCAGTGAAGGGGGCAACTAGGGCCTCGTTAGCAACGCCTGGCACCAACTGCCCCCCCCCAAATATCGGGGGCGAGACTAGCCCCACCCCGCGGGATGGGGGTAAAGAGGGCTTTGTAGAAGCCGTCGACATGGGCCCGGATGGCCGCAGGCCTGATGAGGGGGGCGTCATCCACCCACAGGCAGTGGATGGAGTTTCTACGGTGGCGGCCATTCGCGATCGCCTAGAAATAAGCGGTGTTCGCATCTCCATGGAGTACCCACCACTGGGTGCCGCGCGCCCGCCAATAGGCCTCCTCGTCGGTATAGATGGTGGAAAGCTGATCCTCTAGATCATATCTCAGCATCCATTCATCCGGAGAGAGCCCCGAGGAGTCAGCCCTAGCATCCAGGGCTTGAATAGCCAGCAGGAGCGACTTATTACGCTCACGGAGGTCCCGGCCAAGGTTGGCCCCCTAGCCCTTCATGAATTGGCGAGCTAGCTTGGCGCAGAAGTGCCACGAATCGACGGCGGACATGGAGCGGTGAGGGGAGGTGCGGGCAAGCTCCCACCGAGCCAAGACCGCATCACGGAAGCCAGCTTGGTTGAGCCAAAAGGACTCAAACCCAAACCGCGGCGGGCAGGCTCGGCGCTCATCCGCGGAGGAGAGGAGGAGAGGGACGTGGTCCGACCCAATGCGGGTGATCGCCCGCAGCGAGGTCAGGGGGCACCTTAATTCCCATTCCGGGGAAACTAGGACACGATCCAGGACGGATCGTGTCGGGTCAGCCTGGCGGTTAGTCCAGGTAAATCTCGCCCCCGTTCTCTCGATCTCCTGGAGGCTAAGCTCCGCGATCAAGTCGTTGAACAACTGCATCCGGGGGAGGTTAATCCTATCATTATTCTTCTCATCCGGAGACCAGATGAGGTTGAAGTCTCCGCCCACCACCACGAGGAGGAGGGAGGCGGAGAGCTTATGGTGCAACTCCGCGAGGAAGGCCGGGGACCGGCGGTGATCCGCCGGACCATAGACAATCACAACCTCCCACTTGAAGTTCAATGCTCGCTCAAACACTTCCATGCTAACGAAAAATTCACCCCGGTCCATGCCGCCCACCTCAAAAGTGGCATCCTTCACCCCTAGAAGGATGCCACCGGAGTGACCTGAGTTCCCACTAGAAGGGAGCCAATGCCAGGCGAAAAGGTGGGAGCTGAGACCGTCAAGCTTAGGAAGGGAAAAATCGGTGCGCATGGTTTCCTGGATTGCGATGTTGTCAATGTGTTCGTCGCGCACATACTCGACGAGCTGGCGGCGCCGGCCATCATGGCCGAAGCCGCGGATGTTCCAAAAAAGGGCCCGCATCTAAACCCCCATCGGGGGGCTGCTTGACCCCAGAACACGAGACGCGCTTTGAGCGCGCAGAGCGGCGGTGCGGGAGCGAGTGCGCCCACGGATGGCTCCGTCTACCCCAGGAGGGATCGGCACGGCACGGGTAGCCTGATCCTCGGGGGTCCTACGGAGGCGAGCACGAGACTCAGCCAACTTGCCATCCAATATCTCGCGAGCTCTAATAGCCGCGATCTGTTCTAAGGGGGGGCCCACTTCCCCCCTGAAAACAATGGCCGAGTCAGTGGCCACCTTGGCTAGGTGTCGAATAGGGACGGTCTCAAGCGCAGAAAAGGAACAACTGGAAGAACTAGGACGGGCGGAATCCGCACCTGACTCGAGGTTCCGGGCAGCCGCCCGGATCTCCGCCCGCTCGGCGATGGACGGGACCGTCGCGTCGGTCGGGCGGGCCGCATCGAGGCGGGCGCTGCGGCGGGACGCAAACACCGGCGTCGAGGAGGATCGGGCCCGCCTGGCGTAGGCCACAGTCGGAGGAGGGGCCGCGGAGCCAGGTGAGGAGACGACCACGGCCACAACCGCAGCCGGGGAGGCCGGGGGAGTGGGGTGGGCGCCAGCATCCACCAGCGGGGAGAGCGGGGCGACAAGCTCCAGGGTGTCGCACGACTCTTCCCCCGCGGGTGACGGGACCGGAGAGGACTCGCCGAGGGGAGCGGAGATGCAGTCCCCACCCGTGAGGACCGGAGGGGTCGGCACAGGGGGGGAAGGGGGCTCCGGGCCCGTCGGGGAGGCGCAGAGAGCCGAGACGACAGACGGAGAACGGGGTGAAGATGGGGGGGGGCGACGAGCATGCCCACACTCGAGAAGTCACTGGCAGACTCCGAGGTGGGAGGAGAGGCCGCCGCGGGGGCGGGGGGGGGGGGGGGGCAGCGAGCCGGAGGGCCGCGGCAAGGTCCGCAGCTGAGACCCGGGTGCGGCCCTGTCCGGATCCGCCGCGGCCCGAGGGGGGATCGGCCGGCTCACGGGACCGGGAGCGGGAGCGCTCCGAGAGGTCCTCATCCTCCTCCAGACCGTCGAAGCGGGAGTGGCAAGGGCGGCGGTGGTGAGAGCCATCGGCATCCCCAGGCCTGCCCCCCTGAAGGTTGTCGGTGGCGAGGCGGGGGCGGCCGATGTGGTTCGGCGGCTTGGGGCAGATGGTGAGGTCGTAACCGTCGTCATTAAAGAAGACCCGGAGCGTGGTGTGAAGCTTGGAGGTGTCGAGGCACTTCACCTTGACCCGGACCTCCTCCTCTTTGCGCAGAGAAAGCTCGTCAACCACCACCACCTTGCCCATTATCTTGGACAAGCTGCGAATGACCCTCTCCGACCGGGCCACATCGGGGAGGCCGGCGATGAGGATCCAAGCTGTGTCCAGAACCGCCACGGCCTTGGGGTCCCATCTCGGCTCGGAGATGTTCACCACAATCCCGTTGAGGGCCAAGGTGATGCTGTCGCTGCGGGTGCAGAAGCCCATGCTTATAGCGTCGGGGAAGATCACCGAGAAGGAGTTAGGCGCGGTGGAGGCCACCTGCCAGTCCCACGAGCACCGGCAAAGATGGTTGAGCTCGGCCTCGATCAGAGCCGGAGTGGCGACTCCCTCACCCACGACCGTCACCAGGGCCAGGAGCGAGGGGGAGGGAGGCGGCAGCTCCGGTACCTCAATGTGGAAGAAGCCCATGTCCTCGATGCCGTGGCCATACATCATGAGTTCCTCGGTGACCGGGCTCTCCGGACAGAGGACCGCGGGGTGCCCAGCTTCCTTGCAGAGGTAGCATGTCGGGGGGTTGGGACATGCCACCTGGAAGTGGCCAGGCAGGCCGCAGTTGAAGCACGGAGGGCCCTCGGCGGCGGCGACGGGACCCGAGGACGGAGCGGCCACGGCGGTAGAGGTAGCGGCAGGCGGAGGACGAGGGGCCCCCTTCTTCTTCTTCTTCTTAGCGCCCGGGCGCCCACGGTTACCATTGCCACCGTTGGGAGGTGGGAAGGCAGCCTGGGTGCGCGGGGGCTGGTAGCGGCGGCCGTCCGGAGCGGTGGAGTCGGAGGCAGGGGGCGCCGTGCGCGGGGGGGACGACCGGCGGTAGTCCCGGCCCTCCCGGCCCGAGGAGCGGCGGGTCGGGGACCGGCCGCGAGCAGGGGAGCGGCGGCCCGGCGAGGAGGGGCGGTCGCGGGAGCCCCCGTGGGTGGGGTCCCGACGAGCCGGCGAACGTGAGCGGGCGGCCAGGTGTGGGGAACGGCGTGCAGGACGAGGAGGGGAGCGCCGGTGGTCCCGTGGGTCGGCCTCCGGCGAGCGGCGGGCCAGGCGAGAGGACAGGTGGTCGCGGAGGTCCGCCTCCCGGCGGAGGCCTTCAGGGGAGGGGCGTGGGGGATCCCGGCGGTCCTCCGCCCGGCTCTTGGGGCGGTGGTCCGCATCCCCCCATTCCCGGGGCATGGCCGGCGGCGGGGGGGGGGGGGGCACGGCGGGGCGCCGGTCGGTGGCAGGGAAGGGGTTGGCAGGAGGGGCGGAGGGGAGGGGGGCGGACGAGAGAGCACGGGACGCACGTGGGAACCCTAGGGGGGCCATATCGCACGACGGGACGGGCCAGGCCGCCCCGGGAGGCGGGGCTGGGCCGCAGCGGGGACAGCGGGGCTGGCCACCCGGCCCACGGAGGAGCAGGCGGCCTGACACCCACCCAGCGCCCCACCGGCCGAAGGCCCAGGAGAAGGCCCAGCCGCGGGGGGCCCAGGCCGGCCCTGGAGCAAGGCAGCCCGGAACGACCGGCCGGGGCACGAGGGTTTCCCCAGGCGCCGCCGCGGCGGTCGCCGCCGGAGCCGGGGAAGGGCGATGCGGCCAGGGGCCGGTGCGCCGGCGGGCCGGGGATGGGGCGGAGGCCGCCCCAAAGGCGGAGATGAATGGCCGGAAGGGGGACCAACGGGTGACTAAGCCGAGGAGGGCGGGGGCCGTCGCCAGCGACGGGATGGACGGAGCAGAGGGGAGCGACGCGGCAGCCGGAGCACGGGGGCGCCGGAAGCGCGCGCTGCCCCGCGGTCAGCGCGTCCGGCGACGCCCCAGCCACCAGTCCGCCGCCGCCGGGGGGAGGGCCGAGTTCCCAAGGGGGCGCCTTTGGGCGAGCCCGCCGGCCGCGCGCCCGGAGACCGCAGGGACCGCCGCCCGGACACGCGGGGGGGGGGGGGGGGGGGGCGGACTCCCACCCCTGGGAGTCGGGCCGCCGGCAGGAGGGGGCAGAGGTGAGCTGCCGGGGGGCGTGGAGGGCGGCGGGCGCGGCAGGCGACGGGGCGGCCCGCGGCGGCGTCGGCTTCGTCCGCGAGGTCAGCCCAGGAGATCCGCGGGGGGGGGGTGGCCGGAGGCGACGGCGGAGGAGCGGGCGAGGGGGACGTCAGCACGCCGGCATCGGTCGAGGCGAGGGGCGAGGCCGGCGCTGGAGGCGGCGCCGCCGGGGCGACGGGCGCGTCGCCAGAGCCATCGGGCGCGGGGGGCTCCATCCGTCCGACTCTGATATTCATCATCATGTATAGCCCGCCTTCTTGCCCACCAAATAGCCCACATTGTGATTAGGACCCTAGCCAAATCCTGCCCATGGATTCAAAGAGCCAAAATAGCCAAAGCCAAGCATCAACAGTTCTATTCAAGAGCATGTGTTCTAGGACCTCCTCATCACCCAAGGCCCACACACACCGTGCCATTCGACACTCAAAAAGAGAGTGCCACCCAGAATCAGTATCCTGATTGCAAATTGAGCAGGCCAGCGTGGTCACCATCTTCCTTTCATGTCGCGTCGTCCCCATGGGTAGAGACATATGCGACAGTCTCCACACAAAAACTCTAACGTTTGATGGGACTTTAACCTTCCATAAAAGCGACCATGATTTATTCTCCTGTGCTTGATTTGAGTGCCCCGCCCTGTGTTCAACCAATCCTCTCTCTGATGCTTAATCCCACTTATCATCCTGTAGGATGATTGGACAAAGAAGAGCCCCCTCCTATCATAATGCCATGCCCAGAAGTCTGACTGCACTCTAGAGCTCAAAGGAATGTTCATGATAAAATCCACATCCGGTGCAATAAAATGCTCATTAATGGGTCAACCAGTTCTGAGACCAGATGGGCGGGTTCGCTGTAATAGGGCAAACTGGTCTCAGTTTAAAGTCATGTGGCAGCCAATTCTCTTGCCAAATTAGTGTCCCCGCTCCTGTTCCAATCCTCTTAATCAGTCCCAATGCAAGGACATCTCTCCCCTCTAGCAAAGATTTCCAAACTTGAGACGGCTGAGGTCCCAAAGTTGCATGTAGAATATCATCCTCAGGGAAAGTACCTTGCTTTTAAAACTCTAGCACTTAGGGTATTCGGGTCCCGAAGCAATCGCCAAACTTGTGTGGCTAGTAATGCAAGATTAAAAAGTTCAATATCCTGAAAGCCCATACCTCCCATATACTTGGGCTTGCACATGATCCTCCACGACACCCATGTAGGCTTTCTCTGATCCTGCTTACTACCCCACCAAAATTTGTGGAGTAGACCATTAATGTGTTCACATAATCCACGAGGCAACTTAAAACAGGCCATGGAATACGTCGGAATAGATTGATCAACCGACTTGATTAAGACCTCTTTCCCTCCCGCCGACAAGCATTTCTCCATCCATCCCTGTATGTGTTTCCATATTCTATCTTTCAAATACCTGGAGCATCCTTCTTTAGCCTTTCCCACATTGGTGTGTAACCCCAAATATTTTTCAGACAAAGCCTCATTATGAACATCATGGATATTTTTAACCTCGAATCATTGTGTGTCTGGTACCCCCTTGCTGAAATAAATGGATGACTTATTGGTGTTTATGCGTTGTCCGGAAGCATAGCAGTATATGTTCAATAGATCCTTGACCCTTCCTGCACTAGCACTCGTGGCTTCAAATAGCAAGAGACTATCGTCCGCGAATAGTAAATGATTGACAGTTGGTGTCGTGGGTGCAACAGATAGACCTTGAACACCACTATCATGGGCTTTAAGAAAACAAGATAGTCCCTCTGCCACCAGCAAAAATAAGTAAGGGGAAATTGGATCTCCCTGGCTTAATCCTCTCAATGGCCTAAAATCATCCAAGCTACCACCATTAAATAGAACTGAGAAATAAAGGATGAGAAGCACCTCATTATAGTCTCCGTGAATCGGGGGTTGATTCCCAATTTGAGCATAACTGGCTTCAAATATGGCCACTCTAGCCTATCATACACCTTCATCATATCCAGTTTTAGTGCACAAAACCTATTGGCTTTAACTCTCCTTGTTTTCATATAGTGCAGACATTCATATGCAGTAATGAAATTGTCCATGATTAGACGTCTAAGGACAAATGCCGAATGCTCCTAAAAAATTACCTCGGGGAGAATACCTTTCAGCCTTTTTGCTAAAACCTTCGACGTGATTTTGTAAACCACATTGCAAAGGCTTATAGGACAAAATTGTCCTAAGATTTTTGGACTGGCTATCTTAGGAATAAGAACGGTGAACGTGTGATTGACATCCTCCGGTGAGTCCTCTCATTGAGCACCCTGATGATCATACATGTGAATTCTTCGCCACACATCTCCCAATGCCTCTGGAAAAAAGTGCAACGGGAAGCCGTACGGGCCAGGAGTTTTAGGTGGGAACATTTGAAACAGAGCATCTTTGACTTCCTCATTGGTGTAAGGAGCGTTAAGCCAAGAATTCATTATACAATCCACTCTGGCTGGTATATGCGAGAGAACCTCCTCCATCCCTATAGTTCCTTATGAGGTATATAGATTCGCATAAAAGTTACTCGCTATGCTGGCCAATTCACCTGGTTCATTGCAGACCGAGCCATCGGGCCGTTGCAACTGTGTGATTGTAATTTCCGCCCTTCTCGCACTGGCTTTCTTTTGGAAATATTGGGTATTGTTGTCCCCCTCTGAAAGCCACCGGATACGCGATCGCTGACGCATCATAATTTCCTCTCTGTGCGACAATTCCACGACCCGATCATGTACCTTCTTCTCCTCTGCACCAGATCCCACTCGCAAAGGGTCAGCCCTGAGAGTAGCCAACTACTTGCGTAGATCCCTGAGTTCATGATGAACCGAGCCAAAAGATGTCCTGCCCCCATTATTGCAAGGTGGCAGCTGGTTGCTTGTATCTGCGTTGGTATTTCCCCGAAGAGGAGAGGATGATGTTGTTGGGTTCTACGGTAGGGTGTGTCGACTGCAAATTAAAATTTCCTATGCACGGAACAACCAAGAATATGCAACGGGAATGGATCATGGATCATTAGCACTAGACGCGCAGTGCCGTGCAGTGGAAGAAGAGTTGGGGCAGCGCGTCCATGTGGATCGTCTCCTCCTCGTCCAATTTCCCTCGAACAGCCGGTCGTTGGATCCCGCGTACTGGTTCACTCGAACGGCGCAAGTTCACCGCCGCTAACGGTATCCTCGTGAGTAGGAGGAACACCGTACGGCGGACTGCTAGGTCCGATCACACAGTCGGCAGCGAGTGGAGGTGGCTATTCACAACACATGCAAACCCTATGAGAGCACTGAAGCGATCAACCGTATGAGTGTGCCGCATCCCCACTTTATATAGGCGTCCGTCGCGGGCTCAAACTTGGGCCTCGCATGGAACCTAAAGCCCAAAATCTGTTTCGGCTGGATCCGAGTCCGAGTAGGTCACTTCTCACTCATGGAGTCGGACCGAGCCTCATAGGTTCCTTCCCTTAAGCGCGCGACCCCTTAGGTTCAAGTCGGCTCGATCGCAGGTCGGATCACCTCCGACCTTCTCGACTAGTAGCGGCCTCTAACAAGGCGTGTCGACCACCAAGTAGACAATGAAGACGGTTGGCGAACCTGTACAACATGTCACACTTATGTTCCCTTTGGCACGTGATATATGTTGTCGGGCTCAAGGCGAGCCTGTCATCCTTGTGCTAGCCCGACCTCTTTCTCGTTCCAGTGATGCCGACCACAAACCGGATTATCTCATAATCCTTGTCACATGGCCATGCTTATCTTGGCCGGATCACATGAGGGGCCCAGAGTATATCTCTCTTGATCGGAGGGGCAAATCCCATCTTGCTCGACCATGTCTCGCGACATGGGTCTGGACAAGCCCGGAACCTACCTTTGTAACTACCCAGTCATAGAGTAGCATTTGGTCGGCCCAAAGCAGGTCTGTCACCATCCCGAGTACATGCGCCAGCTCAGGTCTTAGGACAGAGAACGTATGTTGCACTAGAGACTCACAGATGACATATCATTGCGTCTCATAGGTGGGCCTGTCCGACTCGGACTTTATCTCGACTCGCATCCGACTACGTCGAATCCGAGCAGATCCTTCTAAGTCCATATTATCCGGTTAGCATCCAAAGCTCCATGGCTAGTGAGACCAAGCCATCGACCATGTCATATGCTAGTCTAGTCGGCTGCATGTCCACACAACCCTTTCGACTAGGGACCTTTTAGGCCAGTCATCATACAATGCATAGTCCCACAAACAAGCCATGTACTTGTTGATACACATCATTGATAATGTCCAAGGACTATCTTTATTCATAAACACATAGGAAATATCATCATACATGATTGCCTCTAGGGCATATCTCCAATAGTCTCCTACTTGCACTAGAGGCAAGATTTTATATAGCGGATAGCGGACTGGTTGCGGATTAGGGTCCGCGTAGCGGATTGCGGACAGGGGCGATATTGCGGGCACTATATCCACATAGCCAATTTTTAAAGAACACTCATAAATTTGAGATTCTTGTGTATATTTCTAGGCCATTGACAAAAAGTATGACACTTAATTCGAGAAATCATCATTTATATAAGAATATAAACTATAATTGAACAATATTTGGTCATGCAACCATGCAAGCAAGACACATTTACTCCCCTCCGTCCGCGAATAAGTGTACATATACCTTTTGTTCTAAGTCAAAGTTTTAAAATTTTGACCAACTTTATAGAAAATAATAGTAACATATATGACATCAAATTGGTATATTATCAAGGTATATTTCAAAACGGATCTGGTGATACTAATTTAGTGTCATAAATGCTTTTACTTTTTCTTAGAAAGTTGGTCCAAGTTTTAAAACTTTGACTTAAGACAAAAGCTAGATGTACACTTATTTGCGGACGGAGGGAGTACCAAAAGAGATTACACAACAGAACAACAAGGACTTATATAGCAGGTGATATTGCGGATAGCGGATGATATAGCGGTCTAACAGGTGATATTGCCCCCGCATCATGACAACACGCTATTTTCTAACGCAACCTTAAACTAATAGCGGCAGGGTGACACTACCGCTATTGCGGCTGCAATAGCGGAGGTAGCGGACGCTATTTAAAAGTTTGATCTCTAGAGCTAATCAAATAGACATCGAATGCCCATAGCTCTAACGTGCCCCTCAAGCTTGGGTTGTGGAAGTGGCTTAGTCAACGGATCTGCAACATTTGCATCCGTGTGAATTTTGCATAACTCAACATCACCATTCTTTACGATCTTTCGTATCAGGTGATATTTCCGATCTATGTGTATGGTCTTGTGGTGATTCCTTGGCTCCTTGGCTTGTGCGATGGCACCATAATTATAACAATAAAGGTCCAACGGTTTTACCGAGGTTGGGAAAATACCAAGATCATCAAGAAAGTTCCAGATCCAAACACCTTCCTTTGCAGCTTTGCAAGCCGCAATGTATTCGGCTTCTGTGGTAGAATCAACCACCATATATTGCTTGGAACTCATCCCGCTCACTGCTCCCCCGTTCATGACATACACGAATCCAGACTATGATCAGCAATCATCTCCGTCGATTTGGAAACTAGTGTCAGCGTAACCCCTTATGACGAGCTCTTCCTCACTTCCACAAACTAGGAACATCTCCTTAGTCCTTTTTAGGTACTTCAAAATAGTCTTTATTACTGCCCAATGACTCTCACATGGGTTGGCCTGGTATCTACTTGTTAGGCTTATTGCAAAAGCAACATCAGGCTGTGTACATATCATGGCATACATGATGGATCTGATTGCCGAGGCATACGAAATCCGACTCATCCTGCTTCACTCATCAGATGTCGAAGGACTCTAAGTCCCGCTTAGCCTTATATCATGTGAGACAGGCAAGAACCCTTTCTTTGCCTCACTCATGTTGACCCGCTTCAACACTTTATCTATGTACGTGCTCTGGCTCAAGCCGAGCAGCCTCCTTAATCTATCTCTATAGATCTTGATGCCTAAAATGTAAACTACCTCACCAAGGTCCTTCGCTAAAAACTTGCCATTCAATGATTCCTTGACCGAGTTCAGCATCGAAACATCATTTCCGATCAGTAGTATGTCATCCACATACAAGATCAAAAACACTACTGAGCTCCCACTTAACTGCTTGTATAAACAAGCGTCCTCTTCACTTTTAATGAAACCGAGACTAGTGACGACCTCATCAAAATGAATGTTCCAACTCCGAGATGCTTGCCTCAACCCATAAATGGGTGTCTTGAGCTTGCATACCTTACTAGCGCTAGTTGGATCGATAAAACCCTCAGGATGTATCATATACCCGTCCTCGGTTAAATTTCCGTGAAGGAAAGCCGTTTTGACATCCATGTGCCATATCTCGTAATCGAAATATGTAGCTATAGCTAGTACGATCCTCACCTACTTTAGCATCACTATCATCGAGTAAGTCTCATCGTAGTCAATTCCTTGAACTTGTCCATAACCTTTAGCGACAAACTGAGCTTTGTGGATCTGAATGTCCATCCACATCGGTTTTCTTCTTAAAGACCCATTTGAAGCTAATGGCCTTTTTGCTAAGCGGCAGATCAACCAAGTCCCAGACTTGATTCTCATCCATGGACTTTAACTCAGATCTCATAGCCTCTACCATGTGATACGTCTCCAACGTATCTATAATTTTTTATTCTTCCATGCTATTATATTATCTGTTTTGAATGTTTTATATGCTATTTTATATTATTTTTGGGACTAACCTATTAACCTAGAGCCCAATGCTAGTTCCTGTTTTTTTCCTGTTTTTGAGTTTCGCACAAAAGGAATACCAAACGGAGTCCAAACGGAATAAAACATTCGCGATGATTTTTCTTGGACCAAAAGACAACCAGGAGTCTTGGAGATGAAGTCGGAGGAGCCACGAGGCGGCCACAAGGATGGAGGGCGCACCCAGGGGGTAGGGTGTGCCCCCACCCTTGTGGGCCCCTCGTGCACTTCCTGACCTAATTTTTGTGCCTATATATTCCCATATATCCCCAAACCAACAAATGCATCCACGAAAACACTTTTCCGCCGCCGCAACCTTCTCTACCCATGATATCCCATCTAGGGACCTTTTCCGACACTCTGCCGGAGGGGGATTCGATCATGGAGGGCTTCTACATCAACTCTATTGCCCTTTCGATGAAGCATGAGTAGTTTACCACAGACCTACGGGTCCATAGCTAGTAGCTAGATGGCCTTTTCTCTCTCTTTGATTCTCAATACCATGTTCTCCTCAATGTTCTTGGAGATCTATTCAATGTAATACACTTTTGCGGTGAGTTTGCCGAGATCCGATGAATTGTGGATTTATGATTAGCCTATCTATGAATATTATTTGAATCTGCTCTGAATTCTTTTATGCATGATTTGATATCTTTGTAACGCTCTTCGAACTATCGGTTTGGTTTGGCCAACTAGATTGGTTTTTCTTGCAATGGGAGAAGTGCTTAGCTTTGGGTTCAATCTTGTGGTGTCCTTTCCCAGTGACAGTAGGGGCAACATGGCACGTATTGTATTGTTGCCATCAAGGATAAAAAGATGGGGTTTTCATCATATTGCTTGAGTTAATTCCTCTACATCATGTCATCTTGCTTAATGTGTTACTCTGTTCTTTATGAACTTAATACTCTAGATGCATGCTGGATAGTGGTCGATGTGTGGAGTAATAGTAGTAGATGCAGAATCATTTTGGTCTACTTGACACAGACGTGATGCCTATATTCATGATCATTTCCTTAGATATCGTCATAACTTTGCACTTTTCTATCAATTGCTCGACAGTAATTTGTTCACCCACCGTATTATTTTCTATCTTGAGAGAAGCCTCTAGTGAAACCCATGCCCCCCAGGTCTATTTTCCATCATATAAGTTTCCGATCCACTATTTTGCAATCTTTTACTTTCTGATCTATAAACCTAAAATACCAAAAATATTTACTTTACCGTTTATATATCTCTATCAAATCTCACTTTTGCAAGTAACCGTGAAGGGATTGACAACCCCTTTATCGCGTTGGGTTCAAGTTGTTTGATTGTTTGTGTAGGTATTCGGTGACTTGTGCATTGTCTCCTACTGGATTGATACCTTGGTTCTCAAACTGAGGGAAATACTTATCTCTATTTTGCTGCATCACCCTTTCCTCTTCAAGGGAAAAACCAGCGCAAGCTCAAGAAGTAGCTGGAAGAATTTCTGGCGCCGTTGCTGGGGAGATCTATGCCAAGTCAAGCCATACCAAGTACCCATCATAAACTCTTATATCTTGCTTTACATTATTCGGCATTCACCAGTCGTTTTCCTCTCCCCCACTTCTAAAATGATTTTCGAAAATATTTGCCTTTTCTTCGCCCCTCTTCTGTTCTTCTTCTTCGCTTGCTTTTTGTGTGATCGTGTGTTGGTTTGCTTGCTTTGTCACGATGGCTCAAGAGAATACCAAATTCTGTGACTTTTCCAATACCAATAATAATGATTTATTAGTACTCCGATTGCTCCAGCTAATAATGCGGAATCTTGTAAAATTAATGTCACTTTGCTGAATCTTGTGACGAAAGATCAATTTTCCGGCCTTCCTAGTGAAGATGTCACATTCCATCTAAACAATTTTGTTGATTTGTGTGATATGCAAAAGAAAAAAGATGTGGATAATGATATTGTTAAATTGAAGCTATTTCCGTTCTCGCTTCGAGATCATGCTAAAACTTGGTTTTCATCTTTGCCTAAAAATAGTATTGATTCATGGAATAAGTGTAAAGATGCTTTTATTTCCAAGTATTTTCCTCCCGCTAAGATCATCTCCCTTAGAAACGATGTCGGATGTGGGGTTTTGGCTAACCCTTAAGGTTCGAACTCTGGGGTGCGCGTGAAGTCTTTCCCTCCTACCGATCCACGCGCTAGCTCGCTAAGATCTCGCGGACGAACTCGACGAACTCGCAACACAAAAAGACATGAGATTTACACTGGTCCGGGCCACCATTGTGGTGTAATACCCTACTCCAGTGTGGTGGTGGTGGATTGCCTCTTTGGCTGATGATGAACAGTACAAGGGGAAGAACTGCCTCCTGAGGTTGAGGTGTTCTTGTGCTTGTCGAACTCGTGTGGGTGAGGACATTTATATAGGCCCTGGTCCTCTCCCCAAATATTGAGCGGGAAGGGAGCCAACAACGGCGGGCAAATTTGTAGGGGGACAGCTACTACAAGCTATCCTGACAAAAGTGGTCTTCGCCTGCCAAAGGCTCTGGTGGTGACTGTCAGTGTCAAAACCGGCGGATCTCGGGTAGGGGGTCCCGAACTGTGCGTCTAAGGCGAAAACAGGAGGCGGGGGACACAATGTTTACCCAGGTTCGGGCCCTCTTGATGGAGGTAATACCCTACTTCCTGCTTGATTGATCTTGATGATATGAGTATTACAAGAGTTGATCTACCAAGAGATCGTAGAGGCTAAACCCTAGGAGCTAGCCTATGATTATGATTGTTGTTGTCCTACGGACTAATCCCTCCAGTTTATATAGACACCGGAGGGGGCTAGGGTTACACAGAGTCAGTTACAAGGGAGGAGATCTACATATCTGATTTGCCAAGCTTGCCTTCCACGCAAAGAAGAGTCCCATCCAGACACGGGACAAAGTCTTCAATCTTGTATCTTCGTAGTCCAACAGTCCGGCCAAAGGATATAGTCCGGCTGTTCGAGGACCCCCTAATCTAGGACTCCCTCAGTAGCCCCTGAACCAGGCTTCAATGACGATGAGTCCGGTGCGCAGATTGTCTTAGGCATTGCAAGGCGGGTTCCTCCTCCGAATACTCCATAGAAGATTTCGAACACAAGGATCGTGTCCGACTCTGCAAAGCAAATTCCAAATACCACCGTAGAGAGTATAATATTTCCACAAATCTAATCTGCTGACAACTTTTCATAACGTGATGTCCCGCCGTTGTCCGGTCATTACGAACCGTTTTTCCCAGCCTGCCACTGCACGTGTTGCGAGGCGGTTTTATTGGCACGTCTTGTCGAAGCAGAGATCATGCTCCCCTTATCACGGTATTCTCATCAATATGGGTATGGGTAACCCAATCATGCCTGCTGGTATGACTCCTCAATTTTAGGCAAGTTCCAAACGGCCACACGGAGGACGCTTGATATTCACCCCCTTTATAAAGGGGACAAGGCTTGTTCTTTTCTTCTCGTGCTCGATCCTCCCCTTCCCCACCTCGAATTCCAACATCCAAGGCTCAGGCTAAGCGCTTCGGACTTTCAATCATGTCCGGATCCAACCTTCAAGGCCGGTGGATGGCCTCCTCTGTCACAGAGGAGGACATCAAGAAGCTAAGAGAAGCCAGGTATCTGACCGCTGAAATCTCGCACATGCTGCCTGCTCAAGGGTAGGTCATTCCTACTCCCGAACCCAACAAGAGTGTCGTATTTGTTTCCCACTTCCTCCGAGGGCTAGGCTTTAGCCTTGATCCCTTTGTTAGAGGGCTTATGTTCTATTGTGGGCTCGATTTCCATGATCTGGCTCCGGATTCTATCCTTCACATCTCGTCGTTCATCGTAGTGTGTGAGGCCTTCCTCCGCATCACCCCACACTTCGGCTTATGGCTCAAGACCTTCAATGTGAAGCCGAAGATGATCGATGGGCGACACGCAGAATGGGGGGTGCCATAATAAGCAAAGGCGCCACTGCTCCATGGCCAAAGGGTTCCTTCCCGGAGATGTCCGACCTATGGCAGCGGGAGTGGTTTTACATCACAGCTCCCTGAAGTGTTAAGTGTGTAGCTGCCCCCGCCTTCCGTTCGGGCCCCCTACCACAACTGGCGTCATGGGTAATCAAGGGGCTGGACTAGGGGCCAGTTAATGACGTGCCGACATTGCAGAGTCGCATCCGAGATCTCCTCAAGAGAGATGTCAGCCTTGTCAAGGTAATGCAAGTCATGCTAGTTTGTCGGGTCCTGCTATGTCAACGTCGACCTCTCCGTATGTGGGAGTTCAACCTGGAAGGACCGCGAACTATTCAACAATTCTTCGGCGTGACGCTCGAAGGGATGTATGGATTGTTCTTCGGATCACGAATAAAGTGTCCGAACACCACCGAGGATGCGGGTCTAAACTGCAATCGTCCAGATACCCACGTAAGTAATTTTGCGGCCAAACACGTTGTATTTTCATTTGTCCTAACATCATTCTGAAAAATCGCCCTTTGACCAGGACTGGATAAAAAAGGCGAAGATGATCAGGTGTTCGCCCCCCCTTCCCGAAGGCTCACTGGATCCTGTACTACCCAGGATGCTCGAGCATGCACCTTATCAAGTGCCATCAGAGGAAGATAAAGGGAGGAATAAAGAAGCCGAAAGCGGGCTTCACGCATTACTCATCCAGACCGGGGGAATTAGTATCTTCGCGAAGGAGGATAATCGGGGAGAAGAATCTGAGATCCCTTCTACCCAAGGAAGGAAAAGGACCGCCTCTGAAGAATTGGAAACAAGGGTTTCCAAACGAGGGAAGAAACCTTCGCCAGGGGGTCCTGCCCCGGAGGGCATCCTTACCGCACAATGCTCGCAAGGGGATCAGCCCTCCACCGAGCTGTAAGTGAACAAGGGTATTTTTGGTAAATATTTCTTGCTTCATCTCTAAAGACAATAACCGAGACGTATGTCTTGCAGTTCGGATCAGAGCCCTTCTCGATAGAGTTCATCTTCAGGGGATCTTCTTCCGGAGATGATGGAAAGCGAAACGCCTCCCCCCTGTCTCCCCGCCTCATGAGGCGGACAACCCTGAGGTGTTGTCACGGAGGATTTATCCTGATACGCCAAGGCCGGAAGGTAACCCTTCGGCCACACGAAGTTTGGAGTATTCAGCTCCTAAGGAGAGCAACAAAAAGAGTCCGGGACTATCCGGTGCACGACCGAACGCACTGATGGGTCTTCTGGAGCAAGCGGCTATCTCAGAGGCGCATCGTACTTTAATGGGTACGGTGGTTGAGAGGATTTCATCCGCCAAAAGTGGGTTGCATGAAGCTTTTATGAGCCTGCTAAGAGGCTTTTACCCAAAGTAATATTTTTTTTGACGGTACCGCACACGGTAGGTGTGCCCTATGCAGATAATAGCCCCTGAGACTCTGGTTGCTGTCCAAAGGCGGCAAACAGAGGATCATAGTCCCAGGTAATGATCATGTTGCCTTCATGTGCAGGCGGCTGAGGGTCCGGTGGCTGGCCGGACTGGTGAGTTTGCCGAACTGAGGCAGCAACTTGATGCGGCAGATGCCGACATCGTGCTTGTAAACAAGCGGCTTGACGAGGCATAGGGTATGTATTCTCCGGTGGTCAACAAATATTAAGAGGAGCATGATGCTAGTATTTGTAATGTGTTATGACTGCAGATGGAGCTGCCGCCGTGGAGACTGAGGGAGTCCTGGATTAGGGGGTGTTCGGATAGCCGAACTATACCTTCAGCCGGACTCCAGGACTATGAAGATACAAAGTTGAAGACTTCGTCCCGTGTCCGGAAGAATCTTTTCTTGGCGTGGAAGGCAAGCTAGGTGTGCGGATATTCAAGATCTCCTACCAATGTAACCGACTCTGTGTAACCCTAACCCTATCCGGTGTCTATATAAACCGGAGGGTTGTAGACCGTAGGACAACCATCATCATACACAATCATACCATAGGCTAGCTTCTAGGGTTTAGCCTCCTTGATCTCATGGTAGATCTACTCTTGTACTACCCATATCATCAATATTAATCTAGCAGGAGTAGGGTTTTACCTCCATCGAGAGGGCCCGAACCTAGGTAAAATAAAGTGTCCCTTGTCTCCTGTTACCATCCGACCTTGACGCACAGTTCGGGACCCCCTACCCGAGATCCGCCGGTTTTAACACCGACATTGGTGCTTTCATTGAGAGTTCCTCTGTGTCGTCGCTTTTAGGCCCGATGGCTCCTTTGATCATCAACAACGATGAGGTCCAGGGTGAGACTTTCCTCCCCGGACAGATCTTCGTCTTCGGCGGCTTCGCTCTGCGGGCCAATTCGCTTGGTCATTTGGAGCAGATCGAAAGCTACGCCCCTGGCCATCGAGTCAGGTTTGGAAGCTTAAACTACACGGCAGATATCCGCGGAGACTTGATCTTCGACGGATTCGAGCCACAGCCAAGCGCGCCACACTATCTCGAGGGGCATGATATAGCTCTGCCTCCGAACAGTGCCCTGGAGGCCGCACACGCACCGGCCCCGATCCCTGACTCGAAGCCCGCCGCGTTCTCCAAGGATGAATGGTTGGACGTCACCTTAGGGGCTACGATCTCAAAGGCGATCGAGCCGAACGCCAGCCCCGCACTCCACATGGCTCACGACTCCAAGGAGACGGACTCCCCTCCGAACTCCGGGCCTTCCGTGCCCCTGCCGATCGAATCTGATTGGGCACCTGTAATGGAGTTCACCGCCGCGGACATCTTTCAGTGCTCACCTTTTGGTGATATTCTGAATTCTCTCAAATCTCTCTCTTTATCAGGAGAGCCCAGGCCGGATTACGGCCTGCGAGGTTGGGATTCGGACGACGAAGAAATTCAAAGCCCACCCACCACCCACTTAATAGCCACTGTCGATGACTTAACCGACATGCTTGACTTCGGCTCCGAAGACTTCGACGGTATGGACGACGAAGGAGGAGACGAACAAGAACCAGCACCTGTAGGGCGCTAGACTGCCACCTCGTCATATGATATATACATGGTGGATGCTCCAAAGGATGGAGATGGCGAAGGAACTGCGGAGGACGGCACCTCGAAAAAGCCGCCAAAACGCCGGCGCCAACGGCGCCGCTCTAAATCCCACCACAACAGAAACAGTGATTCCGGCACGGGAGATAATACTACCCCGGACAGCGCCGACGAACACCAAAACCACCAAGATTCGGCGCAGGAAGATGAAAAAGCCAACCCTCACGAGAGAGCGGCAGAGCAGGAGGTTGAGGATGATAATTACATGCCTCCCTCCGAAGACGAGGCAAGCCTCGGCGACGATGAATTCGTCATACCATCAGACCCCGCTGAACAAGAGCGCTTTCAACGCAGGCTTCTAGCCACGGCGAACAGCCTAAAGAAAAAGCAGCAACAGCCTAGAGCTGATCAAGATCTGCTAGCTGATAGATGGACCGAAGTCCTTGCGGCCGAAGAGCATGAACTCGAGCGCCCCTTAAAAAATTACCCCAAGCGCATGCCGCTACCTCAGTCAGAGGAGGAAGCTCATGACATGGCAGACCGGCCACCTCGCGGCCGCGACAGAGAGGCCTGTTGAACCTCTAAACAAGCCATGGCCCGGCGCCGTTCAAATAAGGCACGGGAACACGAGCCAGACCTGTGAGATGTTCTGGAGGACAAAGCAAGGCAAACAAGATCGATCTACGGATTGCACGGGCGCCCGAAGACACGCGATGATCTTCACTTCGGACACAATAAATCCGGCCGGGCCGAACACAACAGACACAAATCTTCCGAACTGCGTCGTGACATAGCCCAGTACAGAGGCGCCGCACACCCACTATGCTTCACAGACGAAGTAACGGATCATAGAATCCCAGAGGGTTTCAAACCCGTCAATATCAAGTCGTACGATGGTACGACAGATCCGACAGTATGGATTGAGGACTATCTCCTTCACATCCACATGGCACGTTGCGATGACTTGCACGCCATCAAATATTTGCCCCTTAAGCTCAAGGGACCAGCCCGGCACTGGCTCAATAGCCTCCCAGCAGACTCAATCGGTTCTTGGGAGGACCTGGAGGCCGCATTCCTCGACAACTTCCAGGGGACCTATGTGCGGCCACCGGACGCCGACGACCTAAGCCACATAATCCAGCAGCCAGAAGAATCGGCCAGGCAATTCTGGACATGGTTCCTAACAAAGAAAAATCAGATAGTCGATTGTCCGGATGCAGAGGCCCTAGCAGCTTTAAAACATAACATCCGCGACGAATGGCTTGCCCGGCACCTGGGACAAGAAAAGCCGAAATCCATGGCAGCCCTCACGACACTCATGACCCGCTTTTGCGCGGGCGAAGACAGCTGGCTGGCTCGCAGCAACAACTTATCGAAGAAGCACGGTAATTCGGATACCAAGGATAAAAGTGGCAGGTCACGCCGGAATAAGCAAAAGCGCCGCGTCAGCAGCGACAATAATGAGGATACGACAGTAAATGCCGGATTCAGAGGCTATAAATCCGGTCAGCGGAAAAAGCCGTTTAAAAAGAATACCCAGGGCCCGTCCAGTTTGGACCGGATACTCGATCGCCCGTGCCAGATTCACGGCACCCCCGAAAGGCCAGCCAATCACACCAACAGGGATTGTTGGGTGTTCAAGCAGGCAGGCAAGTTAAGAGCTGAACGCAAAGACAAGGGGCTGAACAGCGATGACGAGGAGGAGCCCAGGCCGCCGAACAACAATGGACAAAAAGGGTTTCCCCCACAAGTGCGGATGGTGAACATGATATACGCAACACACATTCCCAAGTGGGAGAGGAAGCGTGCGCTATGGGACGTATACGCGATGGAGCCAGTCGCCCCAAAGTTCAACCCATGGTCCTCCTGCCCGATCACCTTCGATCGGCGGGACCACCCCACTAGCATCCGTCACGACGGTTTTTCCACATTGGTTCTTGACCCAATCGTGGACGGATTTCACCTCACAAGAGTCCTCATGGACGGCGACAGTAGCCTGAACCTGCTTTATCAGGATACAGTGCGGAAAATGGGCATAGATCCTTCAAGGATCAAGCCCACAAGAACGACCTTTAAAGGCGTCATTCCAGGTGTAGAGGCCAATTGCACAGGCTCGATAACACTTGATGTGGTCTTCGGATCTCCGGATAACTTCCGAAGCGAAGAGTTATTCTTCGATATAGTCCCGTTCCGCAGTGGCTATCATGCCCTGCTTGGACGAACCGCATTCGCTAAATTCAATGCGGTGCCGCACTACGCATATCTCAAGCTCAAAATGCCAGGCCCTCGAGGAGTAATCACGGTCAGCGGAAACACCGAACGCTCCATCCGTACAGAGGAGCACACAGCGGCCCTCGCGGCGGAAGTACAAAGCAGCCTCTCAAGGCAACACTCCAGTCCGGCCGTTCAAAAACCGGACAATGCAAAGCGCGCCCGGAGTAACCTGCAACAAGACCGTTTGGCACGTTCGGAGCAAGTGTAGCAATTCGGCCCCAACCCCAGCCATCGCACCATAACGGAGCCAGTACCTAGAGTACACAATTATGCCCTTAAAATCCCATGGGCACAGGGGGAGGGGCACATTAAACGGCATGCCTAAGATACGGCGTCAAACGTACTAGGGGCTGCCGCACTTCTTTTACATTCAGGACTCCATACTCTGGATACCTGTCCGGCAGTGTTGCCGCACAAACGATGCAAGACCCAGGAAAGCAGACAAAGCTACGCCGCACTCCGGAATTCTCAGGTGGTCTCTATTTCGAGCGATATATATGTTTCTAAACTTCGCGGCCTGCGCCTGGCCAGGACATGTTAAATAGTCTAATATCTTTTTTGCCTATCGCACTACTTGTATCGTTCGGCTTTGATAAATAGCCTCCTTATAAACAATGCATAGCTTTTTGTCTATCTTTTGCATTATCCTTTTTATATATATATATATGTTTATTAAATAACATGATGGCACCCGTACACCATGGTACGGCAAACCACGCCAGGGGTTTCATTACCCTTCTATCTGGTTGTGAGAAGTCCGTACACTTTCACAAGTGCTGCACCCCGAACTTATAGCACTATATGCATCGGCTCCGAGTCATGATTTTGGTCACATGTTGGATTTGCCCGGCTCCTATGTTTGCTACCTTACATTCCGCTCTATCGGCTAAGGTAGCACTAGGAGAACCACTGTGATTGTGCCCCAGATCAGGTGGGTTGAGCACCTCAGTGGAGAAAGCTAAAACAGACTGTCATGATAAGGCGCGAGACCGGTCGCTGTTCGAGAGGTTTTTCGAGTCCTTAAAGGCTTGTGCCGCTTTGAGCGAGGAGCTGGCTATGTCCGGCCAAAGGCGTGGATAGCGCCCCGAATTCGGCCTTCCGAACTAGGGGATTCGCCGAAATTTATAATTATAACGTTCTATGGCTAAGTGAGAGTGTTCAAGCATTATAGTCTGATTGCCTGGTTCGCTGTGCTGAGCGCCTCCCTCGAAGGACCTAACTATGGGAACAAGAGCCCTTAGGTTTATCCCGAACACCCCAGCACTAGTGGCATGGGGGCAGATGCCGACGACTCGCCATCTCTCAATTTTTGATAAACGGCCGCACAGAAAATAATATTTTAAATTAAACAAGCATTGCTTAGCGCATATGAACAAGTTTTCAGCGCACAGGATACAAACGAGCAAGTTCATTCAAATACTACATCTTTAGTACACTCATCCGCGACAATGCGGGCTCCGGCAAGAACATCCTTGTAGTAGTTCTTGGGCTTGCGATGCTCCTTCCCCTGCGGCGGCCCGTCCTTCACCAGCTTCTCTCCGTCCAGCTTACCCCAGTGTACCCTTACACGGGCAAGGGCCCTCCGGGCACCTTCAATACAGACGGAGCGCTTGATGACTTCAAGCCGTGGACAGGCCTCCACCAGCCGCCGCACCAGCGCGAAGTAGCTCCCAGGCATAGCCTCTCCAGGCCACATCCGAACTAGTAAGACCTTCATGGCCTATTCGGCCGCCTTGTGGAGCTCGGCCAGCTGTTTCAGCTGATCGCTCAAGGGCACAGGGTGTCCGGCCTCAGAATACTGAGACCAGAACACACTCTCCGTCGAGCTGCCCTCTTCGGCTCGGTAGAACGCGGCAGCGTCGGATGCGCTGCGGGGAAGATCGAAGAACGCCCCTGGAGAACTCCGGATTCGGGTAAGTAATAGGTAATTTACTTTTATATTTCTACTTTGCATTGAGAATGCCTTACCCGCTGCTATCTTTCTCGCACCCTCCAACTCTTGGAGGGCCTTCTGGGCTTCGGCCTTGGCATTCTTGGCGGACTCGACGGCCGAGGCGAGTTCGGAGGCTTGTGTTTTCGCCTCAAGCTCCAAACCCTCATGTTTTTTCATGAGAGCTTGCAGCTCTTGCTGCACCTCGCCGACTTGGACCCCAAGCTTCTCTCGCTCGGTGCACTCCTCGGCCGTTTTCTTCTCGGCCTCAGCCAGCGCCTGCTTCAGGGTTGTCACCTCGGCGGTGGCCCCTACAATAAGCAGCACAATCCTGTTATTTCTTTTTGCAATCAAGCCTCTCTATAGGCACCTTTCTTTTTTAGGGTATTTCTTACCTTCTTTCTCCTCGAGCTGCCGTTTGGCAAGGCCGATCTCTTGCTCGGACTGCCCGAGGTCCTTTTAAGGACTTCCACCTGCGCAGTCAGTGCGGCGGTGGAAAGCAGCGAAGCCTGCATACGCATATTTGACCTTTTTTTGTTAGACTCCTGCGATTTTTATTAGATCCTCTATCCGGCTTTTCTTTCCGAACACCGAATAGAGCATCAGGGGCTACTGTCTATGCGGTAAATAAATTGGCACATTTTTCACTTACCTCGAAGCCTGTAAGAAGGCTAGCACAAGCTTCATTCAGTCCGTTCTTAGCGGACTGAATCCTTTGGATCACCGTACTCATAACAGTACGGTGCTCCTCGTCGATGGCGGCGCCCTCAAGCACCTCCAGCAAATTGTCCGGCGCCTCCGGTTGGACGGAGGCCGCCGGCTCGGACGGCTTACTCCTCTTGGTAGGAGTTCGCCCGCCGCGGACCGGGATTGTCGAGTCCGGCGCGGTGTCCGGCACAAAGCCGGACTTGGAGCCGTGGAGGGTTTCATCCCCTTCACTCCTGGGCTCCGAGGGATTGCCTTGTGGCTCCTCCAGGACCATCTCCTCCCGCCCTGAAGCTTGGCGGGGCGCCACTTCGGCGTTGTCTGCCCTGCGGGGGGAAACCGCGGGCGGAATAGAGTTCACGTCCGACGAATCCAAGGAGCCGCTCGACGAGTCATCGAGTTCGGCCCGGGGCGGGCTGCATAAAATGCATGCGATATTAGGGAAAGCCGCACACAAAAAAAAGGGGTATCATGAGTTACTCTGGTATATAAATACTTACGATTTCGCCGGACGCTTGGTCCTGTCCGGCCTCTCCTCTCCGCCCTCTTCGGCATCGTGGAAGCAGTCCGGCGGAGGGGTCTTCCTTTTCCTTGACCCCTCGGCCTCCCCTGTCGGGGCGGCCTTCTTCTTCTTTGCTCCCCTCGCTGGAGGGGGAGAGCTTCCTTGTTCCTCCTCCTCGTTTTCGCGGGAGGAGGGCGTTGCGGACTCGTTGGATGACGAGTCCAACACCACCATGTTGCGGGAACTCTTTCGAGTCCCGGTGGTTTTCTTCTTCTTGGCCTTCCTCTCCGGCACCACGTAAGGTGCCGGAGCCAGTAGCTTCACAAAGAGAGCTGGGGCCGGGTCTTCGGGCAGAGGAGCCGGACAATTAATTGGTCCGGATATCTCCAGCCAAGCCTGTCAAAGGTAAAAGGGGGCTTAGATCCCGCATAGAGAAATAAAGAAGGGAGGTGGCTACGAGGGTGGGGGGCGTGCCCCCCTAGGGCACGCCCCCTGCCTCGTGGGCCCCCCTTTGCTCCACCGACGTACTCCTTCCTCCTATATATACCTACGTACCCCCAAACGATCAGATATGGAGCCAAAAACCTAATTCCACCGCCGCAACCTTCTGTACCGATGAGATCCCATCTTGGGGCCTGTTCGGAGCTCCGCCGGAGAGGGCATCCACCGCGGAGGGCTTCTACATCATCATAGCCCCTCTGATGAAGTGTGAGTAGTTTACCTCAGACCTTCGGGTCCATAGTTAGTAGTTATATGGCTTCTTCTCTCTTTTTGGATCTCAATACAATGTTCTCCCCCTCTCTCGTGGTGATCTATTTGATTTAATCTTCTTTTTGCAGTGTGTTTGTTGAGATCGATGAATTGTGGGTTTATGATCAAGATTATCTATGAACAATATTTGAATCTTCTCTGAATTCTTTCATGTATGATTGGTTATCTTTGCAAGTCTCTTCGAATTATCAGTTTGGTTTGGCCTACTAGATTGGTTTGTCTTGCGATGGGAGAAGTGCTTAGCTTTGGGTTCAATCTTGCGGTGTCCTTTCCCAGTGACAGTAGGGGCAGCAAGGCACGTATTGTATTGTTGCCATCGAGGATAACAAGATGGGGGTTTTATCATATTGCATGAAACTATCCCTCTACATCATGTCATCTTGCTTAAGGCGTTACTCTGTTTTCTTGAACTTAATACTCTAGATGCATGCTGGATAGCGGTCGATGAGTGGAGTAATAGTAGTAGATGCAGGCAGGAGTCGGTCTACTTGTCTCAGACGTGATGCCTATATACATGATCATACCTAGATATTCTCATAACTATGCTCAATTCTGTCAATTGCTCAACAATAATTTGTTCACCCACCATAGAAATACTTATGCTCTTGAGAGAAGCCACTAGTGAAATCTATGGCCCCCGGGTCTATCTTTATCATATTAATCTTCTATCACTTTATTATTGCTTTGCTTTTTTACTTTGCCTTTTATTTTACTTTGCATCTTTATAACAAAAATAACAAAAATATTATCTATCATCTCTATCAGATCTCACTCTCGAAAGTGACCGTGAAGGGATTGAAAACCCCTATTCGCGTTGGTTGCGAGGAGTTATTTGCTTTGTGTAGGTATGAGGACTCGCGCGTAGCCTCCTACTGGATTGATACCTTGGTTCTCAAAAACTGAGGAAATACTTACGCTACTTTGCTGCATCATCCTTTCCTCTTCGAGGAAATCCAACGCAGTGCTCAAGAGGTAGCAAGAAGAATTTCTGGCGCCATTGCCGGGGAGTCTACGCAAAAGTCAACACACCAAGTACCCATCACAATCCCTTATCTCTCGCACTACATTATTTTCCATTTGCCTCTCGTTTTCCTCTCCCCCACTTCACCCTTGCTGTTTTATTCGCCCTCTCTTTTCTGTTTGCCTTTTTCTCGCTTGTCTTTTTGTTTGCTCGTGTGTTGGATTGCTTGTTTGTCATGATGGCTCAAGATAATACCAAATAGTGTGACTTTACCAATACCAACAATAATGATTTCCTTAGCACTCCGATTGCTCCTCTTACCAACACTGAATCTTGTGAAATCAATTTTGCTTTGTTGAATCTTGTTATGAAAGATCAATTCGCCGGCCTTCCTAGTGAAGATGCCGCTACTCATCTAAATAGCTTCGTGGATTTGTGTGATATGCAAAAGAAGAAAGATGTTGATAATGATATTGTTAAATTGAAGCTATTTCCTTTTTCGCTTAGAGATCGTGCTAAATCTTGGTTTTCGTCTTTGCCTAAAAATAGTATTGATTCTTGGAACAAGTGCAAAGATGCTTTTATCTCTAAGTATTTTCCTCCCACTAAGATCATCTCTCTTAGAAACGATATTATGAATTTTAAGCAACTTGATCATGAACATGTTGCACAAGCTTGGGAGAGAATGAAATTAATGATACGTAATTGCCCTACTCATGGTTTGAACTTGTGGATGATTAACTGATTATACATAAAATTTATGCCGGATTGAATTTTGCTTCTAGAAATCTTTTGGATTCGGCCGCGGGAGGCACTTTTATGGAAATCACTTTAGGAGATGCTACTAAACTCCTGGATAATATTATGGTTAATTATTCTCAATGGCCCACCGAAAGATCTACTAATAAAAAAGTGCATGCGATAGAAGAAATTAATGTTTTGAGTGGAAAGATGGATGAACTTATGAAATTATTTGCTACTAAGAGTGTTTCTTCTGATCCTAATGATTTGCCTTCTCTACTTTGATTGAGAATAATAATGAATCTATGGATGTGAATTTTGTTGGTAGGAATAATTTTGGTAACAACACGTATAGAGGGAATTTTAATCCTAGGCCTTTGATACGTCTCCGACGTATCTATAATTTTTGATTGCTTCATGCTATATTATCTACTATTTTGGACCATATTGGGCTTTATTTTCCACTTTTATATTACTTTTGGGACTAACCTATTAACCAGAGGCCCAGCCCAGAATTGCTATTTTTTGCCTCTTTCAGTGTTCCGAAGAAACGGAATATCAAACGGAGTCCAAACGGAATGAAACCTTTGGGAACGTGATTTTCTCACCGAATATGATCCAGGAGACTTGGACCCTCTGTAAAGAAAGAAAAGAGGCGGACACGAGGGTGGAGGGCATGCCCCCTGCCTCGTGGGCCCCCCTTTGCTCCACCGACGTACTCCTTCCTCTTATATATACCTACGTACCCCCAAACGATCAGATACGGAGCCAAAAACCTAATTCCATCGCTGCAACCTTCTGTACCCACGAGATCCCATCTTGGGGCCTGTTCCGGAGCTCCGCCGGAAGGGGAATCCACCATGGAGGGCTTCTACATCATCACCATAGCCCCTCCGATGAAGTGTGAGTAGTTTACCTCAGGCCTTCGGGTCCATAGTTAGTAGCTAGATGGCTTCTTCTCTCTTTTTGGATCTCAATACAATGTTCTCCCCCTCTCTCGTGGAGATCTATTCGATGTAATCTTCTTTTTGCGCTGTGTTCGTTGAGACTGATGAATTGTGGGTTTATGATCAAGATTATCTATGAACAATATTTGTATCTTCTCTGAATTCTTTTATGTATAATTGGTTATCTTTGCAAGTCTCTTCGAATTATCAGTTTTGTTTGGCCTACTAGATTGGTTCTTCTTGCAATGGGAGAAGTGCTTAGCTTTGGGTTCAATCTTGCGGTGTCCTTTCCCAGTGACAGTAGGGGCAGCAAGGCACGTATTGTATTGTTTCCATCGAGGATAACTAGATGGTTTTCTTTATCATATTGCATGAATTTATCCCTCTACATCATGTCATCTTGCTTAAGGCATTACTCCGTTTTCTTGAACTTAATACTCTAGATGCATGCTGGATAGCGGTCGATGAGTGGAGTAATAGTAGTAGATGCAGGCAGGAGTCGGTCTACTTGTCTCGGACGTGATGCCTATATACATGATCATACCTAGATATTCTCATAACTATGCTCAGTTATGTCAATTGCTCAACAGTAATTTGTTCACCCACCATAGAATACTTATGCTCTTGAGAGAAGCCACTAGTGAAATCTATGGCCCCCGGGTCTATTCTCATCATATCAATCTTCCATCACTTTATTATTGCTTTGCTTTTTTACTTTGCATCTTTATACCAAAAATACCAAAAATGTTATCTATCATCTCTATCAGATCTCACTCTCATAAGTGACCGTGAAGGGATTGACAACCCCTAATCGTGTTGGTTGTGTGGAGCTATTTGTTTTGTGTAGGTACGAGGGACTTGCGTGTAGCCTCCTACTGGATTGATACCTTGGTTCTCAAAAACTGAGGGAAATACTTACTCTACTCTGCTGCATCACCCTTTCCTCTTCAAGGAAATCCAATGCAGTGCTCAAGAGGTAGCAGCCTTATCCTAGCAATCCTTCTAATAATTATGGAAATTCCTACAACAACTCATATGGAAATTTTAATAAGATGCCCTCTGAATTTGAGGCAAGTGTTAAAGAGTTTATGAATTCACAAAAGAATTTTAATGCTTTGCTTGAAGAGAAATTACTTAAAGATGATGAATTGGCTAGGAACGTTGATAGAATTTCTCTTGATGTTGATTCTTTAATGCTTAGATCTATTCCTCCTAAGCATGATATCAATGAGTCTCTCAAAGTCATGAGAATTTCCATTGATGAGTGCAAGGAAAGAACCGCTAGGATGCGTGCTACGAAAGATGCCTTTATTAAAGCGTGTTCTTCCAATTCTTATGAAAATCAAGATGAAGATCTAAAAGTTATTGATGTGTCCCCTATTAAATCTTTGTTTTGCAATATGAATCTTGATAATGATGGGACTGAATATGATGCACCTTTACCTAGAAGGCGTTCCAATAATTTGGAGTATTTAGATCTTGATGATGAAATTGATAAAAGTGGGATTGAAAGAAGTAAAACCCTAGATGTTGCTGAACCCACGATTTTGGATTTCAAGGAATTTAACTATGAAAGTTGCTCTTTAATTGATTGTATTTCCTTGTTGCAATCCGTGCTAAATTCTCCTCATGCTTATAGTCAAAATAAAGCCTTTACCAAACATATCATTGATGCCTTGATGCAATCTTATGAAGAAAAACTTGAGTTGGAAGTTTCTATCCCTAGAAAACTTTATGATGAGTGGGAACCAACTATTAACATTAAGATTAAGGATCATGAATTTTATGCTTTGTGTGATTTGGGTGCTAGTGTTTCCACTATTCTGAAAACTTTATGTGATTTGCTAGATTTCCGTGATTTTGATGATTGCTCTCTAAACTTGCATCTTGCAGATTCCATTATTAAGAAGCCTATGGGAAGAATTAATGATGTTCTTATTGTTGCAAATAGGAATTATGTGCCCGTAGATTTTATCGTTCTTGACATAGATTGCAATCCTTCATGTCCTATTATTCTTGGTAGACCTTTCCTTAGAACGATTGGTGCAATTATTGATATGAAGGAAGGGAATATTAGATTCCAATTTCAATTAAAGAAAGGCATGGAACACTTCCCTAGAAAGAAAATAAAATTACCATATGAATCTATCATGAGAGCCACTTATGGATTGCCTACCAAAGATGGCAATACCTAGATCTATCCTTGCTTTTATGCCTAGCTAGGGGCGTTAAACGATAGCGCTTGTTGGGAGGCAACCCAATTTTATTTTTAGTTTTTTTTGCTTTTGCTTCTGTTTAGGAATAAATAATCCATCTACCTTCTGTTTAGATGTGGTTTTATGTTTTAATTAGTGTTTGTGCCAAGTTAAACCTATAGGATCTTCTTGGATGATAGTTATTTGATCTTGCTGTAATTTCCAGAAGCTTGCTGTTCACGAAAACAATTTTAAAAAATTATAAGAACGTGATAAAATTGCTTCTGATCAACACACAAATTGCCTAGGTCTTCCTATTTTGTTTGAATTTTTGGAGTTCCAGAAGTTTGCGTTAGTTACAGATTACTACAGACTGTTCTGTTTTTGACAGATTCTGTTTTTCGTGTGTTGTTTGCTTATTTTGATGAATCTATGGCTAGTAAAATAGTTTATAAACCATAGATAAGTTGGAATACAGTAGGTTTAACACCAATATAAATAAAGAATGAGTTCATTACAGTACCTTGAAGTGGTCTTTTGTTTTGTTTCGCTAATGGAGCTCACGAGATTTCTGTTGAGTTTTGTGTTGTGAAGTTTTCAAGTTTTGGGTGAAATCTTTTGATGGATTATGGAATAAGGAGTGGCAAGAGCCTAAGCTTGTGGATTCCCATGTCACCCCCAAGATAATCTAAGGACACCAAAAAGTCAAACCTTGGGGATGCCCCGGAAGGCATCCCCTCTTTCGTCTACTTCCATCGGTAACTTTACTTGGAGCTATATTTTTATTCACCACATGATATGTGTTTTGCTTGGAGCGTCTTGTATGATTTGAGTCTTTGTTTTTTAGTTTACCACAATCGTCCTTTCTGTACACACCTTTTGAGAGAGCCATACATGAATTGGAATTTGTTAGAATACTCTATGTCCTTCACTTATATATCTTTTGAGCTATATAGTTTTGCTCTTGTGCTTCACTTATATCTTCTAGAGCACGGTGGTGGATTTGTTTTAAAGAAACTATTGATCTCTCATGCTTCACTTAGATTATTTTGAGAGTCTTAAGTAGCATGGTAATTTGCTTAATAATCTTAATATGCTTGGTATTCAAGATTTGTAAAACTTTCTTTTGAGTGCGTTGAATACTAAGAAAAGTTCGATGCTTGATAATTGTTTTGAGATATGAAGATGGTGATATTAGAGTCATGCTAGTTGAGTAGTTGTGAATTTGAGAAATACTTGTGTTAAAGTTTGTGATTTCCGTAGCATGCACGTATGGTGACCCGTTATATGATGAAGTCGGAGCATGATTTATTTATTGATTGTCTTCCTTATGAGTGGCGGTCGGGGATGAGCGATGGTCTTTTCCTACCAATCTATCCCCCTAGGGGCATGCGCGTAATACTTTGCTTTGATAACTTGTAGATTTTTGCAGTAAGTATATGAGTTCTTTATGACTAATGTTGAGTCCATGGATTATACGCACTTTTCTCCCTTCCACCATTGCTAGCCTCTCTAATACCGCACACTTTTCGTTGGTATCATACACCCACCAAATACCTTCCTCAAAACAGCCACCATACCTACCTATCATGGCATTTCCATAGTCATTCCGAGATATATTGCCATGCAACTTTCCACCGTTCCGTTTATTATGACACGCTCCATCATTGTCATATTGCTAGCATGATCATGTATTTGACATCGTATGTGTGGCAAAGCCACCATTCATAATTATTTCATACATGTCACTCTTGATTCATGTCATATCCCGGTACACCGCCGGAGGCATTCATATAGAGTCATATTTTGTTCTAAGTATCGAGTTGTAATTGTTGAGTTGTAAGAAAATAAAAGTGTGATGATCATCATTTTTAGAGCATTGTCCCAAGTGAGGAAAGGATGATGGAGACTATGATTCCCCCACAAGTCGGGATGAGACTCCGGACGAAAAATAAAAAAGAAAGAAATAAAAAGAGGCCATAAAAAGGAGAAAAGTCCCAAATAAAAAAAATGAGAGAAAAAGAGAGAAGGGACAATGTTACTGTCCTTTTACCACACTTGTGCTTCAAAGTAGCACCATGATCTTCATCATAGAGAGTCTCTCATTTTGTCACTTTCATATACTAGTGGGAATTTTTCATTATAGAACTTGGCTTCTATATTCCAATGATGGGCTTCCTCAAAATGCCCTAGGTCTTCGTGAGCAAGCGAGTTGGATGCACACCCACTTAGTTTCTTTTGTTGAGCTTTCATATACTTATAGCTCTAGTGCATCCGTTGCATGGCAATCCCTACTCACTCACATTGATATCTATTGATGGACATCTCCATAGCCCGTTGATACGCCTAGTTGATGTGAGACTATCTTCCCCTCTTTTTGTCTTCTCCACAACCACCATTCTATTCCACATATAGTGCTATGTCCATGGCTCACGCTCATGTATTGCGTGAAGATTGAAAAAGTTTTGAAATGTCAAAAGTATGAAACAATTGCTTGGCTTGTCATCGGGGTTGTGCATGATTTAAATACTTTGTGTGGTGAAGACAGAGCATAGCCAGACTATATGATTTTGTTGGGATAACTTTCTTTGGCGGTGTTATTTTGAGAAGACATGATTGCTCAGTTAGTATGCTTGAAGTATTATTTTTTTATGTCAATATGAACTTTTGTCTTGAATCTTTCGGATCTGAATATTAATACCACAATTAAGAATAATTACATTGAAATTATGCTAAGTAGCACTCCGCATAAAAAATTCTCTTTTTATCATTTACCTACTCGAGGACGAGCAGGAATTAAGCTTGGGGATGCCTGATACGTCTCCAACGTATCTATAATTTTTGATTGCTCCATGCTATATTATCTACTGTTTTGGACCATATTGGGCTTTATTATCCACTTCTATATTACTTTTGGGACTAACCTGTTAACCGGAGGCCCAGCCCAGAATTGCTGTTTTTGCCTATTTCAGTGTTTCGAAGAAACGGAATATCAAATGGAGTCCAAACGGAATGAAACCTTCGGGAATGTGATTTTCTCACCGAACAAGATCCAGGAGACTTGGACCCCACGTCAAGAAAGAAGGGAGGTGGCCACGAGGGTGGGGGGCGCGCCCCCTGCCTCGTGGGCCCCCCTTTGCTCCACCGACGTACTCCTTCCTCCTATATATACCTACGTACCCCCAAACGATCATATACGGAGCCAAAAACCTATTTCCACCACCGCAACCTTCTGTACCCACGAGATCCCATCTTGGGGCCTGTTCCGGAGCTCCGCCGGAGAAGGCATCCACCAAGGAGGGCTTCTACATCATCATAGCCCCTCCGATGAAGTGTGAGTAGTTTACCTTAGACCTTCGGGTCCATAGTTAGTAGCTAGATGGCTTCTTCTCTCTTTTTGGATCTCAATACAATGTTCTCCCCCTCTCTCGTGGAGATTGATTCGATGTAATCTTCTTTTTGCGGTGTGTTTGTTGAGACCGATGAATTGTGGGTTTACGATCAAGATTATCTATGAACAATATTTGAATCTTCTCTGAATTCTTTTATGTATGATTGGTTATCTTTGCAAGTCTCTTTGAATTATCAGTTTGGTTTGGCCTACTAGATAGGTTTTTCTTGCAATGGGAGAAGTGCTTAGCTTTGGGTTCAATCTTGTGGTGTCCTTTCCTAGTGACAGTAGGGGCAGCAAGGCACGTATTGTATTGTTGCCATCGAGGATAACAAGATGGGGTTTTTATCATATTGCATGAAACTATCCCTCTACATCATGTCATCTTGCTTAAGGCGTTACTCTGTTTTCTTGAACTTAATACTCAAGATGCATGCTCGATAGCGGTCGATGAGTGGAGTAATAGTAGTAGATGCAGGCAGGAGTCGGTCTACTTGTCTCGGACGTGATGCCTATATACATGATCATACCTAGATATTCTCATAACTATGCTCAATTCTGTCAATTGCTCAACAGTAATTTGTTCACCCACCGTAGAAATACTTCTGCTCTTCAGAGAAGCCACTAGTGAAATCTATGGCCCCTGGGTCTATCTTTATCATATTAATCTTCCATCACTTTATTATTGCTTTGCTTTTCTACTTTGCCTTTTATTTTACTTTGCATCTTTATAACAAAAATACCAAAAATATTATCTATCATCTCTATCAGATCTCACTCTCGTAAGTGACCGTGAAGGGATTGACAACCCCTATTCGCATTGGTTGCGAGGAGTTATTTGCTTTGTGTAGGTACGAGGGACTCGCGCGTAGCCTCCTACTGGATTTATACCTTGGTTCTCAAAAACTGACGGAAATACTTACGCTACTTTGCTGCATCATCCTTTCCTCTTCTGGGAAATCCAACGCAGTGCTCAAGAGGTAGCACTTGCGCTTTGGATAGCTCTTTGTGTGGCGACTGCCACCGTACTTTTCTTCAGTGTCGAGCACTTTGTTCCATCTACTGTTGAGTGTGTTTTGCGCAGCCTTAAGCCTTTGCTTCTGCTTGTTTAGACTCCTCGTGGTGGCAATAAGCCTTCTATGGAGGTTCTCTTGCTCCAAGTGCCATTCCGAGATGATGTGTTCATCATCGTCCGGACTGTTCTCCTCTCCGGAGGCAGGTTGATAGCTTTACCCTCGGCGTCGCCGTGATCGGACAGCGGCTCCATACTATGTTCGCCGTCCGCTGGTTCATCCTGCTCTGTCGCTGGGTCCATGTGGTCGTCGTTTCCTTTGGAGTCGACCAGGGTATTATTGTTTCTTGCACTGTTATCGCTGTTTTTGCCAAGGCGGGATTTGGAGCGGCGCCTACGCCGTCGCTTTGGTTGCTTCTCGAGGGAACTATCCTTCGCTGCCTCTGTCCATTCCTCGTCATTGTTTTCTTTGGGTGTGTCCACCATATATATATATATATATATATATATATATATATATATATATATATATATATATATATATATATATATATATATATATATATATATATATATATATATCCTGTGGTTCCTGTTCCTCTCCTGCATCGTCGTTCATACCGTCGATGTCTTCGGAGTCGAAATCAAGCATGTTGGTTAAATCATCGACAGTGGCTATTAAGTGGGTGGTGGGTGGGTAATGAATTTATTCGTCGTCCGCTTCCCACTCGAGCCGGACATAGTTCGGCCGAGGGTCTCCTGACAAGGAGAGAGACTTTAAAGAATCTAGCATGTCACCCAAGGGCGAGTGCTGGAAAATATCCGCGGAGGTAAACTCCATGATCGGTGCCCAATCAGATTTGATAGGCACGGATGCAGGCGGTTTGGAGCCCGTGGCCGGGGACGAATCCAAAGGTCCGGCAACACAGGTCTCATAAGAGGTGAAGTCAGTATTTGGCTCTATCGCCGCTGAGTGTGCGGCCTCCATGGAGGGGTCCATCCACCCGTCCACGGATGGCGCAATCGTTCCGGATTAAGGGCCAAAATAGCCACCGGTGTGATCTCCCGAACACCGTCCGACGACAGAGCTAAATCATGCTCGTCGTGACTGTGCGGCCCACCTGACATGGGATCGAATCCGTCAAAGATCAAGTCTCCACGGATGTCGGCAATATAGTTTGAGCTTCCAAACCTGACCTGACGGCCAGGGGCGTAGCTCTCGATCTGCCAGATGGCTAAGCGAGTTGGCCCGAAGTGCGAAGCCGCCGAATACGAAGATCTGTTCGGGGAGAAAAACCGCACCCTGGATCGCATCGTTGCCGATGATCGAAGGAGCCATCAAGCCTTATGGTGACAGCAAAGTGGAACTCTCAATGAAAGCACCAATGTCGGTGTCAAAACCGACGGATCTCGGGTAGGGGATCCCGAACTATGCGTCTAAGGCGAATGGTAACAGGAGGCGGGGGACACAATGTTTACCCAGGTTCGGGCCCTCTCGATGGATGTAATACCCTACTTCCTGCTTGACTGATCTTGATGATATGAGTATTACAAGAGTTGATCTACCACGAGATCGTAGAGGCTAAACCCTAGGAGCTAGCCTATGATTATGATTGTTGTTGTCCTACGGACTAATCCCTCCGGTTTATATAGACACCAGAGGGGGCTAGGGTTACACAGAGTCGGTTACAAGGGAGGAGATCTACATATATGCTACCTCTTGAGCACTGCATTGGTTTTCCCTTGAAGAGGAAAGGGTGATGCAGCAAAGTAGCGTAAGTATTTCCCTCAGCTTTTGAGAACCAAGGTATCAATCCAGTAGGAGGCTACACGCGAGTCCCTCGCACCTACACAAAACAAATAAATCATCGCAACCAACGCGATAAGGGGTTGTCAATCCCTTCACGTTCACTTACGAGAGTGAGATCTGATAGATATGATAGGATAATATTTAAGATGTAAAGTAAAATAAAAGCAAAGGAAATAATTAAGTGTTGGAAGATTAATATGATGAAGATAGACCCGGGGGCCATAGGTTTCACTAGTGGCTTCTCTCAAGGGCATAAGTATTTTACGGTGGGTGAACAAATTACTGTTGAGCAATTGACAAAATTGAGCATAGTTATGAGAACATCTAGGTATGATCATGTATATAGGCATCACGTCCGAGACAAGTAGACCGACTCCTGCCTGCATCTACTACTATTACTCCACTCATCGACCGCTATCCAGCATGCATCTAGAGTATTAAGTTCATAAAAACAGAGTAACGCCTTAAGCAAGATGACATGATGTAGAGGGATAAATTCATGCAATATGATAAAAACCCCATCTTGTTATCCTCGATGGCAGCAATACAATACATGCCTTGCTGCCCCTGCTATCACTGGGAAAGGACACCGCAAGATTGAACCCAAAGCTAAGCACTTCTCCCATTGCAAGAAAGATCAATCTAGTAGGCCAAACCAAACTGATAATTCGAAGAGACTTGCAAAGATAACCAATCATACATAAAAGAATTCAGAGAAGATTCAAATATTGTTCATAGATAAACTTGATCATAAACCCACAATTCATCGGTCTCAACAAACAAACCGCAAAAAGAAGATTACATCAAATAGATCTCCACGAGAGAGGGGGAGAACATTGTATTGAGATCCAAAAGAGAGAAGAAGCCATCTAGCTAATAACTATGGACCCGAAGGTCTGAGGTAAACTACTCACACTTCATTGGAGGGGCTATGGTGATGATGTAGAAGCCCTCCGTGATTGATGCCCCTTTCGGCGGAGCTCCGGAACAGGCCCCAAGATGGGATCTCGTGGGTACAGAAGGTTGCGGCGGTGGAATTAGGTTTTTGGCTCCGTATCTGATCGTTTGGGGGTACGTAGGTATATATAGGAGGAAGGAGTACGTCGGTGGAGCAAAGGGGGGCCCACGAGGCAGGGGGCGCGCCCCCCACAAAAAAGAGAAGATAGTCTCACATCAACTAGGCGTATCAACGGGCTATGGAGATGCCCATCAATAGATATCAATGTGAGTGAGTAGGGATTGCCATGCAACGGATGCACTAGAGCTATAAGTATATGAAAGCTCAACAAAAGAAACTAAGTGGGTGTGCATCCAACTCGCTTGCTCACGAAGACCTTGGGCATTTTGAGGAAGCCCATCATTGGAATATACAAGCCAAGTTCTATAATGAAAAATTCCACTAGTATATGAAAGTGACAAAATGAGAGACTCTCTATCATGAAGATCATGGTGCTACTTTGAAGCACAAGTGTGGTAAAAGGATAGTAACATTGTCCCTTCTCTCCTTTTCTCTCATTTTTTTATTTAGGCCTTTTCTCTTTTTTTATGGCCTCTTTTTTTTCGTCCGGAGTCTCATCCCGACTTGTGGCGGAACCATAGTCTCCATCATCCTTTCCTCACTTGGGACAGTGCTCTAAAAATGAAGATCATCACACTTTTATTTTCTTACAACTCAACAATTACAACTTGATACTTAGAAAAAATATGACTCTATATGAATGCCTCCGGCGGTGTACCAGGATATGCAATGAATCAAGAGTGACATGTATGAAAGAATTATGAACAGTGGCTTTGCCACAAATACGATGTCAACTACATGTCCATGCGAAGCAATATGACAATGATGGAGCGTGTCATAGTAAACGGAACGGTGGAAAGTTGCATGGCAATATATCTCGGAATGGCTATGGAAATGCCATGATAGGTTGGTATGGTGGCTGTTTTGAGGAAGGTTTATGGTGGGTGTATGATACCGGCGAAAAGTGCGCGGTATTAGAGAGGCTAGCAATGGTGGAAGAAAGAAAAGTGTGTATAATCCATGGACTCAATATTAGTCATAAAGAACTCATATACTTATTGCAAAAATCTACAAGTTATCAAAGCAAAGTATTACGCGCATGCTCCTAGGGGTATAGATTGATAGGAAAAGACCATCGCTCGTCCCCGACCGCCACTCATAAGGAAGACAATCAATAAATAAATCATGCTCCGACTTCATCACATAACGGTTCACCATACGTGCATGCTACGAAAATCACAAACTTTAACACAAGTATTTCTCAAATTCACAACTACTCAACTAGCATGACTCTAATATCACCATCTTTATATCTCAAAACAATTATCAAGCATCAAACTTTTCTTAGTATTCAACACACTCATAAGAACGTTTTTACTAATCTTGAATACCAAGCATATTAGGATTATTTAAGAAAATTACCATGCTATTTAAGACTCTCAAAATAATCTAAGTGAAGCATGAGATATCACTAGTTTCAATAAAACAAATCCACCACCGTGTTCTAAAAGATATAAGTGAAGCACTAGAGCAAAGCTATATAACTCAAAAGATATAACCGAAGCACATAGAGTATTCTAACAAATTCCAAATCATGTATGGCTCTCTCAAAAGGTGTGTACAGCAAGGATGATTGTGGTAAAATAAAAAGCAAAGACTCAAATCATACAAGACGCTCCAAGCAAAACACATATCATGTGGTGAATAAAAATATAGCTCCTAGTAAAGTTACCTATGGAAGTAGACGAAAGACGGGATGCCTTTCGGGGCATCCCCAAGCTTTGGATTTATGGTGTCCTTAGATTATCTTGGGGGTGCCATGGGCATCCCCAATCTTAGGCGCTTGCCACTCCTTGTTCCGTAATCCATCAAATCTTTCACCCAAAACTTGAAAACTTCACAATAGAAAACTTAACAGAAAATCTCGTGAGCTCCGTTAGCGAAAGAAAACAAAAGACCACTTCAAGGTACTGTAATGAACTCATTCTTTATTTATATTGGTGTTAAACCTACTGTATTCCAACTTCTCTATGGTTTATAAACTATTTTACTAGCCATAGATTCATCAAAATAAGCAAACAACACACGAAAAACAGAATCTGTCAAAAATAGAACAGTCTGTAGTAATCTGTAACTAACGCAAACTTCTGGAACTCCAAAAAATCAGCCAAAATAGGAAGACCTAGAAAATTTGTTTATTGATCAGAAGCAATTGGAATCAATATCTTATCGCGTTCTGGTGATTTTTAACAATTATTTTCGTGAACAGAAAGTTTCTGGAAATTACAGCAAGATCAAATAACTATCATCCAAGAAGATCCTATAGGTTTAACTTGGCACAAACACTAATTAAAACATAAAAACACATCTAACCATAGGATAGGACAAATATTTATTCCTAAACAGAATCAAAAAGCAAAAACTAAAAATAAAATTGGGTTGCCTCCCAACAAGCGCTATCGTTTAACGCCCCTAGCTAGGCATAAAAGCGAGGATAGATCTAGGTATTGCCATCTTTGGTAGGCAATCCATAAGTGGCTCTCATGATAGATTCATATGGTAATTTTATTTTCTTTCTAGAGAAGTGTTCCATGCCTTTCTTTAATGGAAATTGGAATCTAATATTCCCTTCCTTCATATCAATAATTGCACCAATCGTTCTAAGGAAAGGTCTACCAAGAATAATAGGACATGAAGGATTACAATCTATATCAAGAATGATAAAATCTACATGCACATAATTCTTGTTTGCAACAATAAGAACATCATTAATTCTTCCCATAGGTTTCTTAATGGTGGAATCCGCAAGGTGCAAGTTTAGAGAGCAATCATCAAAATCACGGAAATCTAGCAAATCGCACAAAGTTTTGGGAATAGTGGAAACACTAGCACCCAAATCACATAAAGCATAGAACTCATGATCCTTAATCTTAATTTTAATAGTAGGTTCCCACTCATCATAAAGTTTTCTAGGGATAGAAACTTCCAACTGAAGCTTTTCTTCATAAGATTGCATCAAGGCATCAACAATATGTTTGGTAAAAGCTTTATTTTGACTATAAGCATGAGGAGAATTTAGCACAGATTGCAACAAGGAAATCCAATCTACCAAAGAGAAATTATCATAATTAAATTCTTTGAAATCCAAAATAGTGGGTTTATTAACATCTAGGGTTTCGTTCTCTTCAATCCCACTTTTATCAATTTTAGCATCAAGATCTAAAAACTCCAAATTTTTGGAACGCCTTCTAGGTAAAGGTGTATCATATTCAATCCCATCATTATCAAGATTCATATTGCAAAACAAAGATTTAATAGGGGACACATCATTAAATTTTAGATCTTCATCTTTATTTTCATAGAAATCCGGTTTAGCGGCCATCCTATTAACTAAGGTAGCCTGCTTATCCGATATTTCAGCTATCAACTTCTCAAGACGAGCAATTTGGGATCTCAAACCATCAAATTCTTTAGACATATCATCGTGCTCTTTATTCATATAACTCATAAAGCTTTTTTTGTTCCTTAAGCTTGTTTCTGAAGAAATTATTATGCTCAAATTGCAAAACCATAAAACTCCTGACGTTGCTTTCGATCTCTTCTAATCTTTTAAGGTGAAGATCACCAAATCTAGGTAGAGCCATCGTGACAAACAAGCAATCCAACACATGAGCAAACGAGAAGCAAGCGAAAAAGAGGCGAACCAAAAAGAGAGGGTGAATAAAACGTCAAGGGTGAAGTGGGGGAGAGGAAAACAAGAGGCAAATGGCAAATAATGTAATGCGGGAGATAAGGGATTGTGATGGGTACTTGGTATGTTGACTTTTGCGTAGACCTACCCGGCAATGGCGCCAGAAATCCTTCTTGCTACCTCTTGAGCACTGCGTTGGTTTTCCCTTGAAGAGGAAAGGGTGATGCAGCAAAGTAGCGTAAGTATTTCTCTCAGTTTTTGAGAACAAAGGTATCAATCTAGTAGGAGGCTACGCGCGAGTCCCTCGCACCTACACAAAACAAATAAATCCTCGCAACCAACGCGATAAGGGGTTGTCAATCCCTTCACGGTCACTTACAAGAGTGAGATCTGATAGATATGATAGGATAACATTTTTGGTATTTTTATGATAAAGATGTAAAGTAAAATAAAAGCAAAGTAAAAAGCAAAGGAAATAATTAAGTGTTGGAAGATTAATATGATGAAGATAGACCCGGGGGCCATAGGTTTCACCAGTGGCTTCTCTCAAGGGCATAAGTATTTTACGGTGGGTGAACAAATTACTGTTGAGAAATTGACAAAATTGAGCATAGTTATGAGAACATCTAGGTATGATCATGTATATAGGCATCACGTCCGAGACAAGTAGACCGACTCCTGCCTGCATCTACTACTATTACTCCACTCATCGACCGCTATCCAGCATGCATCTAGAGTATTAAGTTCATAAAAACAGAGTAACGCCTTAAGCAAGATGACATGATGTAGAGGGATAAATTCATGCAATATGATAAAAACCCCATCTTGTTATCCTCGATGGCAGCAATACAATACATGCCTTGCTGCCCCTGCTATCACTGGGAAAGGACACCGCAAGATTGAACCCAAAGCTAAGCACTTCTCCCATTGCAAGAAAGATCAATCTAGTAGGCCAAACCAAACTGATAATTCGAAGAGACTTGCAAAGATAACCAATCATACATAAAAGAATTCAGAGAAGATTCAAATATTGTTCATAGATAAACTTGATCATAAACCCACAATTCATCGTTCTCAACAAACACACCGCAAAAATAAGATTACATCGAATAGATCTCCACGAGAGAGGGGGAGAACATTGTATTGAGATCCAAAAAGAGAGAAGAAGCCATCTAGCTAATAACTATGGACCCGAAGGTCTGAGGTAAACAACTCACACTTCATCGGAGGGGCTATGGTGATGATGTAGAAGCCCTCCATGATTGATGCCCCTTCCGGCGGAGCTTCGGAACGGGCCCCTGTCGGATCACGGGTTCCGGCAGACCCTTAAGGTTCGAACTCTGGGGTGCGCGTGGAGATGATGCCCTCTACCTCTTCGTCTCGCAAGGATCTAAACTACAGAAAGAACATCACAAGAGACACGGGGTTTATACTGGTTCGGGCCACCGATGTGGTGTAATACCCTACTCCAGTGTGGTGTGTGGATTGCCTCTTGGGCTGATGATGCTGATGAACAATACAAGGGAGAACGGCCTCGCGAGGGCCTGTTCTTGGCTAGGACGATGAACTGCTAGGAGGAGTTCAGCCGCCCTTCTCTCTCTCTTTCTCTACTTGTTCTCTGCTTGCTCGGATTCTAGGTTCTGCTGGCCTGATGGCCCGATGCTAACTTGCTAGACTCCTCGATCTCTAGATGCCTCTACCTAGAGAAGGGTGCCACAATTGGCCAATTTATAAGCAAAGGCCCTGGGCCTCTTCCCAAATATTGAGCGGGAAGGGCGCCACAATTAGCCAATTTGAAGGGGAACATCTGGTACACTTATCCTGACCAAAGTTGGTCCTCGCCTACCAAAGGCCCTGTTGTGACGCTGTTCTGGGCTCCACGATGAGCTCATTCCCACCGTTGGACTGGTCTTGGTCTTGTTGCACCGAAATGGGTGCCTTTGCTTGATCCTCTCGCCTGCGCTTGCTCCTTTTGCACCAGAGGAAAGGGAGGACACTGCGCGGTCTGGCGCCCGCCTGGCACCCTTGGTCGTCATGGCTTGCGTCATGGGCACCTCGCGAGGTACCCTGCCTTGATCTCTCCGCCTCCTCGTGAGCCAGCCCGAGGAGGCCGCGCCTGAGGAAGTGCTGTGTCGTCCGCCCCGCGAGGCTTGGCCCCTCCCGAGGGTCTTGAGTCTTGTGTTGATGAAGATGGGCCGCGCTGGGCCCCCATTTGAGCCACGCCGCAGGCCGCAGGCAGGCAAGTCTGGGGACCCCCGTTCCTAGAACGCCGACAGTAGCCCCCGGTCCCAAGGCGCGCATGGACTTGGCCGTGCCGAGAGGCGAAAGGGCAAGGGCGAAGCGCCGCGGGCCCTAACAGCCTGCAGCCTTGGGCGCCGCGTGGCGGTTGATTGGGTGTGGGCACCTCCGCTTCCCCATGACGCCTCGATGGTCGTGCGGATTGGACAAGTCCCTGCATGCAAATCGTGTCATGATTACCTGTGATCGTGGTGGCCGACGGTTGGCCTTCGTCGGCTATAAGTACGGCACCATGCGTGCCCTTCCATTCTTGCTCCACCTTGCCATGATGGCTCCGATCCGCCGGTTTTCTGTAGTGGAGAAGGGAAATGCTCTTCAAGAGGGACCAGACCCGCTCCCGCCGAAGAAGCGACTTGCCGTCGAGGGCCTCGGAGGGGGCGATGTCGGTCCCCGCGGCCGGCGCCGGCGCCGATGGGTCACGAAGGTGTGGGTCGTTCCTCCTGGAGTCCACGCCGAGGGCTCCTCCCACGAGCTCGTGCTCCACGCCGCCATGCCTCCGCGAACTTGGATTCGCTTTCCTCCCTTCTTCGCTTCCGTCTTCCCACAGGGAAGACTCCTGGAGTTATGGCCCGTGAGCCAGCGCGGGACTCACGAGGCCCTACCTCTAGGCGGGTTGCGCATGGCGCTGGGCCGTATCCTAAGATGTGTTCCTGCAAAATCTGGTTAGATGCCGGCACTCTACGTCCTCGGGTCCCGGCCCTCGAGCTTGTCTTAGCCATCGCTGGTATGCCAGGTCGCGATGCCGTGGACAAGGCCAGAGGGTGAGGGCTGGAGAGCCAGTAAGAGCCCTGAGTCGCGATGCTCAGGCGCCCCTCCCTTTAACGTGCAAGTGGTCGACATGAAGAAGAAAAGGCGCCGCGGACGACATCGAGTAATGATGCATAGTTGGAAATAAACGCGGAAGGGATACATGCCGCTGGGCCTAGCCCGAGTGGCCTGGGGAGGATGCAGCCCGAGGGGCGTCCCCAGCAAAGCAAGCTAGCGACTGAGAAGATAAAAAGGGATACATGCCACAGGGACGGACCCACGCGGCCTGGGAATGACGCAACCCTGGGAGGGCGCTCCCAGCTGGGAATGAAACTTGAAAGATGTCACCTGAAGATGTCATCGGTGCAGTGGCGTCGGTGCAGCAGACTCGGTGGGCTGCGGAAGCCGATCCTCATGAGCCCCCAGGCCCAGGGGCCTCGGGAGGCTCCTGAGGCACTGGTGGCTCCTCGTGAGCAGCCTCCATCTCCGCCAGGGCTGCGGAACGCTTGTCTTCTTGCGGCTCCAAGATGCTCCTCATGATGCGCTGGTACGCCGCAGCCACGCTCGGCAGGCCATAAGGCATGCGAACATAGCTGTGGGGCGGTCCTCCGCAGCGCCCCACTTGTGAGGGCCAGAGGCGCTCCGCCGTGGCGATCTGCTTGAGCCCTGGTACGTCGACGCAGACGCGCAGCCCACCATCCTCGCCTGGATGGGGAGCCACAGTTGGTGGGCGACGGCAACCTCTCATGATCCTTGACTCCTATAGTTCTTGAATGGCCTTGCTAACAAACTCCTGCTGGTCTGACCTTCCTTCCCTGGCTTCCTTTTGAGGGAAGCGTGCCTCGAAGCACACCTCCACATGGTGCCCTAGCGCCTCCCTCGTGACCTTGGCGAGGTCGGTGGCCCTCCAGGTGAGAGCCCCCGAGCCCTGCCTGAGGAGGGCGCCGGGCGCGCTTTCCTATGCGATTGAAGGAGGGTCCCCCTGGGCAAACGCGGGCCTTGAAGGGCCTGCCTCCTGAGGGGCTGAGCCTGATGTTGTCTTCTTCTTCTTGGGGGTGGTCTCAGGAAGCCTCCTGCTTCCGCGATCTGGGTCTTCTAGTGACGCGGCCTGAAAGGCTCACTCCAGGGCACACACTGCGTCCTTCTCTTGGCATGGCACCGTGATGACGCCGCTGCTTCCTGGCATCTTGAGGACGTTGTAGCCGTGGTGAGTCACGGCCATGAACTTGGCCAGTGCCGGGTACCCGACGATGGCGTTGTACGGTAGGCGGATGTGGGCGACGTCAAAGTCGATGAGCTCGGTGCGGTAGTTGTCGTAGGTGCCGAAGGTTACTGGGAGGCGGACCTGCCCGATCGGGACCGTGGAACCGTCGGTGACTCCGGAGAAGGGCTTGGTTGGCTGGAGCTGGTCATAGGGCACTTGGAGGCTGTTGAATGTTTCCACGGACGAGACATTGAGCCCTGCCCCTCCGTCGATGAGGGTCTTGGTGACCAGAACGTTGCTGATGACTGGGGAACAAAGCATTGGGAGGGCTCCGGCTGTGGCCGCGCACTTGAGCTGGTCTGCTGAGCTGAACGTGATGGTGCAGGCCGACCACCTGAGGGGATGCGTTGCTTCGAGCTTGGGGAGAACTGCATTCACTTTGCGAGCAAACTGCTTGAAGATACGTTGAGAGGCTGGGGCTTGAGCTCCGCCCAGGATGCAGGCGATTGCGCGAGGCTCTTGGAAGCCCCCAGCCCCCTCGTCTTGGTGGCGGCCTTCATTCCTTCTTGGCTGAGGCGGCAACGGCGGCAGGCCTGGGTTGCCATGAGGGCGATCCTCACGAGGCTGGTCCCTCCAGTCCCCCTCGCGAGGCGGGTCACGCCAGCGGTCCTCGCGAGGTTGGTCACGCCAGCGGTCCTCGCGAGGTTGGTCACGCCAGCCTTGACGTGGGCCATGATCTTCCCAGCGTCCCGGGTTCCTTCCTCCACCTCGGCCGTAGCCCCGGTCAGCACGGTCAGGGCGTCGGCCGACTCTTCCTTCTCGTACGGCGCGGAGTTCTTGGCATTCATTGGTGTTGTGGGTGTGGAGGTCGTGGTACACACAGTACCGGCTTCCCCTGGAGGATTCGGGCAGATCCTTGCCCCGCTTGGTGTCCGGCTCTGCCGCGAGTGTAACGCCCTCGATGCGTCTATATCTCCCACGTGTCGAAGCACGACTTAGAGGCATAACCACATTGAAAGCAATGTCGCAAGTGAGGTAATCTTCACACAACCCATGTAATACATAAGGGAAAGAGATACATAGTTGGCTTACAATCGCCACTTCACGCAATACATGAGTAAAGCATTACATCAAACAGATACAATCAAGGTCCGACTACGGAACCAAAATAAAAGAAGACTACCCCAAATGCTACACAGATCCCCGATCGTCCCAACTGGTCTCCACTACTGATCAACTGAAACGAAACAACACAATGAACAAGATCTTCGTCGAGATCCTCCTTGAGCTCGGGTGCGTCACCTGCACGGTTCAACGGCACCTTCAAGCTGGTTGTGGAAGTATCTGTGAGTCACGGGGACTCAGCAATCTCACACCATGGCGATCAAGACTATTTAAGCTTATAGGTAGGGTAAAAGGTATGAGGTGGAGCTGCAGCAAGCGACTAGCATATATGGTGGCTAACATACGCAAATGAGAGCGAGAAGAGGAGGCAAAAGCACGGTCGAACAACTATGATCAAGAAGTGATCCTAGAACAACCTACGTCAATCATAACTCCAACACCGTGTTCACTTCCCGGACTCCGCCGAGAAGAGACCATCACGGTTACACACGCGGTTGATGTATTTTAATTAAGATCAACTTCGGGTTTTCTACAACCGGACATTAACAAATTCCCATCTGCCTCATAACCGCGGGCACGGCTTTCGAAAGATAATACCCTGCAAGGGTGTCCCAACTTAGCCCATTATAAGCTCTCACGGTCAACGAAGGATATTCCTTCTACCGGGAAGACCCGATCAGTCTCGGAATCCCGGCTACAAGACATTTCGACAATGGTAAAACAAGACCAGCAAATCCGCCCGAATGTGCCTACCAATCCCGATAGGATCTGCACATATCTCTTTCTCAGGGCATGTCCGGATGATACATCCTACGAGTAAAACCAATCCTCAAGTTTCCCCAAGGTGGCCCCGCAGTCTACTTGGTTCGGACCAGCACTCAGAGGAGCACTGGCCCAGGGGGGGGGGTTAAAATAAAGATGACCCTTGAGTCTGCAGAACCCAAGGGAAAAAGGCTTAGGTGGCAAATGGTAAAACCAAGGTTGGGCCTTGCTGGAGGAGTCTTATTCAAAGCGAACTGTCAAGGGGGTCCCATAAATCACCCAACCGTGTAAGGAACGCAAAATCCGGGAACATAATACCGATATGACGGAAACTAGGGCGGCAAGAGTGGAACAAAACACCAGGCATAAGGCCGAGCCTTCCACCCTTTACCAAGTATATAGATGCATTAATTAAATAAGATATATTGTGATATCCCAACAAGTAAACATGTTCCAACAAGGAACAACATCTCCATGTTCCAACAAGGAACAAACTTCATCTTCACCTGGAACTAACAACGTTATAAGAGGGGCTGAGCAAAGCGGTAACATAGCCAAACAACGGTTTGCTAGGAAAGGATGGTCAGGGGCTTGACATGGCAATATGGGAGGCATGATAAGCAAGTGCTAGGCATCGTAGCATAGGCATAGCAAAAGAGCGAGCATCTAGCAAGCAAAGATAGAAGTGATTTCGAGGGTATGGTCATCTTGCCTGAAATCCCGCAAGGACGAAGAATGAGTCCATGAAGAAGACAAATGGATGTAGTCGAACGAATCCTCACAACTCCGGAACGAAACCGAAGCTAACGAGAGAAGCAACCCGGAAACAAACAAACAACATGGTAAACAACCATCACATAAACATGGCATGATGCACAATCGAGTATGATGCATGTCCGGTTTAAATATGCATGGCATGGCAAAGTGCAACAAACAACACTACAAATTAAGTGGAGCTCAATATGCAACGAGTTGCATATTGACGAAACACCACATTAATTTATTTAGTTCTCTCCCGGTCATGTACCCAACAATATTAAATGTTATTAAACATGGCAAAAGGTGAAACATAAGTAAACTAACTATTTAGGCAAGTTTAAATGAGGCCGGAACAACAAACAACAATTCCAGAAAATCCTCATGTGCATATTTTGAATTTGGTACTGTTCTGTCCTAAAGCACATTTTAGTGTTGTTAAACATGCAAAGTAATGGCACCATGTTAAACTAGGCATTTTTCTACCCCATTTACATATTAAGTTTATTTAAATTGGAGCTACGGTTATTTAGTTATGAAATAAATCCTATTAACATGGCATTTATGCAAATTTAATCAAACAGCAAGTTAAACATTTTAAACATGGATGATAGTGGCATATTATGAAACTAGGCAAAATTCTAAGCAAGTTACATATATAAAACATTTTAATCCGATGTACGGTTTGTGAGTTATTATATGCATGAACATGAAGGTTTTTCTGTAAAACAGACGTTCCTGGGATAATAGCTAAGTTCACAGATCTGAAAAAAAACACATCAGGCTGAATCTGGGCGGACTGGGCGCTCACCATGGGCCAAGCCCAGTCAGTGGATGCGGCTGAGGGAAGCTGGCGGCGGCCTAGCGGGCAGGTCGGCTTGGGCGAACTGGGCCTGTGCGTGGCCCACCTGGCGCACGACAGGGAGCAGGTTCGAGCGCTGCCCATCTCGTTCGACAGAGACAGAGAACGGCAGGTTCAGTGCAGGGGCGAACCAGGGGACTTGGCGAGCGACGCAGGTGGTCTCCGGCGAGGGCACCGGTGGCCAGAGACGGGGCACAGCCGGCGGGATCCGACCGGAACGGGCAAGGGCGGCGGAGGCACGGATCCGGGCGGTCGATATGGGCTGGCGAGGCGACATTGCAGGGGGGTCGAGGCGCTCGTTCTTCTCTGCAACCGAAGCAGGGCTTCGATGCAGAAGGCACCGGCGCACGGGCGTGCCGCGGGGTGGCCGTCCGGGTAGGTGGGGTTGGGATCGGTGCGGGGGAAGGCGACGCAGGGCTGGATCAGGGGCACCGGCAGCTTCATCCCGTCGGGTGCATCGGCGACCTGCAGAGAGGCGGCCACGGCGGGGTAAGTTCAGAGAGGAGCAGCAGGGAAAAGGGAGGAGGCACGGGGAGCGGCGGCATGACCTGGTTACCGGAGTCGAGGAGGGCAGGAGGAGCTTGGGGCCGACCGGAACCGAGGCTGGCGAGGTCCGGCAGACTGGGGATGGAGCAGACCCCGCGCGTGGAGGCAGCCGGTGGCGGAGATCCATGCAGCAGTGGCTTGGTCTGCTCCTGGACATAGAGAAAACAAGAGAGATAGGAGGGAAACGAAGGAGGAGGTGGTCGCATGGGCTCATCTGCTGGTCACCGGCGGCGGCGCACGGCGAGGGGATCGATGGTTGGGAGTCGAGCACGGGCTGGAGGTCGAGAGGAGCCGGGCGGAGAAGCAACATCCATGGGAATCAGGAGGAGACACGGGGGTTGGTCAGGCACAGAAACAGAGGGGGTGGGTGGCGATGGATCTGGATGATGGGATGGAGTGCAGTGGCGGCGGCTGGGAGGGAATGATGGGACAAGCCCCTAGGATCTAGGGTTAGACTGATATTTATATTAGATGAATTTAGGTTAGGGGATACCCCATCCCTACGATCGTAATCGAACGGCTGATAAAAATAGATTAGGTAGCATAAATAAGAAAACGGAGATGTTTTATAGATGTTTGGGGATGATCCGGACCCAACGGTGATGACTAAGCGGGTCGGGTTCGGGCAAGTTTCGGACGAGCAAGCGAGGGGTTTGAGCACTGAGCAAAGAGATTAAGCGGCCAGACAAGAGGGACTCGAAAAACCCGGTTGGTCTCGAAACGGTCAACAAAAGCAAGGGGGGACGCGGCAACTATGAGCGGATGCAAGTTTTAAAACATAACGGCAACGGAGTGCCGCTGCAAATGCGGATGATGCGATGATGAAATGCAACAACAACAAATAAACACACGACAGCCACGCAAAACATGGAAGGCGTCTGGAGCGTCGGTCTTGGGGCGTTACAACACTCCACCACTACGAGAGGATCTCGTCCCGAGATCTAGAATGGCACCGGAGGGAAACAGAAGAAGCAATAGGTAAAACTAAGTTGTTTCTTTGACAAACGAGTGAAACCACGAGCTTTGAGAGGTTAAACAATTTAAAAGAAAGAGTACAACAGAGATGAACGAGATTGCAAACAATCCGGTAGAGAAGAGGAACAAGGAGTATTATGAGAACTTGAAGGTTGAAAGACATGGAAATAAGAGCTTCACGAACGAAAAGAATATGACCACCTCGGAATGATGATATAGCCAAGGAACAAGAATGACCGAATTCGGACAGCACTCCGGTAGAAAAGAGATGCAAGACTTGATAAGATGAGACGATATTGAAGAGATGATACAACACTCCGGTTGGAAATGGAGGAATAGAATTTGAACTTGGCAAAATGAAAGCACTTGGATGAGACTCCGGTTAAAAGAGGAATGATAAACATAACACTCCGGTTAAATGGATAAGCAAAAGCAAAGAACATGATCCTCATCATTCGAGAAGAAGAGTGAAGGGAGCAACATCACAATGCCTCCGGAAGAAGAAATAGAAGATAGATCATTGGAATGAAGGAATGGAGAGGAAAATGACAACTACTACCACAAATGAGCTCGGAAAGCACCCTTCCAAGAAGGTTAAAACGGAGTTGTTGAAAAACCAACAACGAAAAGAATAACCTTTTAGTGGACTTATGGAGACATCTCAACATTATGAGGTGAGCTTCTACCACCAACGGAAACAAACGATTGGATTGATATCAACAAGGAGACGAGAAACTTATTTCACCGAGAGGACAAATGAAGAACTTGGGTCATTTATAAGCACCATAAATAGCAACAAACCTTAGGGAAAGCTTTAGGTGAAATATAACACAAGATAACTCCAATGAAGAGACTGATGGATTTAAATATCTCATTCTTGACAACAAGTGAATCATGAAACATGAATGAAACTGTCAAAATGACATAACACCACCTCAAAAGATAAGGTCGAAAGAATTGCACTTCGGAATGCAAGATGAAGAATGCTTGAACTCCTGAAAACAAAACATGTGTTGACACCATGTTTATTTTAGAGTATGGCTTGACGGATCTTAACTCCGAGAGAAATCTTGATGAACAATTGAAGAATGAAAAAAAATCCTTGACGAAGCACCATGTAGAGCCTCCATGAAGAACTCCGGGAAGAAAAGGATGATAAAAGAAAGAGAAGTTGAAAACACAAGGTGAAGCCTTGCAATGATTTAGATGGAGCTTTGAAATGATATAATTGAAATAACCTGGAGCTCCGGAAAGAAAAATGAACAATTGAGATCAAGAATTTTGATGAATCTCCGGAATAAGGAATTAAATTTACTCGATGAAACAAGAATAAGAATTACATTATGCTCATCCTTCACCAATTAAATTGATGACAAGCAATGGATTTGTCATACTACTTATTCTCGTAGAAAGGATTAAGATAGATATGGCGCAAACTTGGGAAGGTCTTCAACGAACCACCGGTAGGATTGGAAAGAACGAATGAATCTATATGATAACGAAGAAAGAGAACTTTTGAACGAACCGCCATAAGAATTGAAAATGAACAAATAAAGGATAAAGAAACACCGGGAAGAATTAGAAAATGAAGGAAGATACTTGAGAGAATTTAGATACAAATGAACGAATAGATCACGAGCTGGTTAGAGAATACTTGAATGATGCACCGGTGAGATTTGGAGAACGAGAGCTGAAAGCTTGAATGAATAATTCTGAGATGATGGGCTCCGGAGAATCAAACTGAAAAAAACTTCTAAAATGCTCCGGATGGGTGAAAAGAATTCTCACAATTCTTAAACAATTATGAGAGGATGGCATCAAGCTAGAACCATGAATCTTTGGAAGAACGGGTAAGGATATAAGAGGAACTCTTCTTCTATCTTCAAAATCTGAGAATGACGACGAGAAACACCACCGTGAATTGTTGAGGCACTCCGGAAAGAAAAATAGAAAGGTTGAACCCACGATGAAAAGAATTTGAAAGATCTTGGAGGAAGACATATGACTGATGATAACCCATTCTTACGACAAACTTCGAAATGAATTTGAGAATCACTCCGAAAAGAATTAGAAGAGTCAGGTAATATCCTGGGAAAAGACCTGTGGGTTAGGGCCCACTCAAAAGATACACCGTTGAACGATTGCTTGAAAAGAGAGATTGCACCGGTTGAATAAAATGGCTTGAATGAGATAGCATCCTCAAAAGAACTTGAGTGAATTGCGAATGGAAACTTGAATCTTCTGAGATATCTTCATCACTCTAGAACAATTGAATAGCGAGAAGTGGATGATTAAGAGGTGCACCGGCATGAGAAAACATTTGAGACGAGGAAAGAGATATGATCAACACCGAAATCTTTAATTAAATCCACCGGAGAAGAAAATTAGAATGGAACAATGATAAAGTTGAAGCTTCCTTAGCGTCTTCATTAGAAATCACCGGATAAAACATTAAAGGAAAAGAATGAAGAAACTTCACTCAATAAAATGGATACTTGGTTAAGAAATCTGAGTCCTTAAAGAAAGAGGGTGGAAGGGCGGGAAAAACAAAGACAATTTGGGACGGATGAAACAAGCAACGTTGGGAAAAACTGAGAGGTGATCTTGTGAATGTTGAAATGATCGGATCCACTTGAAGAGAAGCACACCGGTTGGAAAGAATTGAAAAGACAACCTCAGTGATCAAGAAGGATTAGTATTCACAGAGAAATATGAGAACACCGTTTAGGAAAGGTATGGATTCAACATTTGACTTTGAAGCAACTCGAATACCACAAATAAAACAAAACAAAGGATTTGACTTGCAGAATAAGCCGGAAACAAACATATGATAGATCCCATATCGTATCATGTGTCTGTTGGAAAGATATCCTACGAGATACTTGAATTCCCACTTATAAACTCCCGAAACTTTCTGGTTATGCAATCTGGTGTTGGGGATACAGGGGACACAAAATATATCACCCAAACTAACAATATCTAGATCCAGCTGTATCCATCCTTCAACACATAACCAAGAAACCTTCAGAAATCGTGTACCTCAACCTTCGAAAAGCATCAGTTATACGAGTTATGGCAATACTCTCGAGCTCGCCCCAGTACTGGGTTATCGAGGTTATCTCACCAACAACTGCATAAAAGAGATTTTCGATGTTGGCAAAACTCAGGTATTCCAGAACTGCAACGATAAAATTTTGACGACAACACCTCAGAGCTCAACTCTCCGGGACACTGCCACAACCCCTAAATGTCAGGAGGCACCAAGAACAATGTTCTCGTCACAAAACCATCGGAACGATTCCAAGATACCCGCGTGATCCTAATTTTTTTAGTGAAATTTGAGGAGAGGAAAGTCAAAACATCTACGTCAGGGGGCCTCACCAGAGTGACGAAGGGGCTGAGGAGTAAAAAAAAATCCTACTCTCCGATATATATAATCCTAAGACTCAAAACATTTTGTTCTAGACTCAACAAAGTCAGCGATTCAATCAAGCAGGGGGATCCTAAGTCGGGGACGGCTCTGACTACCAACTTGTAACGCCCTCGATGCGGCTATATCTCCCACGTGTCGAAGCACGACTTAGAGGCATAACCGCATTGAAAGCAATGTCGCAAGTGAGGTAATCTTCACACAACCCATGTAATACATAAGGGAAAGAGATACATAGTTGGCTTACAATCGCCACTTCACGCAATACATGAGTAAAGCATTACATCAAACAGATACAATCAAGGTCCGGCTACGGAACCAAAATAAAAGAAGACTACCCCAAATGCTACACAGATCCCCGATCGTCCCAACTGGGCTCCACTACTGATCAACTGAAACGAAACAACACAATGAACAAGATCTTCATCGAGCTCCTCCTTGAGCTCGGGTGCGTCACCTGCACGGTTCAACGGCACCTGCAAACTGGTTGTGGAAGTATCTGTGAGTCACGGGGACTCAGCAATCTCACACCATGGCGATCAAGACTATTTAAGCTTATAGGTAGGGTAAAAGGTATGAGGTGGAGCTGCAGCAAGCGACTAGCATATATGGTGGCTAACATACGCAAATGAGAGCGAGAAGAGGAGGCAAAAGCACGGTCGAACAACTATGATCAAGAAGTGATCCTAGAACAACCTACGTCAATCATAACTCCAACACCGTGTTCACTTCCCGGAATCCGCCGAGAAGAGACCATCACGGTTACACACGCGGTTGATGTATTTTAATTAAGATCAACTTCAGGTTTTCTACAACCGGACATTAACAAATTCCCATCTGCCTCATAACCGCGGGCACGACTTTCGAAAGATAATACCCTGCGGGGGTGTCCCAACTTAGCCCATTATATGCTCTCACGGTCAACGAAGGATATTCCTTCTACGGGGAAGACCCGATCAGTCTCGGAATCCCGGCTACAAGACATTTCGACAATGGTAAAACAAGACCAGCAAAGCCGCCCGAATGTGCCGACCAATCCCGATAGGAGCTGCACATATCTCTTTCTCAGGGCACGTCCGGATGATACATCCTACGAGTAAAACAAATCCTCAAGTTTCCCCAAGGTGGCCCCGCAGTCTACTCGGTTCAGACCAGCACTCAGAGGAGCACTGGCCCGGGGGGGGGGGGGTTAAAATAAAGATGACCCTTGAGTCTGCAGAACCCAAGGGAAAAAGGCTTAGGTGGCAAATGGTAAAACCAAGGTTGGGCCTTGCTGGAGGAGTCTTATTCAAAGCGAACTGTCAAGGGGGTCCCATAAATCACCCAACCGTGTAAGGAACGCAAAATCCGGGAACATAATACCGATATGACGGAAACTAGGGCGGCAAGAGTGGAACAAAACACCAGGCATAAGGCCGAGCCTTCCACCCTTTACCAAGTATATAGATGCATTAATTAAATAAGATATATTGTGATATCCCAACAAGTAAACATGTTCCAACAAGGAACAACATCTCCATGTTCCAACAAGGAACAAACTTCATCTTCACCTGCAACTAACAACGCTATAAGAGGGGCTGAGCAAAGCGGTAACATAGCCAAACAACGGTTTGCTAGGAAAGGATGGTCAGGGGTTGACATGGCAATATGGGAGGCATGATAAGCAAGTGCTAGGCATCGTAGCATAGGCATAGCAAAAGAGCGAGCATCTAGCAAGTAAAGATAGAAGTGATTTCGAGGGTATGGTCATCTTGCCTAAAATACCGCAAGGAAGAAGAATGAGTCCATGAAGAAGACAAATGGATGTAGTCGAACGAATCCTCACAACTCCGGAACGAAACCGAAGCTAACAAGAGAAGCAACCCGGAAACAAACAAACAACATGGTAAACAACCATCACATAAACATGGCATGATGCACAATCGAGTATGATGCATGTCCGGTTTAAATATGCATGGCATGGCCAAGTGCAACAAACAACACTACAAATTAAGTGGATCTCAATATGCAACGAGTTGCATATTGACGAAACACCACATTAATTTATTTAGTTCTCTCCCGGTCATGTACCCAACAATATTAAATGTTATTAAACATGGCAAAAGGTGAAACATAAGTAAACTAACTATTTAGGCAAGTTTAAATGAGGCCGGAACAACAAACAACAATTCCAGAAAATCCTCATGTGCATATTTTGAATTTGGTACTGTTCTGTCCTAAAGCACATTTTAGTGTTGTTAAACATGCAAAGTAATGGCACCATGTTAAACTAGGCATTTTTCTACCCCATTTACATATTAAGTTTATTTAAATTGGAGCTACGGTTATTTAGTTATGAAACAAATCCTATTAACATGGCATTTATGCAAATTTAATCAAACAGGAAGTTAAACATTTTAAACATGGATGATAGTGGCATATTATGAAACTAGGCAAAATTCTAAGCAAGTTACATATATAAAACATTTTAATCTGATGTATGGTTTGTGAGTTATTATATGCATGAACATGAGGGTTTTTCTGTAAAACAGACGTTCCTGGGATAATAGCTAAATTCACAGATCTGAAAAAAAAACACATCAGGCTGAATCTGGGCGGACTGGGCGCTCACCATGGGCCAAGCCCAGTCAGTGGATGCGGCTGAGGGAAGCTGGCGGCGGCCTAGCGGGCAGGCCGGCTTGGGCGAACTGGGCCTGTGCGTGGCCCACCTGGCGCACGACAGGGAGCAGGTTCGAGCGCTGCCCATCTCGTTCGACAGAGACAGAGAACGGCAGGTTCAGTGCAGGGGCGAAGCAGGGGACTTGGCGGGCGATGCAGGTGGTCTCCGGCGAGGGCACCGGTGGCCGGAGACGGGGCACAGCCGGCGGGATCCGATCGGAATGGGCAAGGGCGGCGGAGGCACGTATCCGGGCGGTCGATATGGGCTGGCGAGGCGACATTGCAGGGGGGTCGAGGCGCTCGTTCTTCTCTGCAACCGAAGCAGGGCTTCGATGCAGAAGGCACCGGCGCACGGGCGTGCCGCGGGGTGGCCGTCCGGTAGGTGGGGTTGGGATCGGTGCGGGGGAAGGCGACGCAGGGCTGGATCAGGGGCACCGGCAGCTTCATCCCGTCAGGTGCATCGGCGACCTGCAGAGAGGCGGCCACGGCGGGGTAAGTTCAGAGAGGAGCAGCAGGGAAAAGGGAGGAGGCACGGGGAGCGGCGGCATGACCTGGTTACCGGAGTTGAGGAGGGCAGGAGGAGCTTGGGGCCGACCGGAACTGAGGCTGGCGAGGTCCGGCAGACTGGGGATGGAGCAGACCCCGCGCGTGGAGGCAGCCGGTGGCGGAGATCCATGCAGCGGTGGCTTGGTCTGCTCCTGGACATAGAGAAAACGAGAGAGAGAGGAGGGAAATGAAGGAGGAGGTGGTCGCATGGGCTCATCTGCTGGTCACCGGCGGCGGCGCACGGCGAGGGGATCGATGGTTGGGCGTCGAGCACGGGCTGGAGGTCGAGAGGAGCCGGGCGGAGAAGCAACATCCATGGGAATCAGGAGGAGACACGGGGGTTGGTCAGGCACAGAAACAGAGGGGGTGGGTGGCGATGGATCTGGATGATGGGATGGAGTGCAGTGGCGGCGGCTGGGAGGGAATGATGGGACAAGCCCCTAGGATCTAGGGTTAGACTGATATTTATATCAGATGAATTTAGGTTAGGGGATACCCCATCCCTACGATCGTAATCGAACGGCTGATAAAAATAGATTAGGTAGCATAAATAAGAAAACGGAGATGTTTTATAGATGTTTGGGGATGATCCGGACCCAACGGTGATGACTAAGCGGGTCGGGTTCGGGCAAGTTTCGGACGAGCAAGCGAGGGGTTTGAGCACTGAGCAAAGAGATTAAGCGGCCAGACAAGAGGGACTCGAAAAACCCGGTTGGTCTCGAAACGGTCAACAAAAGCAAGGGGGGACGCGGCAACTATGAGCGGATGCAAGTTTTAAAACATAACGGCAACGGAGTGCCGCTGCAAATGCGGATGATGCGATGATGAAATGCAACAACAACAAATAAACACACGACAGCCACGCAAAACATGGAAGGCGTCTGGAGCGTCGGTCTTGGGGCGTTACAACACTCCACCACTACGAGAGGATCTCGTCCCGAGATCTAGAATGGCACCGGAGGGAAACAAAAGAAGAAATAGGTAAAACTAAGTTGTTTCTTTGACAAACGAGTGAAACCATGAGCTTTGAGAGGTTAAACAATTTAAAAGAAAGAGTACAACAGAGATGAACGAGATTGCAAACAATCCGGTAGAAAAGAGGAACAAGGAGTATTATGAGAACTTGAAGGTTGAAAGACATGGAAATAAGAGCTTCACGAACGAAAAGAATATGACCACCTCGGAATGATGATATAGCCAAGGAACAAGAATGACCGAATTCGGACAGCACTCCGGTAGAAAAGAGATGCAAGACTTGATAAGATGAGACGATATTGAAGAGATGATACAACACTCCGGTTGGAAATGGAGGAATAGAATTTGAACTTGGCAAAATGAAAGCACTTGGATGAGACTCCGGTTAAAAGAGGAATGATAAACATAACACTCCGGTTAAATGGATAAGCAAAAGCAAAGAACATGATCCTCATCATTCGAGAAGAAGAGTGAAGGGAGCAACATCACAATGCCTCCGGAAGAAGAAATAGAAGATAGATCATTGGAATGAAGGAATGGAGAGGAAAATGACAACTTCTACCACAAATGAGCTCGGAAAGCACCCTTCCAAGAAGGTTAAAACGGAGTTGTTGAAAAACCAACAACGAAAAGAATAACCTTGTAGTGGACTTATGGAGACATCTCAACATTATGAGGTGAGCTTCTGCCACCAACGGAAACAAACGATTGGATTGATATCAACAAGGAGACGAGAAACTTATTTCACCGAGAGGACAAATGAAGAACTTGGGTCATTTATAAGCACCATAAATAGCAACAAACCTTAGGGAAAGCTTTAGGTGAAATATAACACAAGATAACTCCAATGAAGAGACTGATGGATTTAAATATCTCATTCTTGACAACAAGTGAATCATGAAACATGAATGAAACTGTCAAAATGACATAACACCACCTCAAAAGATAAGGTCGAAAGAATTGCACTTCGGAATGCAAGATGAAGAATGCTTGAACTCCTGAAAACAAAACATGTGTTGACACCATGTTTATTTTAGAGTATGGCTTGACGGATCTTAACTCCGAGAGAAATCTTGATGAACAATTGAAGAATGAAAAAAAATCCTTGACGAAGCACCATGTAGAGCCTCCATGAAGAACTCTGGGAAGAAAAGGATGATAAAAGAAAGAGAAGTTGAAAACACAAGGTGAAGCCTTGCAATGATTTAGATGGAGCTTTGAAATGATATAATTGAAATAACCTGGAGCTCCGGAAAGAAAAATGAACAATTGAGATCAAGAATTTTGATGAATCTCCGGAATAAGGAATTAAATTTACTCGATGAAACAAGAATAAGAATTACATTATGCTCATCCTTCACCAATTAAATTGATGACAAGCAATGGATTTGTCATACTACTTATTCTCGTAGAAAGGATTAAGATAGATATGGCGCAAACTTGGGAAGGTCTTCAACGAACCACCGGTAGGATTGGAAAGAACGAATGAATCTATATGATAACGAAGAAAGAGAACTTTTGAACGAACCGCCATAAGAATTGAAAATGAACAAATAAAGGATAAAGAAACACCGGGAAGAATTAGAAAATGAAGGAAGATACTTGAGAGAATTTAGATACAAATGAACGAATAGATCACGAGCTGGTTAGAGAATACTTGAATGATGCACCGGTGAGATTTGGAGAACGAGAGCTGAAAGCTTGAATGAATAATTCTGAGATGATGGGCTCCGGAGAATCAAACTGAAAAAAACTTCTAAAATGCTCCGGATGGGTGAAAAGAATTCTCACAATTCTTAAACAATTATGAGAGGATGGCATCAAGCTAGAACCATGAATCTTTGGAAGAACGGGTAAGGATATAAGAGGAACTCTTCTTCTATCTTCAAAATCTGAGAATGACGACGAGAAACACCACCGTGAATTGTTGAGGCACTCCGGAAAGAAAAATAGAAAGGTTGAACCCACGATGAAAAGAATTTGAAAGATCTTGGAGGAAGACATATGACTGATGATAACCCATTCTTACGACAAACTTCGAAATGAATTTGAGAATCACTCCGAAAAGAATTAGAAGAGTCAGGTAAGATCCTGGGAAAAGACCTGTGGGTTAGGGCCCACTCAAAAGATACACCGTTGAACGATTGCTTGAAAAGAGAGATTGCACCGGTTGAATAAAATGGCTTGAATGAGATAGCATCCTCAAAAGAACTTGAGTGAATTGCGAATGGAAACTTGAATCTTCTGAGATATCTTCATCACTCTAGAACAATTGAATAGCGAGAAGTGGATGATTAAGAGGTGCACCGGCATGAGAAAACATTTGAGACGAGGAAAGAGATATGATCAACACCGAAATCTTTAATTAAATCCACCGGAGAAGAAAATTAGAATGGAACAATGATAAAGTTGAAGCTTCCTTAGCGTCTTCATTAGAAATCACCGGATAAAACATTAAAGGAAAAGAATGAAGAAACTTCACTCAATAAAATGGATACTTGGTTAAGAAATCTGAGTCCTTAAAGAAAGAGGGTGGGAGGGCGGGAAAAACAAAGACAATTTGGGACGGATGAAACAAGCAACATTGGGAAAAACTGAGAGGTGATCTTGTGAATGTTGAAATGATCGGATCCACTTGAAGAGAAGCACACCGGTTGGAAAGAATTGAAAAGACAACCTCAGTGATCAAGAAGGATTAGTATTCACAGAGAAATATGAGAACACCGTTTAGGAAAGGTATGGATTCAACATTTGACTTCGAAGCAACTCGAATGCCACAAATAAAACAAAACAAAGGATTTGACTTGCAGAATAAGCCGGAAACAAACATATGATAGATCCCATATCGTATCATGTGTCTGTTGGAAAGATATCCTACGAGATACTTGAATTCCCACTTATAAACTCCCAAAACTTTCTGGTTATGCAATCTGGTGTTGGGGATACAGGGGACACAAAATATATCACCCAAACTAACAATACCTAGATCCAGCTGTATCCATCCTTCAACACATAACCAAGAAACCTTCAGAAATCGTGTACCTCAACCTTCGAAAAGCATCAGTTATACGAGTTATGGCAATACTCTCGAGCTCGCCCCAGTACTGGGTTATCGAGGTTATCTCACCAACAACTGCATAAAAGAGATTTTCGATGTCGGCAAAACTCAGGTATTCCAGAACTTCAACGATAAAATTTTGACGACAACACCTCAGAGCTCAACTCTCCGGGACACTGCCACAACCCCTAAATGTCAGGAGGCACCAAGAACAATGTTCTCGTCACAAAACCATCGGAACGATTCCAAGATACCCGCGTGATCCTAATTTTTTTAGTGAAATTTGAGGAGAGGAAAGTCAAAACATCTACGTCAAGGGGCCTCACCAGAGTGACGAAGGGGCTGAGGAGTAAAAAAAAATCCTACTCTCCGATATATATAATCCTAAGACTCAAAACATTTTGTTCTAGACTCAACAAAGTCAGCGATTCAATCAAGCAGGGGGATCCTAAGTCGGGGACGGCTCTGATTACCAACTTGTAACGCCCTCGATGCGGCTATATCTCCCACGTGTCGAAGCACGACTTAGAGGCATAACCGCATTGAAAGCAATATCGCAAGTGAGGTAATCTTCACACAACCCATGTAATACATAAGGGAAAGAGATACATAGTTGGCTTACAATCGCCACTTCACGCAATACATGAGTAAAGCATTACATCAAACAGATACAATCAAGGTCCGGCTACGGAACCAAAATAAAAGAAGACTACCCCAAATGCTACACAGATCCCCGATCGTCCCAACTGGGCTCCACTACTGATCAACTGAAACGAAACAACACAATGAACAAGATCTTCATCGAGCTCCTCCTTGAGCTCGGGTGCGTCACCTGCACGGTTCAACGGCACCTGCAAACTGGTTGTGGAAGTATCTGTGAGTCACGGGGACTCAGCAATCTCACACCATGGCGATCAAGACTATTTAAGCTTATAGGTAGGGTAAAAGGTATGAGGTGGAGCTGCAGCAAGCGACTAGCATATATGGTGGCTAACATACGCAAATGAGAGCGAGAAGAGGAGGCAAAAGCACGGTCGAACAACTATGATCAAGAAGTGATCCTAGAACAACCTACGTCAATCATAACTCCAACACCGTGTTCACTTCCCGGAATCCGCCGAGAAGAGACCATCACGGTTACACACCCGGTTGATGTATTTTAATTAAGATCAACTTCAGGTTTTCTACAACCGGACATTAACAAATTCCCATCTGCCTCATAACCGCGGGCACAGCTTTCGAAAGATAATACCCTGCGGGGGTGTCCCAACTTAGCCCATTATATGCTCTCACGGTCAACGAAGGATATTCCTTCTACGGGGAAGACCCGATCAGTCTCGGAATCCCGGCTACAAGACATTTCGACAATGGTAAAACAAGACCAGCAAAGCCGCCCGAATGTGCCGACCAATCCCGATAGGAGCTGCACATATCTCTTTCTCAGGGCACGTCCGGATGATACATCCTACGAGTAAAACAAATCCTCAAGTTTCCCCAAGGTGGCCTCGCAGTCTACTCGGTTCAGACCAGCACTCAGAGGAGCACTGGCCCGGGGGGGTTAAAATAAAGATGACCCTTGAGTCTGCAGAACCCAAGGGAAAAAGGCTTAGGTGGCAAATGGTAAAACCAAGGTTGGGCCTTGCTGGAGGAGTCTTATTCAAAGCGAACTGTCAAGGGGGTCCCATAAATCACCCAACCGTGTAAGGAACGCAAAATCCGGGAACATAATACCGATATGACGGAAACTTGGGCGGCAAGAGTGGAACAAAACACCAGGCATAAGGCCGAGCCTTCCACCCTTTACCAAGTATATAGATGCATTAATTAAATAAGATATATTGTGATATCCCAACAAGTAAACATGTTCCAACAAGGAACAACATCTCCATGTTCCAACAAGGAACAAACTTCATCTTCACCTACAACTAACAACGCTATAAGAGGGGCTGAGCAAAGCGGTAACATAGCCAAACAACGGTTTGCTAGGAAAGGATGGTCAGGGGCTTGACATGGCAATATGGGAGGCATGATAAGCAAGTGCTAGGCATCGTAGCATAGGCATAGCAAAAGAGCGAGCATCTAGCAAGCAAAGATAGAAGTGATTTCGAGGGTATGGTCATCTTGCCTAAAATACCGCAAGGAAGAAGAATGAGTCCATGAAGAAGACAAATGGATGTAGTCGAACGAATCCTCACAACTCCGGAACGAAACCGAAGCTAACAAGAGAAGCAACCCGGAAACAAACAAACAACATGGTAAACAACCATCACATAAACATGGCATGATGCACAATCGAGTATGATGCATGTCCGGTTTAAATATGCATGGCATGGCCAAGTGCAACAAACAACACTACAAATTAAGTGGATCTCAATATGCAACGAGTTGCATATTGACGAAACACCACATTAATTTATTTAGTTCTCTCCCGGTCATGTACCCAACAATATTAAATGTTATTAAACATGGCAAAAGGTGAAACATAAGTAAACTAACTATTTAGGCAAGTTTAAATGAGGCCGGAACAACAAACAACAATTCCAGAAAATCCTCATGTGCATATTTTGAATTTGGTACTGTTCTGTCCTAAAGCACATCTTAGTGTTGTTAAACATGCAAAGTAATGGCACCATGTTAAACTAGGCATTTTTCTACCCCATTTACATATTAAGTTTATTTAAATTGGAGCTACGGTTATTTAGTTATGAAATAAATCCTATTAACATGGCATTTATGCAAATTTAATCAAACAGCAAGTTAAACATTTTAAACATGGGTGATAGTGGCATATTATGAAACTAGGCAAAATTCTAAGCAAGTTACATATATAAAACATTTTAATCTGATGTACGGTTTGTGAGTTATTATATGCATGAACATGAGGGTTTTTCTGTAAAACAGACGTTCCTGGGATAATAGCTAAATTCACAGATCTGAAAAAAAAAACACATCAGGCTGAATCTGGGCGGACTGGGTGCTCACCATGGGCCAAGCCCAGTCAGTGGATGCGGCTGAGGGAAGCTGGCGGCGGCCTAGCGGGCAGGCCGGCTTGGGCGAACTGGGCTTGTGCGTGGCCCACCTGGCGCACGACAGGGAGCAGGTTCGAGCGCTGCCCATCTCGTTCGACAGAGACAGAGAACGGCAGGTTCAGTGCAGGGGCGAAGCAGGGGACTTGGCGGGCGATGCAGGTGGTCTCCGGCGAGGGCACCGTTGGCCGGAGACGGGGCATAGCCGGCGGGATCCGATCGGAATGGGCAAGGGCGGCGGAGGCACGGATCCGGGCGGTCGATATGGGCTGGCGAGGCGACATTGCAGGGGGGTCGAGGCGCTCGTTCTTCTCTGCAACCGAAGCAGGGCTTCGATGCAGAAGGCACCGGCGCACGGGCATGCCGCGGGGTGGCCGTCCGGGTAGGTGGGGTTGGGATCGGTGCGGGGGAAGGCGACGCAGGGCTGGATCAGGGGCACTGGCAGCTTCATCCCGTCGGGTGCATCGGCGACCTGCAGACAGGCGGCCACGGCAGGGTAAGTTCAGAGAGGAGCAGCAGGGAAAAGGGAGGAGGCACGGGGAGCGGCGGCATGACCTGGTTACCGGAGTCGAGGAGGGCAGGAGGAGCTTGGGGTCGACCGGAACCAAGGCTGGCGAGGTCCGGCGGACTGGGGATGGAGCAGACCCCGCGCGTGGAGGCAGCCGGTGGCGGAGATCCATGCAGCGGTGGCTTGGTCTGCCCCTGGACATAGAGAAAACGAGAGAGAGAGGAGGGAAACGAAGGAGGAGGTGGTCGCATGGGCTCATCTGCTGGTCACCGGCGGCGGCGCACGGCGAGGGGCTCGATGGTTGGGCGTCGAGCACGGGCTGGAGGTCGAGAGGAGCCGGGTGGAGAAGCAACATCCGTGGGAATCAGGAGGAGACACGGGGGTTGGTCAGGCACACAAACAGAGGAGGTGGGTGGCGACGGATCTGGATGATGGGATGGAGTGCAGTGGCGGCGGCTGGGAGGGAATGATGGGACAAGCCCCTAGGATCTAGGGTTAGACTGATATTTATATCAGATGAATTTAGGTTAGGGGATACCCCATCCCTACGATCGTAATCGAACGGCTGATAAAAATAGATTAGGTAGCATAAATAAGAAAACGGAGATGTTTTATAGATGTTTGGGGATGATCCGGACCCAACGGTGATGACTAAGCGGGTCGGGTTCGGGCAAGTTTCAGACGAGCAAGCGAGGGGTTTGAGCACTGAGCAAAGAGATTAAGCGGCCAGACAAGAGGGACTCGAAAAACCCGGTTGGTCTCGAAACGGTCAACAAAAGCAAGGGGGGACGCGACAACTATGAGCGGGTGCAAGTTTTAAAACATGACGGCAACGGAGTGCCGCTGCAAATGCGGATGATGTGATGATGAAATGCAACAACGACAAATAAACACACGACAGCCACGCAAAACATGGAAGGCGTCTGGAACGTCGGTCTTGGGGCGTTACAGCGAGCACGGCAGCCCCCTTGCGCTTCACATCCTTGGCCTTGGGCTTCTTCTCTTCTGGGTCTGCGGCAGGCAGCTCGAGGAGGGAGAGGCGTCCCTCCTCAGCTCTGGCGCACTTGGTCGCCAGGTTGAACAGCTCCAGGGAGGTGCAGAGGTCTTCGTGCATCGCCAACTCCTCCTTCATCTTGACGTCGCGCACGCCATCGGAGAAGGCCGAAATGATGGCTTCTTCGGACACCCTGGGGATCTTGAGGCGCGCACTGTTGAAGCGCTGGATGTACTTCTGCAGGGTCTCTCCAGGTTGCTGCTTGATGCGGCGCATGTCGCTCACGGCGGGAGGCCGGTCGCGGGTACCTTGGAAGTTGGCGATGAAGCGGGTACGCATTTGGTCCCAGGAGGAGATCAAGCCTGGGGCCAGGTTCAGGAGCCAAGTGCGAGCACCTTTCTTCAGCGCCATGGGGAACCAATTCGCCATGACCTTTTCATCCCCGCTGGCTGCTTCGATTCCCAGCTCGTAGAGCTAGAGGAACTCCGTGGGATCAGTTGTGCCGTCGTAGCGAGGAGGCAGGTCCGGCTTGAACTTGCCGGGCCACGCGACGCTGCGCAGCTCGGGGGTGTAGGCGCGGCAGCCAGCGGTGTCCGCGGGAGGTTTTGGTTGAGGGAGAGCTTGACCTTGTGGGTCCCCTTGCGCTGCAGCTGGGAGCAGCGCGGGGTCTTGACGTGCCAGAGCTGGAGCAGGGTCTCGGCGAGCTGGGGCTGGGAGCGCCCGGGCGGCCTCTTGCGGTCGCGGGACTTCTTGGCAGCTCCGTTCTTGCTGGGCCGGCGCATGACGGAGCGGGTTCCGCCCAGGAGCTGCGCGCCTTGGGGCCATGGCATCTTCTTGGAAAGGAGGCGGCTGGAATGCCCCCGGGGCTTCATTGCCCATGCGGGGCGGAGTGCGGCGCAGCGGTGCGGAAGGTGCGGGAGAGCCCCCTGCGGCACGGACGAGCTCGGCAACGCGGTCGAGCCACTCCTCGTAGACGTCGTCGACGGGGCGGTAGCACAGGAGCTCGTTCGCCGCGAGGAGCGCAGCTCGAGCCTCCAAGGGCGCGCGAAGCGCGTGCGACGAAGAACCGGCCGGGGTGAGCGATGGAGTGGCGGTGCGGCCATCCCGACGCACGGACGGGTGCTGAGAGGATGCTTGCTGCTCGTTCTCCGCCGGGCCGGTGGCGGCGTTGACGACGGGCGATGGGGAACGACGAGGACGCCCACCGACGGGGGCCGTCTGGACGGCGCAGGAAGCGATGGCGGCCCGGCGCTCGGCACGGGCCCGACGAGCGTCAGACATGGATGCGGTGGTCGGAGGAGAGCGGAGCGGTGGAAGACTGATTCCGGCGCACCCCTACCTGGCGCGCCAAATGTCGGATTCTGGGGTTCCGGCAGACCCTTAAGGTTTGAACTCTGGGGTGCGCGCGGAGATCGTGCCCTCTACCTCTCCGTCTCGCAAGGATCTAAACTACTGCAAGAACAACAGAAGAGACACAGAGTTTATACTGGTTCGGGCCACCATTGTGGTGTAATACCCTACTCCAGTGTGGTGGGTGGATTGCCTCTTGGGCTGATGAGGAAGAACAGTACAAGGAAGAACAGCCTCGCGAGGGTCTGTTCTTGGCTAGGGGATGAACTTCTAGGGGGAGTTCAATCGCCCTTCTCTCTCTCTTCTAGATGCTGGATTCGATCCTAGCTCATTCCAATCTGCCCCTACTCTGGGGGTGGCTAGTCCTATTTATAGGCAAAGGCCCTGGGCCGCTTCCCAAATATTGAGCGGGAAGGGCGCCAACAATTGGCCAATTTGAAGGGGAACATCTGGTACACTTATCCTGACTAAAGTTGGTCTTCGCCTGCCAAAGGCCCTGTGGTGACGCCGTCCTGGGCTCCATGGTGACCTCCTTCCCACTATTGGACTGGTCTTGGTCTCGTTGCACCGAAATGGGTGCCTTTGCTTGATCCTCTCGCCTGCGCTTGCCCCCTTTGCACCAAAGAGGAAAGGGAGACGCTGCGCGGGCTGGCGCCCGCCTGGCACCCTTGGTCGTCATGGCTTGCGTCATGGGCACCTCGTGAGGTACCCGCCTTGATCTCTCCGCCTCCTCGTGAGCCAGCCTAAGGAGGCCGTGCTTGAGAAAGCACCGTGTCGTCCGCCTCGCGAGGCTTGGCCCCTCGCGTGGGTCTTGAGCCTTGTGCTGACGAAGATGGGCCACGCTGGCCCCCCACTCAAGCCACACCGCAGGCCGCAGGTAGGCAAGTCTGGGGACCCCCGTTCCCAGAACGCCGACAGAGTTGCTCGGCGTGGCCCTCGCTCGCCTCTTCTCCCTCGCCTCTGCTCCCCTTTCTGCTCTACGTCCTCGGGTCCCGGCCCTCGAGCTGGTCTCAGCCGTCGCTGGTATGCCAGGTCGCGATACCATGGACAAGGCCAGAGGGTGAGGGCTAGAGAGCCGGTAAGAGCCCTGAGTCGTGATGCTCAGGCACCCCCCCTTTAAAGCGCAAGCGGTTCGCGCGGGCGAGGGTGAATGGGACTCCATGAGGGCCTCGGCTAGTGCAATTCCCTCCAAGGATCCTGCAGACTCATCACGGAAAGGAGAAGGGGCTGCCATGACAGCCATTAGTCGACCGTTAGTCGCTCAAGAGCTCGCTGGTTGGGGCAGGTGAGGTGTATCTAGGCACCCGTGAGCCAGCGCGGGACTCACGAGGCCCTACCTCTAGGCGGGCTGCGCCTAGCACTGGGCCGTATCTTGAGATGTGTTCCTGCAAAATTCGGTTAGATGCCGGCACTCTATGTCCTCGGGTCCCGTCCCTCAAGCTTGTCTCAGCCGTCGCTGGTATGCCAGGTCGCGATGTCGTGGACAAGGCCAGAGGGTGAGGGCTGGAGAGCCGGTCAGAGCCCTGAGTCGCGCTGCTCAGGTACCCCCCCTTTAACGTGCAAGTGGTCGACATGGAGAAGGAGAGGTGTAGTGGACAGGCAGCAAGTAATCAAGCATGATAGGCGAATGCATAGTTGGAAATAAACGCGAGGGAGATACACGCCGCTGGGCCTAGCCCGAGCGGCTTGGGGATGATGCAGCCCGAGGGGCGCCCCCAACAAGGCAAACTAACGACCGAAAAATAAAAAGGGATACACACTGCAGGGACGGACCCACGCGGCCTGGGAGTGATGCAACCCTGGGAGGGCGCTCCCAGCTGGGAATGAAGCTTGAAAGATGTCACCTGAAGATGTCGACGGCGAAGTGGCATTGGTGCGGCAGACTCGGTGGGCTGCGGAAGCCGATCCTCACGAGCCCCCAGGCCCTGGGGCCTCGGGAGGCTCCGGAGGCACTGGTGGCTCCTCGCGAGCTGTCTCCATCTCCGCCAGGGCTGCGGAACGCTTGTCTTCCTGAGCCTCCATGATGCTCCTCATGAGGCGTTGGTACGTCGCAGCTATGTTCGGCAAGCCATAAGGCATGCGAACATAGCTGTGGGGTGGACCCCCACAGCGCCCCACTTGCGAGGGCCAGAGGCGCTCTGTCGTGGCAATCTGATTGAGCCCTGGTATGTCGACACAGAGGCGCAGCCCTCCATCCTCGCCTGGATGTGGAGCCACAGCTGGTGGACGACGGCGACCTCTCATGATCCTTGACTCCTGTAGCTCTTGAGTGATCTTGTTAACGAACTCCTGCTGGTCTGACCCTCCTTGCATGGCTCCTTCTCGAGGTAAACGTGCTTCGAAACACGCCTCCACATGATGCCCAAGTGCCTCCCTCGTGACCCTGGCTAGGTCGGTGGCCCTCAAGGTGAGAGCCCCCGAGCCCTGCCTGAGCAGGGCGCCGGGCGCGCTTTCCTATGCAATGGAAGGAGGGTCCCGCTGGGCAGGCACGGTCCCTGAGGGGCCTGCCTCCTGAGGGGCAGAGCCTGACGATGTCTTCTTCTTCTTGGGGGTGGTCTCGGGAAGCCTCCTGCTTCCGCGATCTGGGTCTTCTAGCGACGTGGCCTGAAAGGCTCGCTCCAGGGAACACACTGCATCCTTCTCTTCACATGGCATCGTGATGACGCCGCCACTCCCTGGCGTCTTGAGGACATTGTAGCCATGGTGAGTTACGGCCATGAACTTGGCCAGCGCTGGGTACCCGAGGATGGCGTTGTACGGCAGGTGGATGTGGGCGACGTCAAAGTCGATGAGCTCGGTGCGGTAGTTGCTGCGGGCCCCGAAGGTGACAGGGAGGCGGACCTGCCCGATCGGGATTGTGGAACCGTCGGTGACTCCGGAGAAAGGCTTGGTTGGCTGAAGCTGGTCATATGGCACTTGGAGGTTGTTGAATGTTTCCACGGACAGGACGTTGAGCCCTGCTCCACCATCGATGAGGGTCCTGGTGACCAGTACGTTGCTGATGACTGGGGAGCAAAGCATCGGGAGGACCTTGGCTGTGGCCGTGCACTTGAGCTGATCTGCTAAGCTGAATGTGGTGGCGCACGCCGACCACTTGAGGGGGCGCGTTGCTTCGAGCTTGGGGAGGACTGCATTCACTTCATGGGCAAACTGCTTGAAGATGCATTGAGAGGCTGGGGCTTGAGCTCCGCCCAGGATGCAGGCGATTGCGCACGGCTCTTGGAAGCCCCCGGCCCCCTCGTCTTGATGGCGGTCTTCGTTCCTCCTTGGCTGAGGCGATAGCGGAGGGAGGCCTGCGTTGCCATGAGGGCGATCCTCACGAGGCTGATCCCTCCAGTCCCCCTCGCGAGGCAGGTCCCGCCAGCGATCCTCGCGAGGTTGGTCGCGCCATCCTTGGCGCGGGCCGCGATCTTCCCAGCGTCCTGGGTTTCTTCCTCCTCCTCGGCCATAGCCCCGGTCAGCGTGGTCAGGGCGACGGCCGATCCTTCCTTCTCGGACGGCGCGGAGTTCTTGACATTCGTTGGTGTTGTTGGTGTGGAGGTCGTGTTACACACAGTACCGGCTGCCCATGGAGGATTCGGGCAGATCCTTGCCCCACTTGGTGTCCGGTTCTGCTGCGAGTACGGCAGCCCCCTTGCGCTTCACGTCCTTCGCCTTGGGCTTCTTCTCTTCTGGGTCTGCGGCGGGCAGCTCAAGGAGGGAGAGACATCGCTCCTCAGCCCTGGCGCACTTGGTCGCCAAGTTGAACAGCTCCAGGGAGGTGGAGAGGTCTTCATGCATCGCCAGCTCCTCCTTCATCTTGACGTCGCGCACGCCATCGGAGAAGGCCGAGATGATGGCTTCCTCGGACACCTTGGGGATCTTGAGGCGCGCACTGTTGAAGCGCTGGATGTACTTTTGCAGGGTCTCCCCAGGTTGCTGCTTGATGCGGCGCATGTCGCTCACGGCGGGCGGCCGGTCGCGAGTACCTTGGAAGTTGGCGATGAAGCGGGTGCGCATCTGGTCCCAGGAGGAGATCGTGCCTGGAGCCAAATTCAGGAGCCAGGTGCGAGCTCCTTCCTTCAGCGCCATGGGGAACCAGTTCGCCATGACCTTTTCATCCCCGCTGACAGCTTCGATGCCCAGCTCATAGAGCTGGAGGAACTCTGCGGGATCAGTCATGCCGTCGTAGCGAGGAGGCAGGTCTGGCTTGAACTTGCCGGGCCACGCGACGCTACGCAGCTCGGTGGTGTAGGCACGGCAACCTGCGGTGGCCACGGGAGGCTTCGGTTGAGGGAGAGCTTGGCCTTGCGGGTCGCCTTGCGCTGCAGCTGGGAGTAGCGCGGGGTCTTGACGTGCCGGAGCTTGAGCTGGGTCACGGCGAGCCGGTGCAGGAAGCGCCCGGGCAGCCTCTTGCGGCCGAGGGACTTCTTGGCAGCTCCGATCTTGCTGGGCCGGTGCCTGGCGGAGCGGGTTCCGCCCAGGGGCCGCGCGCCTTGGAGCCATGGCGTCTTCTTGGAGAGGAGGCGGTTGATACGCCCCCGGAGCTTCATTGCCTGTGCGGGGCAGGGTGCGGCGCAGCGGAGCGGACGGCGCCGGAGAGCCCCCTGGGGCGCGGGCGAGCTCGGCGACGCGGTCGAGCCACTCTTCGTAGACGTCGTCGACGGGACGGTAGCGTAGGAGCTCGTTTGCTGCGATGAGAGCAGCTCGAGCCTCCAAGGGTGCGCGGAGCGCGCGGGACGAAGAGCCGGCGGGGGTGAGTGATGGAGTAGCGGTGCGGCCGTCTTGCCGCACGGACGGGTGCTGAGACGATGCCTGCTGCTCGTTCCCCGCCGGGCCGGTGGCGGCGTTGACGGCGGGCGACGGGGAACGACGAGGACGCCCACCGACGGGAGCCGTCTAGGCGACGCGGGAAGCGATGGCATCAGACATGGATGCGACGGTCGGAGGAGAGCGGAGCGGTAGAAGACAGATTCCGGTGCACCCCTACCTGGCGCGCCAAATGTCGGATCACGGGTTCCGGCAGACCCTTAAGGTTCAAACTCTGGGGTGCGCGCGGAGATGATGCCCTCTACCTCTCCGTCTCGCAAGGATCTAAACTACAGAGAGAACAACACAAGAGACACAGGGTTTATACTGGTTCGGTCCACCGATGTGGTGTAATACCCTACTCCAGTGTGGTGTGTGGATTGCCTCTTGGGCTTATGATGCTGATGAACAATACAAGGGAGAACGGCCTCGCGAGGGCCTGTTCTTGGCTAGGACGATGAACTGCTAGGAGGAGTTCAGCCGCCCTTCTCTCTCTCTTTCTCTACTTGTTCTCTGCTTGCTCGGATTCTAGGTTCTGCTGGCCTGATGGCCCGATGCTAACTTGCTAGACTCCTCGATCTCTAGATGCCTCTACCCTGGGGGTGGCTAGTCCTATTTATAGGCAAAGGCCCTGGGCCTCTTCCCAAATATTGAGCGGGAAGGGCGCCAACAATTGGCCAATTTGAAGGGGAACATCTGGTACACTTATCCTGACCAAAGTTGGTCCTCGCCTGCCAAAGGCCCTGTGGTGACGCCGTTCTGGGCTCCACGATGAGCTCATTCCCACCGTTGGACTGGTCTTGGTCTCGTTGCACCGAAATGGGTGCCTTTGCTTGATCCTCTCGCCTGCGCTTGCCCCCTCCGCACCAAAGAGGAAAGGGAGGACACTGCGCGGTCTGGCGCCCGCCTGGCACCCTTGGTCGTCATGGCTTGCGTCATGGGCACCTCGCGAGGTACCCTGCCTTGATCTCTCCGCCTCCTCGTGAGCCAGCCTGAGGAGGCCGCGCCTGAGGAAGTTTTGTGTCGTCCGCCCCGCGAGGCTCGGCCCCTCGCGAGGGTCTTGAGTCTTGTGTTGATGAAGATGGGCCGCGCTGGGCCCCCATTTGAGCCACGCCATAGGCCGCAGGCAGGCAAGTCTGGGGACCCCCGTTCCCAGAACGCCGACAGCCCCAAGATGGGATCTCGTGGGTAGAGAAGGTTGCGGCGGTGGAATTAAGTTTTTTGCTCTGTATCTGATCGTTTGGGGGTACGTAGGTATATATAGGACGAAGGAGTACGTCGGTGGAGCAACAGGGGCCCCACGAGGGTGGAGGGCGTGCCCCCTACCTAGTGGCCTCCTCTTTTGTTTCTTGACGTAGGGTCCAAGTCTCCTGGGTCATATTTGCTCTGAAAATCACGTTCCCGAAGGTTTCATTCCGTTTGGACTCCGTTTGATATTCCTTTTCTACGAAACTCTGAAATAGGCAAAAACAGCAATTCTAGGCTGGGCCTCCGGTTAATAGGTTAGTCCCAAAAATAATATAAAAGTGAATAATAAAGCCCAATAATGTCCAAAACAGTAGATAATATAGCATGGAGCAATCAAAAATTATAGATACGTTGGAGACGTATCAATATCCGATTTGCCAAGCTTGCCTTCCATGCAAAGAAGAGTCCCATCCGGACACGGGACGAAGTCTTCAATCTTGTATCTTCGTAGTCCAACAGTCTGGCCAAAGGATATAGTCCGGCTGTCCGAGGACCCCCCTAATCCAGGACTCCCTCAGTGACGCTGCCTTGGGCTCCACGATGACCTCCGTCCTGCCGTCCTTCTGGTCTTAGTCTCGTTGCACTGATATGGCAACCTTTGCCCGATGCCTTGGTACTCTTCGCCTACGCTTGCCTCCTTAGCACCAAAGAGGAAACAAGGAGGCCGCGCGCGCTGGTGCCTGGCTGGCGCCTGCCTGGTGCCGATCGTCATGGCTCACGCCACGAGAGCCTTGTGAGGTTTGCCCCGCCTTGATATCTCCGCTCCTCGTGAGCCCGCCTAGAGGGACTGCTCCTGAGGAGGTCCCGCGTCGTTCGCCTCGCGAGGCTTGGCCCCTCGCGAGGGCCTTGGGTGCCTTGTTGATGAAGATGGGTCGTGCGGCCTGCTGACTTAGCCACGCCGTGGGCCGCAGGCAGGCAAGTCTGGGGACCCCCGTTCCCAGAACACCGACAGTATCCCCTGGGCCCAAGGTGCGCTCGGGCTTGGCTTCGCGACGAATCCAAGGGTCAAGCACGAAGCACCGCGGGCCCCCAAAAGCCTGCGGCCTCGGTTGATGCGTGGCGGTTGATTGGACGTGGGCGTCTCCGCTTCCCCACGCTTCCTTGGCAACTGCTCAATTGGACAAAAGGCTGGCACGGACAGCGCTTGCCTTCACTGTTTCTTCCTTGCCTTGCTCCAGATCCCCTTTCTCGCTCCTCGCCACCGCTACCTCCAGATCTGCTCCAATCCCGCTCCGCATCTACGACCCATGGCGCCGCACAAGGTCAGGACTTCCTCAGCGCCGGCTTGGTATGAGCCGGCCCTTGAAGCGCCCACCGTCACAGAGAAGAGCCTCGCCTCCGTGCGCCTGCTGACGGCGGGGGAGAGCAACGAGTGGGGGAAGATGGAGCTCCGGCTCACCTCCGATGTGCCGAAGCCTGAGGGAAGCACCTTCTTCCCCTTCTTCTCGAGCAGCGTCGCCATCGGGTTGGTCCCTCCCTTCTCCGACTTCTTTTATGAGGTTCTCAACCACTATGGGCTGCTGGAGCTGCACCTCCATCCCAACTCTGTCCTCCTCTTGTCCATCTTCACCTACTACTGCGAGGCGTACTTGGGTGTGCTGCCATCCGTGGCGCTTCTGCGCCACTTCTTCTTCCTTCGCGTCACCGATGGGCCACTCTCCAGATGTGCCAACTTCGTCGCGTCTGGCAAGGCCAACTCGATCTCGAGCACCGGGAAGAGGGCCGAAAATATCCGATCCAAATGAGTCCTGATGAACGCCAAGCACGCCCATCCGCGCCTGGTGTTACTGACGCAGGCGCCCCAGCTCAACAAGGGGTGGCCTAAGGCGGAGCTTGCCGATGAGCGGGCGTTGTCTGTGTTGGGGCAGATGACGACTGACTTGAAGCCGGGCAACGCGAAGGCAGCCAAGGTGACGGGGGCAATGCTCCTGAGGGAGTTCTTGATGCTGCGAGTTGCCCCTCTCCAGGCGCGCTCGCGCCCCTTGTTGGAGCTTGAAGAAGAGGGGAACAAGACCCGTCTGAGGCCTGGGGCCCTTCCTGGCGATGAATTGGATGTTGTCCTGCGCCTCATAGTTGGGGACAACCAGGAGTACCCGCCTTGTGCCTTTGTTCCTTTGTTCCTCTGCAAGGACCGGGAGGAACTTGTCGCCTCCAGGCCGACCTTTGATGCGCGCGGCCTGGTGCCGCCAGCGCTCGCAGGAGCTCCTACAACACCGAAGCCGGTGGAGGTGTCCTCTGACAAGTCTCGTGGATGGGAGGAGGAGGTGGTGGACTAGGAGAAGACTCTTGAAGAGGTGGGGGAGACTTCTCCTCTGAGCAAGGCCGAGATCCTTCGCGCCCTGCCTGACGACGCCGAGGCCGACGCCCGCCAGGAGGAGAGGGAGCAGCCCCTCATCCTGACAAGAGGCAGGTCTTCATTGGTTCCTCGAGATGCCGCCCCTATCTCGGCGCCTCCTGAGGCCGGCTCCGACCCTTCTGCCGCCAGGGCCCGTGTGCCCACTCCTCAGGTCCCGACGCTATCAGGCTTCAAGCTCCCCAAGCGGAAATATGTTGCAGTGGATCGGTAAGTGCCTTTAAGCTTCGCCTTGTCCCTGCTTGTACTTGTTATTTCCTGATGTTCGCCCTTGGTCGATCAGGCCAACGCCTTCAGTGAAGAAGAGGAAGGAGGATACGGTGGCTGTGCCTTCCTTCGCAGAGAAAGGAGGCAGCGGCGCCCGCACCTCCCCAACCCGATCGTCCTCGCGAGGCCAAGAGGAATGTCGCCGTGTGGAGTCAGCCCCCATGGCCCCGCTGGCTCCGGAAGTGCCGGCGTCTGGTGCAGTTGATGAGGTCCCAGCTGCTCTGGAACCCGCAATCTCCCAGGCCTTGGTGATGTCGTCGCCTCCTCCCACTGCCGCACCTCCACTCCTAGGTTCTTCTACTACTGTTGCTGTTCTGGAACGTGCTCTTTCAGACATGACCCAGTTGCAGGCAGATCTCCTGAGCGCGGACCCACGCCTGATGGCCGAGCGCCTGGAGCTGGCCTCAGGCTGGCTTCACTCCGACTTGGCGGTTCGCGCGGCGCTGAGCCAGGCCACAGCATCTTCCGAGAAGGAGAAGCAGAGTGCCGCCAATGCTGCAGCCGATCGTGAGGCAACACTGAAGGATGCCAAGGCTGCCCGCGACCGCTGCCAAGAGCTGGAGGATGAGCTGAAGAGCCCGCGCAACAAGCATGCCCAAGAAGCACGCTGCCGCCATGCGAAGGAGGAGGAGATGAAGGCCGGGAGGACGCCGTCAAGAACCGTGATGCTAAGCTGGCGGAGTTGGGGAAGACGCAGGCCACCGAGCGCAACCGGTTGGAAGAGCTAGAGCGGAAGGTGAAGGCGAGGGAGGCCGATCTTGACGCCAAGGCGCGAGTCCTGGCCGAGGACCGCGTGGCTTTTGCCGACCTCGAGGAGAGATCTCGCAAGGCACTAAAGACGCTCTACGAGCATGGCCTGGAGAAGTGTTGGACACCAATGAGGACGGCCCCGCCAGGTTGCTTCCCCTCTTGGTGAAGGCGCTCGAGGAAGTCGTTGATGGTGTCGGTCCCATGGCGGAGGCAGAAGCTCGCATCCTGTCTTCAGCTGCATTGACCCGCGTCTTCAGCCACCTGCACCTTCGCGACCCCAATGCTTGTCTTGACGAGCTGCTGGAGCCTGTGGCTGAAGATCAATGCGAGGCCGCCGCCGCAGCTGTACAAGGTCAAGTGGAGGCCTTGCTGAAGAAGTTCCGCAGCTTTGTCTCCGCTCCTTTGTCCGGCGATGGTGCCAATTCTGCAGCTGGTGATGAAGACAATGTCACCCACAGAGGAGCACCTTCTGCAGGCGATGGTGGTGTCCAGGGGTGACCTGCGGCTATTCTCCTGTTTCGTCCCTTCAACATGCATCAGGCCTTGTGGAGGCGTTTAGACTTTTCATTTGGTATTGTGAGGACAACATGTTTGTAATATTTGCTCCGAGATTTTGTGCTTCCCTTCCTGTTTGCTTTGTGTTCTGCGTCGGTAGAGCCCGGCCCTGCGCATACCTCAACCGCCATTGGGCCGACTGGAGACCAGGACAGACCAAGGAGTGAGGGGCTACGTGACCAGTTAGGCTCCGGAGTCGCGATGCTCAGGAGTCCCCCTTAACGCGCGAACAACATATAGGGAGGGTTCGCGAGGATAGGTTGATGTTCTACGTCGGCAGAGCCTGGCCCCGTGCATACCTCAACCGCCATTGGGCCGACCGGAGACCAGGACGGAGCAAGGAGTGAGGGGCTACGTGACCAGTTAGGCTCCTGAGTCGCGATGCTCAGGAGTCCCCCTTGATGCGCAAACAGTCTCCATACCTTCCCTCGCCGAGGCCTCGGGAGGGGCATGCGACGACCAGGTCCGGGAGACCTGTTTGGGTGGCGTGCGCTTAGGCGTGACCCGAGAGTAGCCCCCAGGCCCGGGAGGCCTGGTTGGGTGGCGAGCGCTTGGGCGTGACCCGAGCGTAGCCCCCGTGCCCAGCCCCCTCGCGCGGCTCTCCCGAGGCCCCTCGCGCGGCTCTCCCGAGGGGAGGCATTGCAGTGATGCCGGACGCTGAGCTCTAGGCTCCCTGAGGTTGGTACGACCATGAAGTCGCCCTCAGTTGTTTATCACTAGCACGGAGCATAGTGCTTCCGCTTGTGCACGGGCATAGCCGCTCCTTGGCAGTGTCGATGACCAGCGCGGAGCATGGTGCTTCCACTTGTGCGTGGGAGGGGGGGCCCTCTGGGAGTAGCCCCCGGGGCGTGTACAACCCTGCCCTGACACATCGCTTGCACGGTAGGGCTGCGAGGTGTATCTGGGCACTCGTGAGCCCGCGAGGGACTCACGAGGCCCTACCTCAAGGCGGGTTGCGCCTGGTCTTGAGTCTTGGTTGTTGTGTGTTCCTGCAACGTGGTTAGGTGCAAGCACTCTACATCCTCAGGTCCCGGCCCTCGAGCGAGCTCAGCCGCCGCTGGTATGCCAGGTCGCGATGTCGTGGTCAAGGCCAGGGGGTGAGGGCTGGAGAGCTTGTAAGAGCTCCTGAGTCGCGATGCTCAGGATCCCCCCTTTTAACACGCAAGCGGATTGCACGGGATGAATGGACCCGTGGCGGGTGGTGATCGAGTAGGTGATAACCATAGGCAGGTTAAGCATGGAAGGCAAATCAGCTTGGGTAAATGTAGGAAGATACATGCCACTGGGTCCGGCCCGAGCGCTTGGGGATGATGCAGCCCGAGGGGCGCCCCAGCAAGGTAAGCCAAAGACATAAGGAAAAGGGATACATGCCACAGGGACGGACCCATGCGGCCTGGGAATAATGCAACCCGAGGGGCGCTCCCAGCTAAACAAGCTTGGAAAATGTCACCTGGTTCTGTAGACGAAGTAGAGTTGGTGCAGCTGAAGGCGTGCGTTGAAGGAATGACTCTTCACGAGCCACCGGGGCCCTGAGCCTCGGGAGGCTCTAGGGGCTCAGGAGGTTCCTTGAAGACCATCTCCCTTTCTTCCAGGACGGCGTCGTACCTGGCCTCCTGAGCTGCCAGGACGCGCCGCATGTTGTGCTGATAGGCTGACGCCACGCTCGGCAAGCCGAAGGGCATGCGAACGTAGCTGTGTGGCGGACCCTCGCAACGGCCCACACGCGAAGGCCAGAAGAGAAGCGGCCGTGTTGAACCCTGGGACGTCGATGCAGACGCGTAGCCCGGCATCCTCGCCTGGATGGGGAGCTGCGCCTAGTGAGCGGCTGTCGTCGCGCATGGCTCTTGCATCTTGCAGTTCCTGAGTGGTCTTGGTGATGAACTCCTGAGTGCTGGACACTCCTTGCCTTGTGTTCTCGTGAGGGAAACGTGCCGCGAAGCATGCCTCCAAGTGGTGCCCAAGCGCCTCCCTCGTGAGGTTGGCAAGGTCTGAGGCCCTCTGATGACCCACAAGTATAGGGTATCTATCGTAGTCCTTTCGATAAGTAAGAGTGTCGAACCCAACGAGGAACAATAGGAAACGATGAGCAGTTTTCAGCAAGGTATTCTCTGCAAGTACTGAAATAAGTGGTAACAGATAGTTTTGTGATAAGATAAATTGTAACGAGCAACAAGTAACAAAAGTAAATAAGGTGCAGCAAGGTGGCCCAATCCTTTTTGTACCAAAGGACAAGCCGGAACAAACTCTTATAATAGGAAAAACGCTCCCGAGGACACATGGGAATATCGTCAAGCTAGTTTTCATCACGATCATATGATTCGCGTTCGGTACTTTGATAATTTGATATGTGGGTGGACCGGTGCTTGGGTGTTGTTCTTACTTGAACAAGCATCCCACTTATGATTAACCTCTATTGCAAGCATCCGCAACTACAACAAAAGTATTAAGGTAAACCTAACCATAGCATGAAACATATGGATCCAAATCAGCCCCTTACGAAGCAACGCATAAACTAGGGTTTAAGCTTCTGTCACTCTAGCAACCCATCATCTACTTATTACTTCCCAATGCCTTCCTCTAGGCCCAAATAATGGTGAAGTGTTATGTAGTCGACGTTCACATAACACCACTAGAGGTTAGACAACATACATCTCATCAAAATATCGAACGAATACCAAATTCACATGACTACTAATAGCAAGACTTCTCCCTTGTCCTCAGGAACAAACGTAACTACTCACAAAGCATATTCATGTTCAAAATCAGAGGGGTAATAATATGCATAAAGGATCTGAACATATGATCTTCCACCAAGTAAACCAACTAGCATCAACTACAAGGAGTAATCAACACTACTAGCAACCTACTAGCACCAATCTCGGACTTAGAGACAAGAATTGGATACAAGAGATGAACTAGGGTTTGGAGATGAGATGGTGCTGGTGAAGATGTTGATGGAGATTGCCCTCTCCCGATGAGAGGAGCGTTGGTGATGATGATGGCGATGATTTCCCCCTCCCGGAGGGAAGTGTCCCCGGCAAAACAGCTCCGCCGGAGCCCTAGATTGGTTCCGCCAAGGTTCCGCCTCGTGGCGACGGAGTCTCGTCCCGAAAGGTTGCTTATTATTGTTTCCTCATCGAAAGGCTTCATATAGGAGAAAATGGGCGTCGGAGAGCTACTAGGGGGGCCCACGAGGTAGGGGGGGCGCCCAGGGGGAGGGGCGTGCCCCCACCCTCGTGAGCAGGGTGTGGGCCCCCTGGCCTTCATCTTTGGCGACGATTTTTCTTTATTTATTTTAAGATATTCCGTGGAGTTTCAGGACTTGTGGAGTTGCGCAGAATAGGTCTTCAACATTTGCTCCTTTTCCAGCCAGAATTCCAGCTGTCGGCATTCCCCCTCTTCATGGTAAACCTTGTAAAATAAGAGAGAATAGCCATAAGTATTGTGACATAACGTGAAATAATAGCCCATAATGCAATAAATATTAACATAAAAGCATGATGCAAAATGGACGTATCAACTCCCCCAAGCTTAGACCTCGCTTGTCCTCAAGTGAAAAGCCGATAAGAATAAATATGTCCTCATGTTTAGAGGTAGAGGCGTCGATAAAAATAAAATATGGACATGAAGGCATCATCATTACTCTCATAACAGCAACATATATAGATTTATCATATGATTACTTATGTTCAAGTGATGATCTTTTCACAATGCAAAAGTATGAATCAGAAACCTTATTGGGCACTAACAAATCATAACCTCAGTCATTGGAGCAATTGCAATTTATCATAACATCGGGAAGAGTCTATGTCAGAGCTTAAAAGCAAGTCCACATATTCAATTATCATTTAGTCCTTGATAATTGCTAACACTCACGCAATACTTGTGGCTACGGAGTTTTAACCGGACACAGAGAAAGATAGGGACTTATAGTTTTGCCCCACAACCTTTTACCTCAAGGGTAATGTCAACAATAACAATTCATGCTCCCCTACATCCAATTATATATATATATATATATATATATATATATATATATATATATATATATATATCATGTTCTTTCCAACATGCTGGGCTTGCCAAAGGATAAAATGAAAAAGGAAAGGTGAAGATCACCGTGACTCTTGCATAAGATAGAAGATAATAATAAAAGATAGGCCCTTCGCAGAGGGAAGCAGAGGTTGCCATGCGCTTTTATGGTTTGATGCACAAAATCTTAATGCAAAAGAACGTCACTTTATATTGCCCCTTGTATGTGAACCTTTATTATGCAGTCCGTCGCTTTTATTGCGTCCACAACAAGTTCGTGCAAAGCTTATTTCTCTGCACTAATAAGTCATGCATATTTAGAGAGCAATTTTTATTGCTTGCACCGATGACAACTTACTTTAAGGATCTTACTCAATCCATAGGTAGATATGGTGGACTCTCATGGCTAAACTGGTTTAGGGGTATTTGGAAGCACAAGTAGTATCTCTACTTGGTGCTGAGAATTTGGCTAGCATGAGGGGGAAAAGCAAGCTCAACATGTTAGGAGATCCATGACAATATACTTTATCTTAGATACAAGAAAACATAACTCATTATGTTGTCTTCCTTGTCCAACATCAACTCTTTAGCATGTCATATTTGAATGAATGTTCCCAATCATAAAAGATGTCAATGATAATATATCTATATGCGAAACGTCTCTCTCCTTATTACTTCCTATTAATTGCAACGATGACCAAAGCTATATTTGCCAACTCCCAACAACTTTTTAATCATCATACTCTTTCTATGTGAAGTCATTACTCTCAATAAGACCAATATGAACTCTTTGTTTCTTTTTATTCTTTTCTTTTATTCACTCAAGATCATGGCAAAATAATCAAGCCCTTGACTCAACACTAATCTTTATTATATATAGCTCACGGACTAGATTGCATAGAGGGATCATAAAGCAAACTTCAAAACTAGATCATGACGTGACTTTATTCTACTAAATCAAGATACTACTAATAGGATCGAACTAAGAAAAACGGTAAAGATAGGAGTTGTGATGATGATACGATACCGGGGCACCTCCCCCAAGCTTGGCAGTTGCCAAGGGGAGTGCCCATACCCATGTGATTCTGTCTCCTTCTTTGTTGTTGGCGGTGGAGGTGTTGTTGATGATGCAAGCTTGTCGTCCACCTTCCATGGCATAGGCTCACCCTCATAGAAGGATGATCTAGTCTCCTGAATCCTCAGATCTGCAACGGAAATAGATCGAAACGAAAATAGAGGATATTTGCGTGATACGGGAGTCAAAACCTTCGGGAGAATATATAATGAATTTTTACCGACCGAAATACGTATCGTGCAGGAAAACGGTGTCCGGAGGGCACACGAGGTGCTCACGAGGTAGGGGGCGTGCCCAGGGGGGTAGGGCGCACCCTCCACCCTCGTGGAGGCCTCGTGTCCTCCCTGGACTGCTACCTATTTTTCTATTTTTCTAAATATTCCAAAACGGAGAAATATTGCCTTAAAAATTGTTTTGGAGTCGGTTTACTTACCGTACCACATACCTATTCCTTTTCGGAGTCTGGAACGTTCTGGAAAGTGTCCCTTATGTATTCCTCCGGGGTTACGGTTTCAATAACATTGGTTTCAACATTTATAGGATTACCTGAGATATAGTGCTTGATTCTTTGACCGTTTACCACCTTCGGATTTGTGCCTTCGAAATTGTTGATTTTTATGGCACCGGAACGATAGACCTCCTCGATAATGTAGGGACCTTCCCATTTAGAGAGAAGTTTTCCTGCAAAAAATCTTAAACGAGAGTTGTATAGCAATACATAATCACCTACATTAAACTCATGCTTTTGTATCCTTTTGTCATGCCATCTTTTAACTTTTTCTTTAAACAACTTGGCATTTTCATAGGCTTGGGTTATCCATTCATCAAGTGAGCTAATATCAAATAACCTCTTCTCACCAGCAAGTTTGAAATCATACTTAAGCTCTTTAATAGCCCAATATGCCTTATGTTCTAGTTCGAGAGGTAAGTGACATGCTTTTCCATAAACCATTTTATACGGAGACATACCCATAGGATTCTTATATGTAGTTCTATAGGCCCATAATGCATCATCAAGTTTCTTGGACCAATTCTTTCTAGACCTATTAACAGTCTTTTGCAAAATTAATTTGAGCTCTCTATTGCTCAATTCTACTTGACCACTAGACTGCGGGTGGTATGGAGATGCAATTCTATGATTAACATCATATTTAGCAAGCATTTTACGAAAGGCACCATGAATAAAGTGTGAACCACCATCAATCATTAAATATCTAGGGACTCCAAACCTCGGAAAAATAACTTCCTTAAGCATTTTAATAGAAGTGTTATGATCAGCACTACTAGTTGGAATAGCTTCTACCCACTTAGTAACGTAATCAACAGCAACTAAAATATGTGTATATCCATTAGAAGCAGGAAAAGGTCCCATATAATCAAAGCCCCAAACATCAAATGGTTCAATAACAAGTGAATAATTCATAGGAATTTCTTGACGTCTACTAATATTACCAATTCTTTGACATTCATCACAAGACAAAACAAACTTACGGGCATCCTTGAAGAGAGTAGGCCAATAAAAACCAGATTGCAATACCTTATGTGCAGTTCTATCTCCAGCGTGGTGTCCTCCATAAGCTTCGGAGTGACACTTGCGTAGGATCTGTTCCTGTTCATGCTCAGGTACACAACGTCTAATAACACCATCTACTCCTTCTTTATAAAGATGTGTGTCATCCCAAAAGTAATGTCTCAAATCATAAAAGAACTTTTTCTTTTGTTGGTATGTGAAGCTAGGTGGTATAAATTTAGCAACAATATAATTAGCATAATCAGCATACCATGGAGTGCTACGAGAAGTGCTTATGACATTTAATTGTTCATCAGGAAAGCTATCATCAATAGGTAGTGGGTCATCAAGAACATTCTCTAACCTAGATAAGTTGTCTGCAGCTGGGTTCTCAGCTCCTTTTCTATCAACAATATGCAAATCAAATTCTTGCAGCAAGAGAACCCATCTAATAAGTCTAGGTTTAGCATCTTTCTTTTCCATAAGATATTTAATAGCAGCATGATCAGTGTGAATAGTTACTTTAGAATCAACTATATAGGGTCTGAATTTATCACAAGCAAACACAACTGCTAAAAGTTCCTTTTCGGTAGTAGCATAATTTCTTTGAGCATTGTCTAGAGTCTTACTAGCATAATGGATAACATTTAATTTCTTATCAACTCTTTGCCCTAGAACATCACCTACAGCATAATCACTAGCATCACACATAATTTCAAAGGGTAAATTCCAATCAGGTGGCTGAACAATAGGTGCAGAGACTAATGCTTTCTTAAGTATTTCAAATGCTTCTACACAATCATCATCAAAGACAAATGGTACATCTTTTTGTAATAAATTAGTCAGAGGCCGAGAAATTTTAGAGAAGTCCTTAATGAACCTCCTATAAAATCCGGCATGACCAAGGAAACTTCTTATACCTTTGATGTCCTTGGGACATGGCATCTTTTCAATAGCATCAACCTTGGCTTTATCAACTTCAATACCTCTTTCAGAAACTTTGTGCCCCAAGACAATACCTTCATTAACCATAAAGTGGCACTTTTCCCAATTCAAGACAAGATTAGTTTCTTCACATCTCTGCAAAACTCGATCAAGATTGCTCAAGCAATCATCAAAAGAGGAACCATAGACAGAAAAGTCGTCCATGAAAACCTCACAAATCTTTTCACAAAAGTCAGAGAATATAGCCATCATGCATCTTTGAAAGGTAGCAGGTGCATTACATAAACCAAAAGGCATATGTCTATAAGCAAAAGTACCAAAAGGGCATGTAAAAGTAGTCTTTGATTGATCTTTAGCCGACACAGCTATTTGAGAGAAACCAGAATAACCATCTAGAAAGCAATAATGTGTATGTTTGCATAATCTTTCTAGCATTTGATCAATAAAAGGTAATGGGTAATGATCTTTCTTAGTAGATTTATTTAATTTGCGGAAATCAATTACCATCCTATAACCTGTGATAATTCTTTGCGGAATCAATTCATCTTTATCATTAGGGACAACAGTAATACCTCCCTTCTTGGGGACACAATGGGCAGGACTTACCCACTAACTATCAACAACGGGGTAAATTATACCTGCCTCCAGAAGCTTGAGTATTTCTTTTCTTACCACTTCTTTCATTTTAGGATTCAAACGTCCTTGAGGATCACGAACTGGTTTGGCGTCCGCTTCCAAATTTATTTGATGCTGACATAGAGTGGGACTAATGCCCTTAAGATCATCCAGAGTATATCCAATAGCGGCACGGTGCTTCTTCAGAGTTTTCAATAATCTTTCTTCTTCATGCTCTGAAAGGTTAGCACTAATAATAACAGGATATATTTTCTTTTCATCAAGATAAGCATATTTAAGACTATCAGGCAGCGGTTTAAGCTCAAACACGGGATCACCCTTGGATGGAGGAGGATCCCCTAAGATTTCAACAGGCAAATTGTGTTGCAGAATAGGTTCCCGTTTGGAGAACACTTCATCTATTTCCCTTCTTTCATTCATGAACATCTCATTTTCATGATCTAGCAAATAGTGTTCTAAAGGATCACTAGGAGGCACGACAATAGAAGCAAGACCAATAATTTCATCCTTACTAGGCAATTCTTCCTCACTATGTTGTTTACTGAATTTAGAGAAATTAAACTCATGAACCATATGATCCAAGCCAACAGTAACAACATTCTTTTTGCAGTCTATCGTAGCATTAACAGTATTGAAGAAGGGTCTACCAAAAATAATGGGACAAAAGCTATCTTGTGGAGAACCAAGAACAAGAAAGTCAACGGGATATTTGGTTTTCCCACACAAGACTTCAACATTTCTAACAATTCCCATTGCAGATATAGTATCTCTATTGGCAAGTTTAATTGTAACATCAATATCTTCTAACTCAGCAGGTGCGATATCATGCATAATTTCTTTATATAAGTCAAGGGTATAACACTAGCACTAGCACCCATATCACATAAGCCATGATAACAATGATCTCCTATTTTAACAGAAATAACAGGCACGCCTACCACAGGTCTATGTTTATCTCTATCACAGGGTTTAGCAATTCTAGCAGTTTCACTAGAGAATTCAATGACATGCCCATCAATATTATCAGACAAGAGATATTTAACAATAGCAATATTAGGTTCTACTTTGAATTGCTCAGGAGGTGTATAATTTCTAGTAATGCTTTTACGAACAACAGTTGAAGCTTTGGCATGATCCTTTACTCTGGCAGGGAAAGGTGGTTTCTCAACATAAGAGGTGGGAATAATAGGATGATTATAAGTGATGGTCTTTTCTTCAACTTTAATAGGTGCAACTACTTTTACTTCTATGGGAGGATGATATTTAAACCACTTCTCCTTGGGGAGATCAACATAAGTAGCAAAAGATTCACAGAAAGAAGCTACTATCTCAGAGTCAAGTCCATATTTAGTGCTAAACTTACGGAAAATATCGGTATCCATAAAAGATTTAACACAATCAAACTTAGGTGTCATACCTGACTCCTTACCTTTGTCGAGGTCCCAATCTTCAGAGTTGCGTTTAATTCTATCCAATAAATTCCATCTGAATTCAATAGTCTTCATCATAAAAGAGCCAGCACAAGAAGTATCAAGCATGGTTTGATTATTATGAGAAAGGCGAGCATAAAAATTCTGAAGAACTGTTTCTCTTGAGAGGTCATGATTGGGGCATGAATATAACATTGATTTAAGCCTCCCCCAAGCTTGAGCGATGCTTTCTCCTTTGCGAGGCCAAAAATTATATATATAATTGCGATCACGATGAACAAGATGCATAGGGTAATACTTCTGATGAAATTCCAATTTCATTCTTTTATAGTTCCATGATCTCGTATCATCACATAGCCTATACCATGTCGATGCGTCTCCCTCCAAAGATAAAGGGAAAGCCTTCTTCTTAACAACATCATCGGATATACCTGCAAGCTTAAATAATCCACAAATACCATCCAAATAGCGTAGATGCTCGTCGGGATGCTTTGTCCCATCTCCTGTAAAAGTATTAGCCAGCAGTTTTTCCATAATACCTGAAGGAAATGCAAAAGGAGTTTCATTTTCAATAGGTTCAGTAGGTTGAGGAGCAACTCTTTGCTCTACTGGATGGGGTGAAGATACCCCGAACAAGCCCCTCAGAGATTCAGTTTCCATAGTAACAAGTGACAGAAAATTTCAGCACACTATATGAATTTTTCCTTACCAAATTCCACCTACCAAAGGCGCTACACTCCCCGGCAATGGCGCCAGAACAGAGTCTTGATGACCCACAAGTATAGGGGATCTATCGTAGTCCTTTCGATAAGTAAGAGTGTCGAACCCAACGAGGAGCAGAAGGAAATGATAAGCAGTTTTCAGCAAGGTATTCTCTGCAAGTACTGAAATAAGTGGTCACAGATAGTTTTGTGATAAGATAAATTGTAACGAGCAACAAGTAACAAAAGTAAATAAGGTGCAGCAAGGTGGCCCAATCCTTTTTGTGCAAAGGACAAGCCGGAACAAACTCTTATAATAGGAAAAACGCTCCCGAGGACACATGGGAATATCGTCAAGCTAGTTTTCATCACGCTCATATGATTCGCGTTCGGTACTTTGATAATTTGATATGTGGGTGGACCGGTGCTTGGGTGTTGTTCTTACTTGAACAAGCATCCCACTTATGATTAACCTCTATTGCAAGCATCCGCAACTACAACAAAAGTATTAAGGTAAACCTAACCATAGCATGAAACATATGGATCCAAATCAGCCCCTTACGAAGCAACGCATAAACTAGGGTTTAAGCTTCTGTCACTCTAGCAACCCATCATCTACTTATTACTTCCCAATGCCTTCCACTAGGCCCAAATAATGGTGAAGTGTTATGTAGTCGACGTTCACATAACACCACTAGAGGTTAGACAACATACATCTCATCAAAATATCGAACGAATACCAAATTCACATGACTACTAATAGCAAGACTTCTCCCTTGTCCTCAGGAACAAACGTAACTACTCACAAAGCATATTCATGTTCAAAATCAGAGGGGTAATAATATGCATAAAGGATCTAAACATATGATCTTCCACCAAGTAAACCAACTAGCATCAACTACAAGGAGTAATCAACACTACTAGCAACCTACTAGCACCAATCCCGGACTTAGAGACAAGAACTGGATACAAGAGATGAACTAGGGTTTGGAGATGAGATGGTGCTGGTGAAGATGTTGATGAAGATTGCCCTCTCCCGATGAGAGGAGCGTTGGTGATGATGATGGCGATGATTTCCCTCTCCCGGAGGGAAGTGTCCCCGGCAAAACAGCTCCGCCGGAGCCCTAGATTGGTTCCGCCTCGTGGCGGCGGAGTCTCGTCCCGAAAGGTTGCTTATTATTTTTTCCTCATCGAAAGACTTAATATAGGAGAAGATGGGCGTCGGAGAGCCACCAGGGGGCCCACGAGGTAGGGGGACGCGCCCAGGGGGGAGGGGCGCGCCCCCCACCCTCGTGAGCAGGGTGTGGGCCCCCTGGCCTTCATCTTTGGCGACAATTTTTCTTTATTTATTTTAAGATATTCCGTGGAGTTTCAGGACTTGTGGAGTTGCGCAGAATAGGTCTTCAATATTTGCTCCTTTTCCAGCCAGAATTCCAGCTGCCGGCATTCCCCCTCTTCATGGTAAACCTTGTAAAATAAGAGAGAATAGCCATAAGTATTGTGACATAACGTGAAATAATAGCCCATAATGCAATAAATATTAACATAAAAGCATGATTGAAAATGGACGTATCACCCTCCAGAAGGGAGCCCCCGAGCCCTGCCCGAGGAGGGCGCTAGGCGCGCCTTCCTATGCGATGGAGGGAGGCGCGCCTGGAGCGGGCGCTGATCCTGATGAGGCTCCAGCCGCGTCGCCGCCCTCCTGTGATCCTGCTCGGCGCAACTTCTTCTTCTTCTTGCGGAGGGCCTCAGGATGGCCCTCGCTTTTGCGGTCGGGGTTGTTGATTGCTGCAGCTTGGAAGGCGCACTCGAGGGAGCACACCGCATCTCTCTCTTCACATGGGACCGTGATGATTCCGCCGCTTCCCAGCATCTTGAGGACGTTGTAGCCGTGATGGGTGACTGCCATGAACTTGGCCAGGGCCGGATACCCGAGGATGGCGTTGTACAGCAGGGGGATGTGCGCGACGTTGAAGTTTATGAGCTCGGTGTGGTAGTTCTTGCGCTCTCCAAATGTGACAGGCAGGCGGACCTGCCCTATCGTTGTGGTGGAACCGTCGGTCACTCCTGAGAAGGGCTTGGTAGGCTGAAGCTGCTCATATGCCACTTGGAGGTTGTCGAACGTGTCGATGGACAGGACATTGAGCCCTGCGCCACCGTCGATGAGGGTCTTGGTAACCTGCACATTGCTGATGATTGGGGAGCACAACATCGGGAGGGCGCCTGCGGTGGCTGCGCACTTGAGCTGATTTGCCGAGTTGAAATTGATGGTGCATTGGGACCACCTGAGTGGGCACGTGGCCTCAATCTTGGGGAGCACCGCGCTCACTTCTCGAGCGAACTGTTTGAAGATGCGTTGGGAGGTTGGGGCCTGCGCGCCGCCCAAGATGCAGGCGATTGCACGCGGCTCCTGGAAGCCCCCAGCCCCCTCATCCTGATGGTGATCGTCGTTCCTTCTTGGTGGCGACAGCGGGGGAAGACCGGCGTTGCCCTGTGGGCAATCCTCATGAGGCTGGTCCCTCCAGGCGCCCTCGCGAGGATGGTCCTGCCAACGGTCCTCACAAGGCCTGTCGTGCCACTCCTGGCGCGGGCCACGGTCGTCCCAGCGTCCGCCTCCACGTCCTCCTCCACAGCCGTAGCCCCGGTCGCTACGCTCGGGGCGTCGACCGAAACGTCCTTCGCCGATGGCTCTGAGCTCTTGACAGTCACTGGTGTTGTGGGTGTTCAGATTGTGGAAGGCGCAGAATGGTCGGCTGTTCTTGGATGACTCGGGTTGATCTCTGCCCCGCTTGGCGTCCGGCTCCGCCGCAAGCACAACTGCTTCCTTGCGCTTCACGTCCTTGGCCTTGGCCTTCTTCTCCTCTGCACCCGCAGCTGGCAGCTCGAGGAGGGAAAGGCGCCCCTCCTCAGCTCTTGCGCACTTGGTCGCTAGGTTGAACAGCTCCTGAGATGTGCACATCTCCTCATGGATAGCGAGGTCTTCCTTCATCTTGACGTCATGGATGCCTCTGAGAATGCGAAGATGATGGCCTCGTTCGTGACCGTGGGGATCTTGAGGCGAGTGTTGTTGAAGCACTGGATGTACTTCTGGAGGGTCTCCTCTGGCTGTTGCTTGATGCGGTGCAGGTCACCCGCGGCCGGCGGGCGAGCGCGAGTGCCCTGGAAGTTGGCGACGAAGCGGTCGCGCATCTCTTCCCAGGAGGGGATTGAGCCATGCTGCAGGTTCAGGAGCAAGGAGCGGGCTCCATCCTTGAGAGCCATGGGAAACCAATTCGCCATGACTTTCTCATCGCCGTTGGCAGCCTCGATGCTTAGCTCCTAGAGCTGCAGGAACTCCGCGGGGTCGGCGGTGCCGTCGTAGCGAGGGGGCAGATCTAGCTTGAACTTGCCCGGCCAGGAGTGTCACATCCCTAGCTAGGCCATGCATTAGAGTGTGCATCATGTTTAAATTCTATTAATTCTGAAATGGGAAATGCCAGAACCCCAACACACACTTCCCCCCCCTGGAAATAACTAGGGTTTACTAAAATCTTTTTCAATGAACCTGAAATGCCCTTCTGAAATGTTCACCCCCTTTGTTTTGGGTTTAAACCTTTGACAAAAGTGGTGCACAATTTTCTAGGTCAACAGAAGGTTTTTGAATTAACACATAAGTATTTGAATTTGGGCATTTAAAATTTATAAAAATATTTTAAATGTTCAAATATTCTCAAACATAAATGTTTCATGTTGTCTATATTTTAAATAGTATGCATGAGCAGTTTGGGGATTTTTGGAGTTGTTTGAGTATTTTAAATAAGTCCACAAAGTTGCAGAAATAATAGAAAAAGAAAACAGTTAACCAGAGAAAAACTAACCTGGACGCTACCCACCTGGCGGCCCACCTGGCCGGCCCAGCCCACCAGCCGCGCCAGCGAGCTGCTTCACCTCGCCAGCCAGGCAGGCAGGTGCTCGACGCCGGAGCAGGAGCTCGCCACGCAGCGCCCTGCCTCCCTGCTTCACCTCCCTCGCCGCCCGACGCGCTGGACGAGCTCCACGTCGTGCCCCCGACGCCCTGGACACGTCCATTCTCCCCCTGCTCTCTCCCTCGCTCTCCAGCGCCATGGCCGACGCCATCGTCGCCGCTCCGCCGCCGTAGCCACAGCTGCCGTCGTCCCCGTGCCACCCGACCGTGTCCACGAGCTCCGCCGCCCTCCTCTTCTTCGAGCTAGCCGAGCCCCGAGCGCCCGCTCGCTCTACAACGCTTCCCCGAGCTCTTCTTCAACCTTCGGCCGCCGGAGATCCCCTTCGACCTCACCGCCGCACCAGCTCGTCCCCGACCGCGACGTTCGCTTCCCCGAGACTGCTGTGAGCTCAGCTACCTCCCCATCCCCTCCGTTCTGCGTCTCGTGCACCACAGCGACTGCACGATGCTCACCCGCACGCACCGCCGCGGAGCTCGTCGCCGACGAGGCTCCGGCCACCCAACGGCTGCGCCACCCTGTCCCATGGCCTCACCGCAACCCCAGGAGGCCAACGCACTACCGCACGCACCTCGCCGTGCCCCGCAGCCCCGGTTCCACCTTCACCCGAGCCCCGGCGCCGCCAAACTCGTCGCCGGCGCCAACTCCGGCCACCCCGACCCCAACTGACTCCACCAGTAGTCGCGGTTCGTTCCCAGGAGTGCGCTGATGCCTTCCGCGCCTCATTTGGTGGCCGGAATGGCCAATTTCACTCTGCTCCGCCGCGTCTGGCCTCGCCGGCGGCTAGACGCCGGCGAGTTGACCCCGACCGTTGACTGTGGGCCCCTGTTGACTCTGTTGAGTCAATGACAGGTGGGGCCCCCCTTCTGTTAACCTCTGGATTAGTTTAAAACTAATTAAATAAGTTTAATTTATCACTAACCCCCTGGGCCCACTGGTCAGTTGACCTGGACCGGCTGTTGACCTGCTGAGGTCAGCATGACCTCATGCTGACGCAATAACTAATTACTGGATTTTATTTTTATACAGGAAAATCCAGAAAATAGTTCAAACTTCAAAAATTCATAGAAATTTATCTATAACTCCAAATGCAAAGTTTTATATATGAAAAATTATCAGAAAAATCCAATCTATCCAATGGAACTGGTTTCATGCATGTTAAAACAAGTTAAACCCACTGTTTAGGCATTATAAGATATTGCACTAATATGATCTTATAAATGCACTACCATTTGAATCTTTGGTTCAAATGGGGTCATTTCCTTCTGGTTTAACTTGCACAAGACCAGGACACATTCATATTGCCATGTCATTGCATGCATCATATTGTTGCATATCGTCATGTATTGATTGTGTTGCAATGTGTCATTCGTGGTAGGTTCTGCCTCCGAGGATATCTCCGAGTATCCAACTGAAGGGCAGTATCCCACCACCACTCCATCAGGCAAGCAACCCATTGATCATTCCGATACAAACCCATGTTCTCGCTTCTGCTCTCGTTTACTGCATTAAGACAACGCGTTTCAAACTGCTGTGTGTCGCGGTAGTTGAACCCACTTCCTTTGCATGACCTGTCATTGCCACAGTAACTAGATGAAACCCACTAGCATGTGTAGGAGTTGTTTGAGCCAATACATGTGTATGTGTGTTCCTACCCTGCTATGCTTGCTATGCTTAGAGTTGTGTCAGGTCTGGTTCATCGGGATGATGATCCGGAGTGGAAGGTTGGGTCGTTGTCGAAAGTGTGGAAGTGTTGAACACGATTTGGTAAAGGAATTGATGAAAGGCCATGTAGGAGTACATGGTGGGTTGTTTCATTGAGGCCGTCCCTAAGAACTGAGATCTGTGTTTGTGATCCATGATTCAGCTACTACCACACATTGGGCCCTGAAATATGACCCCGCTCGACTTCTTAATCACCCCTGTTCTCTGTCCAGGAGTTGCAAGTAGTTTCTGGTGTTTGTAGTATGCTGGGGGCCGCACGCGGTGCTGACCATCGGGGTGGGCTGTGTTGCGGTAGGCACGTGGCCGGGTCAACCGAGCGCCCGTTTGGTGTCTCGGAACCCTGTTCACATCGTTCGGGGCCGTTAGTGGAAACCTCGGCCGGACTCCCTGCGGATGGAACCCGAATAGGCGATAAACCTGGACTAGAGACTTGAGTGTTTAGGTAGGTCGTGGTCTACATCCACGTCGGCTTTCGCTTGAAGTCTGCCGAGCACATGTCGTGTGCAGACGCTAAGTGGTGGAAACATGTGTGAAGAAGTACACCCCTGCAGGGTTATAAATAATCTATTCGAATAGCCGTGTCCGCGGTAATGGACTTCTGGTTCGCTTATATCAGTTCATAGACAAGTTAAATGGATACTACTAAAAATCTCAAGATAAGTGTGAGTACCGCGGATGGCCCTCTCGCAGGATGGCGAGAGAGGATCCACGGTGGAGTATTGTGTTGGTGTTAGTGGACTCGTGTGCGGCAAATGATTTACAAATGGTGTCTATCGTAGGATAGCTTAGCCAAGGGTCAAAGCTGGCTTGCTGCAATAACCCCACTACCTTCTTGAGAATGTGCATGTATGATAGGTTCCTGTTGTAAGACTTGCTGAGTACCTCCGTACTCATGTTGCTTTAATCATGTTTTTCAGACGACTGCACCAACCCCTCTGATGGGTTCTATGTAGACCTCGACGTTGACGAGTGACTTATCACCCAGGTGGTGATCCAAGACTTGTGAAGGGTCGTTGTAGATAGACAGGCTTCGTCAAGCCTTCTTTCTTTCTAGTGTCTGTACTCAGACTACTTTGCTTCCGCATGTGCTTGTATGTTTGTATGACTTGAGTGTTGGGTCATGTGACCCCTATCTGTATGGATGATATGTATGGCTCCTCGGAGCCTTCTAAATAAAGTACTTGAGTCGTAGAGTACTGTTGTGATGCCATGTTGTATTTACTCATATCGGGCATATTGTGTGTATGACTGAAATGCTTGGTATGAGTGGGATCCGACTATCTAGTTGTTTATCCTTGGCAGCCTTTCATATGGGGAAATGCAAGTCTTGTGCTTCTGAGCGATAGTAGTCCGCTACAGCCCGGTTCACCGGAGTCCTGCTAGCCCAGCACTACTGCTTGGACACTTGACTGGCCGGCATGTGTTTCACGTCGTTCCTATGTCTGTCCCTTCGGGGAAATGTCACGCGTTGATATTCGGAGTCCTGCCTAGCCTGCTACAGCCCGGGTTACCGGAGTCCTGTTAGCCCAGTGCTACAGCCCGAATAGATACGTTGATGACCGACATGTTCGATGTGACTCATGTATGCCTGTCCTCATAGGCTAGCGCCGCTTTGGGTTCACGACTAGCCATGTCGGCCCGGGTTCTCTGTCATATGGATGCTAGCGACACTATCATATACGTGAGCCAAAAGGCGCAAACGGTCCCGGGCCAGGTAAGGTGGCACCCGTGGGAGTACCGTGCGTGAGGCCGCAAAGTGATATGATGTGTTACATGCTGGATCGATGTGGCTTAGGATCGGGGTCCTGACAGCGTTGGCATCAGAGCCGGACTGCCTGTAGGTTCGCTAAGCCAAACTGGTCGATGTCGAGTCTAGAAATGCTTTAGTTATATGTAGGGGAATTGATTGTGGGAGGGAACGTAAGGCTCTTTTACTCCTTTACCTTATGCCCTCTATTCTGAGTCATTCTCTTCTCATTCTATGTGGGTTAAGGACTAGGCTCTCTTCTCTCTATCAGGATCACGTGTTACTAAATCCGTAGTAACTTATAGGATTGTTGGATACAACCCAGTTCAGTTCTACTAAAGTTTAGTATGTTGCCATTTGAACCAGAACCTTGATATGATGTTGTTGAGTGGTTTCGCAAACTGTTGTGGATGTCTCAATTCTTTTTCTGAGCATTTACAGCCGTTATGCTGTCCAATTTCATCCAGAAATTCTAATGCCTTTGCACTATTTTGTGCTTTCAGATGGCTACCCGTCCCCAAAACCAAGTGGTTCGTCTGACCCGTTGCATCGGTGTATGTGGTCATACCGCCATGTTGGTTCGAGTGATGGTGGAGGCAGGATACCGATGGTACCCTGAATACACCGTCGAAGAGCAGTTTAGAGATTTTAACCAGAGCCAATATCTGTGCACGGTCAGGATATATCCATCATATCCCGGAGCCACGGAACCACTTCACTGTTCTTATGGACTCGGGATCACTATTGGGATGTCCGTTCAAGATGCAGCCTACTCGATGATGACCATTATGCGAGCTAGAACTGCCTTGTTGAGCAACACTGATTTTCGCTACATGCCAGCATCCCTCCCTGGGGCGCATGGTTACCTCCAGGGCATGTACAGTGATGCATCCCATGAGGACTCACTCCTTTGTACCACTACTGAGATGTTGGAAGATAAGGACCGTGAAAACCGGGCCTTGCGTATGGAGCTCTTTAATGCTCGTGCTGATCATTGGGCCACCTTGACGAGGTTTGCACCCGCCGTGCAAGCCGGATACATGGACACGAGAGACTTGTACCCTGTGCGGGCTAGTCTGCCAGACTTCATGGAATGGCGTGAGGTGGGAGGCATCACCCCTCCTCGTGGGCCTCTTCTACCGCCATTTGTTGGACCGAGGCCGCACCCAAGTCCCTATGGTCCACAAGCACCGCAGCACCGTCTGTTCCCAGATGACCATGTCCCGCTTCCAGGTCTGGGTGGTGACTTCTATGAGGACTTCTACGGAGCCGTCTGAGCTAGTAGTAGTCTCGCTGGTATTGTAATAGTTGTATGTCCACCGTCCTGCGTGATTGTGGAATATAACTTAGTGTGTATCAATTCCGGAGGTGTAGAAAAATAATGTATAGGAGCTTGGAATGCCTCCGATGAGATGTAACGTCTGTCGTCTTAGTTGTACTTCAGCTTGAGCTTGTACTAAACTATGTATGACGTGTATGACCGTTGGTATATATATGGCAGTTTCTATATTACCATGTCATACGGATGATCATCTCTGCATTCCTAGTTATCCATTACATTCCGCACTTCCTTGGACAGTTTTTGCCATCCTGGTTTAAATCGTTGTTTTGTTTTTCCAGGATGGTCAACACCCGCAGCAACCCTGCTGCTTCGGAGCAGGGAGAAGCTAGTGCACCTAGAGAGGAAAGTCTGCCTCAACCACCTTCTCTGGCCGAAGTGATGCTGGAGGCAGAGCGCAACAGGCGCGACACCAACCGCTTGCTAGAGCGGATTGAACAGAACACTGCACGTCAGCAAAGGGTCAATCCAGTGTCCATCAATGACTTTGTCAAGCTGTACCCGCCAAAGTTCAATCATTCCATCGAACCTCTCGATGCGGATGACTGGCTCCGCAGCATCGCCCATAAGCTACGTTCTGCCAACGTGGCTGAAGATGATAAGGTCACCTTTGCTGCCTATCACCTCGAAGGCCCTGCCAGCCTTTGGTGGGAGAATTATGAAGCTATGCGTCCGGTCGGCCAACTCACTACTTGGGCTGATTTCAGTGCCGCTTTTCGTGAGCATCATATTCCGGAAGGTCTCATGGATCGCAAGAGGGAGGAGTTCTGTAACTTCACCCAGGGGAAGCTGACTGTGGATGCATACAGTCGCGAGTTTGGGAAGCTTGCACGCTATGCTCCCGAAGAGGTATCCACCGATGCCAAGAAGCAGGCAAGGTTCCGCAAGGGACTTAGCCCTGAGCTCCGACGTGACCTTCGTCTGCATGAATGCATTTCTTTTCCGAAGCTAGTCAATAAGGCCATCAGTGCCGAGACGGGGCAGAATGATTTTGAAGCTTCACGCAAACACTCCCGTGACTATGGATCTTCATCCGGCTCTGGATCCCAGAAGCGCCGGGTCTGGATTCCAAATACTGCTATGCCGCCCAGGTATACTCCGAGGCCATCCTTTGAGGCGCCTCGCCCCAATCAGCAGTATGTGCCGCCCAAGACTTTTGGTGGCCCCACTGCCAATACTGCTCCACGCCCCACTTCGATAACTTGCTTCAAGTGTGGTGAGCCGGGCCACTACATCCGTGAGTGTCCCCAGAACAACCCCAGCCAGTTCGGAAAGTCTGTTGGCCGTGGTAAGTCAACAGCGAAGGTGCTTGTCGCTAAGCCAGCCACCACTACTCGTGGCCATGTCAACTACGTTTCAGCTGGAGAAACTCAAGAGGACCCCAACGTCGTTCTCGGTACGCTCCTTGTTAATTGCCATCCGGCAACTGTTCTCTTTGATACTGGAGCATCTCATTCATTTATTTCTGAGAGCTATGCTCGATTGCACAATACTACCTTTTGTGACATGCCCACCTCCATGGAAATTCAAACTCCCGGTTCTAGATGGCAAACCTCTAGGATCAGCCATGGAAATGAAATTCTTGTCGACAGATTGGTTTTCCTCGCGTCACTAATAGCTCTCAAGTCTTCGGACATTAACATCATCTTGGGTATGGACTGGATGTCAGCTCATTACGCCAAGATTGATTGCTCAACTAGAACTGTTCAACTTACCCATCCATCGGGCAAGACAGTTAATGTTTTGACCCGAGTATCGGAGCGTCAGCTCTACTCTCTAAATGCCAACCCCCTTCCAGACCTCGAAGATATTCCAGTAGTCCGTGACTTCCCGGATGTCTTTCCAGAGGAACTGCCAGGTGTTCCACCTGACAGAGACGTCGAGTTCGTGATAGACCTTGTCCCAGGAACCGTCCCAATCTCTAGAAGACCTTATAAGATGGCACCCCTAGAACTAGCTGAGCTTAAGAAACAACTCGATGAGTCCTTGCAAAAGGGTTTCATCCGTCCTAGTTCATCTCCATGGGCTTGCCCCGTCCTCTTCGTCAAGAAGAAGGATGGAACGGATCGGATGGTTGTAGATTACCGACCTGTCAATTTGGTCACTATCAAGAACAAGTATCCGCTCCCCAGGATCAACGACCTGTATGACCAGCTCGCTGGATCCTCAGTCTTTTCCAAGATGGATTTGAGGTTGGGCTACCATCAAATCAAAATCAAGAACGGGGACATTCCCAAAACGGCTTTCGTTACTCGTTACGGCCAATACGAGTACACCGTCATGTCCTTCGGTTTAACCAATGCTCCCGCCACCTTCTCTCGGTTAATGAATTCAATCTTCATGGAGTACTTGGATAAATTCGTCGTAGTATACCTCGATGATATCCTCATCTACTCCAAGAATGAGGAAGAACATGCCGAACACCTAAGGCTAGTATTGATGAAACTCCGAGAGCATCGCCTTTATGCCAAATTCTCTAAGTGCGAATTCTGGTTGCCAGAAGTGACCTATCTGGGCCATGTAATCTCCGGCAAGGGCATTGCTGTCAATCCCGAGCGAGTTCAAGCTGTCCTTGACTGGACTCCACCTGAAACGGTCAAGCAAGTTCGGAGTTTTCTTGGTTTAGCGAGCTATTGCCGCCGCTTCGTCGAGAATTTCTCCAAGGTTGCTAAGCCTCTAACTGAACTCCTCAAGAAAGATAAAAAGTTCGAGTGGACCCCACAGTGCGAGTTCAGCTTTCAGGAACTGAAAAGACGCCTGACGTCTGCTCCCGTACTGGTACCACCAGATTTCTCTAAGGACTTTGTTATCTATTGCGACGCCTCGCGACAAGGACTAGGTTGCATACTCATGCAAGATCGTCATGTGATTGCCTACGCTTCTCGACAGTTGCGTCCACATGAGGATAATTATCCCACACATGATCTAGAGCTTGCAGCAGTAGTCCATGCACTCAAAACCTGGCGACATTACCTTTTGGGTAATCGCTGCGAAATCTACACTGATCACCAAAGTCTGAAATATATCTTCACCCAACCGGATTTGAATCTCAGGCAAAGACATTGGGTCGAGTTGATCTCGGATTACGACTTAGGAATAACTTACACCCCAGGCAAAGCCAATGTCATGGCTGATGCACTAAGTCGTAAATCTTATTGTAACAACTTGATGTTACAACAAGGTCAACCACTTCTCCACGAGGAATTTCATAAGCTAAACCTTCACATTGTTCCTCGAGGATTCCTTTCCACCCTGGTGGCGAAACCTAACCTTACGGATCAAATCATAGCTGCCCAGAAGTGCGATAAGGGAATATCTCGGATTAAGGAAAACATCGCTAGCGGAGTTGCTAAATGTTTTTCCATGGATGAACGAGGTGTTGTCTTCTTCGAGAACCGCTTGGTGGTTCCCAAGAAGCAACATTTACGTCAATTGATCCTTAAGGAAGCTCATGAATCCCCTCTCACCATTCATCCCGGTAGTACTAAAATGTATCAAGACCTACGCTAGAGGTTTTGGTGGACTAGGATGAAGAGAGAAATCGCTCAATACATTGCAACTTGCGACGTCTGTCGTCGTGTTAAAGCAGAGCATCAACGGCCTGCTGGCACCCTTCAACCTTTGGAGATTCCTGAATGGAAATGAGATAAAATCGGTATGGATTTCATTACCGGGTTTCCCAGAACCAAAAGAGGGAATAATGCTATCTTCGTTGTTGTCGATCGTCTTTCCAAAGTAGCCCACTTCTTACCTGTTCGCGAGAGTATAACCGCTAGCCAGCTAGCGGATTTGTACATCTCTCGAATAGTATCTCTCCATGGTGTTCCGTTGGAAATTAATTCAGACCGTGGAAGTCTTTTCACCTCTCGAATTTGGGAAAGTTTCCAAAATGCTTTGGGAACTCGACTCTCCTTTAGCACCGCCTTCCATCCTCAATCAAGTGGTCAAGTAGAACGAGTCAATCAAATTCTGGAGGATATGCTCCGGGCTTCTGTCATCTCTTTCGGTATGAATTGGGAGAAGTGCCTTCCATTCGCCGAGTTCGCTTATAACAACAGTTATCAAGCTAGCTTGGGCAAAGCCCCTTTCGAAGTTCTCTATGGACGAAAATGTCGAACGCCTCTTAACTGGTCAGAAACCGGCGAGAGACAACTCTTCGGCCCGGACATGATCCAGGATGCAGAAGAGCAGGTTCGCATTATTCGTGAGAAGTTGAAAACCGCCCAGTCTCGACAAAAGAGTCAGTATGACCGCAAGCATAAGCCCATGGCTTATGAAGTCGGCGAGATGGCTTATCTTCGGGTTACACCTTTAAAGGGAACCCATCGATTCGGTATCAAAGGCAAATTGGCTCCTCGCTACATTGGACCCTTTCGCATTCTTGCCAAACAAGGGGAAGTTGCCTACCAACTGGAACTACCTCCGCATCTCTCCAGAGTTCATGATGTCTTCCATGTTTCTCAACTCAGGCGTTGCTTCGCGGATCCTATCCGTGGAGTGGACCACGAAACGCTTGATCTCTAAGATAACCTCACTTATCGGGAATACCCCGTTCGTATCCTTGATCAAGCCGAGCGTACCACTCGACGCCACAATATCAAGTTTCTCAAGGTTCAATGGTCACACCATTCCGAGCAAGAGGCTACATGGGAAAGGGAGGATCGTCTTCGACTTGAGTACCCCGCCTTCTTTCCGGAGGAACCTAAATCTCGGGACGAGATTCTTTTGAGTGGGGGTGAGTTGTCACATCCCTAGCTAGGCCATGCATTAGAGTGTGCATCATGTTTAAATTCTATTAATTCTGAAATGGGAAATGCCAGAACCCCAACACACACTTCCCCCCCTGGAAATAACTAGGGTTTACTAAAATCTTTTTCAATGAACCTGAAATGCCCTTCTGAAATGTTCACCCCCTTTGTTTTGGGTTTAAACCTTTGACAAAAGTGGTGCACAATTTTCTAGGTCAACAGAAGGTTTTTGAATTAACACATAAGTATTTGAATTTGGGCATTTAAAATTTATAAAAATATTTTAAATGTTCAAATATTCTCAAACATAAATGTTTCATGTTGTCTATATTTTAAATAGTATGCATGAGCAGTTTGGGGATTTTTGGAGTTGTTTGAGTATTTTAAATAAGTCCACAAAGTTGCAGAAATAATAGAAAAAGAAAACAGTTAACCAGAGAAAAACTAACCTGGACGCTACCCACCTGGCGGCCCACCTGGCCGGCCCAGCCCACCAGCCGCGCCAGCGAGCTGCTTCGCCTCGCCAGGCAGGCAGGCAGGTGCTCGACGCCGGAGCAGGAGCTCGCCACGCAGTGCCCTGCCTCCCTGCTTCACCTCCCTCGCCGCCCGACGCGCTGGACGAGCTCCACGTCGTGCCCCCGACGCCCTGGACACGTCCATTCTTCCCCTGCTCTCTCCCTCGCTCTCCAGCGCCATGGCCGACGCCATCGTCGCCGCTCCGCCGCCGTAGCCATAGCTGCCGTCGTCCCCTTGCCACCCGACCGTGTCCACGAGCTCCGCCGCCCTCCTCTTCTTCGAGCTAGCCGAGCCCCGAGCGCCCGCTCGCTCTACAACGCTTCCCCGAGCTCTTCTTCAACCTTCGGCCGCCGGAGATCCCCTTCGACCTCACCGCCGCACCAGCTCGTCCCCGACCGCGACGTTCGCTTCCCCGAGACCGCTGTGAGCTCAGCTACCTCCCCATCCCCTCCGTTCTGCGTCTCGTGCACCACAGCGACTGCACGATGCTCACCCGCACGCACCGCCGCGGAGCTCGTCGCCGACGAGGCTCCGGCCACCCAACGGCTGCGCCACCCTGTCCCATGGCCTCACCGCAACCCCAGGAGGCCAACGCACTACCGCACGCACCTCGCCGTGCCCCGCAGCCCCGGTTCCACCTTCACCCGAGCCCCGGCGCCGCCAAACTCGTCGCCGGCGCCAACTCCGGCCACCCCGACCCCAACTGACTCCACCAGTAGTCGCGGTTCGTTCCCAGGAGTGCGCTGATGCCTTCCGCGCCTCATTTGGTGGCCGGAATGGCCAATTTCACTCTGCTCCGCCGCGTCTGGCCTCGCCGGCGGCTAGACGCCGGCGAGTTGACCCCGACCGTTGACTGTGGGCCCCTGTTGACTCTGTTGAGTCAATGACAGGTGGGGCCCCCCTTCTGTTAACCTCTGGATTAGTTTAAAACTAATTAAATAAGTTTAATTTATCACTAACCCCCTGGGCCCACTGGTCAGTTGACCTGGACCGGCTGTTGACCTGCTGAGGTCAGCATGACCTCATGCTGACGCAATAACTAATTACTGGATTTTATTTTTATACAGGAAAATCCAGAAAATAGTTCAAACTTCAAAAATTCATAGAAATTTATCTATAACTCCAAATGCAAAGTTTTATATATGAAAAATTATCAGAAAAATCCAATCTATCCAATGGAACTGGTTTCATGCATGTTAAAACAAGTTAAACCCACTGTTTAGGCATTATAAGATATTGCACTAATATGATCTTATAAATGCACTACCATTTGAATCTTTGGTTCAAATGGGGTCATTTCCTTCTGGTTTAACTTGCACAAGACCAGGACACATTCATATTGCCATGTCATTGCATGCATCATATTGTTGCATATCGTCATGTATTGATTGTGTTGCAATGTGTCATTCGTGGTAGGTTCTGCCTCCGAGGATATCTCCGAGTATCCAACTGAAGGGCAGTATCCCACCACCACTCCATCAGGAAAGCAACCCATTGATCATTCCGATACAAACCCATGTTCTCGCTTCTGCTCTCGTTTACTGCATTAAGACAACGCGTTTCAAACTGCTGTGTGTCGCGGTAGTTGAACCCACTTCCTTTGCATGACCTGTCATTGCCACAGTAACTAGATGAAACCCACTAGCATGTGTAGGAGTTGTTTGAGCCAATACATGTGTATGTGTGTTCCTACCCTGCTATGCTTGCTATGCTTAGAGTTGTGTCAGGTCTGGTTCATCGGGATGATGATCCGGAGTGGAAGGTTGGGTCGTTGTCGAAAGTGTGGAAGTGTTGAACACGATTTGGTAAAGGAATTGATGAAAGGCCATGTAGGAGTACATGGTGGGTTGTTTCATTGAGGCCGTCCCTAAGAACTGAGATCTGTGTTTGTGATCCATGATTCAGCTACTACCACACATTGGGCCCTGAAATATGACCCCGCTCGACTTCTTAATCACCCCTGTTCTCTGTCCAGGAGTTGCAAGTAGTTTCTGGTGTTTGTAGTATGCTGGGGGCCGCACGCGGTGCTGACCATCGGGGTGGGCTGTGTTGCGGTAGGCACGTGGCCGGGTCAACCGAGCGCCCGTTTGGTGTCTCGGAACCCTGTTCACATCGTTCGGGGCCGTTAGTGGAAACCTCGGCCGGACTCCCTGCGGATGGAACCCGAATAGGCGATAAACCTGGACTAGAGACTTGAGTGTTTAGGTAGGTCGTGGTCTACATCCACGTCGGCTTTCGCTTGAAGTCTGCCGAGCACATGTCGTGTGCAGACGCTAAGTGGTGGAAACATGTGTGAAGAAGTACACCCCTGCAGGGTTATAAATAATCTATTCGAATAGCCGTGTCCGCGGTAATGGACTTCTGGTTCGCTTATATCAGTTCATAGACAAGTTAAATGGATACTACTAAAAATCTCAAGATAAGTGTGAGTACCGCGGATGGCCCTCTCGCAGGATGGCGAGAGAGGATCCACGGTGGAGTATTGTGTTGGTGTTAGTGGACTCGTGTGCGGCAAATGATTTACAAATGGTGTCTATCGTAGGATAGCTTAGCCAAGGGTCAAAGCTGGCTTGCTGCAATAACCCCACTACCTTCTTGAGAATGTGCATGTATGATAGGTTCCTGTTGTAAGACTTGCTGAGTACCTCCGTACTCATGTTGCTTTAATCATGTTTTTCAGACGACTGCACCAACCCCTCTGATGGGTTCTATGTAGACCTCGACGTTGACGAGTGACTTATCACCCAGGTGGTGATCCAAGACTTGTGAAGGGTCGTTGTAGATAGACAGGCTTCGTCAAGCCTTCTTTCTTTCTAGTGTCTGTACTCAGACTACTTTGCTTCCGCATGTGCTTGTATGTTTGTATGACTTGAGTGTTGGGTCATGTGACCCCTATCTGTATGGATGATATGTATGGCTCCTCGGAGCCTTCTAAATAAAGTACTTGAGTCGTAGAGTACTGTTGTGATGCCATATTGTATTTACTCATATCGGGCATATTGTGTGTATGACTGAAATGCTTGGTATGAGTGGGATCCGACTATCTAGTTGTTTATCCTTGGCAGCCTTTCATATGGGGAAATGCAAGTCTTGTGCTTCTGAGCGATAGTAGTCCGCTACAGCCCGGTTCACCGGAGTCCTGCTAGCCCAGCACTACTGCTTGGACACTTGACTGGCCGGCATGTGTTTCACGTCGTTCCTATGTCTGTCCCTTCGGGGAAATGTCACGCGTTGATATTCGGAGTCCTGCCTAGCCTGCTACAGCCCGGGTTACCGGAGTCCTGTTAGCCCAGTGCTACAGCCCGAATAGATACGTTGATGACCGATATGTTCGATGTGACTCATGTATGCCTGTCCTCATAGGCTAGCGCCGCTTTGGGTTCACGACTAGCCATGTCGGCCCGGGTTCTCTGTCATATGGATGCTAGCGACACTATCATATACGTGAGCCAAAAGGCGCAAACGGTCCCGGGCCAGGTAAGGTGGCACCCGTGGGAGTACCGTGCGTGAGGCCGCAAAGTGATATGATGTGTTACATGCTGGATCGATGTGGCTTAGGATCGGGGTCCTGACAAGGAGACGCTACGCAGCTCGGGGGTGAAGGCGCGGCAACCGGCCGTGGTTGCCGGGGCCTGCCTCAGAGGTGGGGCTTGGTCTTGGTGAGGTCTAGTGCAGCCACTGCGGGCAGTGCGCGGCCTTGATGAGGCGGCGCGGGCAGCGCGGGGACAGCTTCTCGCGGCTGAGGGATTTCTTGGCAGCTTCTCTCTTCACGCGCGGGCACCGGACGTGACGGATCACGTTGTGGGGCCACGCGCCTTGGCGCCAAGGCGCAGTCTTGGGGCAGAGGTGGTGGAGGCGCGCCATGAGCCACATCGCCTGTGGCTGGCTGAGGGTGAGGCAGAGAGAGGGACGGCGCCTGGGAGCCCCCTGCGGTGCTGACGAGCTCGGCGACGCGGTCGAGCCACTCCTCGTAGAGTTTGTCGACTGGGCGGTAGCGCAGGAGCTCGTTCGCCGCGAGGAGCGCGGCCCGCGCCTCCAGGGGAGCACGGGGTGCATGAGACGAAGAACCGGCCGGGGTCAGCGACGGAGTGGCGGTGCGGCCGTCCTGCTGCGCCGACGGATGTAGCGAGGACGCCTGTTTCTCGTTCTCCGCCGGGCCGGTGGCTGCATTGGCAGCGGGAGACGGAGAACGACGAGGTGGCCCACCGACGGGAGCCGTCTGAGCAACGCGGGCGGTGAGGGCAGCCCGGCGCTCAGCTCGAGCGCGACGAGCGTCTGCCATGGAGACGACGGAGCGATGAACCGACGGAAGGGAAGCTATGGTGCACCCCTACCTGGCGCGCCAAATGTCGGATGTGGCGTTCCGGCTAACCCTTAAGGTTCGAACTCTTCCCTCCTACCGATCCACGCCCTAGCTCGCTAAGATCTCGCAGACGAACTCGATGAACTCGTAATACAGAAAGACACGAGATTTATACTGGTTGGGGCCACCGTTGTGGTGTAATAGCCTACTCCAGTGTGGTGGTGGTGGATTGCCTCTTGGGCTGATGATGAACAATACAAGGGGAAGAACAACCTCCTGAGGTTGAGGTGTTCTTGTGCTTGTCGAACTTGTGTTGGTGAGGACTCGATCCACCTCCCTCTACTGTGCTGGCTAGCTCTACTTATATAGGCCCTGGTCCTCTCCCCAAATATTGAGCGGGAAGGGAGCCAACAACGGCGGGAAAATTTGTAGGGGGACAGCTAGTACAAGCTATCCTGACAAAAGTGGTCTTCGCCTGCCAAAGGCTCTGGTGGTGACACCGCCTTGGGCTCCACGATGACCTCCGTCCTGCCGTCCTTCTGGTCTTGGTCTCATTGCACCGATATGGCAACCTTTGCCGGATGCGTTGGTACACTTCGCCTGCGCTTGCCTCCTTAGCACCAAAGAGGAAACAAGGACGCTGCGCGCGCTAGTGCCCGCCTGGCACCCGCCTGGTGCCGATCGACATGGCTCACGTCACGAGAGCCTCGTGAGGTTTGCCCTGCCTTGATATTTCCGCTCCTCGTGAGCCCGCATAGAGGGACCGCTCCTCAGGAGGTCTTGCATCGTTCGCCTCGCGAGGCTTGGCCCCTCGCGAGGGTCTTGGGTGCCTTGTTGATGAAGATGGGCCGTGCGGCCTGCTGACTTAGCCACGCCGTGGGCCGCAGGCAGGAAAGTCTGGGGACCCCCATTCCTAGAATGCTGACAAACGATATTATGAATTTGAAGCAACTTGATCATGAACATGTTGCGCAATCTTGGGAAAGGATGAAATTGATGATACGAAATTGAACTACTCATTGTTTGAATTTGTGGATGATTATACAAAAAAATTATGCCGGATTGATTTTTGCTTATAGAAATTTTTTAGATTCGGCTGCGCGAGGTACTCTTATGGAAATTACTTTAGGAGAAGCTACTAAACTCCTAAATAATATTATGGTTAATTATTCTCAATCTTGGGGAACGTAGTATTTCAAAAGAATTCCTACGATCACGCAAGATCTATCTAGGAGAAGCATAGCAACGAGCGGGGAGAGTGTGTCCACGTACCCTCATAGACCGAAAGCGGAAGCGTTTAGTAACGCGGTTGATGTAGTCGAACGTCTTCGCGATTCAATCGATCCTAGAACCGAACATACGGCTCCTCCGCGTTCAGCACATGTTTAGCTCGATGACGTCCCTCGAGCTCTTGATCCAGTTGAGGACGAGGGAGAGTTTCGTCAGCACGACAGCGTGGTGACGGTGATGATGAAGTTACCGGCGCAGGGCTTCGCCTAAGCACTACGACGATATGACCGAGATGTGTAACTTTGGAGGGGGGCACCGCACACGGCTAAGAGAAGACTTGGTGTGTCTTTGGGGTGCCCCCTTCCCACGTATATAAAGGAGGGGGGAAGAGGAGGCCGGCCCTAGAGGGGGCGCGCCAAGGGGGGGGGGGTCCTACTTGGACTCCCGGTCCAAGTAGGATTCACCCCCTTTCCTATTCCAACTAGGAGAAGGAGGGAAGGAGGAAGAGGGGAGAAGGAAAGAGGGGGGTGCCACCCCCTCCTAGTCCAATTCGGACCATCCATGGGGGGGCACGCGGCCACCCCTTGAGGCCCTTCTCTCCTTTCCCCTAAAGCCCATTAAGGCCCACTAACTCCCCGGGGGGTTCCGGTAACCTCCCGATACTTCGGAAAATACCCGAAACACTTCGTAACTATTTTGGTGTCTGAATAAAACTTTCCAATATATCGATCTTTACCTCTCGACCATTTCGAGACTCCTCGTCATGTACCTGATCTCATCCGGGACTCTGAACAAACTTCGGTCATCAAATCACATAACTCATAATACAAATCGTCATCGAACGTTAAGCGTGCGGACCCTATGGGTTCGATAACTATGTAGACATGGTCGAGACACATCTCCGGTCAATAACCAATAGCGGAACCTGGATGCTCATATTGGCTCCTACATATTCTATGAAGATCTTTATCGGTCAAACCGCATAACAACATATGTTGTTCCCTTTGTCATCGGTATGTTACTTGCCCGAGATTCGATCGTCGGTATCATCATACCTAGTTCAATCTTGTTTTCGGCAAGTCTCTTTACTCGTTTCGCAATGCATCATCCCGTAACTAACTCATTAGTTACATTGCTTGCAAGGCTCATAGTGATGTGCATTACCGAGAGGGCTCAGAGATACCTCTCCGATACACGGAGTGACAAATCCTAATCTTGATCTATGCCAACTTAACAAACACCATCGGAGACACCTGTAGAGCATCTTTATAATCACCCAGTTACGTTGTGACGTTTGATAGCACACAAGGTGTTCCTCCGGTATTCGGGAGTTGCATAATCTCATAGTCAGAGGAACATGTATAAGTCATGAAGAAAGCAATAGCAATAAAAATAAACGATCATTAATGCTAAGCTAACTGATGGGTCTTGTCCATCACATCATTCTCTAATGATGTGATCCCGTTCATCAAATGACAACACATGTCCATGGCTAGGAAACTTAACCATCTTTGATTAACGAGCTAGTCAAGTAGAGGCATACTAAGGACACTCTATTTGTCTATGTATTCACACATGTACTAAGTTTCTGGTTAATACAATTCTAGCATGAATAATAAAAATTTATCATGATATAAGGAAATATAAATAACAACTTTATTATTGCCTCTAGGGCATATTTCCTTCAGTCACCCACTTGCACTAGAGTCAATAATCTAGATTACATAGTAATGATTCAAACACCCATGGAGTCTTAGTGCTGATCATGTTTTGCTCGTGGAAGAGGCTTAGTCAATGGGTCTGCAACATTCAGATCCGTATGTATTTTGCAAACTTCTATGTCTCCCTCCTTGCTTAGATCGTGGATGGAATTGAAGCGTCTCTTGATGTGCTTGGTTCTCTTGTGAAGTCTGGATTTCTTCGCCAAGGCTATTGCTCCAGTATTGTCACAAAAGATTCTCATTGGACCCGATGAACTAGGTACTACACCTAGATCAGATATGAACTCCTTCATACAGACTCCTTCATTTGCTGCTTCCAAAGCAGCTATGTACTTCGCTTCACACGTAGATCCCCTCACGACGCTCTGCTTGGAACTGCACCAACTGACAGCTCCACCATTCAATATAAATACGTATCCGGTTTGTGACTTAGAGTCATCCAGATTAGTGTCAAAGCTTGCATCGATGTAACCATTTACAACGAGCTCTTTGTGTAGTGACCTGACCTCAGACGGTCAAGTCTCTGTGCATAAGTATCATCCCTGGATCGGTAATGCTGACACACACAGTACTCGAAGGATTTATAACAGAGTAGCAATCACACACTTATTACATCGAATGTCTCAAAAGAGAACTTATTACAATAAATATGGCTTAAGGCCATCTAATACGATAACAATGGAAGGTTTGGAAGATAAAGTGGGTCCATCAACTCCGACGGCATAGCTGAGTGCACGACAATGGCCTAGCGAACCTTACTCCTCGTCTGAAAAGTATGCAACATGATACGTTGCAGCCCGAAAACGGGTCAGCACATGGAATATGCTGGCATAGTAACACAGTAGAGTAATGAACAGAATAACTGCTATCACTACATGCATATTTGTCTGGTGGAGGCTGTATGGTTAATATGTTTTGCGAAAAGCCAATTTTTTCCTACAACAAGGGAATATATTTTATTTAACTGTTATGGTAGTTGAAACATTGAGAATGGTACCGCTATCTCAATCCCAATTAAAAGTAATTAACAACCCAACAAATTAATTTAGAGTGAGAGATCCATATGATAATCCAAGAACCAGATACTCAAGATGTCCATAACCCGGGACACGGCTAACCATGATTAGTTTGTACACTCTGCAGAGGTTTGCGCACTTTTCCCCACAAGACTCGATCTTCTCCGTTGGATTTCTCGCACTGCATGGTGTTTGAGAAACGGATGACCCAGACACAGTCTTTTAGAAGCATTAACTCTAACCCCGGGTAGACAGTACCAACCTACATCCCCTACATCTGCTAGCCTACCACTGGAAGAGGTCATGCAACATACTCAACTATGCTAGAGCCCATAATAGCTTGTGGCTGCACACAGAAGTTTCTAGCATGAATAATCTTATGATCCCTTTGAGCCTGGGTGGCGGACCATAGGAGGATCACACGGTATAACCCCGGGATCTCCTAGGACAACACTGGTATAACCCCAGGTGCCCAAAACCAACAATCCACCCACATGTGTATTAAAGTTGCCACCTTAATTGAACCATTAATTAAATACTCACATCTGTCATGGATCTCTCAAACCAAACCATGTCTACGAGCATAGCTTGGCAATATAAGCATAACGTAGAAGTAACTCCCAAGGGTTTGATAGTATAACAGGTAATAGGTTCTACCTCATCAACTACTTCCCAATACCCACATGTTATCAATCCTACTCATGCAATGTTTGAGGGTTGAAACTACTGCATAAGAACTGGGTATGAAAAGAGTATAATCAATGTGTTACTTGCCTTGCTGACGATCTTCAAATCCTAAAGACTCGTAGTAGCACACTTCGCACTCTGGGAATTCTATCGCAAACAAACAATAGCATATGTCGGTGTCAAAACCGGCGGATCTCGGGTAGGGGGTCCCGAACTGTGCGTCTAGGCGGATGGTAACAGGAGACAAGGGACACGATGTTTTTACCCAGGTTCGGGCCCTCTCGATGGAGGTAAAAACCTACTCCTGCTTGATTCATATTGATGATATGGGTATTACAAGAGTTGATCTACCATGAGATCGAAGAGGCTAAACCCTAGGAGCTAGCCTATGGTATGATTGTCGTATCTTGTTCTTGTCCTATGCACTAAACCCTCCGGTTTATATAGACATCGAAGGGGGCTAGGGTTACACAGAGTCGGGTACAAAGAAGGAGATCTACATATCCGTATTGCCAAGCTTGCCTTCCACGCCAAGGAGAGTCCCATCCGGACACGGGACGAAGTCTTCAATCTTGTATCTTCATAGTCCAACAGTCTAGCCAAAGGATATAGTCCTGCCGTCCGGATACCCCCTAATCCAGGACTCCCTCGGTAGCCCCTGAACTAGGCTTCAATGACGATGAGTCCGGCGCGCAGATTCGTCTTCGGCATTGCAAGGCGGGTTCCTCCTCCGAATACTTCATAAAAGATTCACTACAACAAAAAGACACATCCGTGACATTTTGTGCCGAACGAATTTTTTCTGTCATACATATGACACTTCTATGACGATAATTGTGACAAAACCCGGTATCATCATAGATGTGGTGGGCTCCTACTTCTATGACGAAAAATCATGACAGAAAATGGGCTTTTTGTCACATCCCTAGTTCTGGTGATGCTTAGTGCTTGCATTAGAGTGTTGCATCATGTTTAAATTCTATTAAATTTTAAATGGGGAATGTTTCAAACCCTAGCACTAAAGCAAATTCAAATAGATGCAAATTAAAAATGGAATTTCAACTAACCCAAAATGCTTTTCAAAAATGTTCATGGCCTTTGGAAAATGTTGCAAACAACAACCAGAGGTGATGCACATTTTTTGCTATACATTTTGGATTTTTGAATGAACCCATATGTATTTGAATTGGAGCTGTTTAAAATAATATAAATATTTTGAAGACTCCAAAAATGTTGGAAATTGGTGAGGGCCTTTGGTATATTATAACCAGTGGCCACAAGGAATCTCAACATTTTTATAATTGTGCTAGTATTTATTTTAAGTCAAAAACAAATGTCAGAAATAGAAAAGAAAACAAAAATATGGAAAACCCTTACCTGGGCCAACTCACCTGTGCAGCCACCTGGCGGCCCAAGTGGCCGGCCCAGCCCACCTCCTCCTTCCTGTCGTCTTCCTCCCCAGGCCAGTAGGCAGAGCGCGTGGCCGCAGCGCGCCGGCACGTGCCCCGGCCACCTCCACCCTGCCTGCCTGCATCCCCGTCGCCCTGGATCTCTCCCGAGCGCCACGCGCTCCCCTCGACGCTCTCCTCTCTCTCCCGTGCCTCTCCCTTCCTCTGGCTCCCTCTCCCTCTCTTCCCCGAGCGCACCGGAGTGCGCCGACGAGCACCGCTGCGTCCACCGAGCTCCTCTCGCCCAGCCGCTGAGCCCAGAAGCACCACCGCGTCTTCCTCGTCCTCTCCACCGAGCTACACGACGCCGGAGGCCCTGCTTCATCGCCACCATCGCCGTCTTCGGCCTCGGCCACCGTGGATCGCCGCCGTTGAATTCGCGGCAACCAACGCTTCCCCGACCTCTTCTTCGACTCCACCCGACCCGTGGTGAGCTCGCGAACGAAACCCCTCTCTCGCCCCGGTCTCGCACGTCCTCTAGTCGCCGTTTCCGCAAGCTCCCGAGCTCGTCGCCGCCGGCCATGGCGTAGCCGTGGCCATAGCCGCGCACGCTCACAACCGAGCACACAGCCGTGCTCAGTGCGCTCCCAGGAGGTCGTAGCACCTCTCTTTGCCTCCTGCCGTGCTTCCTAACCCCAAAACCCAGTTCGCCCGAACTCCGGCCGCCGCCGTGAGCCCTGCTCCGGCGAGCTCCGCCGTCCCCGCGACCTCCCCTATGCCCAGGTGGATGCGGTCGAGCGCGGGCTGCCGATTGGTAGTCCCCGCGCGCCTTTCCGCCGCCTGTATCGCATTCCGGCGAAGCACCGCCGCGCGGTTTGGTCGTCGCCGGCCGTGCTCCGGCGAGTGTTGACGTGGCCGTCATTAGACGCTAACCCCGCCACTTAAGCAACCCTAATAGTCACTGACAGCGGGCCCTACTGCAGGGTCAAACCCAGTCAGCATTGGGTTTGACCGGGTTTAGCCCTGTGTCTCTGACGGGTGGACCCCGCACGTCAGGTTTGACCTGGACCGTGCCCCGTTGACCTGCTGACGTAATGATGATGTCAGGCTGACGCAGTAATCCTTTTCTGGAATTTAGATAAATCTTAAATGATTTGTTTAATTCAGAAAATATCCAAAACTTTGAAAAATCATAGAAATTAATCTATAGCTCCAAATGAAAAGATTTATATATGAAAAATTATCAGAAAAATTCAAGGAATCCATCTGTACCATTTTCATGCATGTTTAAAGAACTTAACCTTGCTGTTTAGTGCAAAACATGATAAGGCACTAATTAAATTCATAATTTGAATTTGGGGTCCAACCTTTAGTTCAATATGACCCAAATCCATCTGGTTGTAGCTGCATTAGGCCAACACACTCATATTGCCATGTTATGGGCATGCATCATATTGTGCATCGCATTGATTATGTTTCCTTCTCTGTTGCCGGTATTTGTTCCCTCTCGATAGACGTGGTTTCGACGATGTGATCGTTGACACTGATGAAGACTCAATGTTATCTTCAGAAGTGCCAGGCAAGCAAAACCCCCTTGTTCATTCCGATATGATCCCTCTCTCGCTCCTGCTCTCTTTTATTGCATTAGGACAACAGCGAATCAACTGCTATTTTATGCTGCGGTAGTTGAACCCATTCCTCTGCATGACCTGTCATTGCCACAGTAAATAGTTGAAACCCACTAGCATGTGTAGGAGTTGATTGAGCCATGTTGTGCTTCTACCATGCCATGCCTGCTATTGCTTAGAGTTGTGTCAGGTCTGATTCATTGGGAATGGATTGGAGTGATATGATATGTTCTGATGCTGAGAGTTAAGTGTGTGAACACGTTTTGATAAAGGTAGCGGTGAGAGGCCATGTAGGAGTACATGGTGGGTTGTCTCACTGGAGCCGTCCTTAAGCACTGAGTTCTGTGTATGTTGTCCAATGACTAGCTACTACCACACATTGGGTTCCGGTAACTCGGCCCCTCTCGACTTATTAACCAACTTGATCTCTGCCCAGGAGTCGCAAATAGTTTCTGGTGTTTGTAGGTAGTGCTATTTTTCTACCGAGTGGCACCCGGCAGGGTGGGCTCGGGACAGACTAGGCACAGGTGGCACGGTGTACCAAGTGGCACCCGGTTGGTGGGCTTGGGAACCCTGCTCACATCGTTTGGGGCCGTGAGCGACACCCCGGCCGGATCTCCTTGCGGATGGAACCCGAATAGGCGATAAACCTGGACTAGAGACTTGTGTGGTTAGTCAGGTCGTGGCCGACTCCCTCGCCCGGCTTCCGCTTGAAGGTTGCCGAGGTACATGACGTGTACAGGGCGATAAGTGGCGAGAGCGTGTGTGAAGAAGTACACCCCTGCAGGGTTATCATTATCTATTCGAATAGCCGGATTCCTCGGATATGGAAACTTGGACCCCTTGTACAGTTCATAGACAAGTGAAAGTGGATACTCTAGAATGCGCAAGATAAGCGTGAGTGCTATGGATGGCCTTCTCGTAGGGAGACGGGAGCGGATCCATAGTGGTGTATTGTTATGGTGAATATGTGGACTCGTGTGCGCCACCTCAAAAGAGTTACTTGCAGTCGTAGTTCAGGATAGCCACCGAGTCAAAGCTGGCTTGCTGCAGTCAAACTCCACCACCCCCTTTATTGATACTGATGCATATGTAGTTAGTTCTGATGTAAGTCTTGCTGAGTACAATTGTACTCACGTTTGCCTATTTTTCGTTTTTGCAGAGAGACTTCAGTCTCGCTAGTAGTACCGCTTGGACTTCGACGTTTAGCTTGTTACCTCAGCTACGATCTTGTGCCCTCGGCAGGATCTGGTAGATAGTCAGGCTTCTCAGACTTTTCCATTTGTAGATGTCTGTACCCAGACATGTTAAGCTTCCGCATGTGTTTGACTTGTATGCTCTGAATGTCGGGTCATGAGACCCATGTTTGTAATATCTCGCTCTTCGGAGCCTAATGAATAAATATTTGGAGTCGTAGAGTCTTGTTGTGATGCCATGTTGTATCTACTCATATCGGGCATATTGTGTGTGTGATTGAAATGCTTGGTATGGGTGGGATCCGACTATCTAGTTGTTTATCCTTGGCAGCCTATCATATGGGGAAATGTAGTCTAGTGCTTCGGAGCGATAGTAGTCCGCTACAGCCCGGTTCACCGGAGTCCTGCTAGCCCAGCACTACTGCTCGGAACACTTGACTGGCCGGCATGTGATTCACTTCGTTCCTGTGTCTGTCCCTTCGGGGAAATGTCACGCGGTGACATCCGGAGTCCTGCCTAGCCTGCTACAGCCCGGGTTACCGGAGTCCTGTTAGCCCAGTGCTACAGCCCGGATTCACACGTTGATGACCGACATGCTCGATGTGATTCATGTATGCCTGTCCTCATAGGTTAGCGCCGCTTTGGGTTCACGACTAGCCATGTCGGCCCGGGTTCTCTGTCATATGGATGCTAGCGACACTATCATATACGTGAGCCAAAAGGCGCAAACGGTCCCGGGCCAGGTAAGGTGGCACCCGTGGGAACACCGTGCGTGAGGCCACAAAGTGATATGATGTGTTACATGCTGGATCGGTGTGACTTAGGATCGGGGTCCCGACACTTTTCGTCCTGGGCGGGCCGGAGACGCAGCTGCATGACATTCTTTGGGCCGTCCATGACGGAAAAAACTGTGGTAGAAGTGAGGGGGAGGAAAATTTCGGGGAGTTCCCGGTTACGGTGGGAGGTCGGGGGCCGAGCGATGCACGTTTCTCTCGTACATGTACGCGCGTGTGTGCGAGGCATTGGCTCTAATTGAACCCGAGCGAGGCGTTGGGCTCTAACTGAACCCGAGCAATTGCACTGCAGGCTACGCGTTACTGAACCCAAGCGATCGATCGATGGCTTTTAACTGAACCCGATCGAGCGATTCCTTGGCTACTGCTGCTAACTGAAGCCGATTGATGGGATGAACAGTGAGCATTGCGGGGGGGGGGGGGGGTTGGAAGAACAGTGAGTGGTGGGTTGCCTCTGGATGAACATGACCCCGTGGTGTGGTGGAGGGCTGGATGGACAGTAGACGGTGGAGGGGTGCCCGTGGAGGGGTGGATGAACAGGACCCCCGTGGTGTGGAGGGCAGGATGAACAGTAGACGGTGGAGGGGTGCCCGTGGAGGGGTGGTTGAACAGGACCCCGTGGTGTGGAGGGCTGGATGAACAGTAGACGGTGGAGGGGTGGTTGAACAGTAGCCGGTGGAGTAGCACGCAGTGGAGGCTGGATGAACAGGATCCCGTGGAGGTTGGAGGAGGTCGACCATGGATGAACAGTAGCTCGTGGAGTCTGGAGGGGGTCGACGGTGGAGATGAACAGTATCCCGTGGAGTCCCGTTTTGCGGTACGCCACACCCCTCTCGATGAACAGGACCCCCGTTTCGACCGTAGCGCTCCAACTCAAGTCCGTTTCCTCCGTTTTGCGGTACACCACACCCCTCCCGATCAACAGGACCCCCGTTTCGACCGTAGGAGGTCCGTTTCCTCCGTTTTGCGGTACGCCACACCCCTCCCGATCACCAGGACCCCCGTTTCGACCGTAGGAGGTCCGTTTCCTCCGTTTTGCGGTACGCCACACCCCTCCCGATCAACAGGACCCCCGTTTCGACCATAGGAGGTCCGTTTCCTCCGTTGCGCGTGTCGGCGTTCTGGGAACGGGGGTTCCCAAACTTGTCTGCCTGCGGCCTGCGGCGTGGCTCAAACGGAGGCCCGGTGTGGCCCATCTTCATCAGCACAAGGTTCAAGACCCTCGCGAGGGGCCAAGCCTCGCAAGGCGGACGACATGGCGCTTCCTCAAGCACGACCTCCTTAGGCTGGCTCGCGAGGAGGCGGAGAGATCAAGGCGGGTACCTCACGAGGTGCCCACGATGCAAGCCATGACGACCAAGGGTGCCAGGCGGGCGCCAGCCCGCGCAAGGTCTCCCTTTCCTCTTTGGTGCAAAGGGGGCAAGCGCAGGCGAGAGGATCAAGCAAAGGCACCCATTTCGATGCAACGAGACCAAGACCAGTCCAACGGTGCGAAGGAGGTCACCATGGAGCCCAGGACGGCGTCACCACAGGGCCTTTGGCAGGCGAAGACCAACTTTAGTCAGGATAAGTGTACCAGATGTTCCCCTTCAAATTGGCCAATTGTTGGCGCCCTTCCCGCTCAATATTTGGGAAGAGGCCCAGGGCCTTTGCCTATAAATAGGACGAGCCACCCCCAGGGTAGAACGACGGGATTGAGTATCTAGAGGCAGCCAGAAAAGAGGCATCCAGAGAGAGAGAGAGAGAGACAAGGGCGATCGAACTCCCCCTAGCAGTTCATCCCCTAGCCAAGAACAGACCGTCATGAGGTCGTTCTTCCTTGTACTATTCTTCATCATCAGCCCAAGAGGCAATCCACCCACCACAAACTAGAGTAGGGTATTACACCACAATGGTGGCCCGAACTAGTATAAACCCTGTGTCTCTTGTGTTGTTCTTGCAGTAGTTAGATCCTTACGAGACGGAGAGGTAGTTGGCACGATCTCCGCGCGCACCCCAGAATTCGAACCTTAAGGGTCTGCCGGAACCCGTGATCCGACATTTGGCGCGCCAGGTAGGGGTGCGCCGGAATCTGCCTTCCCATCGCTCCGTCTCCCGTTGCGTCGTCGTCACCATGTCCGGCGACCAGGCGGGCAACCAAGGCCCATGGGCGGTCTGGCCCATCTGCGCGGAGCCTCCCGCTCTGGGCGACCCCGCGCCACAGGCAGCCCGCGGTCCGCAGGGCGTTGCGGGTCGCGGGCGACGCGGGCAAGCTCCCCTCACACCGCGACAGGCGCGGTCGGCAGCGAGGGCCTCCAATCACGCCGCAACTACGACACCGTACACTCGCCGGGAACAGGCGAACTCGAGGGCCGCGCTCACAGTAGCACGGGAGCTGCTGCAGTGCAGGTTACTGGAGGGCGGACGCGACGTGCTGCTGGAGCGGGCCGCCGAGCTCCTGGGCTTCGCCGCTTCGGGGGCTCACCCCTTCTGCACTCGGCTTCCGCCTCCAGCTCAGGGCGACGCACGAGGAGGCCCCGCGCGCCCCCGCGGGCCTCAAGACTACCCCGGCACCAGCGAATCCGTCGGCGCTGGACTGGCGGTGGCGCTACCCCCGCCCCCGGCGCGAGAAGGAGAAGGGCTCGGCGCGGCCCACGGCGCGTGCGGGCAACCTCGCTACCACCCCACGGTAGGCACGACGAGCAACGCCGCGTGGCGCATGGAGCACTACAACACAGCATTCGGGGTGGCGGCGCCAGAGGAATACGTGCCCCACATGATGGACCAAGGGCACGCTCACGGGGGCGAACAGGGCTCACTCTTTAGCCCAAGCTAGGAGGACGAGACGCCAGAGGCCGAGCCCTTCCAGGAACCCCAGGACGGCTCCGTCGGTCACACTGGAGGCAACGACTATCGGGTACCGTTAATTCCTCAAGAGCATGCATACGCTAATCATGGGTCACAGGAGGTGCAGGTCGCCGTAGCAAGCAGCTGCCCCGCTCCCGCGGCCTCCTACCCCTCGGGAGGAGGACGCAGGGGGCTGCAGGAAAGGGGTAGGGATCCTACATCACCACCGCGGCGTTCGGAGCAAGGCGTTCTCAGGAGGTAGGCCCTCCGCTGGGGAGGCGCCTAAGGGCCTGCCCCTGACGAAGGACCCGTGGTCATCGGGGGAACCGCTGGCGACCGCTCTACCCCACCGGCGGTGTCCTGGTTTCCGGTCGTCGTTGGCGGCACTAGAGTGTGGCGCAAGGCGGGGCCCTCGTCTGGCGATATGAAGCAAGGCTAGTACCTGTGAAGAAGGCCCAGTGCCTGTGAAGCTCGCCGCCCCGTGACACTCTCACGTAATAATGAGTGGGGCTGTACACACCCCGGAGTCTCAGGGGTGCCGGCCTCAGGCCCTGGGGCTCCCTCCCATTCCCAGTGGACAGCACTTAGCTCCGCGCTGGTGAGAAGACGTCGAAGACTAGATTAGGTGCCGGACGCGGCCTTTTTGTTTGCTTTCATTGCCTTGTTCCTTTGGTTGTAACCTTTTTCCCCCGCTGGATTTAAGTTGAATTCGAATTTGAACTTTGCGTGCGTTCGGGGAAGGAGTGCTTGGTCTTGTTTGAATCGTTTCCCGCGTTCTGGTCACCATCTCATCGCAGCTGCCTCCCCTCGCGAGCCCCTCGTGAGCCGGGCCAGACCTAGCTTGAGCACGGCCCAGACTGCCGCTGTCGCTCCCTCGCGAGGTGACCTTTGGTGCTTGCGGAGATCGTTTTCTCGTAAAGGGCCCGGAGCTTGTGAAGAAGGCGAACACCTGTGAAGACGTCCCGCTCGGGAAAGGGCCCGGAGCCTGTGAAGAAGGCGAACGCCTGTGAAGACGTCCCGCTCGGGAAAGGGCCCGGAGCCTGTGAAGAAGGCGAACGCCTGTGAAGACGTCCCGCTCGGGAAAGGGCCCGAAGCCTGTGAAGAAGGCGAACGCCTGTGAAGCCGTCCCGCTCGGAAAAAGGCCCTGAGCCTGTGAAGAAGGCGAACGCCTGTGAAGACGTCCCGCTCGGAAAAGGGCCCGGAGCCTGTGAAGAAGGCGAACGCCTATGAAGCCGTCCCGCTCGGAAAAAGGCCCTGAGCCTGTGAAGAAGACGAACGCCTGTGAAGCCGTCCCGCTCGGAAAAAGGCCCTGAGCCTGTGAAGAAGGCGAACGCCTGTGAAGACGTCCCGCTCGGAAAAAGGCCCTGAGCCTGTGAAGAAGGCGAACGCCTGTGAAGACGTCTCGCTCGAGAAGGCTCGGAGCCTGTGAAGAAGGCGAACGCCTATGAAGACGTCTCGCTCGAGAAGGCCCGGAGCCTGTGAAGAAGGCAAATGCCTGTGAAGACGTTTCACTCAGGAGAAGACTCGAAGCCTGTGAAGAAGGACCACGCCTGTGGGGTTTTCAGTCAACAACAACCCCACATCCTGAGGTTTCAACTGGACAGCACCCGAGACGTGACACCCTCCAGCAGGCAGCTCCGGAGCTAGCAAGGAACAAGGGTAAACCAGCCTACCGTTGGGCTCGCGTGCGATTTAATTACCACTGATATAATGGGTACAAGTTCTTACATGAGGGGCTTCCCCTCCCAAACCGCTCTCACGACCGTCAGGCCAAACGCCCGAGTTCTATCTATGCAGGGTAAAAAGACAGGGATATTACATGGTCAATCTGACAAATCCCCCAATGCATCCTCGGAGGCGCCTCCCGAGCTGTCGCTGGCGTCGCTGAACTCACCTTCATTGTCTGCACCACCATCAGCGGCATTGGGGTCCTCCACCACGCCACCTTCGTCGGCAGCCACCACCACATCGTCATCATCAGAAGTGAAGGCCCGGACGAGAGCATCTACGTTGCTCTCCACCCATTCAGCCAGGTCACCTCGAACGGCCTGGGGAACTGGGGCGATGGCGGCGTTGAAGTCAAAGTGGGGGTCCAAGTTCCGAAGATGGCTGAAGACACGGGAAAAGGTGCGCCCGAGCAGGGCGCGGCTCCTTTCCTCCACCAACCTATCGGCCTTGACCGACCGTGCCTCCAGCTGTGTCACCACGGTGGTGAAGAACTGCAGGTTGCCGGCGTAGTTAATCGTGTGCGGCTCGCCGACGGCAGCCTCACAGATGTTGCCCAGGGCAATGTTAGCCCTCTACCTGAGCTTGGTGAGCATGGGGCCGTGCACGTGCTCCAGGACTTGCCGTTGGCGTATCTCGTCGGCATTCTGACGCTCGACGGCCACAGCCTCTTCCACACGTTGGCGAAGGCGGAGCACCTCGGTCTGGGAGGTGGCCAGCTCCTCCTGCGCTGCCTCAAGAGCGACCCGGGAGGCGTCGGCTCGTCGCGTCGCCTCATCCCGTTGGGCCCTCAAGGCGGCGGTTCTACCCTCAGCTTCGACTCGGATCATCCCCAGCTTCTCCTCGAACTCACGCTCGAGGCCTTGGCGCGCTGTCGCCACTCGACGGCAAACCTCCTCCAGGACACGCGTTTCCCGCGCGGAGACATCATCTTCCGCCTGCGTCACTAGGCGCTCCCTCGTCTCCAGCTTCTTGTGCTCGCGAGCGCGTTCGGCGGCCTCCAGCACCAACGCCTCCTCGCGCTTCCGAAGCTCAGCCGGGTCGCCAGAAGCCACCTCCATCGATGCAAGGGCTGCCTCGCGCAGCTCCGCTTTCTCCTCCAACGAACGACACCAGGCCAAGAGCTCCTGTGCCCATTCTTCTGCTGCTTCTCACTGACGGTCAGCTCCTCGGGCCTCCTCAACGGCCTGAGACCGAGCCGCCAGAGAAGCCTCCAGCGACGCCTTCACTTCTCCGTCATCAAGGTCGCGCTGACGACGCGCGAGGGCAGGGGCGGCCTCCAGCTCTCGCCGCTCTGCGGCCAGGCGCAGGCCCTCAGCTTCTAGGCGCGCGTCTTCCTCAGCGAGCTCCTGCCCAAGCAGGTCTACGGCGCCGCTCGCCCTCCGGAGGAATTCGTGGTGACGGGCACGGCGCTCCCGAGCATGCTCAAGCACATCTGCCACACCATCATCCGCCCCGAGCGGGCGTCGAGGACCTCGAACCATCGCTCCGGCCCCGGGCAGGGGGCTGGGGGCTGGCGCCCTCACGACGGCCGGCTGTGCCGCGTCAGAAGCCCGGCCTGAGTCCAACCTGACCTCAGGAGAGGGGCCCAGGGGGTGCCTCCGCCAGTCGCAGTCCGCGACCAGACGGGAAGCCCACGGCAGGCTGCCTATGTCGAGGGAAGGCCCGCGGAAGGAGATCGCGGGAACAAAAGAGTCACCACGCGCTGTGTGACGGCCCGCGCCGTCACTCGCCCAAACCACAAGGGCAGTGCAGCTCGAGGCACCCAGGGGTGGCGGAGGAGACAAAGCCAAGGAAGGCGTCGACTCGGTGGCTTCATCGAGCTCAGTAGGGAGAGGCCTGCAGAGCAAGGATCAGCGGATGCGGCAAGCAGGATAGAGGACAGAAAAGGAGAAGACTTACTCATCGACAGCAAAGTACTTCTGGCGCTTCAGCAAGCGGCAAGGGAAGTCGTCGCCCAGGGCCTCCCTTTTTCTCCGGAGGGCCTCAAAGTCCACACGGAAACGGCCCAGGAGCGATGCACATGAATCAGCTTGCGAAGAGGACGGAGCGCCAAGGCCACTTGCGTCGAGGACGCATGCCTGATGCGCACGGGCAGTTGCCTCGTCAGAGATCACGGCCGGGGGCTCAGGAGCCTCGGCCTCAAGCATTGGAGGCGGCAGCGCCTCACCCGTGGCCTCGGCAGCGCGGACCTCGTGAGCTGCCCCATCAAGAGCATCCCCAGGTGCGGTCACATCGTTCGCGGCTCCCTCGACCCCCGCTGTCTCCTGCCTCCCTGCGCCACCACTCGAGGAGGATTCACCCAGGCCGACTGGAAGGGAAATCACCGCCACAGGGTTCTCGCGAGGCCCCTGGAGTCCGACAGGGCGTAGCCCCCACTCGTCGAAGGGGGGCATCTGCCTCACGAAGTCAACCCTGTTCTGGCAGGGGTACAGCAAAGCTCCCCCCTGCCGGATACCCCCGGGGTTGGGATCGCCTGTCAGGACCAAGAGCACCTTCCTCAGCACCTCGGGCGTCAGGTCTTCTTCCTGAAGCCTCATGCGGTCACCATGCCCGCTGGAGGCCCACATTCGACGAGAATGGCGTTGGAGAGGGGCAATGCGGCACAATAGGAACTCCTTCACCACCTTGGGCGCCGTTACGCCAAGCTTCTTCAGGGACATGAAGCGGTGCCAGACGAAGGCGAGTCTGGGACTTACGAGCGTCTCCTGGCCCCAGCCCGAATTAGGCACAGCAGGCGATGTCGGCTTTACGAGCCGGGGGCTGGGCACCCCGACATCAATGTACAACCACCGCTCGCGGAACCCGGCTAAAGGCAGAGGGAGGTTCAAGTCGATACCAAAGGCTGCGGTCTCGGGCGAAGCTACGAAGCTCACGCATGCCGAGCATTGCGTGGGGTCGGCAAGATGCAAGGAGAAGAAGTGGCGCAGCAGGGCAACAGAAGGAGGGATGCCCACCATCGCCTCACAAACAAAATCAAAGACTGAAAGGAGAGCAATGGACTCAGGACCCAGATGCATCATGTGGATCTGATAATGATTGAGGATGGCGTTGAAGAAATCGGAGAAGGGAGGCACCAAACCCGACCACAAGGCGTCAGCGAAGTAATGGACCTCGGTGATTATCCTATCAGTGGGGAGGTGACACGTAGGCCAAGCCGTCGTCCTCCCACACTCGTTGAAGGCGGTGGCCAGAGCCGGGCTGAGCTTGCCCAAACACTCCAGGTTGAGTAAGATTGAGCGGCCGACAGCAGGTGCCACCGGCGGCGGCGGGCGAGATGGAGCCACAGGCTTCTTTCCCTTCCCTTTCTTTGGAGCCATGGCGGCGGGCGGAAGAGAGGAAATACGAGATGGGATTGGAAGCAAGGGTCAGAGTTCGGAGGGAGGAAGAGCAGGAGACGGTCAAGCAACAGGAAAAGGGGCGGCTGTGTACAACTGTGGGGCAACCTAGCACGGTGCAGAATAAGGAAGCGTGGGTGAACAGTGCCGCCCACGTCCAATCAACCGCCACGCGGTGCCCAAGGCCGCAGGCTGTTAGGGCCCGCGGCGCTTCGCCCTTGCCCTTTCGCCCCTCGGCACAGCCAAGTCCATGCGCGCCTTGGGCCCGGGGGCTACTGTCGGCATTCTGGGAACGGGGGTCCCCAAACTTGCCTGCCTGCGGCCTGCGGCGTGGCTCAAACGGAGGCCCAGCGTGGCCCATCTTCATCAGCACAAGGTTCAAGACCCTCGCGAGGGGCCAAGCCTCGCGAGGCGGACGACATGGCGCTTCCTCAAGCACGGCCTCCTTAGGCTGGCTCGCGAGGAGGCGGAGAGATCAAGGCGGGTACCTCACGAGGTGCCCATGACGCAAGCCATGACGACCAAGGGTGCCAGGCGGGCGCCAGCCCGCGCAGCGTCTCCCTTTCCTCTTTGGTGCAAAGGGGGCAAGCGCAGGTGAGAGGATCAAGCAAAGGCACCCATTTCGGTGCAACGAGACCAAGACCAGTCCAACGGTGGGAAGGAGGTCACCATGGAGCCCAGGACGGCGTCACCACAGGGCCTTTGGCAGGCGAAGACCAACTTTAGTCAGGATAAGTGTACCAGATGTTCCCCTTCAAATTGGCCAATTGTTGGCGCCCTTCCCGCTCAATATTTGGGAAGAGGCCCAGGGCCTTTGCCTATAAATAGGACTAGCCACCCCCAGGGTAGAACGACGGGATTTAGTATCTAGAGGCAGCCAAAAAAGAGGCATCCAGAGAGAGAGAGAGAAGGGCGATCGAACTCCCCCTAGCAGTTCATCCCCTAGCCAAGAACAGACCCTCACGAGGTCGTTCTTCCTTGTACTATTCTTCATCATCACCCCAAGAGGCAATCCACCCACCACAAACTAGAGTAGGGTATTACACCACAATGGTGGCCCGAACTAGTATAAACCGTGTGTCTCTTGTGTTGTTCTTGTAGTAGTTAGATCCTTACGAGACGGAGAGGTAGTGGGCACGATCTCCGCGCGCACCCCAGAGTTCGAACCTTAAGGGTCTGCCGGAACCCGTGATCCGACAGTGCGGTACGCCAGGCCTCATTTCCATCGCCTCTTCCGTCCAAGCCCTCGCGATGAACACGACCACACGTTCTGTTCCGACCCAGCTGCGTTGCCTCCCGATGAACACGACGCATTCCGTTGCCTCCCCTTGAACACGACGACGACGTTGTTTCTCGTTCCGACCCAGCCATGTACACGAGCCCTCGCCGTACGTATGCGCGAGTAGGCGTTCGAGACCCCGCCCGTATGTACACATACGTGGCCGTATTTTCTTTCTTGCACCCTGGCCGCCTCTACTATGACACGTGCATGCCTCTACATCCACCAGTATATATGTACATACACGTTCGCGACCAGAATGACAACGTTACGTATGCTTCGACCAGGTGGGTCCCACTGTCAGGCACTTCCTTGCCTGCGAAGATGTAGCTGGTGGGTCCCAACAGTCAGGGGGGCGAAATACGGTGGCCCGTCCGGTGGGTCCCCGCTGTCAGGTGGAGGAATAATTATTTTGCACGTGATAAGGAGGCACTTCCACTGCGGCCGCGGACCCAGCTGTCAGCCTCTCCACGTGCAGTCCACGTCCGATGGAAGTCGTTCCTTGACCACGCCGCCCCGAGAGCACCAGGGCGGTGGACGACGGCGAGGCCTAGGAAGGGGACGACGCGGAGCCGAGGAAGACGCGGCAGTGGATGCCCACGTGTAGAGGAGTACGAGGGTTCACTGGTTCGCTGCGGTGTGAGGCTGCCGTCGCCGCAGAATAACAGGGGGTGTGGGTGAGTAGAGGGATGGCCTGGCCAGCAGTGGGAGTAGTAGGGGGCGGTGAGGCCTCCGCCGCATCGCAGCCGGCCACGAGAGGCAGGAGCACGAGGCACGACCGGCGCTGGTTTGGGCGGCTGGAGCAAGAAGACTAGAGGTTGAAGAAGCACTACGACCGTTGGATAGACATCGTACTGTCACTGGAGCTAGAATCGTGCATATTGACTAAGTTGACAAAGCCCTCCGTCCCCGTCAACTTAGTAGGACCACAAGTCAGCCTCCCAGCAAGGTGGGTCCCAGCTAGCCGGTGGAGTATTCATTTTTTTGGGCGTAATAAGGAGGCACTTTCGGTGGGTCCAAGCTGACAGCGGGGGGAACGTTTTTCTTCGCGAAATACAGTGGCCCATCCGGTGGGTCCTAGCATTTTTTCGCAAAATACTGGTGGCCTGTTCGGTGGGTCCCTGCTGTCAGGTGGAGGAATAATTATTTTTCGCGTAATAAGGAGGCACTTCCTTGCGGCTGCTGTGGACCCAGCTGTCAGCCTCTTCACGTACAGTATTCTTCCGATGGAATTCGGTCGTTGACCACATTGACCACGGCGCGCCGACAGCACCACGGCTGTGGACGACGGCGAGGCCTAGGAAGGGGACGACACGGAGCCGGGGAAGACGAGGAAGTGGATGCCCACATGAGGAGTGTTTGGGTTCACTGGTTCGGCTGCGCTGCCGTCGCCGCAGAATAACAGGGGGTGTGGGTGAGTGGAGTGGAGGGATGGCCTGGCCAGCGGTGGGAGTAGTATGGGGGCGGTGAGGCCTCCGCGGCAGCACGGCCAGCCACGGGAGGCAGGAGCAGGCGGCATGACCGGCGCTGGTTTGGGCGGCTGGAGCAAGAAGACCAGAGGTTGAAGAAGAACTACGGCCGTTGGATGGACATCGTACGGTCAGTCGAGCTAGAATCATGCATATTGACTAAGTTGACAAAGCCCTTCGTCCCTGTCAACTTAGTAGGCCCACTATACCGGGTCCTATAGTGGGTCCTAGCTAGCAGGGGGAGTATTCATTTTTTTGTGCGTAATAAGGAGGCACTTCCTTGTGTGCGAAGATATAGCTGGTGGGTCCGAGCTGTCAGCGGCGGTAACGTTTTTTTCGCGAAATACAGAGGCCGTTTCGGTGGGTCCCAGATGTCAGGGGGAGGAAATCATTATTTTGCGCATAATAAGGAGGCATTTCCTTGCGTGCGGCCGTCGACCCAGCTGTCAGCCTCTCCACGTACAGTCCACTTCAGATGCATGTCGGTCGTTGACCACTGAGGGAGTCCTGGATTAGGGGGTGTCCGGATAGCCGGACTATACCTTTAGCCAGACTCCAGGACTATGAAGATACAAGATTGAAGACTTCGTCCCGTGTCCGGAAGGGACTTTCCTTGGCGTGGAAGGCAAGCTTGGCAATACGAATATGTAGATCTCCTCCCATTGTGACCGACTCTGTGTAACCCTAGCCCTCTCCGGTGCCTATATAAACCAGAGGGTTTTAGTCCATAGGACGAACAACAATCATACCATAGGCTAGCTTCTAGGGTTTAGCCTCCTTGATCTCGTGGTAGATCTACTCTTGTACTACCCGTATCATCAATATTAATCAAGCAGGACGTAGGGTTTTACCTCCATCAAGAGGGCCCGAACCTGGGTAAAACATCGTGCCCCTTGTCTCCTGTCACCATCCGCCTAGACGCACAGTTCGGGACCCCCTACCCGAGATCCGCCGGTTTTGACACCGACATTGGTGCTTTCATTGAGAGTTCCTCTGTGCCGTCGCAATCAGGAAGGATGCCTCTCCCCGTCTTTAAAGACGGCACCATCGGAAAGGGAGCTTTGGCTGTCGGCCAAACTCTCCAGCTAGGTGGTTTTCTTATGACCGCCTGTTCGGCTGCTACGCCGACGATGACCTCTCGGGTCATCAAAAGCAATCTTCATGTCACCTCGGAGCTCGCCGAGCAGTTAGATCCAATGGAACTCTCTTCCATGAATGAGCTCTTGGATCGCATCGCCGCCCTGGGGGTCACTACGGATTACGACTAGGCTGGACCTAAACCCGATCTAAGAGAAATTAACTCTCCCCATGTCACCCATCACGTTGCCGTGGTAGAGGAGTAGTGCGGTGACCCTTCATCTATCTTAAGGACTAACTACGTCCGGATTCCCGATCCCTCCAAGCCGGATATCCGTGGAGGGAAGGATATAATTCAAGACCTGAACTTAGAATCAGGCGACGGGCTAGATTCATTGGACAACATCCAAGAGCCCAAACTTTAGAGTTCGGAAACTCCTTGGCCTCTGAGTCTCAGATTGGGTGAGGTTTCAGATTTAATAACACCCGCCCACCCGAACATAAGCGATCTATCCCAAATCAGGCAACAGCCCGAAGAAACAGTACATCATTACTGGGCCAGATTCCTCCTGGTTATGAACAGGATAAAGGAGTGCCGCGAGGAAGACGCAATCTCAATCTTCTGCAATAATTGCACGGACAAGGGAATCCTCAATGCCATAAGTCGTTGTGATATTACACGCTTTGCTGACTTGGTGTCCATAGTACAAAAGTACTGTGCGATGGAAAGCGCCTAGAAAACCGAAATAAAATTTTGGGATAATCCGGCCCTAAATAGAAACCCCGTCCGAAATAAAAGGGTGCATCATCGACAGACACCCGGGTTAAACACCAAAAAAACAAAAACCCTCTATAGGGCATGGAACCGTACTGGAAGGATGGCATAATGGACCCTGTAAGATTCACAGTACAGAGGGCGCCACGCCGACTCATAGCCTTAGAGCATGTTGGATACTCCGGCAGGTGGCCAAAATTGGCAAAGATCTCCTAATTCCGGAGGCCGCAGAAAGCCACCCCAGGGTCACCAGTACAGTCTTAGCAGTCTTCGAGACTTTCGCATCAAATAATATGCGAAAAAGAACACTCCGGAGCCTCGCCGAAGTCTACCAAGTAGCAACAATAAACCCATGGAGTGACACGGCTATTACTTTTAATGCCAGTGATGAACCTAAATTCCGAACAGCCCGAGCACCAGCCGCACTGGTCCTCAGTTCAATAGTGGACGGCTTCCGCCTCACCAAGGTACTCATGGATGGAGGCAGCGGATTGAACCTCATTTACGAGGAAACCCTTCAAAAAAAGGAAATAGACTAGAACCACATTGAGCGAAGTAGCACAACCTTTAGAGGAATAATCCCCAGTCGGGAAGCGCGTTGTATAGGAAAAATCACACTAGATGTGGTGTACGACACGCCGGATAATTACAGGTCCGAAGAGGTCACATTTCAGGTGGCCCCGTTCAGTAGCGGATACCACGCTTTGCTAGGGCGTGAAGCGTTTACAATTTTCCAAGCAATACCCCATTACGGGTACATGAAGCTCAAGATGCCCAGGCCAAACGGAATTATCACTCTCGCTAGTGATCCGGACATAGCACTCCGCGCCGAAAATAAGACAGATGCACTGGCCCTTGAGGCACTATCCGAAGCCCTAGCGGCTGAGGAACTGACTGCGTTGCGCTCCACGGTGAATAAGAACGATGTGATACTCGACAAAAGATCCAAGTCCACTTCCTTTAAACCAGCAGACGAAATAGTCAAATTCCAGGCCCATCCAACGGACCCCAACAAGACAGCTTCCATCGGGGCACAATTAAACCCTGATGTAGACGCCGCACTGCGAGAATTCCTATGGGAGAACTGGAAAATTTTCGCCTGGCACCCTTCAGACATGCCAGGAATCCCACGCAGGCTGGCCGAGCACAGCTTAAATATCCTAAAAGGATTCAAACCTGTCAAACAAGCTCTTCGGCGTTTCTCTGAACCTAAGAGATAGGCCATGGGACAGGAGCTAGCCAAGCTATTGGAGGCCAGATTCATCAAAGATATAAAACATCCGGACTGGCTAGCAAACCTGGTGATGGTACCAAAGAAGGATAAATCCTGGCGCCTGTGCGTTGATTTTAAAGACCTTAACAAGGCTTTCCCAAAGGATCCCTTCCCCCTCCCCCGCATCGATCAAATTATCGACGCTACCACAGGACACGATTCGTTGTGTTTCCTCGATGCATACTCTGGCTATCATCAAATTAAGATGGCAGAGTTAGACCAAGCCGCAACGGCATTCATCACACCATACGGCCCATTCTGCTTCAATACAATGCCCTTCGGGCTCAAAAATTCCGGTGCAACATATCAGCGCATGATTCAGACATGTCAGGCAAACCAGATCGGCAAAACAATGGAGGCATACGTAGATGATGTGGTTGTAAAAATAAGACATGTCGAAACTCTAGTAGACGACTTGAGGCTCACATTTGATAATCTCCGAGCATATGACATCAACCTCAACCCGGAAAAATGCGTTTTCGGCGTTCCAGCCGGAAAGCTCTTGGGCTTCATTGTATCCGGTAGAGGAATTGAAGAAAATCCAACCAAGATCCGAGCTCTATCACAATTGGATATCCCAAAGGACCTCAAACAAATAAAAAAATTAACAGGATGCGTGGCGGCTCTAAGCCGCTTTATCTCCCGCCTGGGAGAAAAGGCACTACCTCTCTACTGCCTCCTTTGGCGCACCGAACACTTCGAGTGGACGGATGCCGCCACGGCTGGACTCGACGAAATAAAGGCCATATTGGCAACAAACCCAGTCCTGGCCGCGCCAAACATTGGCGAACCAATGCTATTGTACATTGCAGCAACCCATCAGATTGTAAGCGCAGTGCTCGTTGTCGAACGAGAAACGGACGGACACAAATTCCCCCTTCAAAAGCCAGTCTACTATGTGTCCACTGTCCTCACTCCATGCAAATCACGGTACCCGCATTATCAAAAGATTGCATACGCGGTATTCATGGCATCCCGGAAGCTACGACACTACTTTCAAGAGTGTTTGATAACAGTAGGCTCCGAAGTACCACTCAACGATATTATAAACAACCGCGACGCAACGGGACGGATTGCAAAATGGGCCATCAAGCTCCTCCCATTTGACATAACTTATAAGCCACGGCGAGCTATTAAGTCGCAAGTTTTGGCCGACTTCATCGTAGAATGGATGGAGGCCGAACTCTCTAAAGAGTACGACACATATTCAAACTGGATCATGCATTTCGACGGCTCTAAAATGTTGGCCGGTCTAGGGGCTGGTGTCGTTTTGACGTCCCCCATAGGAGACACAGTTCAATACGTACTCCAGATTATGTACACAGACTCCAACAATGCAGCCGAATATGAGGCCCTTTTACATGGTCTCCGGATGACAGTATCCATGGGCATTCAACGCCTAGAGGTGCGAGGGGATTCAAACCTCGGAATATCCCAAATAAATGGAGACTTCGATGCCAAGGATCCAAAAATGGCAGCTTATCGCAACGCCATCCTAAAAATGTCAGCTCGGTTCGAAGGGCTCAAATTTCATCATATAGCCCGGGAGAACAATCAGGCGGCAGATGTCCTGGCATGCATCGGTGCAAAATGCGACGCAGTCCCCCCCAACATCTTCTTGGAAAGGCTGTTCAAGCCATCCGTAGTATGGGAAGGGGAATCCGGCAATAACATGCCGGACTCAACCGCACTGCCCGATGCCGAACAATCTGACACAATCGGAGGCTCTGCCAATGAAGTCACACCTTCAGCCCACGTAATAATGGCCGTCATCGCCCCATGGACAGAATCATTCCTAGCCTACCTTACTAGGCAGGAACTCCTAGAGGACCAAAACGAGGCACGCTGCATAGTGCGAAGATCTAAATCCTATAAAGTCCATGAGGGAGAGCTTTATAAGAAAAGCACTACCGGAGTCCTTCAAAGGTGCATCTCCGAAGAAGAAGGGCGGAACTTGCTGGCTGAAATTCATGCCGGACTCGGTGGTCATCACGCTGCAGCTCGGTCCCTTGTAAGCAAGGCTTTCCGTACAGGGTTTTATTGGCCGACGGCCCGGGCAGACGCTCAGGACTTAGTCCAACAATGCGTCGGTTGCCAGCTTTTTGCAAACCGAAGCCATATGCCACCCATCGCCCTCCAAACTATCCCCATAACTTGGCCCTTTGTGGTCTGGGGGCTTGACATGGTGGGACCCCTTAAAGGTGGAACCCACAAGAAAAAATACTTACTGGTCATGGTGGATAAGCTCACCAAATGGATAGAAGCCAAGCCTGTTAAGACGGCCGAATCCAGACCGGTGATAGACTTCATATCTGGGGTCGTACACCGTTATCGCGTCCCCCACAGCATCATCACTGATAACGGCACGAACTTTACGGCCGATGAGGTAAAACTCTGGTGCAAAAACATGGGCATCAAGCTCGATTATGCTTCCGTCTATGACCCACAAACTAACGGACAGGTCGAACATGCAAATGGTCTTATCATGAGCGGCATCAAACCCAGATTTGTGCGGTCCCTTAAGGAATCTAACATGCACTGGGTAGAGGAGCTCGACTCCGTACGCTGGGGGCTGCGGACCACGCCGAACCGCACCACCGGATACACACCATTCTTCATGGTGTACGGCGCAGAGGCAGTTTTGCCCTGCGACATAATTCATGACTCACCTCGAGTGCGCATGTACGAAGAAAGAGAAGCCGAGCTCAATCGGTAGGACAGTTTGGACGCCTTGGAGGAGGAGCGCGACGTGGCAAAAGCCCGTTCCGCATTCTATCAACAACAGGCTCGAAGATATCAAAGCAGAGAAGTACGGGCCAAAAATTACAACGTTGGCGAATTAGTTCTACGCCTACCGGACAAGAAAAAGTACAAACTCAAGCCCAAGTGGGAAGGTCCCTTCATCATTAACCAAGTCCTGAATGGTGGAGCGTACCGCCTGCGAGACACATCGGATAACTGACTCGAGCCGAACCCATGGAACGTAGCCTGTCTCCGAAGATTCTATGCCTAACGCCGGACTCTGTGTTCGTCTCCTTCCTCCGTCCATTTTTTATACTTTCTGTCTTAGATTTTTCTCCTTCTCCCCTTACTTTCTATTATAGCCGTTAAAGGCTCAATAAGTGACGCGCTACCTGCGCTCATTAAACCTGGGGGCTTCTTTCAACAGAAGCTTATTCATATGGGCTTCATGCCCAACACATGTGTCACCATTATATGCATCGATATGACTTAAGTTTTGGCCAAGCTGGGTTGCCTGGCTCCTGTGCTTACCCCTACGTTCCCGATTGTTCGGCTAGGTGGTAAAGGGAGCACCTCTGCGATTGTTACTGTCGGGTCAGCCGGATGTGTACCTCAGATTGGGTGAAGCCGAAAGCTAGCATTCTTAAGGGAATATTCGGTGGGTGAACTAAATATGATCTTTTCACTTAATTATTTATGCGCCCCCAGATGATTTTTTCTGCGTCCCTTTTCGCAGCATGGACATGCACTTTAGGGCATGCCTCCCAGGGAAGGAACCCCTAACGGAACTATTCTCCCTGGAAGATGTTTCTTACTAACAATGTAATATAACATAACAAGTTGGGCACTTGTCTGTTCAAGCACTAATGACCCCTACGCCTGGTCTCCACGCATACCTCGGTTCTTACATAACCGTATGGGTATTCGGAGACACTCCGGACCGTCAGGTCCCGAGGTTGAAGCGAAAAGGTCGGCCATGACAAACGATCTACAATCCGGCTAGAATACATTACACATGTCAATTAAAATTACATAGTCATTCTGACTGATTGTATTCCTCTTCAATACCGTCTAACAGGCTGCCTAATTTACAGTCCTGCTGGGAATACTTTGCGGCCAATTCTACTTGCCCGTATACTAAGCTTACAGGGATCTCCTTCCCATCAGGCCCCACAGGTCCGACCTCGGCCATGTGGTTCGGGTCAGCCTTTGTGTATCGTGTCTTTACCATGGCCCAGGCCTCCCTAGCACCTTGACGGCAGGCCGATATCTTCCATAATCGGAAGCGCCGCCGCACTCCCTTAAGCTTCTCTGCAAGCTCTCCAAGGCCTTCGGGCATGGAGACGGAGGGCCACAAGGCCTGGGCAATGCCTTGCATCACCCGCCGAACTCGCTCATGTAGTTGCAAGAGCTCGGGAAGAAGGTCACCCGTAGAACCGGGCATCTCCTCTGCAGGACGACCTATTAGCATACCTACAGACATTACTCTGTTAGTCGACTTCCTCGCCGAACTCCTTTTTCAAAGTTCGTTTAAGCACTTACTAAACATGTCGCGTCGAAGCCGCTGATTCTCCTTAACGGAGTCCGACAGCTGGGCACGAACATCTTTCAGTTCAACACCCAGCTTGGTGTTGGCGTCCTGAAGATCATTCTTCTCCCGCCTCACCTTTTTCAGCACGCTCTCGCCAGCCTTTAGCTAGTGTAGGAGTTGTTGCTTTTCTGGATCTAGTCCGGCGCCATCTGCAATTTCATTTGTCAGATGTGCACATATGCCGCACTTCACACTTATATTTTTGAAGCATATATTACCAGAGGGGGTCTCCTCGGGCCCCCCTGTCGCGGCCAGTGTGGCCTCAAGTTGGGCTTGGCACTCTTTTAACTCCGGGGACAATTGGGTATTCTTCTCTGAAAGAACCTGCATATTACATGATCCTTAAATCAGTTATTCTCACTGCTTCAAGTCTCGGGGGCTACTGGTATATATAACCATTAAATTTTTCTCACCCGTATGTCTTTTACATATTGCTCCGTGGCTCTGGCTAGACCATTTTGAGCGGCACGGAGATATGCATCTCCCGAATTGAAGGCGTCCAACGCCTCTTGGGAGAAACAGGCGTCGCGAAGAACTGTCCGGCGACGCCTGTGGTTCATGGCACTCTCCACCTCGAAATGGGTGGCAGACAGCCTGTCCGCGTCCTCTGTCGGAGGAGCGTCCGGTGCGTGCCTCGTGTTCTCCTCCGCCTCCGGTCCGGGCTTTGGAGCCTGGCTGGTGGAGGCGCGATTGGCAACCTCTCCGGATATAGTCCGGCGAGGTCTCTTTGTCCTGAACAGAGCACAAGTGTTAATATGCCTTGAAGGAATAACACCTGGGAATAAGAGGGCGCGCTATACCTTTGCGCCGGCGCCTTAGTCTGGACTGCACTTCTTTTCATCCCACGGGGCCCCGCTGCCCCTTGTTGGCTAGTCGCCGCAGGCTCGGCCTCCCGCCTCGAGAATCTTGCCTGCAAAATACGGTTGTTGTCAGGAAACTGAAAACACGCAAGGATGGATTCCTTTTCGAGGTGCTGGGACTCCGGTCTCAGTTACCTGGGAGGCCGGGAGTAGCCCTGGGTAATCGGTCGTAATGGCCACCAGGGCATTGTCCCTGCTCAGCTGATAAAACACCCCGTCAATCAGCTCCATGGACAGGTCCGGATCCTCTTCGGAGGCCGGATCGAGGGACCGTTCTGGATCCTCGGGCTGCAGGGGAGTGCTGTTTATTTCCTTTACTTCCTGGCGCAGTTCCTGTGCTGAAATCATCAGACTATATAACTAATGATGGGAATATAAAACGGATGGGCAAGTAAAATTGTCCACTTACCCAACTCTGAGGATTGTACATAGTAAATCCACCCTGAGGGTTGATGCGGAGAAATTCCTCCTCTTCTCCCTTGTACAAAACGGACAATATCTTTATTAGAGCGGCCATGACGGGGGGGTGTCATCCTCCCCGTTAAAGTCCCACATGGGGTGGCCTCTATACTGAAGCGGTTACACCCCCCGCATGATGCATACGGCCATGACCCCGATCATGGTTAGTCCGGAATGAGCTAGCAATCTTATTCGGCCCATCAGGTAAAGGACGTCCTTGTCACTTTCTTTCTGAGAGCTCCGTGGACGCCAGCTTAGGTGCTTCTTCAGGGGAGCACTGTTGAACTCAGGGAGGCCAATCCGGACAGGATCCGGCAGCGGGACATCCTCTATATAAAACCATTCCGAAGGCCAGTCCTCGGACGCCTTCTTTGGGTTTCCTGATAAATATCCGGTCCCGGCGATGCGCCATACTTCGGCTCCGCCCACTTGATATATTGACCCCTCCTGAGAGCGGGGCACCAGGCAGAATAGCCTCTTCCACAGCGCGATGTGAGCCTCAACACCCAAGAACAACTCGCAAAGGGCTACGAAGCCCGCGATATGCAATATGGAGGCAGGCGTGAGGTTGTGCAGCTGGAGGCCATAGAACTCCAGAAGCCCTCAGAGAAACGGATGAATTGGAATCCGAGTCCTCTTATTAGATATGGGACAAGGCATACCCACTCTCCTTTGGAGGGATTGGGGGTGCTCTCCGCTTGCTCTCCGCCATTATAGGTCGCAAGTCTGGCTCGAACCGGGACCATATAGGTCGGGGGGAGGAATCCCTTGGTCTGGAGCGACACTAGCTCGCTATGCGGGATGGAGCATCTCTCCCAGTCTCCAGGCTTAGGACTGGAAGGGCGAGAGGAGGAGTTGCGACGGCTGGCCATGGTGGAATGGACCTTTGTTGGATGCGCTCTGATGAATACTCGCGGAAGGGAGAAGGTGTGGTTTGGATCTAAATCCCCATCCCCTTAAATAGGCGGCTCATTTACGCAGCTAGGGGTGTGAATGTAAAAACACCCAGACTTTCCGTATTCGTTTGACACGTGGAAGGCGGCCATTATTGGGCGTAGAAGCCAAGGAGCGCTACATTCACAAGAAACATGACATTATTCAACAGGTACACGGAATCTGGAAGAGAACCCGCCTTGCAATGCCGAAGACCATCTGCGCGCCGGACTCGTCGTCATTGAAGCCTGGTTCGGGGGCTACTGAGGGAGTCCTGGATTAGGGGGTGTCCGGATAGCCGGACTATACCTTCAGCCGGACTCCAGGACTATGAAGATACAAGATTGAAGACTTCGTCCCGTGTCCGGAAGGGACTTTCCTTGGCGTGGAAGGCAAGCTTGGCAATACGGATATGTAGATCTCCTCCCATTGTAACTGACTCTGTGTAACCCTAGCTCTCTCCGGTGCCTATATAAACCGGAGGGTTTTAGTCCATAGGACGAACAACAATCATACCATAGGCTAGCTTCTAGGGTTTAGCCTCCTTGATCTCGTGGTAGATCTACTCTTGTACTACCCGTATCATCAATATTAATCAAGCAGGACGTAGGGTTTTACCTCCATCAAGAGGGCCCGAACTTGGGTAAAACATCGTGCCCCTTGTCTCCTGTCACCATCCGCCTAGACGCATAGTTCGGGACCCCCTACCCGAGATCCGCCAGTTTTGACACCGACAACCACACTGACCAGGCCACGCCGAGAGCACCAGGGTGGTGGACGATGGCAAGGCCTAGGAAGGGAACGACACAGAGGCAGGGAAGACTCGGCTGTTGTTTCTGTTTTCCACGCGGAGGGGAGTACGACTGTACGAGGGTTTACTGGTTCGTCTGCCGTCGCCAGAGAATAACAGCAGGCGTGGGTGAGTAGAGGGATGGCTAGGCCAGCGATGGGAGTACGATGGGGCAGTGAGGCCTGCACGGCAGCACAGCCGGCCGCGGGGAGGAGGGAGCAGGCAGTCCCGACGACGCTTGTTTGAGCGGCTGGAGCACGAAGAGCAGAGATTGAAGAAGCACGACGGTCGTTGGATGGACATCCAACTGTATACAGGCCATCTGTGGAAAGCCTTAAATTTGTGGAAAACAGCATACAAGCCATCTGCCATTATTTCAAATAATTTACAGCCCATTTGCTAATTCTTATGGGTTTTTTGAAGCCCATATTCTTTATGTTAGCATTACTGCCCATATTGTGGCCACGTTAAAAAATTATACAAAATTTTGCATATGTCGGTGCGGCCTGAACTGTTTTTAATCCCGAAATTTCGAGTCACATTCAGACAGATTTAAATAATAAATGTATATCAATATAAAATCCAATAAATTTTCCACGCATACAAATCGATGCAATTTAAAATCTTGAAATGAAAAAAAGATATTTGAAAATAGTTGCCGGTTTGATGTGTTTTAAAAATGTACAATCCATTTCTCATTACTAATAGGCCACTCACCTCGTCTTGAAAGATTTGCAACCCAACAGGCCTGATAAAGCGACTTACTTGACAAATCACAAAAAAACTGGGCTAGCCATTTTCAGAAAGAAAAAAAACTATTGGGCTGGTCTGTGGTAAACATAAAAGAAAAGGCTGTCTAGACAGGCCAGAGTGTCCCGCACAGCCCAGTTGACACCCTGCTTCCGTCTCAAAAAAATTAGATAAATGCCACTCCAATTATGGCGATTCATAAAAATGCCACTGCAATTTCCAAACTTTGAAAAATGCCACTGCAATTTTTGCAAACTTTGAAAAATGCCACTGCAGTTTGCAAACTTTGAAAAATGCGACTCCAGACTTCGAAAAATGCCACTAGAAATGGCATAAAATGGCATATTTCAAAGTTTGGAAATTGCAGTGGCATTTCTCGGATCCACGAGATTTGGAGTGTCATTTATCAAATTAACCCAAAACAAAAATAACTAGGCGAGCTGCTGGGTCCCTAGTGTCAGCCGCTCGTTGTGCAATTCTCTCGTTTAATGACTACGTTGACAATGGCATGGGACCCAGATGTCGGAAATCCACTAGGAGGAGCCATTTTTTATTGGCTTGAAATAAGGAGGCACTTGCTTGCGTACTGCCATGACCTTGGTGGGTCCCTGATGTCATCCTCTCCACGTACAATCATCTCCTGATTGTGTACGCGTCAACTTGCTAGGCCCACAAGTCAGCGTCTAAACCGTGGATGACAAATACAACCCATTTAAAAAGATAACAACCCATTCCATATGTTCAAACGGAAAGTTCAACATTCAGAGCAAAGTAACATGTCTGATCCACATATAGAGTACTGAACTTCCACGTTGACAACCATCATAGCCAAGTGAACTATCTACTCCCACTAACACTCTAGTAGGGTACAAGTACTAACTTACTCTTAGCTAACTAGACGATGCCAGCCACCATCTGCTGTCCATGCTAAACGCCGGCACCGGCATCCTCCGCCTCGCCTCGGGCTTGCCAGAGGTGCGATAGGGCGCGTTGCTCGCGCGCGTTGGCCCTTTCCATGCCGGCGTGGTCCACCGAAGCTTCGGCTTCCAAGCGGGAAACCCACTTGACGAGCTGGTAGTAAAAATCAGCGTCGCAAACGCGTGCGTGCCCGACAGCCTCTAGGGCTATTTGCCGGGCGCCGGCCTCCATGTAGTCGGCCCAGTTGCAGGCGCTCTGCTCGCGACTCAGAGCGTCGGTGCGCTGCTGCTCCATGTCCCGCTGGCGGCGCAAATCGGCGAGACGCTGCTCCTCCGCCAGGCGGTCGCGCTCCAACAACTCTTGCTCCTCCGCCATGTGGTCGCGCTCCAACAACTCCTCGATCTCCGCATTGCCATATAAAGATAGATAGAATGCCTCCTCCCTCCGTCTGCCTTTCGGTGAAAACCCGAACACTAGTTCCGGCAGTGACCGCCTCCGACGTCGCCTACCGCGAACGGGCGGGGGCATGGCGGACGTGGCGAGCGACGCCGGGCCGGTGGGGGCTTATGAGGATATGGCGAGTTGGGTCACTGTGGCACCTGAGAAGGCCGGGAAACAGTACTTATAGGCGGAAGGTAGCGCGACGGTCATCGGAATTCAATGCATAATGGCTTAGCGCGCCAGCTTGCCATGGAAAACTAGAGAAACTGAAATTATGACTGTGCCGTCCCGTCCCGTCTGGGTCGCATGCTGGCATGGCGGTCAAACGAGTGCACTCGAATCGTCTCCCTCCTTGTCAATAATGATTCCATGAATTTAAAGTGTATCTTTTTTCGCATCAGTTAGCTGCCTTAATTACGGCCGGCTGCATGCAGGCTCTCGGAATCGCTCGCAGGCAGTACGCGAAGCAGCATGCAGCCGCTTAAATCGTTGGAATTAATTAGGCTTAAACTTCTGCATGCCGAGGGCACGCATGCAGCCTCTTAAATCGCTGGAATTTATTAGGCTTAAACTTCTGCATGCCGTTAATTATTGCCATGCCTTGGTCTTGTTGCTTTGCTCACGGGACTAATAAACCTGGACGGAGGGAGTACCTTGGTTGGTGAGAGGTTTGAATTAAGCCCTGCAAACCGGAAAAGGAGGTACTAGTACGTGCGTGATCCGCTATTTATTCGTGTAGGATCGAGTAGGTCGTTTCTTGAATTGAGCCCTGCAAACCGGAAAGGAGGTAGTACGTGCGTGATCCGCTATTTATCTGCGTAGGATCAATAGTGTAGCTTATCAGTTTCTTCAGAGGTAGGCATTTTTATCCGTGTAGGATCGATAGTGTAGCTTGTCAGTTTCTTCATAGGTAGGCATTTTTATTCAAAAAACTGCCACTTCACATCTTGCGTCGCAAATAAAACTGCCAGGAGCGCATTTGTAGGCTAGCTAGTGATCGATCAGTAACTTGTAAACACTAAGCGGACAGAAATAAGTAACTGTTAATGCATCTCAATGATTCACAGATCATATACAAATATGTAGCTCCAAAAGCAAAGATCAGCCACTTCGGATCTTTCGTCGCAACTAAAACTAACTAGTACGATTCCCATACATAAGATCAACATGTTAATGCATCTCAATGACTCACAGATCATATACAAATATGTAGCTCCAAAAGCAAAGATCTAGAAAAAACATCTATTCTTCCTACTAACGTGGATGCTTTTCTCTTGGCCAACATTCAGTATAGACTGAAATACAAATTTGTTTGTGAAGTCTACAATTCCTCTTGCAAACGTAAGTGGTTTCACCAACAGCTGGAACCATGAGAATGAACCACACATGATGGAGGAACATCCACTGCAATATGATTTGGTCTTCTCTCGATCACACGGCAAGACTATTTTCGGAATACAAACTTTAACTTAGGCAAAATGATGCCCATTGTATAATCAGACCAAAGCAATGAAGCACCTAGTGTTGGCCAATAAAAAGTACAGTACTACTTTTCTACAGTCCATGAAGTGACTATCCAATCTTTCTGTGTCTATTTTCAAATGGCACTGCATGCAGTGACTATACTATTCTCTTGTGCAGTTCAACCAAAATTGCGGGCACTTTGTTGGTTTGCCAAATAGCAATGGGCAGACATCTCCGTCTGCAAAAATATCAAGCAGCTAGTAAGCATATACCACACCTTGTATTTTCGGTATAAACATGTCTCTCCTGCTTAGCATCTGTCATGTTCTGCACTGGACAATCTGATACAGTTATGTTTTGCCCTGGACAATTTCATACTGAATTGATTTGCTGGTTCAGAGTAGAAATATAGCGCCTATTCTTCATCAGACCAAGGATATCCATGTTCGCAGTGATGGAAGAGGTGAAATCGATACAACCGAAATTGAGCATCCAATCATTGAATCCTGTCCTGCACCTCCAATGTAGGTCCACCCTGCCAATAAATTCACATGTAAACCACTAGTATTACTATCTAATAACAGTACAAAAAGAGTAGCAAGATAGTAGCAAACCATGTACCTTCATAATGAACAGCTCATAGTGCCACCAATTGGATATAAAGGTTGGGAAAAAAAACATGCTCCTAATGTTGAACCAGTTGGACTTTTTGTGCAGTTCCACTAAAATCGAGCATCCCTGTTTGCATAGATATTGAAAGTGTGATTACTCCAAAAGTGGCACTAGTTGAAGCATAGACTCACAAATATAAGCATTCCAATTTCTTAATGGGAGAAGGTAGCAAGACTGTTTCTAACCACCTGTTCGAAGGAATAAATAAAGCAATAGCGGCTGATGTGAGGAAGGCATACATAGTTTTTCTGGAAAAGTGAGCCATTCCTGACCTTTCCTCTTCTTTTAAGCAAATTTTGTGCAGTTCTACTAAAATAAAATGCCATCATCGCCTTGACAATTCAGTGACACTGTACAAAAGGAAATGACTTAACATTACATCATGATGTCAGGTATGTAGTCGACAGGCATTAGAGACAAACATATAGACCTCCTTAAGAGAACAGCCGGAGGAGGAGGTGCCCACTCTTGACCTTTCCTCTTGTCTTCATAATTGTCTATGCAGTTTAACCAAAATAAAATGACATCAGCGCCTTGGCATTTTGTTGACACTGTACAAAAAAATTAACTTATCTCATGAAAGTGAGGTATGTAATCTATAAGCATTAACAGTGCAAAAAGCTGACGGGAGTAACAAGTTTTATCGTTGGTATACTGGTTGTGCAACAGCATTAGAATGCCTTATAGCTGAAAAATCTTTAATACATCCACAATCAACAGCTAACCCTGAAATAATCCAGTGACATTAAATGGCATTGCTTAAATTTATGGGTGGCATTAGACTCAGAGCGGCATTAGTTAAATGTGGCATCACTTTAGCAGTAGCATTGCTTGACTTGACTGCTGGCGTTATACTAACAACAAAAAAAGTGGCAATAAGAGCATGGGAGGCACCAGTACGATGTACCTCCACGAACGCAGAGTGGTGAGGGAGGTATGGTTGCCCAGAGCAACAAATATCCAGACAGCATATGTGGATTACGGTCCCATTTTTGTTCTCTTTAGCCACCTTTTTCCTATGCGAGGACAACAAACCAATCGACCTGGTCATTCTCTATTGCGTTGTCATGCCTTTCTACCCTTCTTCAACCAAGAGACACGAGACTCATTCCTTAGCTACTGATTTTCCCCTTTTCAACTTAGAAGCGGGTTCGATGCCTACTCTCTTGGACAGTATAGTCTCCCTTCCTTTCCTTATTCAACCCAGACATGGATTAGTCTGCATGAAGTAGGGTTTCCTGTAATAGTGCAAATTATGGTTTTTGTCTGCGTGGCCAGCAGAGTAGAGGATAGCAAATTGGGAAGATGGTGGAGTGGAAAAAGATCCACATGCAAGGACGTAGAAGATTGGCAATAGAACAAGGTTATGGCTCAAAAAGAGGTAGCATACCTGAGGGTCGGCGGGAAGTGGCTTCACTCGTGGTCGTCGTCCTCCGGACGCACTACGGCAGCGAGCTTGGGGACGGAGGCCATCCCGCGCGGGCGCTAGGTCTGAGAGGATGGCCTTGTCGTCAGTGCGTGACCTCGCTCGCCGCTGACGAGTGCGTCAATGCTGCACGTCCTTTTCTTCCTCGGCAGATCTGTGACCACCGGTGAGGAGGGAGAGAGGGGCCGTCTTTTTTAGATCTAGAGAGAGGGTGGTAGTGTGAGAAGCAAGTGGGCAGCCCTTAGCAAGAAAGCGCTGAAGCTCTAGCCTATATATCTTTTTTATACTACTAGTACTGGAGGTGGGGTAGTGGTAGAGTAGTTTATATTTTCTCTGCGTACAGTACCAGTTAGTCGTGCTTCAAAACTGATTGGCACACCATTAAAAAAATAAAGGTCGATAACTAATGCGGCACCTCGGGCCAACATGGCCAGATCGCATTTTGCACGAGAAATTACACACCATGTTTCATTGACATGTGGTCCAGTTCCAACATATCAGTGAGACGACGGCGAGTAGTAGGAGTATTTCCGAACGGACATGTAGGCCGGGGTGCCTCTTCGTGAACCATGGCAAACTCGCAATCGTCCACCGACTCTTCGCCTTTCCCTCTCGATTTGGAACTGCTATCGCACGCTCTTCCTCTCCCTCCTCCATTTTCCTTCAGCCCTTCACCCTTTCTTCTGCCATTGTTCGATCGTATTCTCCATGGAGGGAACAGGCTGGAAACGACCTCGTTATTCTTGCCCCGATCTGAAAGATGATGTGGTGGAGGAACTCATTGATCGGTGCGACGTCATCACCTCGGCTAGCATGGCAGGTTCGTTCCAGCCCATTCTCGACTCAACTAATAACATCATTGCAAGGAACCCAAGGGTCAAGGAGCGGTTTGATCTCCTCTATCTTCTTCGCCATGACCCTGATGACTGGCGCCGGCACGACAGAGGCCTCGCCCTGTGCAAGTTGATGCCTTTTGATAATGATACGTGTGATGTTAAGATGCCATCGCTTGAGGGCAAGGCTTGGGCGAGCGCAAATGGAGATTGGGTTGTTTACATTGGGTCCAACTGCGAGTGGGAACTTGTGAATGTGTACACTCGTCATCGAGTTCCACTTCCAAAAATCTCCGCACACTGCCCAGAGGTTGAGCACACCGGTAATGTACGCACGTTCAAATATGATCATGGTGACTGTCGTCTACGGAAGATAGCAATTTGTCGAGTTCTCAACCGCCCTTGGAATTACAAAAACTATGATGTTGTTGCTATCTTCGACAAGCTTGTTGCCATCCTTGATGGTTTCACTCAATGGATATTGCTCAAAAATCAGTTTCTGTGCACGAAGGAGTACTGTGATGCAATTCAATATGAGAGCCTTGTGTTTGCTGCCACCATTCGTGGCACTCTTTATGCATGGCATCCTCGTTGTTTCGGTACGTTTGTCTTCCACCATAATTGTAATTGTTTCATCCACATGCATGCGGGTTAGCAAGTTTCCCTTTACCAATTAACCTTCTTCTTGTGTTTCCAAGGTCCTGTGAACATCCCACCACCTATACTTGAAGATTTTTATAACCAAGGGGGAGATGACGATGGTGATGATCACGAGCATGAGGACGAGCAGCGCCGATATATTCTGTGGTGCCTGGCAACTAATTCCGATGGATCACCTCTTCTTGTGTGTATACAGCCCACTGATGATGTTACTGCTAAGGAAGCAGGTGTAGTCTCCCATGGTCGCACTCTCCGGACCTATTCCAACACCCGTTGCATGGTATTCGGGATGGATACTAGGGTGCTAGCGCCAACTCCTTCTCCCTGGCACAGAATTGATAGTCTTGGAGAAAACTCGATCTTCCTTGGACAAAACTATCCGATGATAGTGAAAGGCGATCCAACTGCTGTTGACACATTTATGAGAAGCAACTGTGTCTATACCTCGGACATTTGGGTGGTTCCCTACCCTAGTACTGATATAGTAGGCCGCTTCAACCTGGATGATCAGTCATGCGTTGGTCTCCAGATCGACAACGGATGGCCCGTCCCAGAGAATCACTTGTGGTTCAAAGCAAGCGTTTCCAGTGCCGCGGAATGGTTGAGTTGAAGTTCATTTCATGGCTTGTTATTTGTTGTGTGGTGAAAACTTTAGTATTTATAATGTATCCTCGTTGTCGATGTGGGTTGATGACCTATTGTTCTATGTAATAAAATGATATGCCTATGATAAACTTACTGTACTAAATTTATGAATGGCTTTCTAGTCGCTTCTCTGAGTGAGTGGTGCGACGAGGCAAACAAATATTTTCCGAATACATAATTGTACGTGCATTGCAATAGGTTATCGGATGAGGCCAATCAACAATAGTAGTACACTATTTGTACTAGCTTCACATGCTTCGCGCGTCGGGCGGGTGTTTTTACTGTAGCCATATGTTAATGTGTTCATTGTACGTAACCAGCACCTCGAATCCTCGATATACTAGTAGTATAGTATATAGTAGGAGTAAGTAGTAGGAGTAGTAGGGTGGCATGGGCCAGAACTAGCATTCACGTCCAGGAGTACGGCACACGCCACCACCACGACATCCATCTGACACCCTATTATTTCTTGAAGTCCGTGCGAGAGCAATCTCTTGAACCTCGCCTCATTTCTCTAACTTCAGCCATCGCGCAGTGGGCGAGGTGGGGGTTTGCCGATAGTCGGTTTCCTTAACTGCGGTCCCACTTGTAAGGCCAACTCCAACGCATGACCCCAAAAGGACCTTCGTTTTGCATGAACTCCAACGATAATTTTGACTGCTCCTATAGTAAGTTGGATTAGTGCCTTCTCGATGCATTCATTATTGATCTGCGGAGGCTCGATCTTGCGTGCTTCTTTCTTCTTCGAGTGTAAAGAAGTAGACGTTGCTTCCGCGCATCTAGTCTCATGTCTAGCCTCTATTCTATACTAGCTAAAAGTGATAGAACATCTACTAAGTTGCGCTCTACCAATATATGGATGTACTCTTCTTCCCAATACAAAAACTTGCATCCATTCTACTCCCTCCGTTGCACAATACATGCCTTCTATTTGTCAAAATATATATGTATCTAGACATGTCTTAGTATATAGGTACATCCATTTTTGGACAAATGGAAGTCAAGTATTTTGGAACGGAGGGAGTACACAATAAAAATTTTAAGTTAGCACAAGTAGTCTAATCCGAGAGCAGAATCGAAGATTTGGTCGGGTTCTTCCTCCTTTTGCCGACACGTGGGACATCCAGCATCCAGGTCGTGTCATGAAAGAAAATAGAGTGGTAGTTGAAGCCACGAGATGTGCATCTTGGGTTAAACTGTAAATAGAATCTTACTACTCTTGAGTAACTCCAAAAGCGGCCACCGAAGATCTTTATTGGATTTGTTTTTCATCACCAGCACGTCGAGGTGAAAGATGTGCAGGTTCAGTGGGTCCTCTTGCGTTTTCACTGACATGTGGGGCCGCATGTGAGCAAACAGACGATGGGCTCCGCGCGTCCGCTGGCTGGCTGAGAAGAGAGATAGAGGAGGGCTGAGCACAGACTGCAGGAAATTTGTTCTACGTACCTCGATATAGGCTCGATATAGTGGGGTGGCATGGGCCATAACTAGCATTCACGTCTAGCAGTATGGCACACGCCACCCACACGAGTCCCATCCGACACCAATTTTCTTGGAGTCCGTGCTACAGCCATCTCTTCTCCTTCCTGTCCTCTTTTCTCAGCCATCGCGCGATGGGCGGGGTGGGGTTTTGCCGATAGTCAGTTTGCTCAACTGCGGTCCCACTTGTAAGTGAAAATGCAACACCGCACGCATTCCCGCTTGAGCGGCGTGCCGGACCAACCGTGTGGGGGTGCGACGCGAACACGGCAGGCTTTTCCTTTTGAACTCGTAACTTGTAAAATTTGGTTCTGCTCCATGGCGCGACCGATAGATAGAAAATAACGATTTTGCCTAGAGTAATGAGAAGTTTGCTTCTGGCGCCATTCATGCATGGAGTACGTACGAAAATTATGAAGTTGATGCAAAAGGTAAGATAATTACTATAGTATCATATACTACTACATGGATTTGACGGAAGGATAAAAATACATACGGATCCATAAACGTTCAACGACATCCTCGTGCCCTAGTGCGCCGGATCACCCACCGACGTGTGGGGAGCAGCGGTGTTGGCGGCGAGCTCAACGTGCTTCTGAACAGTGCCGTCCAAGGTTGCCCTGCGCTCCAAGAAGGCCATCATCCTATCGTCCTCCTCTTGCATGTACTAGTCCTTGTGGGCGATTTTCGCGTAGACGTGGGTGATTATGTCGATGGTGTCTTGCTGCGCCAGGCACTGCGTGGCGAGCGCGACCTCGAGGTGGACATTCTCCGGTGCGACGGCGGGCAGTCGCAGGTCCACTAGTGCGTCGAAGAGGTTGTTACCATAGTGGCCGTTGAGGGTGGCGGGCATCGCAGAGCCTGGGTGCGTCGGCTGTAGGCTTACATCAAAGTCGTCCGCAAGCTTCTTGACGACGGTGAACTTGTCGAGGAAACCGACGAGGACCTCGTCGAACAAGGATGCGAAGCTGTCGTCCAAGCGGCCCCTCGCCCTGGCGGCCTCAAGCAATACTACCTGCCGGGCCGCAGGCCGGCGTCGTGGACCATCTGGCACAGCCAGCTGATGCTCGCGCTCATCGCCTCCATGGGTCTAGCGTAGCTTCTAGTCAACTGATCTTGCGATTCGAGTGATCACTCAGCCCTTGGTTAGCGTGTGTAGGTGCGTAGGATTTCGTACTACTCCTCGGCCCTCTACTACACCTGCCTTTGGCTGTATGATAGGTGGGCCAGCCACCCCCTGGGGCCACGTGTCATTCACCCAAAGGCAGTTGCCGTAAGTTAATGAAGTTGCGTCCCCCTCCGTGCCGGTGCAGTATAGTCATCTCACCGGACCTCTAGTTGGGGCCAAACGAGAGAAGTTTGATGTTTACTGGTTTATTGGTTCCCTTTGCATTTTGCGCCAACTTTTGACCTTTGATTTAACTAATAAAATGTTAATGCATGTAAAGAAAAATGTTGTGTAAGTCACCTTACGAAAACCAAATAATCCCAAAATACTTAGGCACGGTGCATTAAGTCCCTCCTTGTTTCTTATTTCGTGACATATCAACCAATGAGAGATGTGGGCCGTGCATGCTTTCAATGACTTGAGACTAGTACCAAACATGACATGCAGTGTTTAGTTCATTGCATGTAATCCTATTACAGTACTCTAGTTAGCAAAAAACATTAAGTTCTCTCGACGATAGGAATAAAACACCATGTATTTGTTTATAGAGGGAGTAGTACATTTTTAGCGACATGCATTACTAGATATTGCTAGTCAATACTAATCCAGATGGACGTGGTAGTACTCCTAAATCCATACGGTGGTGCTACTAGTACTAGTAGTAGTACTACCAATGTAGTAGTAGGAGTACTAGCACTCTACTACCCGTTGGTCAAATTATTATGTGTCGATCCTCACAGTGAAGTGACAAGACCCTGCACCGGAGATGACACCTGAGTATAGGCGCCGTGTTCGGCATACCATAGTTAGCCTCACCGTCTGCAGTCACTATCATCATGGCTGTAGAGCTAGCCTGCTTAGAACTAGCCCTGTTCGACATAATTTCCCGTGCGTAGATGCCCGTGCATTGCACGGAACACCAAGATTGGTGGTGGACGGCTCCGGCAGCGGCCATCGCGCCAGATTTTTCCACGGCCTTCTACTCCTAGATGTGGTGGGGAGGAGATGAGGCTGATTGTGAGAGACAAGGAGTTATTTGTAAATAGGGAACAAGTGCGGGCATCTTTTCGCAAAAATGGAGAAGCTTGGTTTGTATGCGTCATATCTAGATCGGACGGCTATTGGTGAAAGATGGGAGGCACAACATCATCACCAACTCAGGACCTGTTTGATTCGCAGGATTTTGAAAACGCAGGAATAGGACACGTCAATATTACAAGTTTCAAACTGATATTACAAATGTTAGGAGTAATGCTGCACCTATGAAGAGGGAATTACTAGGAAGTTTATGTAAGAACTTTCGTTACTTTCGGTGGATGCAACATTATCGTACAAACTAAAATCCACCGCCCTGACAAGTCACTAATGGGCAAATAAGTTTTCGAGTCTCCGGCCACTTGATGTTTCAAAAACAAATTCAGCTTCTGCGGAGACTTTGTCATTTAGGCTTAGACGCTTACGGTAATCAGCACGCCATTCATTGTTGCGCCAGAGAACGCCAAACCTCATTACCCTGAGCACACTTGCCTCCAGAACAAGGAACCTGGCCAATTTAATCTCAGATGTGCTGCCTCGGTAGTCGATCAAATCAATTTCTGTAAGATGGAGATCAAGGCATTCGATGAGATTGTTATAGTGCAACACATTTTTCACTTTCGGGTCTTTTTTTATCTGCAAAAGAAGAGAACATATTAGAGCAGCTGGCTGCATAAGATTGCCGTGTCATCAAGAGGTACCAATATCATTCGCTCATACGATAGGGTTGGCTGGTGTCGGCGTTCTAGGAACGGGGGTCCCCAGACTTGCCTGCCTGCGGCCTGCGGCGTGGCTCAAAGGAGGCTCAGCACGGCCCATCTTCATCAACACAAGACCCAAGACCCTCGCGAGGGGCCAAGCCTCGTAGGGCGGACGACGCAGAGCTTCCTCAAGCGCGGCCTCATTAGTCTGGCTCACGAGGAGGTGGAGAGATCAAGGCGGGGTACCTCACGAGGTGCCCATGACGCAAGCCATGACGACCAAGGGCGCCAGGCGGGCGCCAGCCTGCACAGTGTCCTCCCTTTCCTCTTTGGTGCTAAGGGAGCAAGCGCAGGCGAGAGGATCAAGCAAAGGCACCCATTTCGGTGCAACGAGACCAAGACCGACTCCGCGACAAGGAAGAAGTCATTGTGGAGCCCAAGCCAGCGTCATCACCAGAGCCTTTGGCAGGCGAGGACCAACTTTAGTCAGGATAAGTGTACCAGATGTTCCCCTTCAAAATGGCCAATTGTTGGCGCCCTTCCCGCTCAATATTTGGGAAGGGGCCCAGGGCCTTTGCCTATAAATAGGACTAGCCACCCCCAGGGTAGAGGCAATCAAGGTAGAGGCAATCAGATAGACGGAAGGTCGAGAGCTAGCGAGCTAGAATCCGGAGAGAAAGACAGAGAGACAGAAGGGCGGCTGAACTCCTCCTAGCAGTTCATCCTCCCAGCCAAGGACAGGCCCTCGCGAGGTTGTTCTTCCTTGTATTGTTCATCATTAGCCCAAGAGGCAATCCACCACACCACCACACTGGAGTAGGGTATTACACCACATCGGTGGCCCGAACTAGTATAAACTCTGTGTCTCGATAGCTTAGATCTTTGTGAGACAGAGAGGTAGAAAGCGTAATCTCCGCGCGCACCCCAGAGTTCGAACCTTAAGGGTCTGCCGGAACCCGAAATCCGACGTTTGGCGCGCCAGGTAGGGGTGCGCCGGAATTTGTTCTCCACCGCTCCGCTCTCCTCCGATAGTCGCGTCCATGTCCGACGCCCGCCGGGCCCGCGCCGAGCGCCGGGCCACCATCGCTTCCCGCGTCGCCCAGACGGCTCCCGTCGGCGGGCGTCCCCGTCTGAAAGTGCAACTATCCCTAGGTGGTTTTGGTAATTCATAACAACATATAGCTCATTGAGCTAATGCTATTCCAAGACAATTATTTCAAGAAAGCTCAATGATTGGCATGGCATGGATGGTGAAAGTGGAACCCTCAAAATGCTAAGGACAAAGGATTGGCTCAAGCTCAAAAGCTCAAGACTCTTCTTTTTACATTTTAGTGATCCAAGATCACATTGAGTCCATAGGAAAAGCCAATACTATCAAGGAGGGATGAGGTGTTGCTTAATGAGCCTTTTGCTTCATGTGCTTAATGATATGCTCCAAAATCCTCAGCTACTTTCCCATATCCACAAATGACCTAAACTCCAAGCCAAACTCGGTTCTACCGATTCTTTCTATCCGGCGCCACCGAGTTTCACATGTCATAAGCCACTGCCAAACCCTAGCAATTCGGTTCTACCGATAGGGATCTCGGTCTCACCGAGATGGGATTGCAATCTCTCTGTCTCCTTTTCGTAACTTTTCGGTCTCACCAAAAGAGCGGATCGGTCCCACCGAGATTGCAATGTAAACTCTCTGTTTCCCTTTTGTAACTTTTCGGTCTCACCGAAAGAGCAAATCGGTCCCACCGAGTTTGCCTGACCAACTCTCTGGTTAGCCAATTACCAAATCGGTCTCACCGAGTTTGTGTAATCGGTCTCACCGAGATTACGTTATGCCCTAACCCTAACCGTATCGGTCCTACCGAGTTGCATGTCAGTCCCACCGAAAATCTCTAACGGTCACTAGGTTTACTATTTCGGTCCGACCGAGTTTGTTGATTCGGTACCACCGAGATTGGTAAATTGTGGGTAACGGTTGGATTTTGTGTGGAGGCTATATATACCCCTCCACCTCCTCATCATTCATGGAGAGAACCATCAGAACACATTTACACTTCCAACTCATATGTTCTGAGAGAGAACCACCTACCCTTGTGTTGAGGTCAAGATATTCCATTCCTACCATATGAATCTTGATCTCTAGCCTTCCCCAAGTTGCTTTCCACTCAAATCTTCTTTCCACCAAATCCAAATCCTATGAGAGAGAGAGAGAGAGAGTTGAGTGTTGGGGAGACTATCATTTGAAGCACAAGAGCAAGGAGTTCCTCATCAACACACCATTTGTTACTTCTTGGAGAGTGGTGTCTCCTAGATTGGCTAGGTGTCACTTGGGAGCCTCCGACAAGATTGTGGAGTTGAACCAAGGAGTTTGTAAGGGCAAGGAGATCGCCTACTTCGTGAAGATCTACCGCTAGTGAGGCAAGTCCTTCGTGGGTGATGGCCATGGTGGGATAGACAAGGTTGCTTCTTCGTGGACCCTTCGTGGGTGGAGCCCTCCGTGGACTCGCGCAACAGTTACCCTTCATCGGTTGAAGTCTCCATCAACGTGGATGTAGGATAGCACCACCTATCCGAACCACGGGAAAAACATCTGTGTCTCCAATTGCGTTTGAATTCTCCAAACCCTTCCCTTTACATTCTTGCAAGTTGCATGCTTTACTTTCCGCTGCTATATACTCTTTGCATGCTTGCTTGAATTGTGTGATGATTGTTTGACTTGTCCTAAAGTTGCTAAAATCTGCCAAGAACTAAAATTGGGAAAAGGCTAAGTTTTTATTTGGTCAAGTAGTCTAATCACCCCCCTCTAGACATACTTCCGATCCTACAAGTGGTATCAGAGCTTTGGTCTCCATTTGCTTTGATTTCCATAGCTTTTGGTGGTCATAGCCTTGGTTTCAAAACCTAGGAGAGTATGGCGTCTAGCGAGGGAAATTATCATTGTAGAGGTCCTTACTTTGATGGTACTAATTTTGCTAGTTGGAAGCATAAAATGAAAATGCATATTCTTGGACATAACCCCGCCGTTTGGGCTATTGTGTGTGTTGGTTTGCAAGGTGACTTCTTCGACGGGAAAGAACCAAACCGTGAAGCTACCGCGGATGAGTTGAAGATGCTACAATACAATGCTCAAGCTTGTGATATTCTCTTCAACGGATTGTGCCCCGAAGAATTCAACAAAATCAGCCGTCTTGAGAATGCAAAGGAAATTTGGGATACTTTGATTGATATGCACGAAGGTACCGACTCCGTCAAGGAATCCAAATTGGATGTGCTTCAAAGTCAACTTGACAAGTTCAAAATGAAGGATGGTGAAGGTGTCGCTGAAATGTACTCTAGGCTTGCTCTCATCACAAACAAGATTGCCGGCTTAGGGAGTGAAGAGATGACCGACAGATTCATCATCAAGAAGATCCTAAGAGCCTTGGATGGAAAATATGATACCGTGTGCACATTGATCCAAATGATGCCCAATTACAAAGATCTCAAGCCAACGGAGGTCATTGGAAGAATTGTTGCTCGTGAGATGTCGCTCAAGGATAAAGAGGAACTTCACAACAAATCAAGTGGTGCCTACAAAGCCTCATGTGAAGTACCCACATCATCAAGTGAGAAACAAAACTTCAACGAAGAATTGAGCTTAATGGTGAAGAACTTCAACAAGTTCTACAAGAGTAGAAGCAAAGATAGAAGCTCCAAGTCAAGGTCCTACAATGACAAAAGATCTTCTAGTCGAGAGTGAAACTGCTACAATTGTGGAAGACCCGGACACTATTCCAATGAGTGTACGGCTCCCTACAAGAGAAGAGAAGATTCTCCAAAAAGAAGAGGCAAAAGAGAAGAATCACCATCAAGAGAAAGAAGGAGTAGAGATGATCGTTATGAACGAAGATACTCACGGAGGAGCAAGGATTCGGAAAGAAAGGAAAAATCATCAAGGAGCTACACAAAACAAAGACATCAAGCTCATGTTGGTGAATGGGTATCCGGCTCCGACTCCGACAACCACTCCGAGAGAAGTTATCACTCCGATTCCGAATATACTCAAGATGAAGGAGTTCCCGGTCTAGCACTTGTGTCAACCAACTCCTACGACACATTTGACTCACCAAATGAAGGAATTGGAAGATGCTTCATGGCCAAAGGTCCTAAGGTAACTCATCCTGAGTATGTTGATTTCAATAGTGATGAGGATGACTTGTTAGGTGATGATGATTTACTTGTTGACAACTCTAGTGATGAATACTATGATGAAACGTCAATTAATCATGCTAATCAAGATAAAACGAATGACAATGATAAGGAGAAAATTGAGGCTCTAACTAAAGAACTAAACACTCTTAAGTTAGCTCATGAAACTATCTTCGAAGATCATCGAGAACTTTTAAGAGCTCATGAGAAGTTACGCTTTGAAAAGCTCAATCTTGAGCAAGAGCATGAGTTTTTAAAGGCAATCAATGATGATCTCCGCAAGAAAAGTTCTTCTTACATTGCCAAGCGTTTACTCTTATCCACTTACATGCCTCAAGTCAAGTCTAATAACAAGAACAAGAAAGATTCTTCCTCTAGTAGTAACAATGATCATGTTAAATCCAATATTGTTCCTTCTAGTAGTTCTCTTGATTCCACTAACGATTCTCTTAGCCAAGTTACACTTGAGCAAGAAAATAGCTTATTGAAGGGAATCATAGAAAAAGGAGTCTACAAAAGCCTTGCCGGAAGTAAGCAATTCGAGGAGATTGTACGCAAGCAAGGAAGGCACCGGAAGAATCAAGGTGTTGGTTTTGAACGGAAGTTCAATGCCAATGGAGTTGAGTGGGAAGAAGATCAATACCCCAAGACAAAGTTTGTTCCTCAACAAGAGAAGTATGATCCTACTTCTTTCAAGGGGACACAAACTCAAGATGATCTTCCACCACAAGACTACAAGCAAAAAGGCAAGGACAAGCTTCAAGAGGAAATTGATGCATTTGAAGAAGCTCCTAAGACCTTAGTCAAGTGGATTCCCACGACTACTTCAAGTTCCACTTCATCAAGTACGACTACAACTCCAAGGATTCCCATCAAGATGGTGTGGATCCAAAAGAAGAAGAACTAGAAAGTTCTTGAGGGTGACTCCGCCAACATACTTCACTCTTATCATTTTGGCAAGAACAAGTGCAATCAACTTCCACATCTTGCACTAGTTCAAGGAGTCACAAACCCTCTTGTTGGTAAGACAAGGGACAAGGTAACCTAAAAGCTTTCATAGACATCATCTTGTGTGTGCATCACTCTATGTCTATGGATATCCTTGTTTGTTCCTTGTGGGACTAACCCATGTAGGTATTGAAAGTGCAATTCACTCAAAAGGATAGCTCCAAGTGATCTACATTGAGCATCCACATCTTCAACATCTACATGAAGTCATCATCGACAAAACCCAAGGTTAGTTCATCCCTCTTAGGGGGATATCACATCTAGGGGGAGCTTTACTCTAAGACTTGAGTTAAAGCAACTCTAATGATGTGAACACAACAATGCTTTATGTAAAAGTGGTAACCCCACTTGAGCTTAAACGATGAGTATGACCTATGATCAAATGTTTTCATTTGACTCCTATGTCAATATACTCATATATAGATGACCTAGTCATCACCAATTGCTTGATAAATGCTAGAATTGGTTGTGCATGCTTTGTCACATATTTCAATTGCCATTTTATTGTGTGAGCATGTTGGTTGCATATTTTACTCATTCGAGGACATCCACTTGTTGTTTTGATTGTTTGGCTTTATTTTTCTTTTGCCAAGTGGATGGACAAGAATGCCTAAGAACCTTCTCTAGCTATCTATGCTTTTCTCATCTCAAACTCTATTCATGCTACATCACAAAATTGATCAAGTCAGATTCGAACCACTCTGTGTGAGGAGCACTCGGAGTCCCCGATTCATCATAGACTTAAACTTCCAAAACCTCTTTGTGATTCTCGGTCTGACCGATACCCCACTTTCGGTCTTACCGAGATCATTAAGTTGATCTATGTTTTCGATCTCGGTGCAACCGATTTGAACCATTCGGTCACACCGACAGGGTCATGCTGTATATAGACACGGGCAAAAATTTGGAAATTTCTCCGAACCCCTTCGCCCGCGCGATAGATCGCTCTGCTTACGTGGTCTCTGGATCGTCTTCTCGCTGCCAGCCGCCTCCAGTCGCTGGTCTCCGTCGCCGTCAACGGGAATCAACCCCGCCGTTGCCGCCGTAGCGAGTCTCCGCCGAACTAGGGTATGGACTCGATCTTTGTGCTATTCCCAAATCCGATTCCTAGCACATTGTGAACATAATGATTATTGCCACGTTTGATAAACTCCTATCCAGTCAATGAACTCATAGAATAGGTTTGATTCAAAAAATTTAGGGTTAGGTTTCCGCCGAAACCATCTCGGACCCACCAAGTTGAAAAACTCGGTCCCACCAATTTGGCTTATGCCATTGCACAAGTAAGACTCGGTCTGACCGAGTATTGCTAATCGGTGTGACCGATTTTGGAACTTTGTGAAACCCTAGCAGTCTCGGTGCCACCAAACTGTGACTCGGTCTGACGGAGTTCACTAGTTTAGGTTCCAAAAGCTGCTTCGGTATCACCGAGTTTAAAAAGCGGTAGATCCGAAATGCTTTCTATGGGAAACTAAAACTAAGTTTTTGAATCATTCTTTTGCAAAAATCTCTGCATTTTGTGATGCTCATCCACTCTACCTCATCTATAAACTATTCACAGGGTCAGCAGTCAGTTTGTTCATCATGTCAGACCAGAGTGATAGCCATAACATATCAGAACAGCCAGTGCAGATGAGTGAGGGCACTAGTCCCTCCAGCTCTTCAGATGAAGGCAGCAGGAGTACCCCCAGCAACCTACCAAAAGCTGCCACAAGACGAAGGAAGAAGAGAACCTCAGAATCAGAGGATGAGGACTATGTGGCAGAGGAGGAAACAACTTCCAAGAAAGTTGAACTCAAGAAAGAGCATGGCTCAAGACAGAGCAACAAGCCAGGCTTAAAGGTTAAAAGGCCAGCAGGCAGGCAGCCCATGCCAAAGGCCAGAGCCTCAACAAAGATTCCTGAGAAGCCTGCACCCAAAGAGCCAGTTGCAGCTGAAAGAAAGAAAGAAAGGAAAAGAGGTAGATGGTGCAAGAAAGTTGATCCCATGGCTGAATTTGAACAGCATTCTTCTGATGAAGAAGAGGAAGAAGAAGAGGTTGCTGCACCAGCACCTAAGGCACCCAAGCTGATGGGTGATGCTATAAGATCAGGGGAAACTGCATCTAAGCCCAAGGAAGCCTCCAAGGCTGCATCCAAAGCCAAGCCAGCTCCAAAGCCAAAACCAAAGAGAAATACAAGGAGCATCCCAGCTGCTGAGAAGAACAAGGCCCTAGTGCCTGAAGCTGTTGTTGAAGAAGAGGAAGGCCAAGTGCTGAGAAAGTTGAAGCCCAAGATCCCAGACCACAATGATGCTCATCCTGTGGCTGAGGATATGAAGATCAGAAGAGACTCTGGGCTAAGAAAATGGAGAGCAGAGGATCCATATGCTACCAGGAGGAGGACTGTTGTTGACTACAGGTTCCACACTAAGGAACAGCAGGACTTCTATGAGACAGTCTTATTGGACAAGAAGCCAGTTGTGTGTGATATGAGATGGGTTGATTGGGAATATATCAAGGAAAATGAAGAGCACTACCCTGGAGTGCAAGATAGCTTCAGAGCTTGTGGAGTAGCTGACTTTGTTGGGCAAAAGCTCACAAAGTGGAATGAGGAGCTGATTATGTAATTCTACTCCACATCACACTTCTATCCAGATGGAAGGATCACATGGATGTCTGAAGGTACAAGGTACCATTCAACTATTGAGGAATGAGCAAGGTTGATCAATGCCCAAGAAGAAAATGAAGATGACTTCGATGTCTATGCCAAGAAAAAGATGGATCATAACACTATGGCAAATATGTACAAGGAGATTCCAGCAGAAGATCTTGACACTCACCAGTTTGGGTTTGTGAAACACCTGTTGTCAGGACTGCCTACGATCAACTGGATCCTTAGGCACACACTTTTTCCCAAGTCTGGAGATCACATGATGATCAGAGGTCATGCCATCAACCTGCTTCATATTTTTGATGTGCCTCAAAAGTTTAAGGTCATGAGCCTCATAGTAGAAACTATCAAGAGGACTGCAGCAGATCAGAAGAGGAGCTGTGGTTATGCCCCTCAGATCCAGATGTTGATTAACTCAAGAATGGGCACAAACACGTACTTGTTGGACAAGGAACATTTGCCTATTCATCCAGATTTCGAGGACAACCAAGTTGTGATGAATGAAAATGAACCATCATCAGTCCAAGCACAAGCTAAGAAGGAGAAGGCAAGGAAGGAGAAAGCTGCCAAGATGCCAACTCAAGAGGAGGCATCTGAGTACTTCTTGAAAAACAAGCAAGGGCAGCTCAGTTACTTGATTGCATCCACCCTGCGGATTGAGAAAGGACTGGCCACCCTAACTCAGAACCAGGCAAGCTTAGAGAGAATCGTAGAACAAAAGTTCTATGACTTGGATATCTAGGTGACAGAGATTCAGACTGCAGTGGAGCAACTCCAAGATGACATGCAGGAGAGGAAAGGGAAGACTACCACTGATGCATTTGCCAGAGTGCCACGAGGTCCGAGGTCGTCTGCAGTGCCAGTTCCTGACACAAGAGCCACCGCCTCAGCTCCAGCTACAGCACCAGCTCTAGCATCTACTTCAGCTCCAACTCCAACCACGTCTACGGAAGCCTTCGTCCTTGGAGTGACCAGGACTCCACCACCACCAGAAGATCAAGCCTGAGTGTCGATCTAGCACTATGCATTTTCTAGGAACTTTTTGGTAACTTGTTGCCAAAGGGGGAGAAAAATGTATAGATCATAGGCTTCGAGAGAGAGAGTGTTGTTTTTCTCTCTTGCTTTATTTGGTGGTTTTTCAAACATCGTTTGCTTTTGTTCGAGATACTTTGATATGCTTGTGAGACATTGATGATCATGTGTTTGATCATAAGCTACACTTATGCATGCTTGATATATCTTATCTATCTTATGTGGTCATTCACTTTTCCTTGGTGATGAGTGCATGTATTTCATTATTATCATTTTTGAGCGCTCCACCAGGATGTATGTGACATGGAAGAGTAATCCATAATTCTAACTCTTTGTGCATTTGCAGTCCAAAGCAAATTTTAAATATGCACAAATTTAAGGGGAGCTCTTACTTATCACATACTTCTCAAAGCGACGATATGTTTCATTCTTATTATCATTTGTCGAAGCTTTGATCTATATGTTGTCATCAATTACCAAAAAGGGGGAGATTGAAAGTGCAACTATCCCTAGGTGGTTTTGCTAATTCATAACAACATATAACTCATTGAGCTAATGCTATTCCAAGACAATTATTTTAGGAAAGCTCAATGATTGGCATGGCATGGATGGTGAAAGTGGAACCCTCAAAATGCTAAGGACAAAGGATTGGCTCAAGCTCAAAAGCTCAAGACTCTTCGTTTTACATTTTAGTGATCCAAGATCACATTGAGTCCATAGGAAAAGCCAATACTATCAAGGAGGGATGAGGTGTTGCTTAATGAGCCTTTTGCTTCATGTGCTTAATGATATGCTCCAAAATCCTCAGCTACTTTCCCATATCCACAAATGACCTAAACTCCAAGCCAAACTCGGTCCTACCAATTCTTTCTATCCGGCGCCACCGAGTTTCACATGTCATAAGCCACTGCCAAACCCTAGCAATTCGGTTCTACCGATAGGGATCTCGGTCTCACCGAGATGGGATTGCAATCTCTCTGTATCCTTTTCGTAACTTTTCGGTCTCACCGAAAGAGCGGATCGGTCCCATCGAGATTGCAATGTAAACTCTTTGTTTCCCTTTTGTAACTTTTCGGTCTCACCGAAAGAGCAAATCGGTCCCACTGAGTTTGCCTGACCAACTCTCTGGTTAGCCAATTACCAAATCGGTCTCACCGAGTTTGTGTAATCGGTCTCACCGAGATTACGTTATGCCCTAACCCTAACCGTATCGGTCCTACTGAGTTGCATGTCAGTCCCATCGAAAATCTCTAACGGTCACTAGGTTTACTATTTCGGTCCGATCGAGTTTGTTGATTCGGTCCCACTGAGATTGGTAAATTGTGTGTAACGGTTGGATTTTGTGTGGAGGCTATATATACCCCTCCACCTCCTCATCATTCGTGGAGAGAGCCATCAGAACACATTTACACTTCCAACTCATATGTTCTGAGAGAGAACCACCTACCCTTGTGTTGAGGTCAAGATATTCCATTCCTACCATATGAATCTTGATCTCTAGCCTTCCCCAAGTTGCTTTCCACTCAAATCTTCTTTCCACCAAATCCAAATCCTATGAGAGAGAGAGAGAGAGTTGAGTGTTGGGGAGACTATCATTTGAAGCACAAGAGCAAGGAGTTCCTCATCAACACACCATTTGTTACTTCTTGGAGAGTGGTGTCTCCTAGATTGGCTAGGTGTCACTTGGGAGCCTCCGACAAGATTGTGGAGTTGAACCAAGGAGTTTGTAAGGGCAAGGAGATCGCCTACTTCATGAAGATCTACCGCTAGTGAGGCGAGTCCTTCGTGGGCGATGGCCATGGTGGGATAGACAAGGTTGCTTCTTTGTGGACCCTTCGTGGGTGGAGCCCTCCGTGGACTCGCGCAACCATTACCCTTCGTGTGTTGAAGTCTCCATCAACGTGGATGTAGGATAGCACCACCTATCCGAACCACGGGAAAAACATCTGTGTCTCCAATTGCATTTGAATTCTCCAAACCCTTCCCTTTACATTCTTGCAAGTTGCATGCTTTACTTTCCGCTGCTATATACTCTTTGCATGCTTGCTTGAATTGTGTGATGATTGCTTGACTTGTCCTAAAGTTGCTAAAATCTGCCAAGAACTAAAATTGGGAAAAGGCTAAGTTTTTATTTGGTCAAGTAGTCTAATCACCCCCCCTCTAGACATACTTTCGATCCTACACCGTCGTTCCCCGTCGCCCGCCGTCAACGCCGCCACCGGCCCGGCGGGGAACAAGCAGCAAGTGTCGTCTCAGCATCCGTCCGTGCGGCAAGACGGCCGTACTGCCACTCTGTCGCTCACACCCGCTGGTTCTTCGTCCCGCGTGCTCCGTGCGCCCTTGGAGGCTCGAGCTGCGCTCATCGTGGCGAACGAGCTCCTGCGCTACCATCTCGTCGACGACGTCTATGAAGAGTGGCTCGACCGCGTCGCCGATCTCGTCCGCGCCGCAGGGGGCTCTCCCGCGCCGTCCGTTCTGCTGCGCCGCGCCCCGTCCCGCGCTGGCAACGAAGCCCCGGGGGCGTACCAACCGCCTCCTCTCCAAGAAGACGCCGTGGCTCCAAGGCGCGTGGCCCCTGGCAGGAGCCCGCTCCGTCAGGCGCCGGCGCGACAAGAGCAGAGCTGCCAAGAATTCCCTCGCCCGCAAGAAGCTGCCCGGGCGCTCCCTGCTCCGGCACGTCGCGACCCTGCTACTGCTCCCGCGCGTCAAGACCCTGCGCTGCTCCCAGCCGCAGCGCATGGGGACCCGCAAGACCAAGCTGTCCCTCACCCAAAGCCTCCCGTGACCACCGCAGGCTGCCGTGCCTACACCACCGAACTGCGCAGCGTTGCATGGCCTGGCAAGTTCAAGCCAGACCTGCCTCCTCGTTACGACGGCACGACCGACCCTGCAGAGTTCCTCCAGCTCTATGAGCTGGGCATCGAAGCTGCCAGTGGGGACGATAAGGTCATGGTGAACTGGTTCCCCATGGCGCTCAAGGAAGGAGCTCGCACCTGGCTCCTGAATCTGGCTCCAGGCACGATCTCTTCCTGGGACCAGATGCGCACCCGCTTCATCGCCAACTTCCAAGGTACTCGCGACCGGCCACCTGCCATGAGCGACATGCGCCGCATCAAGCAACAACCCGGTGAGACCCTGCAAAAGTACATCTAGCGCTTCAACAGTGCGCACCTCAAGATCCCTAGGGTGTCCGAGGAGGCCATCATCTCAGCCTTCTCCGATGGTGTGCGCGACGTCAAAATGAAGGAGGAGTTGGCGATGCATGAAGACCTGTGCACCTCCCTAGAGCTGTTCAACTTGGCGACAAAGTGCGCAAGGGCTGAGGAAGGCCGCCTCTCCCTCCTCGAGCTGCCTGCCGCAGACCCAGAAGAGAAGAAGCCCAAGGCAAAGGACGTAAAGCACAAGGAGGCTGCCGTGCTCGCGGCTGAACGAGACACCAAAAGGGGCAAAGATCTGCCTGAATCCTCCAGGGGCAGCCGGTACTGTGTGTACCATGACCTCCACACCCACAACACCAACGAATGCTAAGAACTTCACGCCGTAAGGAAGGACCGGCCGTCGTCCCGACAGTGCTGACCGGGGCTACGGCCGAGGAGGAGGAAGAAACGCAGGACGCTGGGAAGACCGTGGTCCGCGCCAAGGATGGCATGATCAACCTCGCGCGGATCGCTGGCGGGACCTGCCTCGCGAGGGAGACTGGAGGGATCAGCCTCGTGAGGATCGCCCACAAGGCAACGCAGGCCTCCCTCCACTGCCGCCTCAGCCAAGGAGGAACGAGGACCGCCATCAAGACGAAGGGGCTGGGGGCTTCCAGGAGCCACGCGCAATCGCTTGCATTCTGGGCGGAGCTCAAGCCCCAACCTCCCAACGCATCTTCAAGAAGTTTTCCCGCGAAGTGAATGCAGTCTTAACCAAGCTCGAAGCAACGCGCCCTCTCAGGTGGTCGGCGTGCACCATCACGTTCAGCTCAGCGGATCAGCTCAAGTGCGCGGCCACAGCCGGAGTCCTCCCGATGCTGTGCTCCCCAGTCATCAGCAACGTACTGGTCACCAGGACCCTCATCGATGGTGGGGCAGGGCTCAACGTCCTGTCCGTGGAAACATTCAACAATCTCCAAGTACCCTATGACCAGCTTCAGCCAACCAAGCCTTTCTCCGGGGTCACCGATGGCTCCACGATCCCGATTGGGCAGGTCCGCCTCCCTGTCACCTTCGGAGCACGCAACAACTACCGAACTGAGATCGTCGACTTCGACGTCGCTCACATCCGCCTGCCGTACAATGCCATCCTCGGGTACCCAGCGCTGGCCAAGTTCATGGCCGTAACTCACCATGGCTACAACGTCCTCAAGATGCCGGGAAGTGGCGGAGTCATCACGGTACCCTGCGAAGAGAGGGATGCAGTGTGTTCCCTGGAGCGAGCCTTTTAGGCCGCGTCACTGGAAGACCCAGATCACGGGGACAGGAGGTTTCCCGAGACCACCCTCAAGAAGAAGAAGACATCATCCGGACTGACTCCTCAGGAGGCAGGTCCCTCAGGGCCTATGCCTGCCCAGGGGGATCCTCCCTCCATCGCATAGGAAAGCGCGCCTGGCGCCCTCCTCAGGCAGGGCTTGGGGGCTCTCCCTTGGAGGGCCACCGACCTGGCCAAGGTCACGAGGGAGGCGCTTGGGCACCACATGGAGGCGTGTTTCAAAGCACGTTTCCCTCAAGAAGGAGTGAAGCAAGGAGGGTCAGACCCTCAGGAGTTTGTCAGCGAAGCCATTCAGGAGCTACAAGAGTCAAGAATCATGAGAGGCTACCGCCGTCTACTGGCTGTGGCTCCCCATCCAGGCGAGGATGGTGGGCTGTGCGTCTGCATCGACATACCAGGGCTCAACCAAGTCGCCATGGTGGAGCGCCTCTGGCCCTCGCAAGTGGGGCGCTGCGGAGGTCCTCCCCACAGCTACGTTCGCATGCCTTACGGCTTGCCGAACGCAGCTGCCACGTACCAGCGCCTCATGAGGGGCATCCTGGAAGCTCAAGAGGCCAGGCGTTCCGCAGCCTTGGCGGAGATGGAGATGGTTCGCGAGGAGCCACAAGCGCCTCCGGAGCCTCCCGAGGCCCCTGGGCCTGGGGCTCGTGAGGACTGGCTTCCGCAGCCCACCGAGTCTGCTGCACCAACACCCTTTCATCCTCGATATCTTCAGGTGACATCTTTCAAGTTTCATTTCTAGCTGGGAGCGCCCTCCCAGGGCTGCATCATTCCCAGGCCGCGTGGGTCCGTCCCTGCGGCATGTATCCCTTTTTATTTCATGTTGATTAGCTTGCTTTGTTGGGGGCGCCCCTCGGGCCGTACCATCCCCAAGCCGCTCGGGCCAGGCCCAGCGACATGTATCTCCCTTGTGTTTATTTCCAGCTATGCATTCACCCACCATGCTTGATTATTTGATGCCGGTCCACGTCACCTTTTCTTCTCCATGTCGACCACTTGCACGTTAAAGGGGGGGTGCCTGAGCATCGCGACTCAGGGCTCTTACTGGCTCTCCAGCCCTCACCCTCTGGCCTTGTCCATGGCATCGCGACCTGGCATACCAGCGACGGCTGAGACAAGCTCGAGGGCCGGGACCCGAGGACGTAGAGTGTAGGCATCTAACCCAACTTGCAGGAACACATCACAAGATAAGGCCCAGTGCCAGGCGCAACCCACCTAGAGGTAGGGCCCCGTGAGTCCCGCGCTGGCTCACGGGTGCCCAGATACACCTCACCTAGCCCTACCGTGCCGGCCACGTGTCAGGGCGAGGCTGTACACGCCCCGGGGCCTCCTCCCGGAGGGCCCCCCCCTCCCACGTACCAGTGGAAGCACCATGATCCACGCTGGCTGACGACACTGCCGAGGAGCGGCTATGCCCGTACACATGCGGAAGCGCTATGCTCCGCGCTGGTGATAAACAACTGAGGGTGGCCCCCGGGCCGCATCAACCTCAGGGAGCCCAGAGCTCAGTGTCTAGCTTCATCGCAACGCCTCCCCTCGGGAGTGCCGCACGAGGGGGCTAGGCACGGGGGCTGCGCCTGGGTCACGCCCAGACGTACGCCACCCAGCCAGGCCCCTCGGGCCTGGTTCGTCGCGCGTCTCTCCCCGAGCGGAGCTAAGGTATGAAGGCCGTTTGGGCGTCAAGGGGGACCCCTAAGCATCGCGACTCAGGGGCCTAACTGGTCCCGTAGCCCCTCACTCCCTAGTTCCGAAAGGCTAGCGCTGGGTGAGGCACGCGCGGGGCCGGGCTCTGTAGACGTAGAACGGTAGTCCCACTTGCATCTCGCCTCCTTATTTGCAGTTCGCGCGTCAAGGGGGACTCCAGAGCATCGCGACTCAGGAGCCTAACTGGTCCTGTAGCCCCTAAGTCCCTAGTTCCGAAAGGCTAGCGCTGGGTGAGGCACGCGCGGGGCCGTGCTCCGCAGACGTAGAACGAAAGATCCACCTACATCACACCTCCCTACTTGTTGTCCGTACGCCAAGGGGGACTCCTGAGCATCGCGACTCAGGAGCCTAACTTGCCACGTAGCCCCTCACTCCTTTGGTCCCGTCCTGGTTTCCGGTCGGGGCTAATGCTGGGTGAGGTACGCACGGGGCCGGGCTCTGCCGGCGTGGAACACAAGCAAGTAGGGAGGAAGCACCTAAAATTCAAGGAATTTAAAAGCAAATATTACAGTCCATACTGTCGTCTCAATGCCAAACGCAAGTTTAAACGCCTCCCCGAGGCATGATACACGTGCAGGAATTAAAGGCAAGACAGGAGCAGTGGCGGAGTCACTTGTCGGCGGTGGAGCAGCGCGAATTGGCTTCGCCTCATGGAGCAGGCGGGCCAGCAGCGCCTTGCTTCGGCTTGGCGCTGAAGGCCCGGAACTTCCCCAGCAGCGTCTCCGCGCGCCCCCTTATGGCCTCGGCAGTGGCGGCAGCACCCTCGCCGCTTACTGGCTCCAACTGGCTTTCGAGGTCGGTGCTGGGGTCGCGAAGGTAGATGTGGGCGAAGACCCGCGTCAGCGCTGCAGAAGACAGGACACGCGCCTCGGCCTCAGCCGTGGGGCCAAGGCCAAGGACGACATCCTCAAGGGCACGAACCAGGAAGGGAAGCAGCTTGGCGGGGCCGTCCTCCGCGCCAGCCAGCGGGCTCTCCAGGCCGCTCTCGTAAAGCGTCTTCAGCAAGGAACGGGCCTTCTCCTCCATGTCCGTGAAGGCCACGCGATCCTCGGCAAGAACTCGGGCTTTGCCATCCAGCTCAACCTTCGTCGCCTCCAGCTCCTTCTTCAGTGCGCCTAGACGGTTGCGGCGCTTCTTGAGCTTGGCCTCCCGGCCCTCGATGGCCGCCTCGCGAGCCTTCATGCCTTCTTCTTGCTCCTGGCGATGACGAGCCTCCTTCGTGAGCTGGTCCCGCAGGCCCTGCAGCTCGTCCTCCAGCGCCTTGCAACGACCACAGACTTCGACCACCTCCCCCAGGGCTGCGTCTCAAGCAGCCTTCGCTTCGAGGACGGCCTCCTTCTCTTCATCGCAGGCCGTCGAGGCCTGAACCAGCGCCGCCCGAATCGAGGCGTCGGAGCGAATCCATCCTGAAGACAGCTCCAGGCGCCCGGCCGCCAGGCGGTGTTGGCGCCAAGAAGATCCTGCCGCAGCCGGTCCAGTCTAGCAGCGGCACGCTCCAAGACGGCAGGAGAAGTTGGAGAAACAACAGTCGGTGGAACAGGAGGAGAAGGTAGCGGCGGCGAGACCACAACATCCTGAGGCGGAGTCTGCTGCGCCCCAACGACTGTGGTGGCGGCGGCAGGCAGAGGCACCTCGGGAGTCACTTGGGCCATGGGGGCTGGGCTCGCCCCAGCCAGCTCAGCTAGGCCTCGCGAGGACGACCGGGCAGGAGAAGCCCGTGCGACGCGGCCACCTTCCCCCGCAGGCAGAGGCGCTGCCGCAGGTGGAACTTCAGGAGCCCCCTTCAGTTTCTTTGTCGCGGGCGCCAGCCTATTCAAGGAACGCGGGCGTCAAGCCTCAGCAGCAGAACAAGAAACAAAGACAAGAGTCAAGCACTTACGGGTCGTCGCCGGTGAGCTCGGGCAGCCTCCGGCCAAACTTGAAGCCTGAGAGCCGGCTGGAGGGATCAACCTCAGAAGCAGAAGGCGCGTCTGCGGATCGCCCCAGAGCCGGGGCGGACCCGCGGGGGATCAACCCGGCCCTGTCCTTCTTTGGGATTGGGGGCGAGCTCCCGCTACCCAGCACGTCATCGTCCTCGTCATCGTCGCTTGGGGAGAGGCAGAGAGCGCGGGGCCTGCACCGGGAGAGGGGAGCCCTCGACTCTCCGTCAGTCGCCTCAGAGTCAGGCCCTTCTCCCCGCTCCTCTCCGCCCTCCTCTTCTCTGGAGTCGCCGGAGGACACGTCCACCAGTCCCTCGGGAGCCTCCGCGGGCACGGGCCCGTCCCCGTTGAAGGCAGACATTGACCCCACCACCTGCTCCCAACCGTCGCGGAGGAACAAGGGTGTAGGAGCACCCTCCAACCTCGCCACATTGCCCCCGGCCAGAGATTGGAGCACCGCAGCCAGATCTTCGCCGCCCAAGGCCGCGGGGCTCAGATGAGGCCTCCACATCGGGGGTGAGTATTGCCGAAGCGGAGCCAACTGGTGCTCCAGGAATTCCCTCAGCAGCGACGCGCTGGTCAGCTTCGCCGCCGCCATGCTGGCCGGCCTCAGACCCGCGTCCATCCTCTCCAGCACCGGCTTCGCACGGGGGTCCGTGAGTTCTGCGCGGGCCCAATCACCGGAGCTCGTGGGCGGCTCCTTGGGCAAGATCAGCTGCGGGTGAATGCACCAGGCATCTTTCAAGACCCATTTTCTCCTGAAGCCCTCGATCCTTTTTCCTGGCTTCGAAATGGCAATGGCGCCACCGTACGCGATGTAGCTCGCGCACGCCGAGGGAGAACCGCGAGAGACCCGGAGGGAGAAGTAGTGGCGTAGCAGGGCCACTGAGGGCTGCACCCCTATGTGAGCCTCGCAGTAATACGCAAAGATTGCCAAGAGAAGGACGGAGTTGGGGTGGAGATGCAGAGCCTGTAGGTTGTAATGGCGGAGGACAGAGAAGAAGAACTCGGAGAAGGGAGGCACCAAACCAGCAGTAATGGAGCTTACAAAGAGAGGATAAAAGGTGCTCCCTCGGCCCTCAGGGGTGGCGGAGCCGGCCTTGAACACCGTCGCCCCGTCGATGCCCTGCGCCGCCGCTATCCGGCGCAACCGGGCGAAGCTCGACTCAGACACGTTTGGCGAATCCAGGGCAGACGAGTACCAAGCTTCGGCTGGGGACTGACGAGGCGCCATGGCTTCTAGGTCACGCGGTCGAAGTAGATCTGGAGATTTGGAGGAAGGAAGGGGAGGCGCAAGAAAAGGAATCTAAGCAGCAACCAAGGAAGCAGAGAAAGCGAAGCCGGGCGGATGTCGTTCCTTTATCAACTCGCGCGATAGCGGAGGCGCCCACGTCCCATCAACCGCCACGCGGTGCCCAAGGCCGCAGGCTGTTAGGGCCCGCGGCGCTTCGCCCTTGCCCTTTTCGCCTCTCGGTATGGCCAAGTCCGGGCGCGCCTTGGGCCCGGGGGCTACTGTCGGCGTTCTGGGAACGGGGGTCCCCAGACTTGCCTGCCTGCAGCCTGCGGCGTGGCTCAAAGGAGGCCCAGCACGGCCCATCTTCATCAACACAAGACCCAAGACCCTCGCGAGGGGCCAAGCCTCGCGGGGCAGACGACGCAGAGCTTCCTCAGGCGCGGCCTCATTAGGCTGGCTCACGAGGAGGCGGAGAGATCAAGGCGGGGCACCTCACGAGGTGCCCATGACGCAAGCCATGACGACCAAGGGCGCCAGGCGGGCGCCAGCCTGCACAGTGTCCTCCCTTTCCTCTTTGGTGCTAAGGGAGCAAGCGCAGGCGAGAGGATCAAGCAAAGGCACCCATTTAGGTGCAACGAGACCAAGACCGACTCCGCGACAAGGAAGAAGTCATTGTGGAGCCCAAGCCAACGTCATCACCAGAGCCTTTGGCAGACGAGGACCAACTTTAGTCAGGATAAGTGTACCAGATGTTCCCCTTCAAAATGGCCAATTGTTGGCGCCCTTCCCGCTCAATATTTGGGAAGAGGCCCAGGGCCTTTGCCTATAAATAGGACTAGCCACCCCCAGGGTAGAGGCAATCAAGGTAGAGGCAATCAGATAGACGGAAGGTCGAGAGCTAGCGAGCTAGAATCCGGAGAGAAAGACAGAGAGACAGAAGGGCGGCTGGACTCCTCCTAGCAGTTCATCCTCCCAGCCAAGGAGAGGCCCTCGCGAGGCTGTTCTCCCTTGTATTGTTCATCATTAGCCCAAGAGGCAATCCACCACACCACCACACTGGAGTAGGGTATTACACCACATCGGTGGCCCGAACCAGTATAAACTCTGTGTCTCTTGTGTTGTCTTCTCGATAGCTTAGATCTTTGCGAGACGGAGAGGTAGAAAGCGTAATCTCCGCGCGCACCCCAGAGTGCAAACCTTAAGGGTCTGCCGGAACCCGAAATCCGACAGCTGGCTAGTGATATTTTTTCACCCTCTCTCTCTCTCTATCTATCTCTCTCTCCCTCTCTCTCTCTCTCTCTCTCTCTCTCTCTCTCTCTTTTCTCTCATTTAACTAGGAGCACGTGAAGAGCTTGGGCATTTGTTGCCTTCCACTATGTGGCCGATGCCATATTTTGCAAAAGTATGCCACATAATATGCATCGATGTCAAATCAAAAGATTTTGGCACCGCTCTCGCGATGTGAGAGAGTTGGCACCGCTGTGCACACAGATCCACATGTATAAACAAATCAATCAAACCAACTACACTAACCTCTCACTCTCCCAAACAAGTGTTTTTTATTGCCTCAGTCCTTTCTCTCTCGGTCTCTCCCACGCAGTGTTTTTTCATTGCGTGAGTTAATTTGACACCGGAGCAAAGTAGGTGATCCAGATTGGGACACCAGGTGAGCAATGGAGGGGCATCGATGCCAAATGCATCACAAGTGAATTTGGCACATGTTTACTTCACTGCGTGTCAGATGGGCCTCTAGTTTACTTATTTTCACCCACTGCCACATGGGCCAGCACACGAAGATACAGAACACGAGCTGACAAGGCAGCATGTGGATTGGTTGACCGGTCAACTAAACAATATACGGAGCTATACACTAACACAGTGAGCATATAATCCGTCGGTATAGAGAGTTCGAGTGAGAGGGGAGGCCCGTGAGAGATAGCAGAGAGAGAGAAAGAGCTACTCCCTCCGTTCGATAATGTAGTTCCAACATTTTTTTAAGTCAAACTTTTGAAACTTTGACCAAGTTTATAAATAAATTACTTATATCTACAATACCAAAGATAAATGATAGTATGAAGTAAGTACATGTTGTGATGAATCTAATGATCGTTCCAGATGTAAATGTTTTTCTCCACATATACCTGGTCAAAATTTTCTGAGGTTTGACTTTTCAAAACATCCATATGCTTATGGACGTGACAGAGTCCCTAACAAGAGAGAGAGAGAGAGTGAAAAAAGTGTGTGTGCGTGTGTGAAAGAGACATGGACAACACATGATAAAAGTAGAGAAAAAGCGTACGTGTCTTATGCAAACATATCACACATGCATCTTCGACAACGGAGGCAAGGTGAGGAGATAGTGTGTGGTTGTTTGGAACCGAGAGAGCAAGACCCCTAGCACGTGGCCAAGAGGGGTCTGACAAACAAGGGAGAGAGGTCGAGAGAGACGTACGGAGAAAATGCAGACATGGGGAGGAGAGAGTGTATGTTTGTCATAGAGAGATCCCCTGGAGATCGTGATGGGACTACATGGGTGGGAGATCGAGTGACAAGGTGTGTGCGCGATAGAAGATGCCCCGAGAGATATCGAGATAGACGTATGGATGGAAGGAGACAATATGTGTGTTCTTGGTGGCTAGTAAGAGATAATCATACTTAGTATCGAGGGGGGGGGGGAGTGCTTGTGCCTATGATGGATTGAGGGATTATGGTACTTAGGGGGGTGCGTGTCACATGGAGAGAGAACAAGGGCGGAGAGTGTTGGATGGGTCTATATGTATAGCGCGAGCGAGACATGTGTATGTGTGAACCAGGGAGATATAAGGCCAGTTTGGCTTGCGTCCTGAGCATCTTTTGCCTGGCCTGGGGTTGTGGTTGGATTTCATGCATGCTTGTTTGGTTGCTACCCTGTGAAAAAGAAAGCCCGCCTGGCTTGGGTTCCCTTGCACTTTAATTAGCCTGGCTGAACTCCAGACACTGCAAGTAGCCTGGCCCAGGCGACCGATGTCGAATGCCTGGTCGTGCCTGGTCGTGTGGCCATGAGGCTAACAGTAACATGGATGGATACTAGCATTAAATAATTGATGCATGGATTGATTGATGGGACGTTGATGCTTTGCCTGGCCCAGGCATGAACCAAACACTTCAGCACCACACAAGCCTGGCCAGGCAGAAATATTTTACATCTCACGTCCACACCAGGCAGTACCGGCCATCAAGGCATGAGGGTCAGGTCACGAACCAAACTGACCAATAAAGTTTGAGAGAGATTGAGGAGCCCCGACAAGGCTGAGTGGTGCGTCAGATAGCTGAGAGGGGGAAAGAGATATTCCATCCGCTCGATAATGCAATGCATGTAAATTTTTTAGAAGTCAAACTTTGGAAACTTTGATCAGGTTTACAAAAATGTTATTTATATCTACAATACCAAAGATACATCATACAAAACTACATCTCATGGTGAATCTAATGGTATATGTTTGCCGTACTAGATGTAATTCTTTTTCTCCACGTACATGGTCAAACTTTGTGATGTTTGACATTTCAATAAATCTGTATGCTATGGACCAAGGAGAGTGCCTCAGTCGAGACAGATCAAGTGCGTGTGAAGGAGAATGAGTAAGTGTGCAAAAAGAGTATGCGTGTGAAAGAGAAAGTGACAACAAACGATAAATTAGAAAGAGAGAGTGTTTTTTCGTTTCTTATGTGAACATATCACACATGCATCTCCGAGATGGAAAAGCGAGGCGAGGAGATACACGAAGATAGCTAGTGTGTGATTGTTTGCAACGGAGAGAGACACCCCTGTAGCACATGTCCAATAGAGGTGTGGCCAACAAGGAACAAAGGTCGAGAGGGGCACATGGATGGCATGGACGCATGGGGAGGGAGAGAGGGTGTGTTTGTGATAGAGAGATCCCGTCGAGATCGTGAGGGGACTATATGGGTGGGAGATCGAGGGAGTGCGTGCGTGATAGAAAGATGCCCCGAGAGAAATCGAGATAGACCATGCACATGTTTGTGATGGAGACTAAGATTAGCTAGTCATATATATAGGGGGGACTGTGTGTGCCTACAATTGAGTGAGGGACCATCATACTTGGCTAGCTGGGCATGAGATTGTGTGTGTGCGCGTGTGAGATGGAGAGAGAACGAGGGGGAGAGATAGATTTTTATATGGGCCTATCGAGTGCGAGTGAGATATGCATGTGTATGTGTGACCCAGGTGGCTGGAGAGTTTGAGAGAGGGGGAAGAGCTCCGAGGCGACATAGTGGCGCGTGAGCGAGTTACAGGCAAAGAGCCAAGGAATCTGTGTGCGTATGATGAGTGCACCCAAGATATCTAGCTTGGACTAGCTAGAGTATCATATATGCATGCGAACTAGAAAGACCCCCCCCCCCACACACACACAAATAGAGAGAGAGAAGGAGAGAAAGGGAGAGGGACCAACAAGGTTTTTGTGTCGGATGCGTGCGACAGAATTGAAGATTGTCGGCGAGAGAGAGAGAGAGAGAGAACAGGAGTCCGGGAGAGGGAGAGGTCGCGTTTTATGCATCAAAGACTGATATAAACCATGTTTCGATATAAACTTGCATTAAAATATTTAAATTTGAGAACATGTTGTCTGCAATCCACACATGAACGGATGTATGCGTATATCAAACAAGTTCATTAATTTGACTTTCAAGATGTTCATGGAGTACTATAATACTGTACAACATGCTACTCGATTGAGGTGTTCAATTTTGGATTTAGTTCACTATTTTGACCTACTAAACGAGCTATTTCATTGAATCGAGATATTTCATTTTGGGTTTGACTCGCGTTTTTGAGTGGGTCAACTATTTGTCATATAGTAAATCGCTAGCAACGAGCATGTAAAAACACATTACTCCCGAGCATCATCTCTCCATCTAAAAAAGAAGTGGCAAGCTAATATTTCAAAATTTGATCTGGATCGACTTGGTAAGGTAGACGTGGATGCTCGTTCTCCCAAAATTTGAACAAACCGTTAAACATCCTCTCTGCTCGATGGAATTCGCCCGAGCAAATAAATGGGAGACGCGAAATTACCGTCCTACGTGGGACACGCATCAATTGGCCCGTTGTACATCGAGGGTAGGTTCGTAACTTCATCCAAGCGCGCCTTCTCCTCGGCCGAAATGACATGCCCTGAATAATTCATAAACCATGGTCGGCAAAACACGCTCTCCTCGCCCGAAATAGCTCGCGCCCACTATTTCAAAACACGCTCTCCTCGCCCGAAATCGCTCACGCCCACTATAGTTCAAAACATGCCCTCCTCGCCCGAAATCGCACCCGCCCACTATTTGGGGAGAAGCAAAGTTACTCTACTATCCCCGACCCTCTGTACACAAACCCAAGCCGAGAAGCCTATAGGCAAGGGTAGAACTGTAACTCCCCCTCACATTTCAGACAAATGCGTCTGTAAGACATGGTTCCACTCCCCTCCCAATACCCCCCCCCCCCCCGCCCGCACCCATTCATACCTCGTGGGCGCCAAATCACCTTCTCCCTGGGAAGCTCCCTTCTCCCAAGCCGCGAAACCTCAGACCCACCTCCATGGCGCCCCCAATTTCACAGCTGCCCTCCTCCCTAATGCCGGAGACGCTGTCCATTTGCCGTCGTGCACTGGGCCGTGTGCCTCATACTCCGTGCTGCTGGTGCTGCCTTGACCACGGCCGCGTGAACCGTACTGGAGCCGATTCGCCCCCGCCGTTGTTCACAGCGCCGGAGCGGCTCCAACTTCGGATCCGTCCAGAGTCCTGGCGCTGCTTCGGCGTAGCCGTCGACCATCGCGACATTGCTCTTTCCCTGCCGCCGGTCGCCACCGCAACCGCGCCGGCCTCACCGACTCGGCAGCTGGACCTGCCTACTTCACCATGCCGCCAGATAGGTCGCACCCTCATCTCAAATCACTTTATTTAGGCGTCAGTTGTCTGAATTTTTATTCTGGGCCAATCGATTTGCAATGGGAAGCAGCACCCCTCGAGGCAGCGGAGCTCCTAGGCTGCCAGTTGGCTGGTGTCTAACGTAAGGGTGCGGTGCCGCAAGTTCGCCGGGAAGCATCACTTAGGTGGCTATCTTTTAGAGTTGCGTGGGTTGAAGGTACTGCCGCTGCCGGATCTGGATGACAGGGAGTCTTTGTGGATTAGCCCGGGGGCGGCGCAACCACGGCAGTGCGGTGGGGCGAGGAGCGATTTTTTGGCCGGGCCCATGGACGGTGGAGGCAGGCTGCTCTACCGTTGGTTGCTGGCTCTTCGGGGAAGATTCCGAACAGTGTCAGCCGAGAGGCACAAGACGGCCAGCCATCCGGCATAGATCGGACAGTACCAAAATCAAATAAAATCGTGTGACCCCAATTTAGTCTTCAGTCAACAGACGTGTGACCACTCTCGTACCTTGCTGTTGATCTCTTAGTGTATTTCATCAGATCAAAGAGATATGTCATTCTTAACATTATGCGTTATCTGCATCTTCAGACACACCGTCTTCCGACTCACCGCAGCTGCTCCAACAAGGGAAGCAGACACCAGAAGGGAGCTATAGTCCCCACTCAACAGTTCCCTGCATCGAATGCGCGTGCCCGACATGCACAACCACAACAACTTCAGGGCCATCAACAAGTCAGCACATGATGCTCACTCCTATGGATGGCAGCCCGATAGGTTGTACCCTCATCTTACTTGTGTGCAACATTTATGGCTTTGTTATTCATCTAAGCATGGAAAATAGATCATCACATTTCACTGTATATTCATGCTGATCTCTTACGGGTCTTGTTCAGGAGTTAACGTTGTTCCATAGTTCAGCTAAGATACTTGTTCTTTAGGTAACATTGTTCCATAGTTATCATCCATCAGCCAATGCTATCCCACAGGCTGGTGATTATAGTATTATACCACTTCTAGTATTTCCTATGTTGTTCTTTAATACTTTTGTGTGCCATCTAGTCAATCTCGAGTACAAACGTACATATCCTGTAGCTTTCATCTGTGTTCTCCCTTTAGTTTATGAGACCTGTTGCTGCTAGTTAACCCCAGTTGAGGGAGTCCTGGATTAGGGGGTGTTCGGATAGCCGGACTATACCTTCAGCCAGACTCCTGGACTATGAAGATACAATATTGAAGACTTCGTCCCGTGTCCGGATGGGACTTTCCTTAGCGTGGAAGGCAAGCTTGGCGATGCGGATATTCAAGATCTCCTACCATTGTAACCGACTTTGTGTAACCCTAACCCTATCTGGTGTCTATATAAACCGGAGGGTTCTAGTCCGTAGGACAACTTCATCATACAACAATCATACCATAGGCTAGCTTCTAGGGTTTAGCCTCCTTGATCTCGTGGTAGATCTACTCTTGTACTACCCATATCATCAATATTAATCAAGAAGGAGTAGGTTTTTACCTCCATCGAGAGGGCCCGAACCTGGGTAAACTCCGTGTCCCTTGTCTCCTGTTACCATCCGGCCTAGACGCACAGTTCGGGACCCCCTACCCGACATTGGTGCTTTCATTGAGAGTTCCTCTGTGTCGTCACTTTTGGGCCCGATGGCTCCTTTGATCATCAATGACGAGGTGGTCCAGGGTGAGACTTTTCTTCCCGGACAGATCTTCGTCTTCGGCGGCTTCGCACTGCGGGCCAATTCGCTTGGCCACCTGAAGCAGATCGAAAGCTACGCCCCTGGCCATCAGGTCAGGTTTGGAAGCTTAAACTACACGGCAGATATCCGCGGGGATTCGATCTTCAACGGGTTCGAGCCACAGGCAACCGCGCCGCACTGTCTCGATGGGCATGATCTAGCTCTGCCGCCGAACAGTGCCCTGGAGGCAGCACACGCACCGGTTCCGACCCTTAATTCGGAGCCCATCGCGCCAAGCAAGGATAAGCGGTTGGACGTCACCTCGGGGGCTACGATCTTAAAGGCGATCGAGCCAAACGCTAGCCCCGCACTCTGCATGACCCGTGACTCCAAGGATCCGGATTCCTCTTCGGACTCCGAACCCCCCGCGCCCCTGCCAATCGAATCCGATTGGGCGCCGATAATGGAGTTCACCGTCGCGGACATCTTTCAGCACTCGCCCTTCGGCGACATCCTGAATTCTCTAAAAACTCTCTCTTTGTCAGGAGAGCCCTGGCCAGACTACGGTCAGTGAGGATGGGATACGGACGACGAAGAAATTCAAAGCCCACCCACCACCCACTTGGTAGCCACTGTCGACAATCTAAACGACGTGCTCAACTTCGACTCCGAAGACATTGACTGTATGGACAACGAGGCAGGAGACACATATGAACCAACGCCTATAGGGCATTGGACGGCCACCTCACCTCATGATGTGTACATGGTGGATACCCCTAAAGGTAGCGACCACGAGGAAAACGGGGATAGAACGAAGGATCAATCCCTCGAAAAACAATCAAAGCGTCGGCATAAACACCGACCCAAGCCCCGCCTCGATGCAGATCCAGCCTTAGAGCAGGATGAACCAGCAGGCGACGAACATGCCCTAGAGCAACCGTCCGAACAGGGCAGCCCGGATGAAGAAACCAAGCATCCCTCCCCTGGCGAAAATGGCATTCCGGACAACCTTACGCCGGATAAACCCGCGGAGAAGAAGAACCTCCACAAGAGGCTCATTGCAACCGCACGCAGCCTGAAAAAATAGAAGCAGAAGCTCAAGACTGCAGAAGATGCGCTCAGGATCAGATGGAGTAAAGTAATCAACATCACAGACAAATACGGCGATTGTCGCCGCACTAAAAGCTATCTGAAGCGAAAGCTACTGCCTGAATTCGACGAAGAGGCATTAGAGCCCTCGCACTCAAAAAATAAGAAGGCCACACGGTCGGATAGACGACCCCATAGCTAGCATAAAGTGGCAAACGGTGCCGCATTTAAGCCGGCACGCGACCCACTTACGGATTCGCATAAAAAAGATGGCCCAGCCAGGTCCATTTACGGGCCAAGAAAGCAAGCTCTCGTAAGCAATGCAATAAAACCATTATCCAAATCCGGCACACCCAAATACAGGGGCGCCGCACATCCCCTATGTTTCACCAATGAGGTCCTGGATTATGAATTTCTAGCGGGATTCAAACCCGTAAACATAGAGGCATATGATGGAACAACAGACCCTGGAGTCTGGATAGAAGATTACATACTCCACATACACATGGCTAGAGGAGATGATCTCCACGCCATCAAATATTTACCACTAAAGCTTAAAGGACCAGCCCGGCACTGGCTTAAAAGTCTTCCTGAAAACACAATTGGAAGCTGGGGAGAGCTCGTGGACGCCTTCTGAGCAAATTTTCAAGGGACTTATGTCCGTCCTCCGGATGCTGACGACCTCAGTCACATAACACAACAGCCCGGAGAGTCAGCTCGGCAGTTCTGGAATAGATTTCTTACTAAAAAGAATCAGATAGTCGACTGTCCGGACGCTGAAGCCTTAGCAGCTTTTAGGCACAATGTCCGAGACGAGTGGCTCGCCAGACACCTCGGCCAAGAAAAGCCAAGAACAATGGCCGCATTAACAAGCCTCATGACCCGCTTTTGCGCAGGAGAGGACAGCTGGTTGGCAAGATGTAGCACCAGCGACCCAAGTACATCCGAAACAAGGGATGGAAACGGAAAACCGCGACGCAACAAGGAACGTCGCCGGACTAAGGAAAACAGTCAAAAGAGCACAGCAGTAAACGCCGGATTCAAAGGCTCACGGCAGAATCAGAAAAAGTCGCCCATCCAGGATAACAGAGATGATTTATCCAGCCTAAACAAAATCCTGGATAGGATATGCCAAATACACGGTACTCGAGGGAGGCCTGCTAACCATACCCACAGAGATTGTTGGGTTTTCAAACAATCCGGCAGACTCAACGCCGAACACAAGGGGCTCGAAACACCAAGTGAAGACGAGGACGAACCCCAAAAGCAGAGCACCAGGAAACAGAAGAATTTCCCACAAGAAGTAAAAACAGTAAACCTACTTCATATAACAAGACGTGCGGTGCCCATAAAGGTATGCACCACACAACCCATCCCAAGGGTCCCGCCACTGGTTGTCAAAACCAATCATCTTCGATCATCTGGACTATTCAAGAAGTACCAGGAACGCAGGCTGGACTGCCTTGGTACTCGATCCAATAATCGGCGGACTCCAATTTTCAAATGTCCTAATGGACGGCGGCAGTGGACTAAACCTGATATATCAGGACACAATCCGTGGCATGGGGATAAACCCAACAAGAATCCGCCATAGCAAGACCTCCTTTCAAGGGGTAGCACCCGGTCCGGACACCCATTGCATGGGTTCTATCCGGCTCGAAGTTATATTCGGCTCTACCGATAACTTCCGCCGCGAAAGGCTAACTTTCCACATCGTCCCATTCTCAAGTCGCTACCAAGCACTACTGGGGCACGAAGCTTTCACCCGCTTTAATGCAATACCGCATTATGCGTCTCTCACGCTTAAAATGCCCGGTCCATGAGGCATCATCTCCTTGAAGGGGAAGCAGTGAGCGCTCCTCCCCCGAGCGGAGGATAGTGCGGCTGCTTTAATGGCCCCATAATACAATGGCTTCACCAGCCAGAACATCTGAATAGGTCATTAAAACCACGGGCACGGATAGACGAGCCCGGCATGCCCTAGGGGCTCCATATATATAAGAGAAAATGAAGCTCAATTTTACACATTATACCTTGTTTATTTTAAACTTTTGTTTGGCACGACCCATTTTTCAACTCAGTTCCTCTCTTTTACAGATGAACTTCGTGTGGCGCCCGTCCACGATACGGCACAACGGAGACACAGGTGCAGACGTGCAGTAGGGACCCGTCCGAAGGATTCTCTTTAGATTAAGACCCTGCGTAAACCTTTTTTACTGTCTCTTGTTGCTACATATCCCCTGGTTTTCTCTGCTATAACCAAGGAGGAGGCTGGCATCTTGGCATGTGGCCACGTCACAATTTTTGCACGTACCTCGACACTAGGGGCTTTCTAATAAAGAGTGTTGTTTTGCCCACACTTATAAAGACCGAACACCTTAGGGAGTGTTCGGCGTCGCGAGTTTTGGCATTATATGCATCAGCTCCGAATCATGTCTTTGGTCAAATGTTGGGTTGCCCGGCTCCTGAGTTCGGCTACCTTACGTTCCGCTCTATCGGCTAAGGTAGCAACAGGAGAACTACTGCGATTGTGCCCGGTTAGGCCGGACAAGCACCTCAATAGAGAAAGCCGAAAACTGACAGTCATGATGTAGCGTGAGACTGGTCAGCCACTCGATGACCTACTGGAATCTATAGGATTCCTCCGCATTAACAAAGTGTCGTTTCCCGGCCAAACACACACGCGCCCCGAATTCGGGCAAGCGCAGTCGCCACCATGGGCTATCTAAAGAGTCCCACTATCAAGCTCCTATGGCTAAGTGAAAGTGTTAAAGCATTATAGTCCGGTTGCCTGGCTCGCTGCGCCATCACCTCCTTTGTAGGACCAAGACGTTGGATAAAGTGTGAAAAAGCGCCTTCTGCGAGCACCCCCGCACTATGTGCGTGGGGGCTGAAGCCAACGACTGCCATCTTTCAGATTATATATATATATATATATATATATATATATATATATATATATATATATATATATATATATATATATATATATATCAAAAACGACCACACAGGAGGTGTTCCCTACACTTGAAGGCACAAGTATAAAAGCCTATTACAATTCATCAAAATATTGTTTTATAATTACATATGCTATCAGAACTGTCGGATCACGGTTTCCGGCAGACCCTTAAGGTTCGAACTCTGGGGTGCGCGCGGAGATTATGCCTTCTACCCCTCCGTCTCACAAGGATCTAACTACAGAAAGAACAGCACAAAGAACACATGGTTTATACTAGTTCGGGCCACCATTGTGGTGTAAAACCCTACTCTAGTTTGTGGTGGATGGATTGCCTCTTGGGCTGGTGATGATGAACAGTACAGGGGAGAACAGCCTCGCGAGGGCGTGTTCTTGCGGGGACGCTGAACTACTAGGGGAGTTCAGCCGCCCTTCTCTCTCTTTCTCTACTTGCTCTATGATTGCTCTGAATACTTCCCTGATTTCTAGATGCCTCTACCCTGGGGGTGGCTAGTCCTATTTATAGGCAAAGGCCTTGGGCCTCTTACCAAATATTGAGCAGGAAGGGCGCCAACAATTGGCCAATTTGAAGGGGAACATCTGGTACACTTATCCTGACCAAAGTTGGTCCTCGCCTACCAAAGGCCCTATGGTGACGCCGTTCTGGGCTCCACGATGAGCTCATTCCCACCGTTGGACCGGTCTTGGTCTCGTTGCACCGAAATGGGTGCCTTTGCTTGATCCTCTCGCTTGCGCTTGCCCCCTTTGCACCAAAGAGGAAAGGGAGGACACTGCGCGATCTGGCGCCCGCCTGGCACCCTTGGTCGTCATGGCTTGCGTCATGGGCACCTCGCGAGGTTCCCTGCCTTGATCTCTCCGCCTCCTCGTGAGCCAGCCTGAGGAGGCCGCGCCCGAGGAAGTGTTGTGTCATCCGCCCCACGAGGCTTGGCCCCTTGCGAGGCTCTTGAGTCTTGAGTTGATGAAGATGGGCTGCGTTGGGCTCCCTTTGAGCCACGCCGCAGGCTGCAGGCAGGCAGGTCTGGGGACCCCCATTCCCAGAACGCCGACAGTAGCCCCCGGGCCCAAGGCGCGCCCGGACTTGGCCGCGCCGAGAGGCGAAAGGGCAAGGACGAAGCGCCGCGGGCCCTAGTAGCCTGCGGCCTTGGGCGCCGCGTGGCGGTTTGACAGGACGTGGGCGTCTCCGCTTCTCCACGACGCCTTGGCAACTGCGTGACTTGACTAGTCCCTGCATGCGTAGATACGAGTCATTATTACCCGCGATCGTGGTGCTTGACGGTTGGCCTTCTCCGGCTATAAGTACGGGGCCGCATAAGCTCCGCCAGTCCGCCCCTTGCTACTTCTCTTCTTCTTCCTCTCTTTTGCTGCCCGCCGCTCGCATGGCTCCAAAGAGGTTCTCAGCCGCGGAGAAGGGGAAGGCTAGTCGGGCGGGGCCCGACTCCCCTCCGGCCAAGCGCGGCCGGGGTCGTACCCGCTGTGGCTCCCCGTGGCCACAGGGATGGTTCTCCGCGTGGTGGTGAGCGCTCTGCTGCCAAGGGAAGGCAGGCTGTGACTGTGCGGCCCCCCAGGCCGCGCTTTCGCTCGGCGGAGGTGCTGCCGGAGTTCGTCGTGTGGTCGGCGGACCCGACCAACACCTGGCTCTAGCTCCCCCGCTTCTTCATCGGCGAGCTGCCGGCCAGCGCCCGATGCGGCTTCTGGCTTCAGGCTGACGGTTGCTGCAGCAGGGCCTCCTGGGTTTTGCTGGAGGTCTCCCCTTCTGGGAATGGGGCCCTGACCCGCGGCTGGCAAACGTTTGCCCGCGCGCGCGGCCTGGGCCAGCGGTGCACCCTGCACTTCAAGTTCGATGGCGACGGCACCCTCTATGTGAGGGTGTTTGGGGAAGATGGTCGCCGCGCAGGATGCTGCCCCGAGGGCGACGACCGTGGCCAGGGGCCTCGCTCCGACGACGATGGAGGAGACAGCGCCCGCTCCGATGGCGGCGCCCGATGCTCCCCAAGCTCCACCAACTCTTCTTCGGGCGGCTCCTCCAGCGGTGGCTGCAGCCAGCCCCCTCGCCGTCGCGCTTGCTTGGGGGGTGGCTGTTCATCCGCCCGTCGCCGCGCCCCGGTGAAGCGCGAGAGGGAGTCCGCCTGAGCTTCGGCGGCATCCCGTGTCGCCTCTGCGGGCCGATGTGAGGCGGGCCGCGCCGGGCTCGCCTTTTCCTTTTCCTTTTGCTTCCTGTGTAAGACAAAACAGCTGCATGGAGCCCCGCGGGGGCGTGTTGAGAATCATTGCCGTTGTAGCCATTACCTTGACTTTGTTGTTGCGCTTGTCAACTATTTGCCCTCGCATAGGTAGTTTTCGGCCCCAGCCGAGGGGGCGATCGACCCAGGCCCTGTGCGTGTGTCGCGGTGCCCGAGGGGCACGGACTAGAGGGGTGCTCCTGAAGAGAGCCCGGGCCGTGAAACCTTTAAGCGGCTAGGGCGGAAACGCTCGCAAGGGCGTTCGAGCCATCCCTCGCGAGGCCTTTCATGAGAGAAATCAAAACGAGGAGCGAAAATCAACGAACCACAAATCGACGACGGCGATAGTTTTGATAAGATTTCAGATGCAAATAAACACGCCAACTGCGGAAAGCAAATAAAAAAGCCACGTCTGGCACCTAATATAGTCTTCGACGTCTTCTCACCAGCGTGGAGCTAAGTGCTGCCACTGGGCGTGGGAGGGAGCCCCAGGGCCTGAGGCCGGCGCTCCTAAGACTCCAGGGCGTGTACAGCCCCACTCATTATTACGTGAGAGTGTCACAGGGCGGCGAGCTTCACAGGCATTGGCCTTCTTCACAGGCTCCGGGCCTTTCTCCCTAGAGGTGATCAGCTTCACAGGCACTTTCCTTCTTCACCGGCTCTGGGCCTTTTCCACAAAAGGGAAGGTCTTCACAGGCGTTCGCCTTCTTCACAGGCTCTGGGCCTTTTCCAAAAAGGAAGGGTCTTCACAGGCGTTCGCCTTCTTCACAGGCTCTGGGCCTTTTCCAAAAAGGGAAGGTCTTCATAGGCGTTCGCCTTCTTCACAGGCTCTGGGCCTTTTCCAAAAAGGGAAGGTCTTCTCAGGCGTTCGCCTTCTTCACAGGCTCTGGGCCTTTTCCAAAAAGGGAAGGTCTTCACAGGCGTTCGCCTTCTTCACAGGCTTTGGGCCTTTTCCAAAAAGGGAGGGTCTTCACAGGCGTTCGCCTTCTTCACAGGCTCTGGGCCTTTTCCAAAAAGGGAGGGTCTTCACAGGCGTTCGCCTTCTTCACAGGCTCTGGGCCTTTTAGGGGTAGAACCTCCGGAGGTGCTGGATGTTCCACGCGTTCTGTATCGGCTCCCCCTCTTGAGTCTCCAAGCGCACGGAGCCTGGCCTGGAAACATGAACAACCTTGAACGGGCCCTCCCACATGGGAGAGAGCTTGTGCAGCCCCTCCCTGGAGAGAACCCGTCTGAGCATGAGGTCTCCTACCTCGAGGGTCCTGGGGCGGATGTTGCGGCAGTGATATCGTCGCAGCGCCTGTTGGTACCTCGCTGCTCGCAACGCGGCTTCCTAGCGGTGTTCCTCCCCAGTACGAGGCCCATCCCCCGCATGGCGTCCTGCTACGCTTCGTCGAACGCTAGGACCCGCGCGGAGCGACGCCTGACCTCGTGAGGGAGGACTGCTTCAGCTCCATAGACCAGGAAGAATGGGGTCTCCCCAGTTGGTTTGGTCACGGTCATGCGGATGGACCACAACACGGTCTGTAGCTCGTCATACCAACCTCTACCGCAGGCCTCCAGCTTCTTCTTGAACGTCCTGGTCTTGAGGCCTCTCAGGACCTCCGCGTTGGCCCGTTCGGCCTGCCCATTGCTTCGCGGGTGCGCCACCGAAGCGTAGCATATCTGCGTCCCAAGGTTAGCACAGTATGTTTTGAAGAGATTACTGGTGAACTGCGAACCGTTGTCTGTGAAGATGCGGTTCGGCACCCCGAACCGGCTCACGATACCCCTGATGAACTTGACCGCGGAACCAGCGGGGATGGTACGGACGGCCTCCACTTCTACCCACTTGGTGAACTTGTCAATGGCGACGTAGAGGTAGCGGTAGCCCCCTGGCGCCCGAGGGAACGGGCCCAGAATATCCAACCCCCAAACTGCGAATGGCCACGAGAGGGGTATAGTCTGCAGGCCTCCCGCCGGTTGATGGATCAGCTTTGAATGAAACTGGCAGGCCTCACAAGCCTTTACTAATTCGACTGCGTCGTTGAGCGCGGTGGGCCAATAGAACCCACTACGGAATGCCTTGTCAACGAGGGTTCGTGATGATGAGTGATGCCCGCAGTCTCCGCCGTGTATGTCCTCCAGTAGTTCCTTTCCTTGCTCCCGGGAGATGCAGCGCAGAGATACATCATTTGGTCGCTTCCGGTAAAGCTCTCCATCTCTGATGCAGTATGCCGTGGCCTGCCGCGCCACATGCTCCGCTTCATCTTCCCTTTCCGGTAGGGTACCTTGTGTTAAATAGCTCCAGAATTCTGTGATCCAGCACTCCTCCAGAGGTTCCATTGTCAGGAGTAGACGCGCTCCTGAGGTCGGTCCATAGATCGGGGCTCCCGAGGCTGGCGGCCGAGGGAGCTCCTCTCGAGGCTGAGCGACGTTTGATAACGTCGGCTGTGCTGAGGGTTTGAAGAGCCGCTCTTCGAAGACGCCTAGTTCCTGTGGCAACCGCCTGGATGCCCGTCCGGCTATGTCATCAGCTTCCTGATTGGTGCCACGAGGCACGTGCTTCAGTTCCAACCCCAGAACTGCTTTTCCATCCTGCGGACTTCCGCTAGATAGGCCTCCATATGCTCGTCCTTCGGCTCGTATACCTTGTTGGAGAAGTTGACAAGGAGCTGCGAGTCGCCCTTGAGGTGAGGCGCTTCACCCCCAGAGCTATTGCGGCCCTTAATCCGGCTATCAGACCCTCATACTCTGCTATGTTGTTGGAGACCTTTTCACCTTGCTGGAACCAGAGCTGTACGGCATAGTAGAGCTTATCCTGAGTGGGTGATATCAGCACCGCGCCAGCCCCCGCGCCGTGCCTGGAGAACGCCCCATCGAAATACATGACCCAGCCTTCCGGCGCCTCACTCCCTGGAGAGAGGGACCGATCCTTGTTGCCCTTGAGGCCTGGCGCCTCTGCCCATTCAGCCACGAAGTCCGCTAATGCTGCTCCTTTGATGACCCTAGTTGTGTAGAACTCGAGTTGAAACGCCTGCAGCTCTATGTTCCACTCGGCGACCCTTCCAGCTGAGTTAGGGCTCCTGAGAACTCTCTCCAGGGGGTACGATGAGACGACCTTAATGGGATGGGCCTGGAAGTAGTGACGCAGCTTGCACGAGGCCACCAGTAGCGCGAGGCCACCAGTAGCACGAGGAGGAACTTCTGAGGCATTGGGTACCGTGCCCTCGCGTCCCATAGCACCGTGCTAACAAAGTAGACTGGATGCTCGACAAGGCTGAATGGGAGGTAAGGGCGCCTCACGAGATGACGCGGCCTCGGGAGGCGGACCATCCGGGCGTGTGGCTTCTCCTGCCTCCGGTGCACTCTTCGGCAACCAACCCTCCTCAACTGCGGTTGTGGCTTATGTAGGCTTTCCTTGCTCCCGTTTTGCCTTGCCTCGGGTTGCCGCTGCGGTCTTGGCTTCGCGCTCCTCCCTAACCGCCACCAGGGCTGTGCTGGCGGAGTAGGGTGTGGCGGCGAGGTAGAGCAGCAGGGGCTCTTGAGGGCGCGGAGCCACCATGACTGGGGGACTGGTCAGGTACCTCTTGAGATCTTAAAACGCCTTATCTGCCTCTTCAGTCCATTCAAAGGGCCCCTTTTTCTTCATCAGCTGAAAGAAAGGCAACGCTCGCTCCCCCAGTTTGGAGATAAAGCGCCCTAGCGCGGTCACGCGCCCAGTGAGCTTCTGCATCTCTCTGAGGGTCTTTGGCGGACTCATGTCCTCGACCTTCTTGACCTTCTCTGGGTTGGCCTCGATGCCACGATGAGATACGAGGAAGCCCAAGAGCTTGCCCGAGGGGACGCCAAACACACATTTCTCTGGGTTGAGCCGCAGTTTTACTGCGTCGAGGCTCGCGAAGGTCTCCTCCAGGTCTTGTATCAGGGTCTTGGCCTCCCGAGATTTTACCACAATGTCATCAACGTAGGCCTCGACATTCTTTCCGAGTTGCGGGCCCAAGGTGATGTGCATCAACCGCTGAAAGGTAGCTCCTGCGTTACGCAATCCAAACGGCATGCATGTATAGCAGTATACCCCGCACGGGGTCAGGAAGGCGGTCTTTTCAACGTCTTCTACCGCCATCTTGATCTGGTGATATCTGAAGAAGGCGTCCAGGAAGCATAGCAGGTCGCACTCTGTGGTGGAATCGATGATCTGGTCGATGCGGGGGAGCGGAAATGGATCTTGCGGGCATGCCTTGTTGAGATTGGTGAAGTCGACACACATGCGTTCCTTCCCCCCCCCCTTCTTAGGCACAACGACGGGGTTGGCCAACCAATCCGGGTATCGGACCTCGCGAATGACCCCTGCGGCTTCTAGCTTGTGGGTCTCTTGGACAATGAAGGCCTGCTTCTCTGCGGACTGCCGCCTGGCCTTCTGCTTCACGGGGCACACGTTTGGGCACACGTTGAGGTGATGCTCGATGAAACTCCTGGGAATCCCTGCCAACTAATCGGGCTCCCAAGCGAACACCTTCTTATTCGCGCGCAGGAACCTGACCAAGGCCTCCTCCTGCTCGGGCTCAAGGTTGGCGCCTATGGTGAAAGTGGCACTGGAGGACCCGTCCTCGTCAACGGGTATCTGCTTGGTTTCTGCCTTGTCCTGGGTGAACAACTGCTTTTTCTTGGCGGGCGCAGCCCCCTTGGGTTCAGGGGCCTCCGCGTCGGCGGGCCGCACCGACGCCACCGTCTTGAAGACGAGCTTGAGTACTCGCAGGGCATCCCCGGTGTCTCCGCGCACGGTGAGGGTACCGCTGCTCCCGGGCATCTTCACGAGGTTGTACGCCGGGTGCGTGGCGGCCATGAACTGAGCCAGCGCCGGGTAACTGAGGATGGCGTTGTAAGGGAGGCCGATGGGGGTGATGTCGAAGTCGACCATCTCCGTGCGGAAGTTGTCGTAGGTGCCGAAGGTTACAGGGAGCCGGATCTGTCCCAGGGAGTCGGCCGATCCGCCCCCGACGCCCGAGAAAGATCGACTGGGTCGCAGCCGCTCCCGGGGTATGCAGAGGAGATTGAAGATCTCGACCGAAAGCACACTGAGGCCCGCGCTGCCGTCGACGAGGGTTCTGGTGACGGCTACCTGGCAGATGGTGGGGGTGCACAACAGGGGGAGCGCGCCCGAGCCGGCCAAGTTGGTGGGGTGGTCCTCCGAGCTGAAGGTCAGATCGTCCTCGCGCGCCGCCCGGTCCGAGGAAGCCCCCTGCCGTGCAGAAACGGTGCTGACCCGGCGGGCAAATGGCTTGACATGGCGACTCGTGGGCGGCGCTTGTGAGCCGCCCAGGAGGGCCGCAACGACCGGAGGTGTCGATGTTGTGGCGTAGTCGCCCCGTCGCATAGGCGGATGCTGGGGTGGTGCTTGCTGCTCGTTTCCCGCCGGGCGGGTGGCGGTACTGACGGCGGGCGATGGGGGACGACGAGGACGCCCACCGGTGAGGGCTGCTTGGGCGACGCGGGCCCGACCGGTGCCGTACATGGGTGCGGCGGTCGGAGAAGGATGGAGCGGTGGAAGACAGATTCCGGCGCACCCCTACCTGGCGCGCCAAATGTCGGATCATGGGTTCCGGCAGACCCTTAAGGTTCAAACTCTGGGGTGCGCGCGGAGATTATGCCTTCTACCCCTCCGTCTCGCAAGGATCTAACTACAGAAAGAACAACACAAAGAACACAGGGTTTATACTAGTTCGGGCCACCATTGTGGTGTAAAACCCTACTCTAGTTTGTGGTGGATGGATTGCCTCTTGGGCTGGTGATGATGAACAGTACAGGGGAGAACAGCCTCGCGAGGGCGTGTTCTTGCGGGGACGCTGAACTTCTAGGGGAGTTCAGCCGCCCTTCTCTCTCTTTCTCTACTTGCTCTATGATTGCTCTGAATACTTCCCTGATTTCTAGATGCCTCTACCCTGGGGGTGGCTAGTCCTATTTATAGGCAAAGGCCTTGGGCCTCTTCCCAAATATTGAGCGGGAAGGGCGCCAACAATTGGCCAATTTGAAGGGGAACATCTGGTACACTTATCCTGACCAAAGTTGGTCCTCGCCTGCCAAAGGCCCTGTGGTGACGCCGTTCTAGGCTCCATGATGAGCTCATTCCCACCGTTGGACTGGTCTTGGTCTCGTTGCACCGAAATGGGTGCCTTTGCTTGATCCTCTCGCCTACGCTTGCCCCCTTTGCACCAAAGAGGAAAGGGAGGACACTGCGCGGTCTGGTGCCCGCCTGGCACCCTTGGTCGTCATGGCTTGCGTCATGGGCACCTCGCGAGGTACCCTACCTTGATCTCTCTGCCTCCTCGTGAGCCAGCCTGAGGAGGCCACGCCCGAGGAAGTGTTGTGTCGTCCGCCCCGCGAGGCTTGGCCCCTTGCGAGGGTCTTGAGTCTTGAGTTGATGAAGATGGGCCGCGCTGGTCTCCCTTTGAGCCACGCCGCAGGCCGCAGGCAGGCAGGTCTGGGGAACCCCGTTCCCAGAACGCCGACAAGAACATAGCATCCTTTGAGCATTGCGTCTCTATTACACGAGCGCCTTCAAGGACTTCCTGAAAATAGTGTTCAGAGGGTACTCGGCTTCTGTCCGAATCTCGGGACGCAACAACGGTGGTCTCCATCTCCGCCCAATATGTCTTGACATGGGCAAGAGCCATCCGTGCGCCCTCTATGCATGCTGACCTCTTCATTGCATCGATACGGGGCACCGCATCAAGGAGTTGCAGCACCAAGCCGAAATAACTCTTTGGCTCCGATCTCCCCGGCCACAAATGACCCATGACGAACTTCATGGCGAGTCCGGACAACCTATTCAGTTCGGCCCATTGAGCCATACGATCGTCCACTGCCAGCGGACGCTCTGGATTGTGGAACTGCGACCAGAAAAGCTTTTCCACTTCGTGATCTTTTCAATCTTGAAAGTGTTCGGTCGCATCAGCAGCACTCGCTGCCAAATCCAGATAGGTGTCCTCTACACTCCACATCCGGTCCAACGGAGCAAACTTCGGATTGCAAAACTTCCTCCGCAGCATAAAGGGCTTTCCAGCCGCAATCTGTTCGGCCTGACGCAGCTCCTCCATCGCAGCTCTCATCGCAGAGCGAGCGTCCTTGGCATCGGCAACGGCCTTCTCTAAGTCCGTCTGTCTCGCCCGGTCTTCTTTCTCAAGAAGTTTGCAATGGTCTGCAACGCTCTTTAATTTCACGGCCATTTCGGCCATCTCCTTTTTGCTTCGGCAGTGAGCAGCCTGTTCGGCTCTCAGCTCTTCAAGGGCTTTCTCGGCAGCCGCATCACTTTTCCTGGCTTGTTCCTTAGCTCGGGCAAGTTCTGCCCTAAGACTCTCCACGGCGGCCGCACCATCTGCGTCAAGCACACACATTGTAAGACACTGGCATGAAGCTCCTCTTACCTGGTGCCGCCCGAGGAATTACATACCTTGAGCCTCATCAAGCCGCTTGTTGACAAGCGCGATGTCGGCATCTGCCACGTCCAGTTGCCGCTTTAGTTCGGCCAAATCATCAGTTCGGCTCGATTCCGGAAACTTCGCCACCTACATTCAAAGGCGACACCTTAGACCTGGGATTATGATCCTCTGCGTGCCGTCATTTCTCGATGACACACACAGTCTCAGGAGCTACTATCTACACAGGGCGCATCCTACTTATGCGCAAATGATAAAAGTTTACATTATCTAACGTACCTCAAAACCCGTCAGTAAACTCTTGATGGCCTCATGCAATCCGCTTTCCGCGGATGAAATCCTTTCAATCACCGTGCCCATCAATGCACGATGCTTCTCTGAGATAGAAGCTTGCCCCAGCAGAATCTTTAGCTCCTCCGGCCGAGCACCAGGCGGTGCCGGACTCATCCTATGGCTTCTTTCGAAGGCCGGACGCGGAGAATCTTGGGGGGCCACATAGCTATCTTCCGCCCCTGCCGGATTCGGAGAAACCCTTCGCGACGACACCTCAGGGTCGCCCGCCTCGCTAGGCGGTACGGCAGGGGGAGGCGTCCCGCTCTCCATCATCTCTGGAAGAAGATCCCCCGAAGACGAGCTCTGCTGAGAAGGGCTGAGGTCCGAGCTACAAGGTAAAGTTTCGGTTAATCTTGTCAGATATAAATCAAGGATTCTTCTCATCCCTCAAAAGGAAAATCTTTCTCTACTTACGGCTCGCTGGAGGGCTGATCCCTTTGAGGGCATAGTTCGGCCGAGGAACTCCCCGGCGTCGGGCCCTCTGACGAGGATTCCCCCCCCCCCCCCCGCTTCGAGGCCATGGTCTCCGGGTCGTCAAAGGCGGCCCTCTTCTTCCCCTTAGGAGAAGAATTGTTGGTTCCTCCCTTCGGAGCAGCCTCCTTCGAGGAGGCCATAGTTTCCTTGTCCTCCCCCTTACTTCCCTCCAAAGGCATTATCTTCAGCATCCTGACAAGCACGGGATCCGGCCTGGTTTCGGGAAGGGGAGCCGGACACCTGATCAGCTTTGCCTTCGCTATCCACTCTTGTTTAAAAGGACAGCTCTTTTAAGGGCAGGTTTATGACAATTATACGGATAGCGAGTCCAGGCACAAGGTTACTTACTTGAGTATCCGGACGATTGCAGCTTAAACCTGCATTCTCGGTCAAATATGGACACATTGCTTGTGATCCGAAGAACAATTTGTACATCTCCACGGGCGTTGCGCCCATAAAATGTTGGAGAGCTCGTGGTCCCTCCGGATTAAACTCCCACAAGCGGGGGGAGCGACGTTTGCCGGGCAAGGTCCGGCGGATCAGCATAACTTGCATCACTTTGACCAAGTTGAGGTCTCTTTCCAAGAGATCCCTGATTCGGCTCTGCAACAAAGGCACGTCTTTGGGTAACCCCCAATCTAACCCCTTGCTGGGCCATGACGCTAGCCGTGGTGGGGGACCCGAGCGAAAGGCAGGAGGCGCCACCCACTTGGTGCCCTGGGAGCGGTGATATAGAACCATTCTCGTTGCCACAAGCCAAGCTCCTCTTGAAAAGAGCCCTCGGGCCATGGAGCATCAGCATTCTTGCTTACAACAGCGCCTCCGCACTCTGCGTGCCGTCCCTCGATCATCTTCGGCTCCACTTTAAAAGTCTTGAGCCACAAACCAAAGTGAGGGGTAACACGGAGGAACGCTTCACACACGACAATGAATGATGAGATATGGAGGATGGACTCCGGAGCTAAGTCGTGGAATTCCAGCCCGTAATAAAATAGCAGCCCCCTCACAAAGGGATCCATTGGGAAGCCTAACCCCCGAAGGAAGTGGGATATGAACACCACGTTCTCACCAGGCTGGGGACTGGGAATGGCCTGCCCTTGAGCAGGCAACCTGTGCGAAATTTTTCCGGTCAAGAACTTAGCCTCTCTCAACTTTAGCATGTTCTCCTCCATGACGGAGGAGGGCATCCACCGGCCTTGAAGGTCGGAACCGGACATTATCGATGATCCGAAGCGCCTGAAATCTGGAGCCTAGGGTGTTGGAACTCGAGGCGATGGGCGAACTTGTTTGAGGTTGAAAAAAAGGAGTAAGGCCTTGGTCTCTTTATAAGAGGATGAATACCAAGAGCCCACCCCCCATGACCGTTTGGGACTCGCTTTTAATCGAGAAAACATGCTGAACGGGCACGATTGGGTTACCCACGACTGTATTGATGAGGATCCTGTAAATAAAGGGGACACGATCTCTGCTTTGACAAGACGTGCCAAGGAAAATCGCCTCGCAAAACGCGCTGAGGTGGAGAAGTGAAAACGATTCGAATAAGGACTTGGCTGTATTGTGATGTCACGCTACAGAATACGTCGGCAGATTTGATTTGTGTTAATATTATTCTCTCTATGGCAATATGTGGAAACTTATTTTGCAGAGCCGGACACTATTCTTGGTGTTTACAATCTTTTATGAAGAACTTGGAGGAGGAACCCGCCTTGCAATGCCGAAGACAATCTACGCGCCGGACTCGTCGTCATTGAAGCCTGGTTCATGGGCTACTAAGGAGTCCTGGATTAGGGGGTGTTCGGATAGCCGGACTATACCTTCAGCCGGACTCCTGGACTATGAAGATACAATATTGAAGACTTCGTCCCGTGTCCGGATGGGACTTTCCTTGGCGTGGAAGGCAACCTTGGTGATGCGGATATTCAAGATCTCCTACCATTGTAACCGACTTTGTGTAACCCTAACCCTAGCCGGTGTCTATATAAACCGGAGGGTTCTAGTCCATAGGACAACTTCATCATACAACAATCATACCATAGGCTAGCTTCTAGGGTTTAGCCTCCTTGATCTCGTGGTAGATCTACTCTTGTACTACCCATATCATCAATATTAATCAAGCAGGAGTAGGGTTTTACCTCCATCGAGAGGGCCCGAACCTGAGTAAACTCCATGTCCCTTGTCTCCTGTTACCATCCGGCCTAGACGCACAGTTCGGGATCCCCTACCCGAGATCCACCGATTTTGACACCGACACCAGTCCTACTAATATATCCACAAGAACTTCACGGAGCAATGTAAAGGCCAATAAACTTGATGTCAATGATACCCAATATGATGGAACATGTAAAGGCAGTTCTTTAGAAGACTTGCAGAAAGATGATGAATCCTCTTCACCCCACAAGGTCCTTGCTCTAACTTGGCCTGTGATATGGGTACAACATGCATATAATGTCCTGGAGTGTATCTACTCATGCTGATCATGCATGTAAATATGTCATGCCTTCCTGTTTTTCAGTACCTATCCCATTCATGATAACATGTTTTCAAATTCAAGAATGTCATTCTACTCTATCGCAATGCCATCTGCTTAATTTGGACATCATGCTTATGAATATCTTATGCATTGTTATTCGTCAGTATGTACTTCATCTGTCTACCATACCATGTTTTTTTACATTGAAGTGATGTTCTAGTGCTCTGTTGCAATGCCATCTTATTTTCCCAATCATACACGTGTATGTTGCCTTAGTTATTTCTGTATGTATTCCGCTAGCATACAATTTTACATTCAACTAGTGTTTTTTTGCTGTGTTGTCATGTCGTATCCCTAGCTCTTTCACCGTACTCCCTCCGTCCGGATTACATGTTGCCGAAATGGATAAAAAGGATGTATCTAGAACTGAAATACGCCTAGACCCATCCATTTTTTTCCGAATGGAGGGAATTCATGTCAATATGTCATGCCTTTCTATTCTTCAGTACCTATTCCATCTCTCTGCTGCTGCATGTTTTATAATTAAAGCACCATTCTTCTATACAAGGCATGCAAGAGGAAGACGACTATGTTAGAATCTGAAGGGTTACAAACAAGGCCTTTGCAAAAGATCCAAAAGCCAGGAGATAATAAACCAACTCCAGTTTTTATAGATACTGCTCCAGCACAGAGAAACCCAACTCCTACTGATAATAAGCAGATTCTAGTGGCCAAAGAACTAGTCGGCTCCAGTCCAGCAAAAATATGTCAACTCAATTCTAAGAAGTGTGTGCGTATCCTTGCATCATGAAATTTTATAGCATGCTGATCATATTTTCTACATGTTTCTTACCCATCTCTCTTTTAGAAAATAAGCTTAACAGATAGAAGATTTTCTGCAATGGTATCGTTTATGAGGAAAGATTCTTGCAAGAATTCTCTGTGCTCCAATGTAGATGTAAGTACCTATTGTATATCACTATATTTTTACATCAGCATATATTTTGTTAATCGGCATGAATCCAAGCTTTATCTGATCTAAATTTAGTTGTAGCAAAATGTATGATTAAAGGCCACAATGTTGATTTTTGCAAGGAAAACTGCTTGGTAGTTTTACATCCTGAGCTACATGAGTGTACTATCTCATATCAGTGGGTTTGAATACTTTGGTTCTGCAGTGGGTTTTTCAGTGTTTTTTTTACTGTGTTGTCCTGTTGTATCCCTAGCTCTTACATCATACTCCCTCCGGCTGGATTAAATGTCACAGAAATGGATAAAACTGGATGTATCTAGAACTGAAATACGCCTAGACCCATCCATTTATTTCCGGATGGAGTGAATACATGTCAATATGTCATGCCTTTCTATTCTTCAGTACCTATTCCATCTCTGTTGTAGCATGTTTTATAACTGAATCACCATTCTTCTATATAAGGCATGCAAGGGGAAGACGGCTATGTTAGAATCTGAAGGGTTACAAACCAGGTCTTTGCAAAAGATCCAAACGCCAGGAGATAATAAACCAACTCCATTTTTCATAGGTACTGCTCCAGCACAGAGAAACCCAACTCCCACTGATAATAAGCAGATTACAGTGGCCAAAGAACTAGTCCGCTCCAGTCCAGCAAAAGAATGTCAACTCCATTCTAAGAAGCGTGTGCGTATCCTCGCATCATGAAATTTTATAGCATTCTGATCATATTTTCTACATGTTTCTTACCCGTCTCTCTTTTAGAAAATAAGGTTAAACGATACAGGACTTCCTCCATTGGGATCGTATTCGACGAAAATATCTTGCGGGAATTCTCTGTGCTCCAGTGCTAATGTAAGTACCTGTTGTATATCACTATATGTTTACATCAGCATGTATTTTGTTAATCGGCGTGAATCTAACCTTTATCTGATCTAAAATTAGTTGTAGCAAAATGTTAAAGGCGCCAATGTTGATTTTTGTAAGGAAAACTGCCTGGTAGTTTTGTGTACTGAGCTGCATGAATGTGCTCTCTCATATCACGCACATTACTGAATTGTAGTGCTTCTCTGGTTGCCCATTCATTCATTGTGTTAATGTTGCTTTCGTATTACCTTACCTGGCTGATGATAGTTGTGCCATATTGTGTTCATTTGGTGTAGGCTAGTTGCCCAAACGTTCGTTGTGTCAATGTTGCTTTCCTATTATATGACTTGGCCAATGATAGCAATGCTAGTGTGTTAATTTTGTGCAGGCTGCTGAAGATAAGAAGACAAACTCTGAAAACAGCAAGGCAACCCCATTGTTTCTTTCTAGTAAATCTAGGCCAGGTAATATGGCAATAACTCATGATTAATCTGTTTGGTTCCCGTTCTAATTTACGTTATGATGCAGTGGTCAAGACACTCTCCACTATCAATAATACAAGCCTGCCAAAATCGCCATCTGAATCTGTTCAGTATCCTCTGTCTCGAATGCAACGGAATAAATGTATGTTTGTGAACCAATTAATGGCTGAAGCAATGATGGAAATGGTGGATGAAACAGAGGTGCAGAGTTGTGCGACACAACAACTGATCAATGTTTTCAGAAACAGTGTGGCAAAGCAGCAAGAACTTGCCCACATGCTTATGGGCGTCATCTGTGCTGAGGTTGCAGATTGTGACGTTGTAGATGGCTAGGTTCTGCTCATTTATTTGCACTGGCATCAATCTTTGATTGCCCCATGGATGTAATTTCTTGTAATATATTCTGGATGTGCAACGTTATTCCCTGTATGTCGTACCTTTGCTCGTCGTAATGGGCTCAAATTATCTAATTTGGCCTAAAGACATGAACAAATTTTAGTGGGCCCATTGAGTTAATGGGCCGTTACTAGGCCGAAAGTTAATGGTCGGCCCTCTTACCTCCCGGGTCGTTAACAAGCCGACATCGAAGAGGGCAACAGGTGGCCCCAATTTATTTCATGGGCCGTTAACAGGCCGTTACTAAGTTTGGGCTACGTATGGCCCAACTATACTGTAGGCCTTTAGCAGGCCGAAAGAGACAGTGGGCTTGTATTGGACCATGAAGAGCATGGGCCGCTAAGAGGCCGAAAGTCAGGTCGTATTGTAAACGGTCTAACTGTGTTGTGGGCCTTTAGCAGGCCAAAAGAGAAACCGGGCTGGTATTGGACCATGAAGGGCATGGGCCGTTAAGAGGGCAAAACTAAGGTCCGACTACAAATGGCCCAACTCATTTATGGTCCGTTAACAGGCCGAAAGGCACACAGGGCCGGGAATTGGCCCAACACTTAAATGGGTCGCTAAAAGGCCAAAACTCAGGTCTGACTACAATTGGCCCAACTGATTTATGGGCCGTCAACAGGCTGAAAGTGACACCGGGCCAGAAATTGGCCCAGCACTTAAATGGGCCATTAAAAGGCCGAAACTCAGGTCCGACTACAAATGGCCCATCAGATTTATGGCTCGTCAACAGGCTGAAAGACACACCGGGCCGGAAATTAGCCCAACATTTAAATGGGTCACTAAAAGGCCGAAAGATGTACATCCTGAAAATTGGCCCATCCATTAAATTGGTCGTTAACAGGCCGAAATCTCATCGGGCCGATATTGAGCCCAAGTATATAGCGGGCTGTTAACAGGCTCGAACTGACGATGGGCTGCAATGGTGTCAAATCTTTAACGGGGCGAATTGGCACATCTCGTGTGGGCCGTGGGCTTAAATGGACCTGACACAAGTAGGCCTTATATGGGCCGGCCTGCTAATTTTTACTGGGTCGGCCTTTTCACCGGAATGGGCCACTGTTGGGTCGTGCCACGTGTCGACATATCATAGGCGCCTATCTGACCCACTAACGAGCTGGCACGTGTTTCGTCCGGCCAATAAGAATTTTACACGTGGAAATTTCCCATTGGTCAGGGCTGTTAACGGGTTATCGGATCCAAAACCCGACCCGATAGCTTAACGGCGTTCCGTTACGGTGGATGCCACATGTCGGTCACCCTTGACAAAAGCACTTCTGTGACGAGCGATTTATCGTCACGGAAGTGGACACTTCCGTGATAATAATTTTGGTAATGTCATGGAACACTTCTACGACAGCACATGTATGACTATCTTGATTCTGTCAGAAATTTGTCATGGATGTACATGCATGACAAAAAAAGCGACCTAGTGTGACAAACATGTATCATCATGGAAGTGTATTTTTTTGTAGTGATTGTGAACACGAGGAACGTGTCCGGCTCTGCAAAACAAGTTCCACATACAACCGTAGAGAGAATAATATTTCCACAAATCTAATCTGCTGACGTATTTCACAGTGCGTCATCACACCACAGCCAGGTCACCATTCGAATCGTTTTTTACAACCAACCTTAGCGTGTTTTGCGAGGCGGTTTCCTTGGCACGTCTTGTCGAAGCAGAGATCGTGTCCCCTTATTGCAGGATTCTCATCAATACGGACGTGGGTAACCCAACCGCGCCATCAATTACGGCACATGGGGGATAAGCGAGTTTTACCAGCCTGGTGGGGGCGCATAGTTTCGTCCGCCCTTATAAAGGGATAAGGATTCACCTTTTTCTACCCACGCCTTCTTCCTCATTGCTCATCCATTCTTGCGCACTCGAGCTCCAGCGCCCAAGTCCACATCTTCCTCCTCAACCTTCTCCAATCATGTCCGGAGCGAGAGGCAAGTGGATGGTCTCCTCCGTCATAGAGGGACACATCAAAAAGCTGAGGGGAGCCGGATACCTGTCCGAGGATATCGCACACCGGCTCCGAGATGAGGGGCAGCTCATCCCCACCCCTAGGCCCCATGAGAGGGTAGTATTCCTTACCCACTTCCTCCGCGGAATGGGATTTCCTCTCCACCCATTCGTCCAGGGGCTCATGTTCTACTACGGCCTGGATTTCCACGATCTGGCCCCGGACTTTATCCTCAACATCTCGGCGTTTATCGTCGTGTGTGAGGCCTTCCTCCGCATCAAGCCCCACTTCGGCTTATGGCTGAAGACCTTCAATGTCAAACCGAAGGTGGTGGGCGGCCAGCAGGCGGAGTGCGGAGGTGCCATGGTGGGAAAAATGCCCAACGTCACATGGCTCGAGAGCTCCTACGTGCAGACCATAAAGGGGTGGCAATCGGGGTGGTTCTACATCACCGAGCCGCACGGCCCCAAATGAGCGGCGGCCCCCGAGTTCCGATCCGGAATCCCCACGCGGCTCACCTCCTGGAAAGAGAAGGGCCTGCCCTGGGGTAGTTTGGTAGAGCTGACCGGACTCCAAACCTGTATCCAAAACATGATAAATAGAAGCTGAAGCTTGTCAACATAGTCCAGGTCATGCTCATCCGCCGGATCCTCCCGTGTCAACAACGGGCGTTCAATTTGTGGGAGTTCGACCCGGCCCAGCACCAGGCTCTGAGCGAGCTTTTCGACACGACGCACGAGGACGCCTGGAAGGTGCTGTTTAAGAGCGTTGAGGTTCCCCCTCCCCTCACCGAGGATCGCGGACTCAGCGCGGAGCGCCAAGCCGGCGCGATAAGATTTTTTTAATCTCTTATAGGGTATTTATTTTTCATAGTTTAACTATGTGAGAGATGGTGACTCCGGCACCTTACGAAGTGCCGGAGAAGAAGATCAAGAAGAAGGCCACGGGAGCCCGAAAGAGTTCCCGGCGCCAGGTGGTATCGGACTCATCGTCCCATAACTCCAAGACGCACTCCTCCCGTGAAAACGAGGAGGAGGCACATAAAGTTTCTTCCCCTCCAGTCGGGGAAGACAAGAAAAGGAAGGCCGCCCCAACTGGGGAGGCTGGAGGGTCCAAGAAGGGAAGGACTCTTCCTTCGGACTGCTCCGCCACCGCCGCTGACAGCAAAGACTAGTGGCCACCCAGGGCCAAGCCCCTGGCGAGATCGTAAGTATTCGGATACCAGAGTAACTCGTGGCATAGTTTAATGGCCCAGCTTCTCCTAACGCCAGACATGGTTATGCAGTCCATCCCAGGCCCGTATCGACGTATCCTCGTCGAGCAGTTCTTTGGATCCGTCGGCTATGAGCAGCGGAGGATCGATTCCGACCGCCTCCACCTCTCGCCCTACGGACAACGCCGAGGTGTTGTCTCAAAGGGCACCAAGCCGAGGGGATGTAGTCCTGGAGGCGCCTCAAGGCGACCCTTCGGACTCCAGGCGCAATGGGAACGAGGCTCCCAAGGGCTCCAAGTTCGTCCCTAGGCCGAACACCGCACAGGAACCTCCAGTGGTTCGGGACTCCAGCAGGTAACCCCCTTCCAAGAGGGGCAAGCCGCTCGTGCTAGTGACCTCTGCCCATCCAGATGCACTGGACAACCTGCTGGGAGCACTTAGTGATACGTCTCCAATGTATCTATAATTTTTTATTGCTCCATGCTATATTATCTACTGTTTTGGACTATATTGGGCTTTATTTTCCACTTTTATATTATTTTTGGGACTAACCTATTAACCGGAGGCCCAGCCCAGAATTGCTGTTTTTTGCCTATTTCAGAGTTTCGGAGAAACATAATATCAAACGGAGTCCAAACGGAATAAAACCTTCGGGAACGTGATTTTCTCACCGAACGTGGATCCAGGAGACTTGGACCCTACTCCAAGGAAGCAAAGAGGCAGTCACGAGGGTGGGGGGCGCCCCCCAGCCTCGTGGGCCCCTCGGTGCTCCACCGACGTACTCCTTTTTCCTATATATATACCTACGTACCCCCAAACGATCAGATACGGAGCCAAAAACCTAATTCCACCGCTGCAACCTTCTATATCCACGAGATCCCATCTCGGGGCCTGTTTTGGAGCTCCGCCGGAGAGGGCCGTCATCACGGAGGGCTTCTACATCATCCTAGCCCCTCCGATGAAGTGTGAGTAGTTCACCTCAGACCTACGGGTCCATAGTTATTAGTTAGATGGCTTGTTCTCTCTTTTTGGATCTCAATACAATGTTCTCCCCCTCTCTCATGGAGATCTATTCGATGTAATCTTCTTTTTGCGGTGTGTTTGTTGAGACCGATGAATTGTGGGTTTATGATCAAGTCTATCTATGAAAAATATTTGAATCTTCTCTGAATTCTTTTATGTATGATTGGTTATCTTTGCAAGTCTCTTCGAATTATCAGTTTGGTTTGGCCTACTAGATTGGTTTTTCTTGCCATGGGAGAAGTGCTTAGCTTTGGGTTCAATCTTGCGGTGACCTTTCCCAGTGACAGAAGGGGCAGTAAGGCACGCATTATATTGTTGCCATCGAGGATAACAAGTTGGGGTTTTTATCATATTGCATGAAACTATCCCTCTACATCATGTCATCTTGCTTAAGGCGTTACTATGTTTTTAACTTAATACTCTAGATGCATGCTGGATAGCGGTCGATGAGTGGAGTAATAGTAGTAGATGCAGGCAGGAGTCGGTCTACTTGTCTCGGACGTGATGCCTATATACATGATCATACCTAGATATTCTTATAACTATGCTCAATTCTGTCAATTGCTCAACAGTAATTTGTTCACCCAGCGTAGAATACTTATGCTCTTGAGAGGAGCCACTAGTGAAACCTATGGCCCCCGGGTCTATTCTCATCATACCAATCTCCATCACTCTAATCTTGCTTTGCTTTTTACTTTGCCTTTTACTTTTCACTTTGCATCTCTATACCAAAAATACCAAAAATATTATCTATCTTCTCTCTAAGATCTCACTCTCGTAAGTGATCGTGAAGGGATTGACAACCCCTAATCGCGTTGGTTGCGAGGAGCTATTGTTTTTATGCAGGTACGAGGGACTTGCGCATAGCCTCCTACTGGATTGATACCTTGGTTCTCAAAAACTGAGGGAAATACTTACGCTACTTTGCTGCATCATCCTCTCCTCTTCGGGGAAATCCAACGCAGTGCTCAAGAGGTAGCACTTAGCGGCGCTTCCATCGACGAGGAGCACCGCACTATTATGAGTGCGGTGATCAAGAAGGTTCATTCTGCCAAGAGCGGACTGACTGAAGCCTGTGCCAGCCTTCTAATAGGCTTTGAGGTAAGTGCTTAAAGTATAGGGAAATATTAGCGCATAGACGGTAGCACCTGATGCTCTGTTTTGGCGTTCACAAAGAAAAGCCGAATAGAGGATCAAAATAACATTCGCATGATTCTAATGCAAGTATGTCTATATGCGTATGCATGCTTCGCTGTTGACCTCTGCCGCACTGACTGCGGAGGTCGCTGCACTGAAGTAGAGCCTCGAGCGGTCCGAGAAAGAGCTCGGCCTTGCCAAGAAGCGGCTCGAGGAGAACCAAGGTAAGTAATGCCTTGTCTATATATATTGGACGGGCCCGGAGTGCTTCTTTTGAATGGTTTTTTCCGCTGACCGAGTTTGGAGCCTCTGAATCCGGCATTGATTACCGTATCCTCAGTATTGTTGCTATTGATGCGGCTCTTGTGTTTGTTGCGACGTGACCTGCCATTGTTATCCTTAGTATCCGAAGTACCAGGGTTCTTTGATATGTTGTTGCTGCGAGCCAGCCACCTGTCCTCCCCCGCGCAAAAGCGGGTCATGAGTGTTGTGAGGGCTGCCATAGATTTCGGCTTTTCCTGGCCAAGGTGTCGAGCGAGCCACTCATCGCGGATGTTATGCTTAAAAGCTGCTAGGGCCTCTGCATCCGGACAGTCGACGATTTGATTTTCTTGGTTAGGAACCATGTCCAGAATTGCCTGGCCGATTCCTCTGGCTGCTGAATAATGTGGCTCAAGTCATCGGCATCTGGTGGTCGTACATAAGTGCCCTGGAAGTTATCGAGGAATGTGGCTTCCAGATCTTCCCAACAGCCAATGGATTCTGCTGGCAAGCTGTTCAGCCAATGCCGAGCTGGTCCTTTGAGTTTGAGTGGAAGGTATTTGATGGCGTGTAGATCGTCATTGCGGGCCATGTGGATATGCAAGAGGTAGTCCTCGATCCATACTGCAGGATCTGTTGTACCATCGTATGATTCGATGTTTACGGGTTTGAAACCCTCTGGGATTTAATGATCCATTACTTCATCTGCGAAGCATACGGGGTGTGCGGCGCCTCTGTACTGGGCTATATCGCGACGCATCTCATATGAGTCTTGTCTGCTGTGTTCGGCCCGGCCGAATTTACTTTTACTTTATCCGGCGTGACGGTTATCGTCTCGCGTAGTGGCGCGCCCTCGTGATCCGTAGATCGATCTTGCGTGTTTTGCTTTGTCCTCCAGTACATCTCACAGGTCTAGCGTATTTCCTCGTGCCTTTTTATTTGAGTGGCGCCGAGGTGCGGGCTGGGCCTTCGGTAGAACTGCCGCTCTATTGCTGCCACGAGGTGGCCGATCAGCCGCATCATACGCTGGGGATGTAGGCTTTAATGCTTCCTCCTCTAACCGGGGTAGCAACCTGCTCTTTGGGTAACTCTTGGAGGGGCGTTCGAGTTCATATTCCTCGGCTGTCAGGACTTCAGTCCATTTGTCAGCTAGCAAATCATGATCAGCTCGAAGCTGCTGTTGCTTTTTCTTAAGGCTATTTGCCGTGGCTATAAGCCGGCGCTTGAAGCGCTCTTGTTCGACGGGATCCTCAGACACGACAAATTCGTCATCGTCGAGCCTTGCCTCATCTTCGGAGGCAGGCATGTAATTATCATCCTCCGCCTCTCCATCTACCGCTCTCTCGGGAGGGCTAGCTTCTCCATCCTCCTGCTCTGAATCTTGCTGGAGGGGATTGTCGTTATATTCGGCACTGTCCGGAGTGTTATTATCTCTTGTGTTGGTATCACCGCTTTTGCTTTGGCAAGACTTAGAGCGGCGCCGCTGACGTCGGCGCTTGGGTTGCTTCTTGGAGGGGTCATCCCCTGTTGTCCCGTCGCCATTGCCTTCTTTGGGTGTGTCCACTATATATATATATATCATATGATGAGGTGGCTGTCCACTGCCCTGTGGGCAGTTGTTCTTGTTCGTCTCCTGCATCATCGTCCGTACCGTTGATGTCTTCGGAGTCGAAGTCGAGCATGTCGGTTAAATCATCGACAGTGGCTACTAAGTGGGTGGTGGGTGGGCGGCGAATTTCTGGCGCTGTTGCCGGGGAGGCTTGCGCAAGAGCAAGTCAATATTTGGACTCCTAACAACGAGTCACTTCTGGCGCCGTTGTCTACGCAAAAAGTCAACATACCAAGTACCCATCACAATCCCTATCTCCCGCATTATATTAGTTGCCATTTGCCTCTCGTTTTCCTCTCCCCCACTTCACCCTTGCCGTTTTATTCGCCCTCTCTTTCCCAATCTCCTCCTCTTTTTCCCGTTTGCCTTTTTCTCACTTGCTCGTTGTTATGTCTGAAATTGGGGAAATTATCGCCGATATGGGTGATAATAATATCATAGAAAATTCTGAAGCTCCTGCTGAAGAAACCTCTACCTATCATACAAAAAGATTTCGAATCGGTAGTGGTAATATTATTGGAAAAGGAGTTCTTCAAGATTTCTTTACTTGTGCCGGTGCTTTGCCCTCTATGGGTGGTTCTATTCTTCATAGAACTAGTAGTCTTGCGGACGCTATTGCCATGCTTATTGTTGAACTTGAAAGGCAATTTATGCATATGCACCCTTCTATACAAAGAATTTTCCTAGAATTTTCTAATATTGAACACTCTTCTGTTAAGCGTGCCGCTACTATCTTTTTGGCTCATGAATTCAGATTTATAATAAAAGAATCCAAAGAAATGTTTGCGCATTATAGGGTGGACGCTGGCCGTCCTCCCATACAATCTATCCTCTTTGATCAAGAAGAAATTATGCGTTTTCAATCTCTTGACTATGTTGCTTTCAATGAAAACCTTAGAAAAAAGGTGCCAACCAATATTTTAATTGATAGAATCTCTGAACTTAATGATGATTTGGCTATTCGAAATAATGAGTTAGGATACTCTCTTGAGTTTAGGCTCACAAGGTTCTGTCAAAAGAACGCTTACAAGGATGAATTGGTTGTGCATTATGAAGGGCCGAAGGAGGAACCTATACCTCCGAAAATTGACCTTGGGGATTTTTGTCCTATTAAATTTAGCCCTTTTGATTACTTTTGGTTGCCTCAAAGGAAACTTGCAGCCGAATGTAGATAATACGAAATGAGTTTCACCGATCTATCTTATTACTACGGCACTACCTAGATCTATTCTCGCTTTTAGGCCTAGCTAGGGGCGTTAAACGATAGCGCTTGTTGGGAGGCAACCCAAATTTATTTTAGTTTTTTTGTTTTTGCTTCTGTTTAGGAATAAATAATCCATCCACCTTTTGTTTAGATGTGGTTTTGTGTATTAATTTGTGTTTTTGCCAAGTTAGACCTATAGGATCTTCTTGGATGATAGTTATTTGATCTTGCTGTAATTTCCAGAATCTTTCTGTTCACGAAAACAATTGTTAAAAATCACCAGAACGTGATAAAATACTGATTCCAAATGCTGCTGATCAATAAACAAATTTTATAGGTCGTCCTATTTTGATAGACTTTTTGGAGTTCCAGAAGTTTGCGTTAGTTACAGATTACTACAGACTGTTCTGTTTTTGACAGATTCTGTTTTTCGTGTGTTGTTTGCTTATTTTGATGAATCTATGGCTAGTAAAATAGTTTATAATCCATAGAGAATTTTCAATACAGTAGGTTTAACACCAATACAAATAAAGAATGAGTTCATTGCAGTAGCTTGAAGTGGTCTTTTGTTTTCTTTCTCTAACGGAGCTCACGAGATTTCTATTGAGTTTTGTGTTGTGAAGTTTTCAAGTTTTGGGTAAATTCTTTTGATTGATTATGGAACAAGGAGTGGCAAGAGCCTAAGCTTGGGGATGCTCATGGCACCGCCAAGATAATCCAAGGACACCAAAAAGTCAAAGCTTGGGGATGCCCCGGAAGGCATCCCCTCTTTCGTCTACTTCCATCGGTAATTTTACTTGGAGCTATATTTTTATTCACCACATGATATGTGTTTTGCTTGGAGCGTCTTGTATTATTTGTGTCTTTGTTTGTTAGTTTGCCACAATAATCCTTGATGTACACACCTTTTGAGAGAGCCATATATGAATTGGAATTTGATAGAATACTCTATGTGCTTCACTTATATCTTTTGATCTTGATAGTTTTGCTCTATGTGCTTCACTTATATCTTTTGAGCTTGATAATTTTTGCTCTAGTGCTTCACTTAGATCTTTTAGAGCACGATGGTGGATTTGTTTTAAAGAAACTATTGATCTCTCATGCTTCACTTAGATCATTTTGAGAGTCGTTAATAGCATGGTAATTTGATTAATATTAATATGCTTGGTATTCAAGATTTGTGGAACTTTCTTTTGAGTGCATTGAATACTAAGAAAATATTGGAGCTTGATAATTGTTTTGAGATATGAACATGGTGATATTAGAGTCATGCTAGTTGAGTAGTTGTGAATTTAAAGAATACTTGCGTTAAAGTTTGTGATTCTCGTAGCATGCACGTATGGTGAACCGTTATGTGATGAAGTCGGAGCATGATTTATTTATTGTTTGTCTTCCTTATGAGTGGCGGTCGGGGACGAGCGATGGTATTTTCCTACCAATCTATCCCCCTAGGAGCATGCACATAATACTTTGCTTTGATAACTTCTAGATTTTTGCAATAAGTATATGAGTTCTTTATGACTAAAGTTGAGTCCATGGATTATACGCACTTTTCCCTTCCTTCCACCATTGCTAGCCTCTCTAATACCGCGCAGTTTCCGCCGGTATCATACACCCACCATATACCTTCCTCAAAACAGCCACCATACCTACCTATCATGGCATTTCCATAGCCATTCCGAGATATATTGCCATGCAACTTTCCACCATTCCGTTTATTATGACACGCTCCATCATTGTCATATTGCTAGCATGATCATGTAGTTCACATCGTATTTGTGGCAAAGCCACCGTTCATAATTCTTTCATACATGTCACTCTTGATTCATTGCACATCCCGGTACACCGCCGGAGGCATTCACATAGAGTCATACTTTGTTCTAAGAATCGAGTTGTAATTGTTGAGTTGTAACAAAAATAAAAGTGTGATGGTAATCATTTTTAGAGCATTGTCCCAAGTGAGGAAAGGATGATGGAGACTATGATACCCCCAGAAGTCGGGATGAGACTCCGGACGAAAAAAAGCCCATAAAAAAAGAGAAAAGGCCCAAATAAAAAAATGAGAGAAAAAGAGAGAAGGGACAATGTTACTATCCTTTTACCACACTTGTGCTTCAAAGTAGCACCATGATCTTCATGATGGAGAGTCTCTCATTTTGTCACTTTCATATACTAGTGGGAATTTTTCATTATAGAACTTGGCTTGTATATTCCAATGATGGGCTTCTTCAAAATGCCCTAGGTCTTCATGAGCAAGTGAGTTGGATGCACACCCACTTAGTTTCTTTTGTTGAGCTTTCACATACGTATAGCTCTAGTGCATCCGTTGCATGCCAATCCCTACTCACTCACATTGATATCTATTGATGGGCATCTCCATAGCCCATTGATACGCCTAGTTGAAGTGCGACTATCTTCCCCTCTTTTTGTCTTCTCCACAACCACCATTCTGTTCCACATATAGTGTTATATCCAAGGCTCACGCTCATGTATTGCGTGAAGATTGAAAATGTTTTGAAAATGTTAAAGTATAAAACAATTGCTTGGCTTGTCATCGGGGTTGTGCATGATTTAAATACTTTGTGTGGTGAAGATAGAGCATAGCCAGACTATATGATTTTGTAGGGATAACTTTCCTTGGCCATGTTATTTTGAGAAGACATAATTACTTTGTTATTATGCTTGAAGTATTTTTATTTTTTATGTCAATATGAACTTTTGTCTTGAATCTTTCGAATCTGAATATTCATACCACAATTAAGAAGTTTTACATTGAAATTATGCCAAGTAGCACTCCGCATAAAAAATTCTCTTTTTATCATTTACCTACTCGAGGACGAGCAGGAATTAAGCTTGGGGATGCCTGATACGTCTCCAACGTATCTATAATTTTTTATTGCTCCATGTTATATGATCTACTGTTTTGGACTATATTGGGCTTTATTTTCCACTTTTATATTATTTTTGGGACTAACCTATTAACCAGAGGCCCAGCCCAGAATTGATGTTTTTTGCCTATTTCAGAGTTTCGGAGAAACAGAATATCAAACGAAGTCCAAACGGAATAAAACCTTCGGGAACGTGATTTTCTCACCGAACGTGATCCAGGAGACTTGGACCCTACTCCAAGGAAGCAAAGAGGCGGTCACGAGGGTGGCCCCCCCTAGGGCGTGCCCTCTGCCTCGTGCGCCCCTCGGTGCTCCACCGACGTACTCCTTCCTCCTATATATACCTACGTACCCCCAAACGATCAGATACGGAGCCAAAAACCTAATTCCACCGCCGCAACTTTCTGGATCCACGAGATCCCATTTTGGGGCCTGTTCCGGAGCTCCGCCGGAGAGGGCCGTCATCACGGAGGGCTTCTACATCATCCTAGCCCCTCCAGTGAAGTGTGAGTAGTTCACCTCGGACCTACGGGTCCATAGTTATTAGCTAGATGGCTTCTTCTCTCTTTTTGGATCTCAATGCAATGTTCTCCCCCTCTCTCGTGGAGATCTGTTCGATGTAATCTTCTTTTTGCGGTGTGTTTGTTGAGACCGATGAATTGTGGGTTTATGATCAAGTCTATCTATGAATAATATTTGAATCTTCTCTGAATTCTTTTATGTATGATTGGTTATCTTTGCAAGTCTCTTCGAATTATCAGTTTGGTTTGGCCTACTAGATTGGTTTTTCTTACCATGGGAGAAGTGCTTAGCTTTGGGTTCAATCTTGCGGTGACCTTTCCCAGTGAGAGAAGGGGCAGCAAGGCACGTATTGTATTGTTGCCATCGAGGATAAAAAGTTGGGGTTTTTATCATATTGCATGAAACTATCCCTCTACATCATGTAATCTTGCTTAAGGCATTACTATGTTTTTAACTTAATACTCTAGATGCATGCTGGATAGCGGTCGATGAGTGGAGTAATAGTAGTAGATGCAGGCAGGAGTCGGTCTACTTGTCTCGGACGTGATGCCTATATACGTGATCATACCTAGATATTCTTATAACTATGCTTAATTCTGTCAATTGCTCAACAGTAATTTGTTCACCCACCGTAGAATACTTATGCTCTTGAGAGGAGCCACTAGTGAAACCTATGGCCCCCGGGTCTACTCTCATCATATAAATCTCCATCAATTTAATCTTGCTTTGCTTTTTTACTTTGCCTTTTACTTTTCACTTTGCATCTCTATACCAAAAATACCAAAAATAGTATCTATCTTCTCTATCAGATCTCACTCTCGTAAGTGACCGTGAAGGGATTGACAACCCCTAATCGCGTTGGTTGCGAGGAGCTATTGTTTTTGTGCAGGTACGAGGAACTTGCGCATAGCCTCCTACTGGATTGATACCTTGGTTCTCAAAAACTGAGGGAAATACTTACGCTACTTTGCTGCATCATCCTCTCTTCTTTGGGGAAATCCAACGCAGTGCTCAAGAGGTAGCACTTAGCGGCGCTTCCATCGACGAGGAGCACCGCACTATTATGAGTGCGGTGATCAAGAAGGTTCATTCCGCCAAGAGCGGACTGACTAAAGCCTGTGCCAACCTTCCGATAGGCTTTGAGGTAAGTGCTTAAAATATAGGGAAATATTACCGCATAGACGGTAGCCCCTGATGCTTTGTTTGGCGTTCACAAAGAAAAGCCAAATAGAGGATCAAAATAACAATCGCAAGAGTCTAATACAAGTATGTCTATATGCGTATGTAGGCTTCGCTGCTGATCTCTGCTACACTGACTCCAGAGGTCGCTGCACTGAAGCAGAGCCTTGAGCGGTCCGAGAAAGAGCTCGACCTTGCCAAGAAGCGGCTCGAGGAGAACCAAGGTAAGTAATGCCTCGTCTATATATATATATATATATAAAAAGATATGGTTGCAAAATGATAGGATCATCATGAATGTGCCAAGGGCCACGACCGAAGTCCGAGCTTGACTCAAAGACGCGAGAGTCCGATCTTGCCACGACCCTCGAGAGCACAAAGCATGCCAAGGCCAAAGCCCAAAAAGCCCTCCAAGAAATTGAGGCGGTGAAGAAGATAGCGGTGGGTAAGGCATTCATTATGCAAATCAAGCATGTGAAAGTAAATTACTTGTTACTTACCCGAGTCCCGAGCTCTCCAGGAGCATACGCAGATTTGCCCCGCAGCGTGTCGGATGCCGCAAAGTTCTACAGGGCCGAGGAAGGGAGCTCGACGAAGAAGGTGTTCTGGTCTCAGTATACTGAGGCCGAACACCCGGTGCCTTTAAGCGACCAGCTGAAGCAATTGGTCGAGCTCCATAAGGCGGCCGAAAAGGCATGAAGGGTCTTATAGTCCGGCTGTGGCCTGGCGACGCCCTTCCAAACAGCTACTTCGGCCTGGTGAAGCGGCTTGTGGATGCCTACCCCTGGTTTGAAGTCGTCAAGCGGTCCGTCTGCATCAAGGGCGCCCGCAGAGTGCTTGCCCGTGTTAAAGTACACTGGGGCAAGATGGGCGCTGAGAAGCTGGTGAAGGAGGGACCGCCACAGGGCAAGGAGCATCGCCGCACTGAAATGTACTATGAGGGTGTCCTGAAAGGTGCTCGCCTTATGGTGGATGAGTGTTCCAAAGATGTAATATTTGAGTGAACTTGCTCGTGTGATCCTGTGTTATGAAAACTTGTTTATATGCGCTATGCAACGCTTATTTGAATTTAAAATATTACCTTCTGTGCGGCTGTTTATCAAATATGAAAGATGGCCAGTCATCGGCTTCTGCCCCCATGCCACGAGTGCTGGGGTATTCGGGATAAATCTGAGCACTCTTTTCCCATTGTTGGGTCCTTCGAGGGAGGTGCTCAGCGCAACGAACAAGGCAATCGGACTATAATGCTTTATCACTTTCACTTAGCCATAGAAGTCTACAATTTTAAATTTTGGCGAAGCCCCTAGTGTTCGGAAGGCCGGATTCGGGGCGCTATAAACGCCTTAAGCCGGACAAAGCCGACTCCTTGCTCGAAGCGGCATAAGTCTTTAGGGACTCGAGACCTCTCGGACAGTGACCATCTCTCGCCTTATCATGACAGTCAGTTTTAGCTTTCTCTACTGAGGTGCTTGCCCAGATGAACCGGGGCACAATCGCAGTAGTTCTCCCAGTACTACCTTAGCCGATATAGCAGAATGTAAGGCACCAAAACATGGGAGCCGGGCAAACCCAACATTTGACCAAAGACAAGATTCGGAGTTCATGCATATAATGCTATAAGTTCGGGGTGCTGCACTGTCGAAAGTGTTCGGACTTCTCACGCCGTGTTATGGGGTACTTAAGCCCCTGGCGTATTGACCGTACCAGAGTGTACGGGTGCTGAATGTCATGGATGAACATATGTATATATAAATAAAGGAAGAATAGAGAATGCAGTAATAGGCTAGTGCTATGCATTGTTGATTCGAAAAGGTGCGTCGAAGCAGAATGCTACAAGTAGCGCGATAAGCAAAAAGTAGGACTATTTGACATGTCCCCTCCAAGGGCAAGCTGAGGAATGGTACTTAGAGCATGAATTTCACTCGTTATCAGAGACCACCTGGGAGTTCCATGGTGCGACGCAGCTTTCTGCCTCCTTGGTTGTTGTACCGTGTGTCTGGTAATCGTGCTGCCGGACCGGGCTTCCAGAGAGTAAAGTCCTGAAAGAGAGAAAGAATAACAAAGCAGGAAGCCCCTAGTGCGGTTGAGCCGCGTTTTGGGGCGTGCCATAGTCGTGCCCCCTCCCACCTATATCCATGGTATTTTCAATGCGTAATTATGTACGCGTGGCACAAAATTTGTCGTTTGGCTAGGACTGGGGTGGGGGCCGCATTGCTATGCAAGCTCGGAACGTGCCAGGCGGTCTTGTTGCAGATTACTCCGTACGCGCTTGACGGCGTCCGGGTGTTTGATTGTCGAACTGGTGAATTGCCTTGAGAGGCTGCTTTGCGATTCTGCTGCGAGGGCCGCAATGTGCTCCTCCGTTCAGAGAGAGCGCTCTGTGTTTTCATTGACTGTGATGACCCCCCGAGGTCTTGGCATCTTGAGCTTGAGGTATGCATAATGCAGTACCGCATTGAATCTCGCAAATGCGGTTCGCCCGAGCAGTGCGTGATAGCCACTGCGGAACGGGACTATATCAAAGATTAACTCCTCGCTTCGGAAGTTATCTGGGGATCTGAAGACCACTTCCAGTGTGCCTGAGTTTGTCCAATGGGCCTCTACACCTCGTATGACGCCTTTGAAGGTCGTTTTTGTGGGTTTGATCCTTGAGGGGTCTGTACACATTTTGCGCACTGTGTCCTGATAAAGCAGGTTCAGGATGCTGCCACCGTCCATAAGGACTCGAGTGAGGTGAAATCCGTTAATGATTGGGTCTAGGACCAGTGCGGCGAATCCGCCATGACGGATACTAGTGGGGTGGTCCCTACGATCGAATGTGATCGGACAGGAGGACCATGGGTTGAACTTTGGGGCGACTGGCTCCAACGCATATACGTCCCTTAGCGCACGCTTCCGCTCCCTCTTGCGGATGTTGGTTGCGCATATCATGTTCACCGTCCGCACTTGTGGGGGGAATCTCTTCTGTTCTCCAGTGTTTAGCGGCCGGGGCTCTTCCTCGTCATCGCTGTGTAGCCCCTTGTCCTTGTTTTCAGCATTTAACTTGCCAGCCTATTTAAACACCCAACAATCTCTGTTGGTATGATTGGCTGGCTTGTCGGGGGTGCCGTGTATTTGACACGAGCGATCGAGTATTCGGTCCAAACTGGACGGGCCCGGAGTGCTTCTTTTGAATGGTTTTTCCGCTGACCGGGTTTGGAGCCTCTGAATCCGGCATTGACTGCCGTATCCTCAGTATTGTCGCTGTTGATGCAGCGCTCGTGTTTGTTGCGACGTGACCTGCCATTGTTATCCTTAGTATCCGAAGTACCAGGGTTCTTTGATATGTTGTTGCTGCGAGCCAGCTAGCTGTCCTCCCCCGCGCAAAAGCGGGTCATGAGTGTCGTGAGGGCTGCCATAGATTTCGGCTTTTCCTGGCCAAGGTGCCGAGCGAGCCACTCGTCGCGGATGTTATGCTTAAAAGCTGCTAGGGCCTATGCATCCGGACAGTCGACGATTTGATTTTTCTTGGTTAGGAACCGTGTCCAGAATTGCCTAGCCGATTCGTCTGGCTGCTGAATTATGTGGCTCAAGTCATCGGCATCTGGTGGTCATACATAAGTGCACTGGAAGTTATCGAGGAATGCGGCTTCCAGATCTTCCCAACAGCCAATGGATTCTGCTGGCAAGCTGTTCAGCCAATGCCGAGCTGGTCCTTTGAGTTTGAGTGGAAGGTATTAGATGGCGTGTAGATCGTCACCGCGGGCCATGTGGATATGCAGGAGGTAGTCCTCGATCCATACCGCAGGATCTGTTGTACCATCGTATGATTCGATGTTTACGGGTTTGAAACCCTCTGGGATTTGGTGATCCATTACTTCATCTGTGAAGCGTAGGGGGTGTGCGGCGCCTCTGTATTGGGCTATATCGCGACGCAGCTCATATGAGTCTTGTCTGCTGTGTTCGGCCTGACCGGATTTACTTTTACTGTATCCGGCGTGACAGTTATCGTCTCGCGTAGTGGCGCGCCCTCGTTATCTGTAGATCGATCTTGCGTGTTTTGCTTTGTCCTCCAGTACGTCTCGCAGGTCTAGCGTATTTCCTCGTGCCTTTTTATTTGAGTGGCGCCGAGGTGCGGGCTGGGCCTTCGGCAGAACTGCCGCTCTATCGCGGCCATGAGGTGGCCGATCAGCCGCATCATACGCTGGGGATGTAGGCTTTAATGCTTCCTCCTCTAACCGGGGTAGCAACCTGTGCTTTGGGTAACTCTTGGAGGGGCGTTCGAGTTCATATTCCTCGGCCGTCAGGACTTCAGTCCATCTGTCAGCTTGCAAATCTTGATCAGCTCGAAGCTGCTATTGCTTTTTCTTAAGGCTATTTGTCGTGGCTATAATCCGGCTCTTGAAGCACTCTTGTTCGACGGGATCCTCAGGCACAACAAATTCGTCATCGTCGAGGCTTGCCTCGTCTTCGGAGGGAGGCATGTAATTATCATCCTCCACCTCTCCATCTGCCGCTCTCTCGGGAGGGCTAGCTTCTCCATCCTCCTGCTCTGAATCTTGCTGGAGGGGATTGTCGTTATCTTCGGCACTGTCCGGAGTGTTATTATCTCTTGCGCCAGTATCACCGCTTTTGCTTTCGCGAGACTTAGAGCAGCGCCACTGACGTCGGCACTTGGGTTTCTTCTTGGAGGGGTCATCCCCTGTTGTCCCGTCGCCATTGCCTTCTTTGGGTGTGTCCACCATATATATATCATATGATGAGGTGTCTGTCCACTGCCCTGTGGGCAGTTGTTCTTGTTTGTCTCCTGCACCGTCGTCCATACCGTCGATGTCTTCAGAGTCAAAGTCGAGCATGTCGGTTAAATCATCGACAGTGGCTACTAAGTGGGTGGTGGGTGGGCGGCGAATTTCTTCGTCATCCGCATCCCAATCCTGTCGGACATAGTTCGGCCAGGTTTCTTCTGACAAGGAGAGGGACCTTAATGAGTTCAGTATGTCGCTGAAGGGCGAGTGCTGAAAGATATCCGCGGAGGTGAACTCCATGATCGGCGCCCAGTCGGATTCAACAGGCACGGGCGCAGGCGGTTCGGAGTCAGTGGCCGGAGAAGAATCCGGCAGTTTGGAGTCACGGCTCTCGTGAAGGGTAAGGTTGGTATGCGGCTCGATCGCTGCTGAGACTGCAGCCTCCGTGGCGGGGTCTAGCCACCCGTCCATGGATGGCGCAATTGGCTCTGAATTGAGGGTCGGAGCGGTTGCAGGTGCGATCTCCTGAACACTATCCGACGGCAGAGCTAAATCATGCTCAACGTGACCGTGCGGCGCACTCGGCAGGGGCTCGAATCCGTCGAAGATCAAGTCTCCGCGGATGTCGGCCGTGTAGTTTAAGTTTCCAAATATGACCTGGTGGCCAGGGGCGTAACTCTCGATCTGCTCCAGATGGCCAAGCGAGTTGGCCCGCAGTGCGAAGCCGCCGAATACAAAGATCTGTCCAGGGAGAAAAGTCTCACCCTGGACTGCATCGCTATCGATGATTGAAGGAGCTATCAAGCCTGGCGATGATGACATAGAGGAACTCTCAACGAAAGCACCAATGTCGGTGTCAAAAACGGCGGATCTCGGGTAGGGGGTCCCGAACTGTGCGTCTAGGCGGATGGTAACAGGAGACAAGGGACACGATGTTTTTACCCAGGTTCGGGCCCTCTCGATGGAGATAAAATCCTACTCCTGCTTGATTGATATTGATGATATGGGTATTACAAGGGTTGATCTACCACGAGATCGAAGAGGCTAAACCCTAGGAGCTAGCCTATGGTATGATTGTTGTATCTTGTTGTTGTCCTACGGGCTAAACCCTCCGGTTTATATAGACACTAGAGGGGGCTAGGGTTACACAGAGTCGGTTACAAAGAAGGAGATCTACATATCCGTATTGCCAAGCTTGCCTTCCACGCCAAGAAGAGTCCCATCCGAACACGGGACGAAATCTTCAATCTTGTATCTTCATAGTCCAACAGTCCGGCCAAAGGATATAGTCCGGCTGTCCGGATACCCCCTAATCCAGGACTCCCTCAGCACACATAAGCAATCAAGCAAAGATGCACTGGTAAAACTCAAACAAGAAGACCTAACCAGAAAGTTCAACCAAAGAACTCCGGTTTGCAAAAAGAATCAAATCAAACAGAGCAACGAAACTCAAACTACAAAAGAAACAAGATCCGCTTACTAATCTGGACTAAAGTCAAATTTTACAGTACCAAAATCTTGTTCAAGTTGGTTAAACAGAAAGAGGGCTTCGAGACGAAGACCTAGGCGCTTGTTTCACTTGATTTTGATAAATGAGCGAAAAGATAAACCAAAACGAAGATCAGGGCAGAAATTGCGATCGAGAATAATCGTGAGAAAACCCTGGAAAAAGAAAAACTGACGAACAGGCTAACGAACAAACGTTCGTTGTGTGTGACTAACGGATGAGCGGCGTTCGTTAAAACAAACATACGAACGACCGTTCGCTATTTAGCTAAACCGCGGAAAACCGAACAAAAACGATCTAAATAAAAAACCAGAATCCTAGGGTTTCGAAAAAAACCGAGCGGCTTTCTAACGAAAACCGGCGGTGGCGGGCGGCTACCTTGGCGAGGTCCGTGGCGGCTCCGGCGGGGTCAGGGCCGCGCTAGGGTTAGGGCAGCGGAGACGCGACTTGGGCCTCGGGGGGGGGGGGGGGGGGGTCGCGGTCCTCGGCTTATAAAGCCGCCCGGGCGCAGTGTCCAGGTCAGACACAACCCGGTAAGTCGGCAGCATTTTTTTTAAATCCTGACGCAGAAAAACAAAGAAAACAAATACTAAACGGACTCCAAAAATCCTGAAATAAATTTTCACGGTCCTCTAATAAAATTGCGGACAAAGTGAACATTTATTTCAGCCTCTAATCCAATTTTGGAAAACACATATTTTTCCTAATTCAAATAAAATAGCGATAAAATCCAAATAAAATATATTATTTGATTTTAGTATTTGTCCTCCAATATTTCATTTATTTTGGAGAAGTCATATTATCTCCTCTCGTATATTTTTTGTATGAAATATTTTCAAAGAGAAAAATAATTGAAACCAAAGTGATCCTTGTTTCGATATTTGATAAAATTCAAATATGGGAACGGTGAAATCCCCAACTCTCTTCGAGGGTCCTTGAGTTGCTTAGAATTTCCAGGATCGCGAAACGAAATGAAACAAAATATGATATGCATGAATGACCTATGTATAACATTCCAAATTGAAAATTTGGGATGTTACACTTTTTCACCTCCATAAACGAGAAACATATCCTTAGTCCTTTTCAGGTATTTCAGGATGTTCTTGACCGTTGTCCAGTGATCCACTCCTGGATTACTTTGGTACGTCCCTGCTAAACTAATAGAAAGGCACACATCAGGTCTGGTACATAGCATTGCATACATGATAGAACCTATGGCTGAGGCACAGGGAATGACCTTCATTTTCTCTCTATCTTCTGCAGTGGTCGGGCATTGAGTCTGACTCAACTTCACACCTTGTAACACAGGGAAGAACCCTTTCTTTGACTGATCCATTTTGAACTTCTTCAAAACTTTATCAAGGTATGTGCTTTGTGAAAGTCCAATTAAGCGTCTTGATCTATCTCTATGGATCTTGATGCCCAATATATAAGTAGCTTCACCGAGGTCTTTCATTGAAAAACTCCTTTCAAACACTCCTTTATGCTTTCCAGAAAAATTCTACATCATTTCCGATCAACAATATGCCATTCACATATACTTATTAGAAAGGTTGCAGTGCTCCCACTCAGTTTCTTGTAAATACAGGCTTCACCGCAAGTCTGTATAAAACTATACACTTTGATCAACTTATCAAAGTGTATATTCCAACTCCGAGATCCTTGCACCAGTCCATAGATGGATCGCCGGAGCTTGCACATTTGGTTAGCACCTTTAGGATTGACAAAACCATCTAGTTTTATCATATACAACTCCTTTTTTAATAAATCCATTAAGGAATGCAGTTTTGACATCCATTTGCCAGATTTCATAAAATGCAGCAATTGCTAACATGATTCGGACAGACTTTAAGCATCAATATGAGTGAGAAAATATCATCGTAGTCAACACCTTGAACTTGTCAAAAATCTTTGCGACAATTCGAGCTTTGTAGATAGTAACACTACTATCAGCGTCCGTCTTCCTCTTGAAGATCCATTTATTCTCAATGGCTCACCGATCACCGGGCAAGTCAATCAGAGTCCATACTTTGTTCTCATACATGGATCCTATCTCAGATTTCATGGCCTCAAGCCATTTATTGGAATCTGGGCTCATCATCGCTTCCTCATAGTTCGTAGGTTCGTCATGGTCTAGTAACATGACTTCCAGAACAGGATTACCGTACCACTCTGGTGCGGACCGTACTCTGGTTGACCTACGAGGTTTGGTAGTAACTTGATCTGAAGTTTCGTGATTATCATCATTAACTTCCTCACTAATTGGTGTAGGCATCCACTACTGCAGGATGGTCCAAACACAACACTACGATCAGAGACCCTTCGACGAAACTGTGTGCGATGCCATAATCGCAAACGGTGTTGTAAAAGAACCTTCAAAAAAGGTGCAAAACGTTTGTGATGGCGGAGCTATCAAACACGGTTCAAATTTTAGTTGCGTGTGCGATGAAGGGCATATGGTTCAGCTCAATGAACTGTTTGCGATGAGGCAGAACAAAAGAAATGGGCAGCCTGATGAAGGCTTGTGCGATATAGAGCATACGGTTCACTCGAATGAACTGTTTGTGATTAGGCAACACAAAAGAAACGGTCAGCCAGATCAAGGTGTGTGTGATACGCGGCAAATAGGTCCGTAATCAGAAATGTGTACGAAGACCAATAATAACACAGACGATTGCTGCTAATAAGCCATGTGAATTGCTCTGTCTACAGTAGAATAACACACACATATATATATATAACTGAAATAAACATCCAATTACATAAGTGACTATACAGATCATTCGCACACACCTCAATAAACAATTGCATGCATTCTAAAGTAGGAGAAACGGTCGTCTAGTCATCTACTTCTTGTGACGCTCCCGCCACTGCTATGTGGCTCGATCCCTCGTCTGGTTCAAGAAGAAGATAGTTCCTCATGTCAACGATCCGCTTGTACATCTCGTAGCTTGTGTACGCGTCCATGGCCGCGTACTTGACATGTTGTTCATCCAGTCTCTCATGCCACACACTATGCCAGACGTTCTTGTCCTTATTGCTCTCTTCCTTCATCTTCGGGTAGTAGGGTTCGATGATGGCCGAGGCGAGGTCAACCAGGGAGTTCAGTTTGTTTTTGTCGCTGCCCCAGACCTTGTAGTGGTGCTGGATGTTGACAAGGTTCGGGCATTTCAAGTCTGAAACCTTGAGCGCTTTTAGATCGTTGGCGGTGTCCACCGTAGCGAAACAGTAGTCGCAGCTGTTGATAAACCTGGAGAAATGCTCGCAAGGCCTTGTGGCAAGGTGGTAGTGGTAGACGAGGATGTCATGTCGCATGCACAACTGGGCAACGACAACTTTCTGATCGTGCCCGGCACGACCGATGGTGTACTCGAGGTCGAAGCCGACCACTCGGTACCTGTCCTCGGCAAGGAACTTCTCCATAGTTTGGATGGAGCTCTCCACCGAGGCCGGAACATTCATGTAAGCCACCGAGAGGGCCTTCCCCCTCACGTGGGTGTCCACTACGTGATGCGTGGTGAACTGCCCGCTGTTGTCGTCGTCGGCCGCTGGGAGCGTCATTGGAGCCACAGGGAGCGCCATTGGAACCGCTGGATGTCCTCTCTGTATGTGTCCTCGTGGGTGTGCTTATTGTGTCGTGTGAGATGAGAGATGAAGGTAAATGGCCACAGGAATAAAAGGGGGCCGGGCGGCGTGGATTCTCGCGGCGTCCGCATGGCAGTTTTTGCAGCGGGTAACTGCATCTTCGCGCCGCGCCCGACGCAACCGCTTGCACACGAACATGCATGATCGTGCACCGGCCCCGAACACTGGCAGCGCGCATGGAGGGACGAGGGCAGAGCACCCGGAGGGACGCGAGAGCAGATCGTGCCACGGCCGCCTGAACCGCAAGTAACCACACGCATAAAGCAGTTGAACACGCAGGAAATGGTCGCCTACAAGCCGGCCGACAGTTGCGTCTCTGCATAGAGAGCGGCCGTGTGCTACCACCTCCGTCTAGTCTATAGTCTCCTTTATATTCTGTGCCTTACTTTGCCCTCAAATTTAACCAACAAAGTGTTAATGCATGTTTTAAAAATTATATAATTGGAAACTATGTTCAAATACAAATCCAACTATATAATCTTTGGCGACATGCATTCGCATTTTATTAGTTAAATCATACTTATAAACCAGGATGGTGGTATAGTAGGTAATTAAATCACAAATGTTTTTTTATTAACCGTATGTGTACGTGGCCTATCGTCCTCCTCTCGCACGTCTTGTCACCCCGCTGCCGCAGCTGGCTTACTGCGCAAGCTTGCGCTGCGTGCGGGGGCGTTCTTTTGGCCAAACGATGGCGCCAATGAATCGTCGGTGAGCCCGTTCCCGCGCAACCTCGTAGGTTCCCGCCCGACTCGGTGAAATCCCCCAAAATCCCAATGCTTACCGGCCTGCTATAAAAGCCCTCATGGCCGACGAGTCCTGCATCGCATATCCCCCCCTCGTCTGCTTCTCCCACAATCGCCAATGGCACCGGTCCATCGTCGTCGCTCAGCCACTCCGCCGTCATCAGAGGACAGCTCCAGCTGGTGGCTACCCCGCGATGGCGGCGCAGTCCCCGGCGTAGTATAGTGTGCGTGGCGTCCCTGTTGGGTGTGCGCAGAACAACCACCACACTCTCTGCCGCTGGTGCTCGTCGGCAGCTGTTGCCGTCCGTCGTTGCCGCCACACCACCGTCGAAATCCAGGGCCATCGCCCGCTCCGCCTCCGCGGCCCGAAGGCGGGAGGTGGACGTCGTGGCCGCCAGCCCACTGCCGGCCACCGTGGCCATCACCCGCTCCGCCACCGCGGCCCGAAAGCGGGAGGTGGTGGTCATGGCCGCCACCCCATCGTCGGCTGCCAGCCCACCGTCGACCGCCGGGGTCATCACCCGCTCCGCCACCCCCGCCCGAAGGCGGGAGGCGGAGGTGGATGCCCGCACGTGCGTCAACGACCTTGCGCGCTACATCGAGTTCCTGTGAGAGGAGAAGGAGCGCCTCGTCGAGCACGCAAAGAGCCTTACTGCCGCTGTGTCCGCGGCACACGCCGCCTCAGAGGCGAGGAATCAAGAGATCGACGAGGAGAACCACCACTTCGAGAGGGATCGTCTGGAGCGGCAGAGGGCGTTCGAGGTGACCATCGCTGAAGCTGCAACAACGGCAGGTACCGCATTGCGGTTGCCTAGCTCGTCGATAGGCTCCTCCTCTGCCTCTTACTGAGCGCTCTCGGCAGAGGAGAGGCAGTAGTAGTAGTATTTAGGGGCTATTTTGTTTAGTTCATCTAACTATAGATGTGGTGGAACTGTACAACGTACTTAAAATTAGCTAGTATATATAGTTGAACTAGCTATTTCAGTACGTGGTTGGCAACAAATTGGGGAAAGGTTTGGTCGGTTCAGCTGTCGAGTTGAACTGTTTGTATAAATTAAGAATGACCGCTTAATCTATGAATGAAATCTATGCTTAATTACTGAATTTTAGTTGCAAAAATTAGATACTGCTGGTGATTTTTAGCTTTATATTTTGACAAATCGCTGTGTTACAAGGATTGACAAATCTTACCAAATTGTTTGTACGTGGTTGCACACGGGTCATCCAAAACAACCGTTTGCATGAAGGGATGCACAAATCTTGTGCTGCTCTCACTTTGCATACGGTTGTTCTATCTAAAACGTTTGCGATCAAGAGCTGCAGAAATCCTGCTCGGCACATTTTCTCTTGGCTTCCTGGGGAAGCTGTCGGTTTGCGTACGGGTGTTCTAACTAAAACGTCTGCGATGAGTGTTTTATATTTAAAAAGCGAATTAAACTATGGCTTGGGCACCATTAATGGAGAGGATGCGAGCAAGGTGGGTGGCCATGGAAGTCAAAGCGCTTGCTTCTGTAGCGACCCGACCCGAATGGATCAAGTCTCTGTGCTTAAGTGTCATCCCTGGATCGGTATGCTGACACACACAATACTCGAAGGATTTATAACAGAGGTAAATCACATGTATAAAGTAACGTAAATACTATTACCTCAATCCATATAGCGGAAGCAACAAGGTTGTGGATTCCCATCAACACCAATGGCAAAGTTGAGTGTAGAAATCGTAACCCTAACGTATCACATACTTGTCGTAAGAAACCTGCAACATGAGATGTTGCAGCCCGAAACGGGTCAGTACATTGAATGTACTAGCAAATTCACACCATAGAGCAATGCTGAAATATGGCTATCACTACATGCATATATGGCTGGAGGAAAAGCTCTATGGTTATAAGATTTTGCGAAAAGCCAATTTTTCCCTACTGCAAAGGAATAAATTTTATTTAACTATCATGGTGGTTGTTAAACATTGAGAATGGTTGACAGCATTCTCAATCCCAATTAAAAGTAATCATTAACAGCCCAACAAATATTAATTAAAGTAACATGATGAGATCAACGGGATAATCCAAGAACTAGATACTCAAGATGTCCATAACCGGGGACACGGCTAACCATGATTAGTTTGTACACTCTGCAGAGGTTTGCGCACTTTTCCCCACAAGACTCGATCGCCTCCGTTTGGATTCTCGCACTACATGGTGTTTGAGAAATGGATGACCGAGACACAGTCTTTCGGAAGCGCTAGCACCTTACGTCGTGATAGACCGTACCAACCTACATCCCCTACATCAGCTAGTCTACCACTATAAGAGTTCGCACGACTTAGTCAACTATGCCAGAGCCCATAATGGCTTGTGGCTGCACACGAGAGTTTCTAGTTTGAATAATCTCATGATCCCTTTGAGCCTGGGTGGCGGTCCAAAAAGAAACAGGCAGTCATGATAGAAACCAGGTGCCTCAATCCACCCAGATGTGTATTTAAGTTGCCACCTTAAGTAAACCATTAAAATTAACAAACTCACATCTGTCATGGATATCACTCACCCAATCCACGTCTACTAGCATAGCATGGCATAATAAGCAAACGTAGAAGTAACTCCCAAAGGTTTCATAATAATACAGGTAATAGGTACTACCTCATCTACTTCCCATCCCACAATTTAATTAGATCCTAATCATGCAGTGTTTGAGGATTGACCTAATGCAATAAAACTGGGTAGTAAAAGAGGTGTGATCAAAGTGTTACTTGTCTGCAATGTTGATGAAGATGATTCGCACTCAAAACTCTTGATAGCTCTACTCGTCACACTCCGGTCAATCTATCGTAATCAAGCAATGGTAACCACACATAAGCAATCACTCAAAAGACCAGAAAGATCGAATAAGACGATTCAGAAAACATCAAAACCAAGCAAATAACTCTTGCAGCATAAAACAATTTCTAACAGTACCAAATTATGTGAATTTGGCCTTATCAGGAAGTTTAGGTCAAGAGCTTTAATTTGCAAAAAGAATCAACTCAAACGGACTTACGGATAAAAATATATGATCAAAAGAAGATTCAAATTCAAATCCAAACTAATTCAATTTTACAATTTTCAAAAACATGTTTAAGTTGGATTACTGGATAGAGGGGATCATAACGAAGATGTGGGCGTTGGTTTCGTTGGATTTGGATAAACGAGTAAAAAGATGTGATCGATTGAAAATCAGGGACTAAACTGTGATGAAACTCATTACAAACGGGTCCCTAGCCGAAATTTAAAAGAAAAAGAAAATACTAAATAACGAATGTTCGTTACCGGATGCTAACGAACAAATTCGTTCGCTGCGAAGGGTTAAATAGTAAACGTTCACTACATAACTAAACAAACAAAAAAACAGATCTAGGTTTTCTATAGAAAACCGATCTAGGGTTTGGGTTTTAAAAAAAAACAAAAGAAAAGCGGCGGCTTTTACCGGCTCGGCGAAATAAACTGGTGGCGGCGCGGTTAACGACGAGGCGGGGCGGTGGCTCCGGCGAGTGAGGCAGCTCCGGCGACGGCAGGTGGCGCGGGTGGCGAGATGCGGCGGTGGCGCAGGCGGCGAGATACGGCGGGGCGGCGAGATGCGGCGGGGCGGCGAGATGCGGCGCGGGGCGGCGAGGAGAGAGAGAGGGGCCCGGGGCGGTGCTTATATGGGGGTGGGGCGGCTCCGTGGCGTGGGCGAGGGGGCAGGAGGAGGCCGGGGCGACCACGGCGAGCGGCGGCGGAGTCGTGCGGCGGGCGGAGTCCGCGGGAGCTCGGGGACGGGCGCGGAGGTGGGCTGGGCCGTGGCCTGGCCTGGGAGCTGGGACGGCCCAGTCGGCGGGGAGGTTTTTTTTTAATAAAACATTTTCCAGAAAAAAAAAACAACAAAATAAAATAAAATAAAGATAAAATAAAACTTTACATAGGCAAATATATCAAAATTTTCAGAAAAAGATTTTCTACGGCGTGAACATTTTTATAATGCCAAATAAAATCCACACAAATCCAGATAATTCAAAAAGTGCTACTGGTCTAATAAAATCCAATAAGAATCATTTTTAAAATACCAAAATGACTTCAAATTTATTTATCTCCAATTTTTTGTTGTAGGGAATCATGTTACCCTAATTTCCATATATTTTATTTTTGGAGAAAAATAATTTGAATAAAACTCAAATAACCCAAATTGAAAAATAATTTGAAATGGATTTAAATTTGAGTTTCTTTGAAACTCCCAACTCATATTTCATATTATTTGAAGAAGTCATTTTATCTTCTCTCATGAAAATCATTGAGTTGCATAAAGTTTCAGAATTGGAAATATTTTCAAATGAAATTCAAATATTTTCAACACCCCTTGTCATTTGAATAAATGGAAGAAGTCATGTCATCTTCTCTCCAGGGTTTAGTGATGAAAAGAATTTGAATTCACGGAGATCATAAAAGCAAGATGAAAGTTTGGGAAAGTCCTTTTATTCCCTCTCGTTTAACTTTCAAAAAGTTTCAAATTTCACTCCATCAATCAAACAATCAATCAAATCTATCAATTTAATATAACATTCCAAAATTTAGAATTTTGGGATGTTACAAACCTACCACCCTTAAAATGAATCTCGTCCTCGAGATTCGGAGAGGCTAGAAAGAAATAGGTTAGGTTTGGGGGTCTTCTGAAAATCCATCGATCAGCTCCGGGGTCTCGGGTGCTACCACCCTTGGAAACATGGTTACGGTTCCATCAAAACTCATATACTCCATCCTTATTGTTGACAGTGTCGATCTTCTTAGATTTCGGGAAAATTCCGTCTCTGGGCTCTTCCGGTAGCGGCATAACCTTTTAGTCAATCCTTCCGTCCTTTCCTCTTGGTAAGGTTATTCCGAGATTGGGTCTTCTTAGCTGACAGGTCTAGCGCCAAAACTAAACAACTATCGATATCTCATGGTGGTCAACAATTTATGGTTTCTCCTGCAGGAAATGGGTCTGGTTGATCCTCACCGTATAACCTACGGTTGGCAACAGGTGCCTTGTACAAGGGGAAAATTGCTATACCAATCTAAGGTTCAAACAAGGTTTAATATCGTCGTCTCTCTACTATAGGTAAGTCACTCAGATTTACCATCCCACATAGCAAGGCGAATAATAAGAGTATGTCGGTATGGTGATCAATCCATCCCGCACCCAAATCATTACCTTGTATACGGTTTAGCGAATCTCGCATTCTAACACTCGGTCATCCTCACAAGCATTGCAGAATTTCTCTTGTCGACGAACCAAGTTCGGATAAATCCATAGACTCTGCAAGCCAAACAAACATCTATCGTTCCTTCCCAACCCTCAGGTTTTGCGTAAACTCCTATAAGATCGTCTATCGATAAAATCGTAGCTTTTTCCAGGGTTTTTCCTTCAGCAAGAGTGTGCTTGCTTCTTGGCAGATCCTGGGGCCTGTGGGTTATGGCCCATATCATCACTTGCAAACCATGAACTTATCATCGGGGCAACTGATCGTTATTCCAACATCCAACATCCAACTTCCAGCTTCCTAGCATACTTAAAATCCATCCAATTGTACTGTCTTCCTTCCTTCTATTAGCACCATACTAGGCCATGATTACTCAGACTCATCATGGAATTTCCATTGATCCATATTTCCAACATCATACCTCCTTTATGTCAAATAGTAATTCATCTCTTCATCCTCGTGGAATATCCCACATACCGAGATAAAATTTATACTATGAAATCCATACTCCACTTCGTGGAACATCATTATCCTTTCCAGGGTCAAGCATCCTTACAGGGGAGTATTGGCCATCTCTGCATGGCACTTCTTCAACTGGGAACTTAAAACACATCATGAACTCCTGACAGTCCTTCGGGCGACTGCAACTTGTTGGCCACTTCTCCCATACGCTCCAAAGCTCGGTATGGTCCTACAAATCTCGGGGCTAACTTTTCCTCAACTCCAAATCATTTAACTCCTCACAGAGGTGGCACACGAAGACATGCTTTGTCTCCAATTTCATAGACTACCTCCTTGCATTTTGAGTTTGCATAACTCTTCTGCCTGGACTGAGCTACCTTCAGTCTATCTCGAATTATCTTAACCGTCTCTTCTAACTCCTTGATCACATTTGGTACAAACAACTGACGGTCTCCAACTACATCCCACACACTCTTGGGGTATCACACATATCGAGACAAAACTCGTATTCATTTTGTCCTAAATCCACTCAGTGGAGTATCCTTATCTTTTCCAGGGGTCAACGGTTCTTTCAGGGTACTACCACACTTAAAATGCTCCAATATTCCATAGACCATATTTCTCATATCCTCGAAAATGGTCAACATCTTTCCTCATAGAGTAACTCATAAAATCCAAATCAGTACCAACACTGCTAACTTTATTTATTCTCAAATTATTACAATCTCATGTTTTTCCATTACATGCCTCAACTCAACACCTCAATATAAAGGAAAATGTTCTCACTACTACTATATTTCTTCTGTTACAAACTCAACTATTTATCATGAGTCTCCTTCTCCTTCGGACAATCTCTGGCAAAGTGCCCTGCTTCATTACAACGGAAACATATTACTTCTGGTGAGTTTCGAGGTTTCCTTGTGATTATATAGCCTACTTGGGTCCTTGGCTTCCTTTTTGGGCAATTGCTGAGGTAGTGCCCTGACTCCTTGCACCTATAACAGGTGACATGACTCAGATCCTTCCTGGAATCCAATCTTTTTCTCTTTCTGGACTTTTCCATTCCAATCAGGGCTTCTATTTCCTGTGGGTCATATTCTACTTCCTCCGTCGGGAATTCTACTAGATCCCCTTTCATACAATTCTAGGAGATGTGTCCTTCTTCTCCACATGAATAGCAAGACTTGGTGTAGGGTTTAATTGGTTCCTCTTTGGGTGTGTCCTCCACCTCTTCCTTCATCGCAGGTTCTTTTAAAATTCCCATTAGGGCTCCTTTCATTGCTTCTTTTTTCTGCTGGATGTTTCTTTGTACCATGGGGTAAATGTGACACTGAGCAGGGTAGTGGGTAGTCCCTTCACACAAGAAACAAGTGATCTGCCTAGTTGGGCATTCTTCAGCTGGGTGACTTCCTTCACAATTAGGGCATTCATCCTTGTGTTCTTTGTGGTTGTGTCCTATTTCTCCACAAAGCTTGCATGCACAAGTTTTCTTCATATCCTTTCCATAAGGCTTCAATTTCTGGGATACAAACTGAGACTTTAGCAAAATCAACTTAAATTCTTTCCAAGTGGTTACTCCTTGCCATCCATTGATGGTTTGGTACATCCTCCACCAAGTAGAAGCACCTCTTTCAAAGCATTGAAGAGCATGCTGGGCCATATCCTTTCCGGCTATAGGGTTATTCTCCATGCGATCCTCCATGTTCTGAATCCATCGGTCTGTCTCCAATTGACTCATCGGTCCAGAAAATACGAGCTCATCTCCATTCATCATCTATTGGGTACATGGGTTTGGGGTGAGATAAGAGAGATCGAGAGAGGTGCACACAATACAAACCAAGGTTCTGAAAAGACGGGTTTTATTGTGGTTGTCGGAAAAGCAACAAACAAATGACAGCTCGCAATCATCGCATCTAACGTAGGTATATAATAGGGGTTTGGTCTTCTAAAGGTCAATAAATCTTCAAGGTCGTCAAACTCTTCAAGTCTTGTTCATGTCTCAGATGGCTTCTTCCAATCGTGCTTGTCCTTTTTACCAGATCATCTCTGTTGACGCGAAGTCTCTTGTGGCGTCCTTGAATACTCTGGAGTTGCATTCCAAACTTCTGGGTCCTAAGTTCTTCACGAAATGCTCCTTGTTAAAATAAGGCTTCTTGTAGCTCCATCTTAACTTCTTGATGTAACACTCCAGATCCTGGTGATACACCATCTAAAGTTTAAAACTTCATCTCTTGCTGATAGGTGCTCCATCAGCCTTCTTGTCATCCAATCCTTCCAAAGAAATGCATGCTTAACTTACCATGGCGGCAATAGCGTAAGTGGGTGATAACATCATGAATACCCATGTTTCTGCTCTTGTCATTTCCATGAGCTATCTCTCCATAGTTGATATCTCCTGCCTTAGGGTTTTCCTTGACAAAAACTTTGAAGTTCTATAGCTCCATGTTCCGGTCTTTCTTCGATACACCTTGATCTCGGGTATTGAAAGCTTCCTTAGTCTGTCAAGATCCATAAGGGTAGCCTTACTAGGTCATACAAATCTGGTAATTCTTCATAGCCTCCAAATCTCCTAGTCTTCGGAGTCTTCAACCACTGTAGTTTCCATTATTCAGATGCATGGTAAATCTCCTTCATTCCATAGTGGTCGTGGTTGCCCGATATCTTGTACTTCTTGGAGTGGTCTTATCAGTCGAATCTTCAAGTGGTCAAAAGGGAAAAGGGGTATGGTCTCACTAAAGGGAATATTTGAATAAACTTAGAAGAGAAGAGAGGTAAAAGATCTTCTTTTGAAAATGAAGTAGTAGAGAAAAATCTTTCCTATGGCTTGCCAGTTTCTAGGGTCACGTCCTACAGTAAACATGTGCTCTGATACCATCTTGTAGCGACCTGACCCGAATGGATCAAGTCTCTATGCTTAAGTGTCATCCCTGGATTGGTATGATGACACACACATTACTCGAAGGATTTATAACAGAGGTAAATCACATGTATAAAGTAACGTAAATACTATTACCTCAATCCATATAGAGGAAGCAACAAGGTTGTGGATTCCCATCAACACCAACGGCAAAGTTGAGTGTAGAAATCGTAACCCTAACGTATCACTTACTTGTCGTAAGAAACCTGCAACATGAGACGTTGCAGCCCGAAACGGGTCAGTACATTGAATGTACTGGCAAATTCACACCATAGAGCAATGCTGAAATATGGCTATCACTACATGCATATATGGCTGGAGGAAAAGCTCTATGGTTATAAGGTTTTGCGAAAAGCCAATTTTTCCCTACTGCAAAGGAATAAATTTTATTTAACTATCATGGTGGTTGTTAAACATTGAGAATAGTTGGCAGCATTCTCAATCCCAATTAAAAGTAATCATTAACAACCCAACAAATATTAATTAAAGTAACATGATGAGATCAACGGGATAATCCAAGAACTAGATACTCAAGATGTCCATAACCGGGGACACGGCTAACCATGATTAGTTTGTACACTCTGCAGAGGTTTGCGCACTTTTCCCCACAAGACTCGATCGCCTCCGTTTGGATTCTCGCACTACATGGTGTTTGAGAAACGGATGACCGAGACACAGTCTTTCGGAAGCGCTAGCACCTTACGTCGTGATAGACCGTACCAACCTACATCCCCTACATCAGCTAGTCTACCACTATAAGAGTTCGCACGACTTAGTCAACTATGCCAGAGCCCATAATGGCTTGTGGCTGCACACGGGAGTTTCTTGTTTGAATAATCTCATGATCCCTTTGAGCCTGGGTGGCGGTCCAAAAAGAAACAGGCAGTCCTGATAGAAACCAGGTGCCTCAATCCACCCAGATGTGTATTTAAGTTGCCACCTTAAGTAAACCATTAAAATTAACAAACTCACATCTGTCATGGATATCACTTACCCAATCCACGTCTACTAGCATAGCATGGCATAATAAGCAAACGTAGAAGTAACTCCCACAGGTTTCATAATAATACAGGTAATAGGTACTACCTCATCTACTTCCCATCCCACAATTTAATTAGATCCTAATCATGCAGTGTTTGAGGATTGATCTAATGCAATAAAACTGGGTAGTAAAAGAGGTATGATCAAAATGTTACTTGCCTGCAATGTTGATGAAGATGATTCGCACTCAAAACTCTTGATAGCTCTACTCGTCACACTCTGGTCAATCTATCGTAATCAAGCAATGGTAACCACACATAAGCAATCACTCAAAAGACCAGAAAGATCGAAGAAGACGATTCAGAAAACATCAAAACCAAGCAAATAACTCTTGCAGCATAAAACAATTTCTAACATTACCAAAATTATGTGAATTTGGCCTTATCAGAAAGTTTAGGTCAAGAGCTTTAATTTGCAAAAAGAATCAACTCAAACGGAGTTACGGATAAAAAGCTATGATCAAAAGAAGATTTGAATTCAAATCTCATCTAATTCAATGTTACAATTTTCAAAAACATGTTTAAGTTGGATTACTGGATAGAGGGGATCATAACGAAGATGTGGGCGTTGGTTTCGTTGGATTTGGATAAACGAGTAAAAAGATGTGATAGATGGAAAATCGGGGACTAAACTATGAAGAAACTCATTACAAACGGGTCCCTGGCCGAAATTTGAAAGAAAAAGAAAATACTCAATAACGAATGTTCGTTACCGGATGCTAACGAACAAATTCGTTGGCTGCGAAGGGTTAAACAGTAAACGTTCACTACATAACTAAACAAAAAAAACAGATCTAGGTTTTCTATAGAAAACCGATCTAGGGTTTGGGGTTTTTTTAAATAAAAAAACCAAAAGAAAAGCGGCGGCTTTTACCGGCTCGGCGAAATAAACCGGCGGCGGCGCGGTTAACGACGAGGCGGGGCGGTGGCTCCGGCGAGTGAGGCAGCTCCGGCGACGGCAGGCGGCGCGGCGCGTGGTGCTGGCGGAGTGCGGAGGCGCAGGCGGCGAGATGCGGCGGTGGCGCAGGCGGCGAGATACGGCGGGGCGGCGAGATGCGGCGGAGCGGCGAGATGCGGCGCGGGGCGGCGAGGAGAGAGAGAGGGGCCGCGGCGGCGCTTATATGGGGCCGGGGCGGCTCCGTGGCGTGGGCGAGGGGGCAGGAGGAGGCCGGGGCGACCACGACGAGCGGCGGCGGAGTCGTGCGGCGGGCAGAGTCCGCGGGAGCTTGGGGACGGGCGCGGAGGTGGGCTGGGCCGTGGCCTGGCCTGGGAGCTGGGCCGGCCCAGTCGGCGGGGAGGGTTTTTTTTTAATAAAACATTTTCCAGAAAAAAAACAACAAAATAAAATAAAATAAAGGCAAAATAAAACTTTACATAGGCATATAATATATCAAAATTTTCAGAAAAAGATTTTCTACTGCGTGAACATTTTTATAATGCCAAATAAAATCCACACAAATCCAGATAATTCAAAAAGTGCTACTGGTCTAATAAAATCCAATAAGAAACATTTTAAAAATACCAAAATGACTTCAAATTTATTTATCTCCAATTTTTTGTTGTAGGGAATCATGTTACCCTAATTTCCATATATTTTATTTTTGGAGAAAAATAATTTGAATAAAACTCAAATAATTTCAAATGGATTTAAATTTGAGTTTCTTTGAAACTCCCAACTCATATTTCATATTATTTGAAGAAGTCATTTTATCTTATCTCATGAAAATCATTGAGTTGCATAAAGTTTCAGAATTGGAAATATTTTCAAATGAAATTCAAATATTTTCAACACCCCTTGTCATTTGAATAAATGAAAGAAGTCATGTCATCTTCTCTCCAGGGTTTAGTGATGAAAAGAATTTGAATTCACGGAGATCATAAAAGCAAGATGAAAGTTTGGGAAAGTCCTTTTATTCCCTCTCATTTAACTTTCAAGAAGTTTCAAATTTCACCCCATCAATCAAACAATCAATCAAATCTATCTATTTAATACAACATGCCAAAATTTAGAATTTTGGGATGTTACAGCTTCCCAGTGAGCCTGTGCAGTGTACAACTTTCACGATTCTCGGTGAGCCTGCGCATTCGAGGACAGCTTGCACACCTCTCGGTCAGCCTGCGCACCGGACGACGCTCGCACGCCTCCCGTTCAGTTAAGGTCAAGCAGTTGTCGCAGGGCACCTCCCAGCCATTAAAACCAAGACACGTGGCATCACGTGAATGGTTAACAGAACACACACACGGTTTGTATTATAAAAACATTTGAGATATTAAAGTGGCAGCTATTTTTTTCAAAATGCCTTTGTTGGCTGTCATTATTCGAGTGCGCCTTCTCTCAAAATGGACATGGAAAATACCACAGCATGTCGGGTGCCATTCCATGATAGCATTCCAAGTTTCTTGAATTTTAGACGAGTTTTGGATTTACTAGAATTTAAACACCACGCATCTCAATGTTTTGCCAGCAATCAACGGTGCCCTAGTGTTTGAAATTCATTCCCATTTCTTGCATGGGACCTAAGCATGCACCCAAGGACACAATTTGATTTTTCAACCAATTAATATGCACCGGAGCATGTGCATGTAGTTCAAATTTGAATTATGCACATAAATGCATTGCAAACTCAGTTAATGCATAAAAATGTCCAAACAAACCCTGAAAAATCACAAAAATTCACACAACACTCCTGTTGTTCTATGTTGAGACGAGAAATTTTTTGAAAGCAATAAGAGGAAATGGACATCGTTTCGTCTCCAAAGGTGGGACGTTCCCTACCGAAAACCATCATGCTTGTTGTGAGAAGGTCTGGTTTGTGAGAAGCATATACCCAAACATGCCCCAAATGGAACAAAATATTTACCACGGCATGTTGATGCTGCTCCATGATAGCATGCCATGTTTCATGAATTTCAGACGAGTTTTGGATTTACTAGAATTTAAAAACCAGGCATCTCAATGTTTTGCCGGCAATCAACGGTGCCCTGGTGTTTGAAATTCATTCCCATTTCTTGCATGGGACCTAAGAATGCACCCAAGGACACAAACATGGTTTTTCAACCAATTTATATGCAGCGGAGCATGTGCATGTAGTTCAAATTTGAATTATGCACATAAATGCGTTGAAAACTCAGTTAATGCATAAAAATGTCCAAACGAACCCCGAAAAATCACAAAAGTTCACACAACACTCCTGTTGTTCTATGTTGACACGAGAAAAAAATTGAAAGCAATAAGAGGAAATGGACATCGTTTCGTCCCCAAAGGTGGAATGTTCCCTACCGAAAACCACCATGCTTGTTGTGAGAAGCTCCAGTTTGTGAGAAGCATATACCCAAACCTGCCCCAAATGGGACAAAAATTTTACCACAGCATGTTGATGCTGCTCCATGATAGCATGCCATGTTTCATGAATTTCAGACGAGTTTTGGATTTACAAGAATTTAAAAACCAGGCATCTCAATGTTTTACCGGCAATCAACGGTGCCCTCGTGTTTAAAATTCATTCCCATTTCTTGCATGGGACCTAAGCATGCACCCAAGGACATAGATTTGATTTTTCAACCAATTTATATGCACCGGAGCATGTGCATGTAGTTCAAATTTGAATTATGCACATAAATGCGTTGAAAACTCAGTTAATGCATAAAAATGTCCAAACGAACCCCGAAAAATCACAAAAGTTCACACAACACTCCTGTTGTTCTATGTTGACATGAGAACAAAATTTGAAAGAAATAACAGGCAATGGATATCGTTTCATCACCAAAGGTGGGACGTTCCCTACCGAAAACCATCATGCTTGCTGTGAGAAGCTCCGGTTTGTGAGAAGCTCCGGTTTGTGAGAAGCATATACCCAAACCTGGCCCAAATGGGACAAAAAATTTACCATGACATGTTGATGTCGCTCCATGAGAGCATGCCAAGTTTCATGAATTTTAGACGAGTTTTGGATTTACTAGAATTTAAAACCACACATCTCAATGTTTTGCCGGCAATCAACAGTGCCCCGGTGTTTGAAATTCATTCCCATTTCTTGCATGGGACCTAAGCATGCATCCAAGGACACAGATTTGATTTTTTAACCAATTTATATGCATCGCAGCATGGGCATGTAGTTCAAATTTTAATTATGCACATAAATGCATTGACAACTCATGTAATGCATAAAAATGTACAAACGAACCCCGAAAAATCACAAAAATTCATACAACACTCCTGTTGTTCTATGTTGACACGAGAAATTTTTTGAATGAAATAACAGGCAATGGACATCGTTTCGTCCCCAAAGGTGGGATGTTCCCTACCGAAAACCATCATGCTTGTTGTGAGAAGCTCCGGTTTGTGAGAAGCATATACCCAAACCTGCCCCAATTGGGACAAAATTTTTACCACGGCATGTTGATGCCACTCCATGATAGCATGCCATGTTTCATGAATTTCAGACGAGTTTTGGATGATTTTTCAACCAATTTATATGCACCGGAGCATGTGCATGTAGTTCAAATTTGAATTATGCACATAAATGCATTGAAAACTCAGTTAGTGCATAAAAATGTCCAAACGAACCCCGAAAAATCACAAAAAATCACACAACACTCCTGTTGTTCTATGTTGACACGAATTTTTTTTGAAAGCAGTAACATGCAATGGATATCGTTTCGTCACCAAAGGTGGGACGTTCCCTAACGAAAACCATCATGCTTGTTGTGAGAAGCTCCGGTTTGCGAGAAGCATATACCCAAACCTGTCCCAAATGGAATAAAACTTTTACCACGGCATGTTGATGCCCCTCCATGATAGCATGCCAAGTTTCATGAATTTCAGACGAGTTTTGGATTTACTAGAATTTAAAAACGAGGCATCTCAATGTTTGGCCGGCAATCAACGGTGCCCTGGTGTTTGAAATTTATCCCCATTTCTTGCATGGGACCTAAGCATGCACCCAAGGAAATAGATCTAATTTTTCAACCAATTTATATGCACCGGAGCATGTGCATGTAGTTCAAATTTGAATTATGCACATAAATGCGTTGAAAACTCAGTTAATGCATAAAAATGTCCAGACGAACCCCGAAAAGTGACAAAAAATCACACGACACTCCTGTTGTTCTATGTTGACACGAGAAAAAAAATTGAAAGCAATAACAGGCAATGGATATCGTTTCGTCACCAAAGGTGGGACGTTCCCTAACGAAAACCATCATGCTTGTTGTGAGAAGCTCCGGTTTGTGAGAAGCATATACCCAAACCTGCCCCAAATGGGACAAATTTTTTACCACGGCATGTTGATGCCCCTCCATGATAGCATGCCAAGTTTCATGAATTTCAGACGAGTTTTAAATTTACTGGAATTTATAAACCAGGCATCTCAATGTTTGGCCAGCAATCAACGGTGCCCTAGTGTCTGAAATTCATCCCCATTTCTTGCATGGGACCTAATCATGCACCCAAGGACACAGATCTGATTTTTCAACCAATTTATATGCACCGGAGCATGTGCATGTATTTCAAATTTGAATTATGCACATAAATGCGTTGAAAACTCAGTTAATGCATAAAAATGTCCAAACGAACCCCAAAAAATCACAAAAATTCACACAACACTCCTGTTGTTCTATGTTGACAGGAGAAAAAAAATTGAAAGCAATAACAGGCAATGGATATCGTTTCGTCACCAAAGGTGGGACATTCCCTAACAAAAACCATCATGCTTGTTGTGAGAAGCTCCGGTTTGTGAGAAGCATATACCCAAACCTGCCCCAAATGGGAATTTTTTTTTACCACGGCATGTTGATGCCCCTCCATGATAGCATGCCAAGTTTCGTGAATTTCATACGAGTTTTAAATTTACTAGAATTTAAAAACCAGGCATCTCAATGTTTTACCGGCAATCAACAGTGCCCTGGTGTTTGAAATTCATTCCCATTTCTTGCATGTGACCTAAGCATGCACCCAAGGACATAGATTTGATTTTTCAACCAATTTATATGCACCAGAGCATGCGCATGTAGTTCAAATTTGAATTTTGCACATCAATGCGTTGAAAACTCAGTTAATGCATAGAAATGTCCAAATGAACCCTGAAAAATCACAAAAATTCACATAACACTCCTGTTGTTCTATGTTGACACGAGAAATTTTTTGAAAGCAGTAACAGGCGATGGATATCCTTTCGTCAACAAAGTTGGGACGTTCCCTACCGAAAACCATCATGCGTGTTGTGAGAAGCTCCGGTTTGTGAGAAGCTCCGGTTTGTGAGAAGCATATACCCAAACCTGGCCCAAATGGGACAAAATTTTTACCATGACATGTTGATGTCGCTCCATGAGAGCATGCCAAGTTTCATGAATTTTAGACGAGTTTTGGATTTACTAGAATTTAAAACCAGGCATCTCAATGTTTTGCCGGCAATCAACAGTGCCCCTGTGTTTGAAATTCATTCCCATTTCTTGCATGGGACCTAAGCATGCATCCAAGGACACAGATTTGATTTTTCAACCAATTTATATGCATCGGAGCATGTGCATGTAGTTAATGCATAAAAATGTCCAAACGAACCCCGAAAAATCACAAAAATTCACACAACACTCCTGTTGTTCTATGCTGACACGAGAAATTTTTTGAATGCAATAACAGGCAATGAACATCGTTTCGTCCCCAAAGGTGGGATGTTCCCTACCGAAAACCATCATGCTTGTTGTGAGAAGCTCCGGTTTATGAGAAGCATATACCCAAACCTGCCCCAAATGGGACAAAAAATTTACCACGGCATGTTGATGCCACTCCATGATAGCATGCCATGTCTCATGAATTTCAGACGAGTTTTGGATGATTTTTCAACCAATTATATGCACCGGAGCATGTGCATGTAGTTCAAATTTGAATTATGCACATAAATGCGTTGAAAACTCAGTTAATGCACAAAAATGTCCAAACGAACCCCGAAAAATCACAAAAATTCACACAACACTGCTGTTGTTCTATGTTGACGCGAGAAAACATTTGAAAGCAATAACAGGCAATGGATATTGTATCGTCACCAAAGGTGGGACGTTCCCTACCGAAAACCATCATGCTTGTTATGAGAAGCTCCGGTTTGTGAGAAGCATATACCCAAACCTGCCCCTAAATGGGACAAAAAATTTACCACGGCATGTTGATGCCGCTCCATGAGAGCATGCCAAGTTTCATGAATTTTAGATGAGTTTTGGATTTACTAGAATTTTAAACCAGGCATCTAAATGTTTTGCCGACAATCAACAGTGCCCTGGTGTTTGAAATTCATTCCCATTTCTTGCATGGGACCTAAGCATGCACCCAAGGACACATATTGATTTTTCAACCAATTTATATGCGTTGGAGCATGTGCGTGTAGTGCAAATTTGAATTATGCACATAAATGCGTTGACAACTCAGTTAATGCATAAAAATGTCCAAACGAAACCCGAAAAATCACAAAAATTCACACAACACTCCTGTTGTTCTATGTTGACACGAGATTTTTTTTGAAAGCAATAACAGGCAATGGTCATCGTTTCATCCCCAAAGGTGGGACGTTCCCTACCGAAAACCATCATGCTTGTCGTGAGAAGCTCCAGTTTGTGAGAAGCATATACCTAAACCTGCCCCCAATGGGACAAAAATATTACCACGGCATGTTGATGCCACTCCATGATAGCATGCCATGTTTCATGAATTTCAGACAAGTTTTGGATGATTTTAAAACCAATTTATATGCACCGGAGCATGTGCATGTAGTTCAAATTTGAATTATGCACATAAATGCTTTGAAAACTCAGTTAATGCATAAAAATGAACGAACCCCGAAAAATCACAACAATTCACACAACACTCCTGCTGTTCTATGTTGACACGAGAAAAAATTCGAAAGCAATAACAGGCAATGGATATCGTTTCGTCACCAAAGGTGGGACGTTCCCTAACGAAAACCATCATGCTTGTTGTGAGAAGCTCCGGTTTGTGAGAAGCATATACCCAAACCTGCCCCTAATGGGACAAAAAATTTACCACGACATGTTGATGCCCCTCCATGATAGCATGCCAAGTTTCATGATTTTTAGATGAGTTTTGGACTTACCAAAATTTAAAAACCACACATCTCAATGTTTGGCGGGTAATCAACGGTGCCCTGGTGTTTGAAAATCATCCCCATTTCTGGCATGGGACCTAAGCATGCACCCAAGGACATAGATGTGATTTTTCAACCAATTTGTATGCACCGGAGCATGTGCATGTATTTCAAATTTGAATTATGCACATAAATGCGTTGAAAACTCAGTTAATGCATAAAAATGTCCAAACGAACCCCGAAAAATCACAAAAATTCACACAACACTCCTGTAGTTCTACGTTGACACGAGAAATTTTTTTGAAAGCAATAAGAGGCAAGGGATATCGTTTCGTCACCAAAGGTGAGACGTTCCTAACGAAAACCATCATGCTTGTTGTGAGAAGCTCCGGTTTTTGAGAAGCATATACCCAAACCTGCCCCAAATGGGACAAATTTTTTACCACGGCATGTTGATGCTCCTCCATGATAGCATGCCAAGTTTCATGACTTTCAAACGAATTTTGGATTTTCTAGAATTTAAAAACCAGGCATCTCAATGGTTGGCCGGCAATCGACGGTGCCCTGGTGTTTGAAATTCATCCCCATTTCTTGCATGGGACCTAAGCATGCACCCAAGGACACATATTTGATTTTTCAACCAATTTATATGCACCGGAGCATGTGCATGTAGTTCGAATTTGAATTATGCACAGAAATGCGTTGAAAACTCAGTTAATGCATAAAAATGTCCAAACGAACCCTGAAAACTCACAGAATTTCACACAACACTACTGTTGTTCTATGTTGACACGAGAAAAATTTGAAAGCAATAAGAGGCAATGGATATCATTTTGTCCCCAAAGGTGGGCCATTCCCTACCGAAAACCATCATGCTTGTTGTGAGAAGCTCCATTTTGTGAGAAGCATATACCCAAACCTGCCCCAAATGGGACAATTTTTGTACCACAGCATGTTGATGCCGCTCCATGATAACATGCGAAGTTTCATGAATTTCAGACGAGTTTGGATTTACTAGAATTTAAAAACCATGCATATCAATGTTTAGCCGGCAATCAACGGTGCCCTGGTGTTTGAAATTAATTCTCATTTCTTGCATGGGACCTAAGCATGCACCTAAGGCAAGAGATTCAATGTTTCAACCAATTAATATGCACCAGAGAATGTGCATGTAGTTCAAATTTGAATTATGCACATAAATGCATTTCAAAATCAGTTAATGCATAAAAATGTCCAAACGAACCCCAAAAAATCACAAAAATTCACACAACACTTCTGTTGTTCTATGTTGACATGAGAAAAAATTTGAAAGCAATAAGAGGCAATGGATATCGTTTCGTCCCCAAAGGTGGGACGTTCCCTACCGAAAACCATCATGCTTGTTGTGAGAAGATCCAGTTTGTGAGAAGCATATACCCAAACCTACCCCAAATGGGACAGTTTTTTTACCACGGCATGTTGATGCCGCTCCAAGATAGCATGCCAAGTTTCATGAATTTCAGACGAGTTTTGGATTTACTAGAATTTAAAAACCAGACATCTCAATGTTTTGCCGGCAATCAACGGTGCCCTGGTGTTTGAAATTCATTCCCATTTCTTGCATGGGACCTAAGCATGCACCCAGGGACACATATTTGATTTTTCAACCAATTTATATGCACCAGAGCATGTGCATGTAGTTCAAATTTGAATTATGCACATAAATGCATTGAAAACTCAGTTAATGCATAAAATGTCCAAAATAACCCCGAAAAATCACAAAAATTCACACAACACTCCTGTTGTTCTATGTTGACACGAGAAAAAAATTTGAAAGCAATTAGAGGCAATGGATATCGTTTCGTCCCCGAAGGTGGGACGTTCCCTACCGAAAACCATCATGCTTGTTGTGAGAAGCTCCGGTTTGTGAGAAGCATACACCCAAACCTGCCCCAAATGGGACAACTTTTTTACCACGACATGTTGATGCCGCTCCATGATAACCTGTCAAGCTTCATGAATTTCAGACGTGTTTGGATTTACTAGAATTTAAAAACCAGGCATCTCAATGTTTTGCCGGCAATCAACGGTGCCCTGGTGTTTGAAATTCATTCCTATTTCTTGCATGGGACCTAAGCATGCACCCAAGGCAACAGATTCGATTTTTCAACCAATATATATGCACTGGAGCATGTGCATGTAGTTTAATTTTGAATTGTGCACCTGAAATGGCTAGGAAACCAATTTAATGTATAAAATGTAAAACGAACCCTAAATAATTCCAATTCTTTTACGACTCACATATAGTTGCATGTTCACTCCAGATAAAAGGTCTAGCAATTCAAACACCGTCCATTGCCACTGTGACCCCATTATGTAATTCAAATCAAGATGAAAAATCAAGCAGATCGCACACAGTTTATTATCAGCAACCGTGTGAGATGCAACACAAAATGTCCTGGAGCACCGTCGATGTATAGTACGCCTATGGTTTACGCAAGAAGGTGCTTCAGCTACAGTCCACATCCTGTGTCTCAAGCACACTAGCTCGCTCCCCAAATATCATTTCACTGTTCAATCGTCGACGGTGAAAGATGGGCACGTGGACCCGCGTCCCGAGGGAAACTTCGGTGGCCCACTCCGGCGATAGCGCGGCCGCAGCCACCATGTGCGTGCTAATAAGGTGCATGAGCACGGCCGCAATCTGTGACCGGGCGGCAAAGGCAGCCCAAACTGCCGCTGTTGCTTCTCAGGTGGCGGCAACAACATCTGCCTCGGAGTAGCAACTAGCGAGAGCAGCACAACAGCTGCCCGTTCTGCAGCGGCGGCATTAGCCCTGATGGAGGCTGCCCACGACCATGTCGAGGCCGCCCACGCCCAGCTCCTGGCGGTCACCACACAAATCGAACAAAGATTCTCCGACAACAGTCGGCAACCCACGACTGAAGAGCTGGCAATCACCGAGAGCGTTCGAGCAGCCGTCCGTTCCTCCGCGGCATACCTTGCGACAATGGAGCCCGTCCAAGCCCAGATCGTGTTCGCCCACGCCCAGCTCGTGGTGGCCTTTTCCAAAGAGATGGCGGACGCGAATGGCGAGATTCTTGCCGAGTATGGTGCAATGGATGCCATGGAGCCCCTTCTGTCGGTGTACTAAAGTAGGGGTACCCTAGTATCCCGAACTTGTGCACGGGCAGTCGCAGCGTCCCGCGGCAAGGCTTGCCGGATGACCGCCAAGGTCCTCCATGGCTCCTTTGGAGCCATTCAAGAACAAAGTATTTAAGCCAAGGAGACAAGTCCCCGGCAAGAGGAGCTTGCCGGGAAGGCCACTCAAGGCACAAGACCCCGGCAAGAGGAGCTTGCCGGGAAGGCCACTCAAGGCACAAGACCCCGGCAAGAAGAGCTTGCCGGGAAGGCCAACTAGGGCATCTCAAGGAACTTGCCGTGACGCGCCACGCGTCCCGGCAGGGTCCGGTGAGCGACAAGCTTCCGGACGCGACAAGACAACGGCCGCGGCAAGGCGTTTGCCGCGGCAAGCAACCACTCTGTACCTGCGCTCCAGCACACCCACCTACGTGTCGCTCTGGGACCCTTCCAGGCGTACGTGGCGGGAGGCTGTGCAGCCAGGGTACACTGTGGCAAGCGGCGCTGACAAGATCGCCATCGTGGCGAGCGGTGGCGTCCCTGACGGTCCCTTTTCTGCACTGTTTGGGCGACGTAGATAGGCATTTAATGCCTTTGTCCCCTGCCGTCATGGTTAGGTATGATACACTATGCAGGTAGCTGTACCAACCGCAGCACCTTTTCCATTTTTGCCCTTGCCTACGTTGCCACCTGTCGGTGACCCCTTGAGCATATAAAAGGAGGCCCATGCGCAACGTTGGGAGGGGAAAAGAGGACGAACAGTAGAACACTCACGCTCGGTCTCGTTAGTTGCTGGTGCGTACTGTAGCACTCAGCGCTCCCGAGCAAGAACTCAATACAATCCATAAAGCAGCAGTAGGAGTATTATCTCTCCGGAGAGCTCCGAAGCTGGGTAAACCGCTCGTGTGCCTCGCCTCGATCTGCTCTTCGTGCGACCTCTGCCCCCCGCCGAACCGAAAAGGGGCTCCGTCCCCATAGGTGCTCGCGGATCAGTCATCCCCGACATCTCTGGCGCGCCAGGTAGGGGGGCCGAGGTTGTGTGAACCTGATCCGGCGTTCACACGAGCTAGATCTTCATCAACTTCATCGACATGCCGCCGAAGAAGAAGGCTTCGGAGGCGGCTGCCCCATCCGCGTCGAACCCACTGCCGCCGGAGCAAATGGCTGGTGGAGAAGACGCTGGCGGAAGAACGGGCGTCGACGAGGGAGCCCACGGTGCCGCCAGGTCCAAGGACAAGGCTGCGATGCCCGTCGGCGGCGTAGCAGGCTCCCACGACGACCGGGCATCCGTGGATGCTCCGCGCCCATCTCAGGAGGCGCGGGACCGACAGCGTCATGGTATTCACGGTACCATACGCTTGCTGGACCCAAATCGAGCTGGCGGATCTCGGGATGCTCAAGGCCAGCATGCACGCCAATGTGCTGGCGCGAGCGAGGCACGGTCGCCAGGACGGAATACTGCTCCTTCTAACATCGTTGGAAGTCCGAGCATATCCCGCTCCTCGCACCGTTCGCCACCGCTACCCGCCACTCCAGCGGAAGCTTTGGCGCGAGCTCAACTGCTCCTAGATTTCCCTCCAACGCCAGACAAGATCGACGACTGGAGGGCCACCATTCAGAGTCTCATCGGCTTCACCAACGGCGACACTCCACGGCAGCCGACCACGTGGCAGCCGTGGCAAAGCGGGGAATTGAAGCCAAACCCGACAAGATCAAGGCCATTGAGCAGATTGAAGCACCGAAGCGCGTCAAGGATGTACGAAGACTTTCCGGTTGTGTGGCGGCTCTCAGCAGGTTTATCTCTAAGTCTGCTGAGCGCGCCCTACCGTTTTTCAAAATTTTGAAAAAGGCAGGTCCAATGAAATGGACTCCGGAAGCGGAGGCCGCGCTGCAGGATTTGAAGAGATACTTGTCCTCCACTCCAATACTTGTCGCACCTAAGCCACAAGAGAAGTTGCTGCTGTATCTGGCGGCAACCAATCAAGTGGTTAGTGCTGCGTTAGTAGCGGAGAGGGAGGCAGATGATGAGCCAGCAACCACGGCGAGCGCGTCCAGCGACAAGTAGGGGGCTTCCCCGACAAGCTCTGGTCCCGGCGAAGATGGATCTGCGCAGGCGCCCGAGGAGATACAGAAGAAAATGGTGCAACGCCCAGTCTACTTTGTTAGTTCCCTTCTGCAAGGGGCTAGGTCAAGGTACTCTGGTGTGCAGAAATTGCTTTTCGGCCTTCTCATGGCCTCGAGAAAGCTGCGCCATTACTTCCAAGCACATGAGATTACAGTTGTCACTCGCTTTCCGCTGAAGAGGATACTGCAGAATCCAGAAGCAACAGGCAGGATTGTTGAGTGGGCACTGGAACTGTCAAGCTTTGGCCTCAAGTTTGAGAGCACTTCAACTATCCAAAGCAGAGCATTGGCAGAATTCATAGCAGAGTGGACGCCAACACCAGATGAAGAAATTCCAGAAACAAGCATCCCCGTCAAGGAAGCAAGCAAAGAGTGGCTGATGTACTTTGATGGTGCCTTCTCGCTGCAAGGCGCCGGTTTTGGCGTGCTTCTTGTCGCACCCACCGGAGGGCACCTCAAGTACGTGGTCCAGATGCACTTTCCCAAGGAGCAAGCAACAAACAATACTGCAGAGTATGAGGGATTGCTTGCCGGTCTCAGGATCGCGGCAGACCTTGGGATCAAGCAGCTCATTGTCAGGGGTGACTCATAGCTTGTCGTCCGCCAAGTGAACAAGAATTATCAGAGTCCGTTGATGGAAGCTTACGTTGATGAAGTGAGAAAGCTAGAAGAGCACTTTGTCGGCCTACAGATGGAACATGTTCCAAGAGCTCAGAACGACATCGCCGATGGCTTGTCAAAGTGCGCATCACTTAAGTTACCAGTGGAACCAGGGATCTTTGTGCTCAAGCTGACTCAACTGTCTGTGACGCCATCAACTGGACAGAGCAAGAAGAGGAAGTTGATTTCTGGTGACTATTTTCCGGCAGAGCTTCCCGAAGCCGCCACCAAGAAGGTCCCCAAGATCAACGCCAAGAGTGCTGAGGAGCAGTCTGCTCCGACAAGCCCCAGGGTTTGTTTCGTTGAAGCAGACGCTCCCGACAAGTTTTGCTCCGGCAAGCTTGCCGGGGAACGTCAAGCTCCGGCTGAGCCGCAGGTTCTCGCCATAGAAGCGGATGTTCCCGCAGCAGCAGATATGCCTTTAGTCCTTGTTGTCGAGCCGCAAGCTCCAGCATGGGCACAGCAGATTGTCCGTTTCCTTCAGACAGGAGCACTTCCCGAAGAGCAAGAAGAAGCGGAAAGAGTAGCCCGACAGTCAAGTATGTACCAGTTTGTCGACAACGCACTGTACAGAAGAAGACTCAACGGTGTGAAATTGAAGTGTATTCACCGGGAAGATGGACAGAAGCTGTTGGCAGAGATACATGGAGGCATATGTGGTCACCACATTGGCGCAAGAGCACTTGCTGGCAAAGCGTTCTGGCAAGGTTTCTTTTGGCCGACAGCCCTCCAGGATGCAACTGCACAAGTAACCAAGTGTGAAGCGTGCCAGTTTCATTCCAAGCAGATACACCAGCCAGCTCAAGCTCTCCAGACGATCCCTTTATCCTGGCCATTTTTGGTCTGGGGGCTCGACATCCTCGGCCCCTTAGCCCGAGCAGTCGGGGGCTTTGAGTACTTGTACGTCGCAATCAACAAGTTCACAAAGTGGCCGGAAGTGGAAGCAGTGAGGAAGGTGACAGCACAGTCAGCAGTCAAGTTCTTCAGGTCGATTGTTTGCCGCTTCGGGATCCCTAACAGGATCATCACCGACAACGGTACGCAATTCACGAGCCGCACCTTCATGCAGTATGCCCAAGATCTTGGCGCCAAGGTCTGCTTCGCTTCTGTTGCTCACCCCAGGAGCAACAGTCAAGCGGAGAGGGCAAATGCTGAAGTGCTGCGTGGACTCAAGACCAAGACTTTCGACAGGCTGCACAAGTGCGGAAGAAACTGGATTGAGGAGCTGCCGGTGGTTCTTTGGTCGATCAGGACGACGCCAAATCGAGCCACTGGCCAGACACCTTTCGCTCTAGTCTATGGAGCAGAGGCAGTTATCCCCACGGAACTCGTATACGGGTCACCTCGAGTGCTCGCTTATGATGAGCTTGAGCGAGAGCAGCTGCGATAAGATGACGCGCTGCTCCTTGAGGAAGACCGTCTTCAGGCTGTTGTACGAGCTGCTCGCTACCAGCAAGCTTTGCGCCGCTACCATAGCCGCAAAGTTAACGCCAGAAGTCTCGAGGAAGGCGACCTTGTTCTTTGGCGCGTTCAATCCGCCAAGAATTCCAACAAGTTGACGCCAAAGTGGGAAGGCCCTTATCGGGTGAAACGAGTCACTAGGCCTGGCGTTGTCCACCTTGAGACCAAAGATGGCATTCCGGTGAGCAACTCCTGGAACATCGAGCATCTTCGTAAGTTTTACCCGTAAGGCGCGGTTGCCGGGCCCTGTTCCGGCAACCACCTTTTGTACAAGTCTTGCCGCTGTTGCATGTAATCCTTTGTACAAAGCCAGGCGCAGACCCTGTGCATAAGTGAAGCTCATGTGCTCCGCACATCTTGTCAATTTCATGCTTTTTATTTTTTGCATGAATTATCTGACACTTTGTGCAGCGAACACCCCCGGTAAGCAATAACGAGCCATAAGGCTCCATGTCATTATTTTCTCTACTTCCTTTTTTTCTCAAGGAAATGAAGGTTCCTTCGCCCACAAGTTTGCCGGGGGGGGGGGGGGGGGGGAAGGGGAAGATAATGGTATGGACCAGGTGTCGTTCAAGAAAGTTTCGCCTTGCCGGGAAGCAAACGACAGAAAAGCTAAGTTGCCAAAGTTTGAGCAATTAGATGTTTTTAAATTTTTTAAGTTATCTTCCTTGAATGACCATGCTTTGTATGGAAAACCTGTGCGCGAAGGAACCGACTCGTGGCTAGTTGCGCCCTTACTTTGTTTCGAGTTCGCTCAACAGTTTAAGTGTGCTGCGACTAAAGTCACGCCCTTACTTTGTTTCGAGTTCACTCAACAACTTAAGCGAACTGCAGCTAGTTACGACAAGGTTTCTTGTCGGCAACGGCACTGCCAGCAGGCTGCTGACGTCCCGCACTCAGCGCTCGCGGCAAAGGTGCCTACGCCGGCAAGTTCCCTAAAAGCGTAGGGCAAAAACATACAAAGGAAGGAATCAAGTAAAGGAAATAACATTGCAATCGCTGCCCAAAATAGAGTTATATTACAAAATAGCTTGTCGCGGCTCTAATAGACTGTTTTCATAACATGATCAGCAGCGACAAGAAAAGAAGAAAACGGGCGGCCTAGTCCACGCGATCGCCCTCAACCCTCTTGATCCCGCTCACCTTGTCCATGATGGGTGCGACAAGGTCCTTGAGCGCCTCCAGATCAGCTTCCGCCGGCAGGGATCTGAGGACATTGGTGAGGTTGAGGCCCGGGTTGCGGAAGGCTACCTTCACCAACACCTTCTGAAGAGCTCCCGCGCAGATCTTGCGTGACTCGTCGGCCAGCTGCTTTGGGATCCTCTCCCGGAGTCGCTGGAGGGCCGTCGCCACGCCTTTGAAGAACAGAGTGAGCTTGGCGCTGGATGGGAGGGTCTCATCGGAGGGATACCCGAGATCCCCCATCCCCAGCTGCGCCAGCTCCTTGTCGATGTCTGCGGCAGCATTCACAAGACCCTCCGTCCACTGCTCCACAGTTTCTCTAAAATCGTTTTGGGTGGCGGCAATGCTCTCCAGCAGCGCCTTGTCGGCCTTGATCTCCTTCTTCAGGGCCACCTCCTGCTCCCTGGCGCCGTCCAGCGTCTTGGTCAAAGCAGCCAGCTTCAGCTCAAGATTGGCATTGGAATCCTTGGCGGCACTAAGCTCCTTGATCTTCTCGGCGAGACGACCCTGCAGCTCGCCAAAGGTGTAGGCGTCCTTCTCGCGCTCATGCTTGAGCGCGGCAAGCTCTTCACCGCTCGCCTTGAGATCAGTCTCCAGCTGCGCCACCTTCGTCTCCAGCTCCTTCTTGGCGGCCTCGGCAGCTGCGGCAGCGTCCTTTGCTTCCTTGAGAGCTCCGCTGAGTGTTTGCTCGCGCGCAGCAAGCTCCTCTTTGTGGCTGTCCAGGCTGGCCTTCAGCTGCACCAATTCTCCCTCCCGCGCAGATAGCTCCTCAGCGGCAAGCCGCTGTTGCTCTGCAACTTCTGCCTTCTCGAGGATGAAGGCCTTCTGCGCCTCATCGAGCTGCACATGCTCCGCCGCCAGTGACCGGAGAGCTGCCTGGTTGAGACCTCGGAGCTCCTCCGCGCGCTTCTCCATGTCCACCCCCGCCTTCGCGACAAGCGCTTCGCGGCACTCCAGTTTGGCTTGTCGAGCGCGGTAGAGCGACACCAGCTTCCGCAGTAGTCGCTCCTCCTCAGGCTCGTCGCTGCTACTGCTTGGCGCGTCGACCAGCGTCAGCCCAGCGGAGGCGAGCACTTCCACGTCAAAGCTTTCTCCTTCGACCGGCGCCCTGGACGTTGACGCCCAGGGGAGGTTGATGAAGACGCCATCGCCGGCCTTCAAGTAGACGCCTGGCTGGGGCTCTTCGGAGCCTGACGCTGCGGCAGCGGCGGGAGGATCGGCGGTCGGTGTAGCGCCTGTTGCTCCTGCGTCCTCAGGGTCGTACGATCGCCAGACCCCTCGTCAGCTGCTGCGGCGGCAGCCTTGGCGGCCTCTTCGCCGGCGGGATCATCAGCGCCGGCCGCTTCTCCTGTGGCGGCGACATCATCAACAGCAACCTCGATCTCCATCGGCTCCGCAGTAGATGGATCTGATGGCCGGAAAAGGAAGAAAAATCAAGAAAATATCCAAAAAGAAGATCAAACGAAGAAGAACCCTAGGGAAGTTTAGGAGCAAGAAGTACCTGTACCAGGCTCGGCAGTTGGGGTCTCCGCTGCCGGGGGGGGGTTACTGGTACTGTCCCTTGCCGGAGATTTCTCCCTTACCGGGGAGCTCTCCCTTGTCGGAGGATTCTCCCTTGCCGGAGAGCTCTCCCTTGTCGGAGGATTCTCCCTTGCCGGAGAACTCTCCCTTGGCGGCGTAGTCGAAGCAGATGACATGTCAGGGGCGGCATCCGGACGCTCCTGATGGGGCTGCTCTGCTCCTACACAAGCCAACAGTCAGATATCAGCAAACAAAGAGTACCTATGCGTGCCTAACAGCGGGAAGCAAACCATATACTTACGCTGGGGGCTGCGCTAGGGGCTGCTCTGAAGAACAGCCGCCGGGTCCGGCAAGTTTGTCTCGGGCGCACCCCCTGCTGGCACGGTGGGATCGTCCTCGATGACAATCACCGGGACTTTGGCTCTCTTTGACGCTCTCTGGGCCAGAGTCCTAAAAAGGAACAAGTTCAGAGTAAAGCAAATGAGATACAAGACAAGACAGCAAGTATTGAAGACATACAAGTACAACAAGAATCTTACTCTTCTTCTTCCTCGTCGGAGCTGAGCGCGGAGAAGTCAAAGCCTGGCCCACCTCCGGCGCGAGGAGGCGGAGGAGTAGGATCCCTTGGCCGCTTGGCGGGAGCTGGAGCGGCGGACCGGGAGGACCCCGCTCCAGTTGCCGCTGCAGCGTGAGGTGCTTCCGCGGCAACAGAACTTACCGCGGTGGAGCGTGTCGTGCGGCGCGGCGGGGGTTGACTCGTCCGCCGCTCCGCTACGTCCCCGGCCTTGCGAAGACGCCTTCTTGGCGGAGCCGGGGGCTCTGCTTGCGGCAAGCTGCCCGAAGACGAAGAGGAAGAGGAGCCGATCTCCAACGAGCCGCTCGTATCCTCGGCGGGCCCGCTCGGCCGGCGTCATGCCCGGCAGGCTCTTCCTCGCCGGCAAGATCCTCTCGCTCGGCAAGGCTTGCCGCCTCTGCTGCCTCTGCCTCCTCCACGGTGAACCCAAACTCGCCCGCAGCTGCGGCTGCCGCCGCCTCTTCCAGCCTGGTGGCGATGCGCTTGAGTTCCTCGTCGGTGGTGTCCCGGGTGAGGCCCCTCTGCTCATCGGCGTCGACCGGCACTTCTACCAAGCCATCGAAGAACGCCCGCACGACATCATCTGCAGGCTCTATCCAGGCTGGGTCAATTCCATGCGAGTCGCACAGCGGCATCATTGCACGGATGCGGTCGAGTGAGGAGTTGTTGCACAGCGGAACGACGCCCCTCGGCAACCTGAACACTTCGGGATGCTGTGGGTCATACTTGAACCCTGGAGCATCGAGTTGAGCTCCAGGACAGTGAAGTTGAAGTTGAGGCCTGGCCACAGCCTCATGATATCCGCCGCGTTCTGGAACTCCCAGGAAGGTCTCCTCCTCTCCTGCAGGGGGGCGATGCGACGGCGAAGGAAATCTGCGCCAACAGCTCCTACAGTAAGCCCGGCAAGCCTGAGGCGTAGGATCCGGGTGACGGCAATCTTCAGTCTGTCGTCTTCCGGGGCCAAGCTACTCCAATCACTGCCGCGCACTATTGGGGTTTGGCGCAGGGCGGTGAACGGCTGCGGGTTCTCCTCGACAATCAGGCACCAGTCCGCCCTCCACTCCTCCCACTTGCTGCGGAACTCTCCATCCAGATAAGCATCCTTCTTGCCGGCTTTTGAGATCCAGGCGATTCCCCCGGATAAGGGCTCTCCTTTCTCAACTCGAGGCGAAAAGAAGTGGTGGAAAAGGGCTACGTTTGGATGGATTCCGACAAAGTTTTCGCAGAGATGTGCGAAAACTCCCATGGTCAGGACAGCATTGGGGGTGAAGTCAAGGAGGCGGAGCCCATAGGTGTTCATGACGTCACAGAAAAATTCAGAAAAGGGCGGGAAGAGCCCGCAGTAGAAGAACAAGGCGAAGAAAGGGTACCCAGTGGGAGCCTTTTTCCAAGCGGCGGCTGGGAGTACCCTCGTGCGCGGGTGCGCCCGCGTCGCCGTCGACCAAAAGAGGTAGTAGTACTCCCTCAGCTCTTCCGCGTCAAGCCTCGGAGGGAAGATTGCCCGCTCCTTTCGCAGCGCCGCGAACTGCTGCGCCTCGGCCGACTTCGCCTTCTCGGCTTTCGGTGCCATGGCGGGAATGGTGAGGGAGGACGACGGCGTTGGTGGTGCTGGTGGCGATGGGGGCGGAGCGCTGCGCTCCTTCGGCTTTGGGAAGAAGGGGAGTGGCAGAGATTCTCGAGGAAGGAATAGCAACGGGCTGATGGGCAAACTGCCCCTGTTTCCCCTGCTTATAAGGAGGGAGGGGGCGGACGGTCCGCCTTTCCGAATAAAGAACCACCCACGATCTCTCCCACGATGCCGCAATCGACGCGTGCAGTTCAGGGAGGGCGCGGTGGATACGGAGTAAGATACGGCATGATCCAGGCCGCGCGTGCCCGTGCCCTGTTTTGGGCCTGACCCAACAACGCTTTGCATCATGTATGGCCCAGGCCTGGGGGCTCCTGTCGGTGTACTAAAGTAGGGGTACCCTAGTATCCCGAACTTGTGCACGGGCAGTCGCAGTGTCCCGCGGCAAGGCTTGCCGGGTGACCGCCAAGGTCCTCCGTGGCTCCTTTGGAGCCATTCAAGAACAAAGTATTTAAGCCAAGGAGACAAGTCCCCAGCAAGAGGAGCTTGCCGGGAAGGCCACTCAAGGCACAAGACCCCGGCAAGAGGAGCTTGCCGGGAAGGCCACTCAAGGCACAAGACCCCGGCAAGAGGAGCTTGCCGGGAAGGCCAACTAGGGCATCTCAAGGAACTTGCCGCGACACGCCACGCATCCCGGCAGGGTCCGGTGAGCGACAAGCTTCCGGACACGACAAGACAACGGCCGCGGCAAGGCGTTTGCTGCGGCAAGCAACCACTATGTACCTGCGCTCCAGCACACCCACCTACGTGTTGCTCTGGGACCCTTCCAGGCGTACGTGGCGGGAGGCTGTGCAGCCAGGGGTACACTGTGGCAAGCGGCGCTGACAAGATCGCCATCGTGGCGAGCGGTGGCGTCCCTGACGGTCCCTTTTCTGCACTGTTTGGGCGACGTAGATAGGCATTTAATGCCTTTGTCCCCTGCCGTCAGGGTTAGATATGATACACTGTGCAGGTAGCTGTACCAACCGCAACACCTTTTCCCTTTTTGCTCTTGCCTACGTTGCCACCTGTCGGTGACCCCTTGAGCATATAAAAGGAGGCCCATGCGCAACGTAGGGAGGGGAAAAGAGGACGAATAGTTGAACACTCATGCTCGGTCTCGTTAGCTGCTGGTGCGTACTGTAGCACTCAGCGCTCCCAAGCAAGAACTCAATACAATCCACAAAGCAGCAGTAGGAGTATTATCTCTCCGGAGAGCTCCGAAGCTGGGTAAACCGCTCGTGTGCCTCGCCTCGATCTGCTCTTCGTGCGACCTCTGCCCCCCGCCGAACCGAAAAGGGGCTCCGTCCCCATAGGTGCTCGCGGATCAGTCATCCCCGACACCTTCCCCGGGAGATTGTCGGGCGCGAGCTGGACATGGAGGCGGCGGCGGAGATCGACGAGCACCAGCCGTAGTAGTACTCTTTGTTTTGTTTAATTAAGAGCATCGGTCTTTAATTTGTTAGAGTAATGTTTAGGTCAGCTAGCTCTGTTTAATTGTTGAACTTGCTCGATTAAGAAGTGTGGGTGTGCTGTAGTCTCCTTTGTGTATCCAAATTATGCAATGACGTGGATGACCACTGTAAGCATGGAAATTTGAACCAAAACTTTTGACGTTCAAATTCATCACACACGGGTTAAGCTATCTGAATCATTTGTGATGTCCACATATCATACACAGTTCTGAATAAGGGACCGTGTCTGATGACACTTTGCGTGCCAGTTTTTTGGCTGAAGCGATTCCAAATTTTCGGCTTCTGTGGAAATATCTACCTCCCCGCCCCCTCCCCCTTACCAAAAGCCACACTTCCCCCTCTTTCTGCCTTCCTTTCCAAGTTGAAACCTTCAGTCCTTGCTTACAGCGCCGCCGCCTCCTCGCCGGCGACCCTCCTTCACGCTGCTCGACCTCATCTATCCAGGCAAGTAATCCACACCCGACCCCCATCCTCCTCCTCCTCCTCCTTCCACATCCCACATGACCCGACCGCCGCGCGAGCGCGACACCTTCCACCCAAATCATCAACCCCTCCACCAAATAAGCGCCGACCTAAGACATGGTGCACGTAGTATAGCCAGGATCTCAAGGAGCATTTGGCAGCGAAGAAGCAAATCGCAGCCGCACGCGTGGATGAGGTCGCGATGGCTGCCATTCGTGCTGACCCCCAGATCATGGTGGAGCACCTTTCCATTTTCTAGCTACGCCGGTTAAGCATGCTTGGTTTACCCGTTGCGTGTGCTGCTCCTGCCTTTCCTTCACAAATTCTAGTGAATTGTGCTATCTAATTTTACCATGCAATCTGTTGCTCTAGTGTATATGTTCTATATGTCGTGCAGTGTGGTGCTCACTTATTAACTGTTTTGTTAATTAGTTGTCGTCTTCAGTTAACTGTTTGGTTCAATTTTGCAAATGTGATGTTCAATTCTTCAAGATGCAATTTTGTATTGTCTTCCATGTGAGAAATAAATCAAATTTATCTTTACAAAATACATGAGAAACGAATACAATTGCTATATTTCCAAGTTATCAAGCATGCTTGGTTTGGTTATACATTGTGCAATGCGGTGCTCAGTTAACGTTTGGTTCATTTGTGTTGTGGTGTTTAGTTAACTGTTTGGTTCAATTGTGCAATGCGGATGTTCAATAGTTGTGGGTGCATTCTGTTATTGTATACCATGTGAGGAATAAATTGAATTTGGCTGTAGTAAATACATGAGAAACAAATACAATTGCTACAATTGGCTGTAGTTAACTGTTTGGTTAACCGCCTGATCTTCTATTAGGAGTATGTTATATTGTGCAATGTGGTGCTCAGTTAATGTTTGGTTCATTTGTTGTGGTGTTTAGTTAACTGCTTGGTTCAATTCTGCAATGCGATGTCCAATTGTCGTGGGTAGAATTTTGTATTATTGTGCATGTGAGGAATAAATCGAATTTGGTTGCACTTAATACATGAGAAAATTATACAAGTGCTATATTTCCTAGTTCTTAATCATGCTTGGTTTGGGTAAATGGGTTTTCCGTGTGGCTTGAATTAATCTGACGAATCTGCAATGTGCTTATTTTTCATCAATATATTTTACTGATAGCATGCGAACCCTTACTTAACCTGATGACTAACTACCTTATATGTGTTGCAGGGAAACAATGGGAGCACTGAGGTTTACAATCGAGGTTAGCGTAACACCCCGTGAATCATGCTACAGTAAACTCCCCCTAATGGTGGCCATGTCATCATGAGTACTATGCAAATTTCCACTTGTCCAAAATCAAAGTAAAGTTCATAGTTAAATTGCAAGTGAAATCATTATTTCTTCGAACAGTAAAGCAAAAATGTTCACAGTATTCTATAAATTCCCTTGATCATAGTCATGAATGATTCAACCTCATTTGGCTCATTTAATTTCCCCAGGAAATTAAAATAGTTCCAAATCAGCATTTTTTAATGCTTTTCTATTTGTGAACAACCCAAATCCATTAAACTCCTCCCAAAATTTTTGTGGGTGTGCCAAATATCGTAATGTATTTATGTGGCCAAGTCCTACATTTTACAAAGACAAATTGGCACCTCAAATTATTACAAACAGATTCTGTAAAAGAAAAACAAAGGAAAAAGGTAAAGCAGAGAAGGAGAAAAGCCCCCCCTCAACTTGGCCGACTGGCCCAGCTGGCCACCGCCCCCCTAGGCCTTAACCCACCAGGCCGCCCACCAGACCGGCCCACCCCTGCCTACACCTACTCCCTCCCCGTAACCCTATCCCTGCACGAACCCCACTCCTCCTCGTTCCCCACTCCCCTGCTCTCTCTCTCCCGACCCCATCTGGGTCGGGGCACCCGAGCCCGCCGCCGTCGTTCGACCCGCGGTGCTGCCCGTCGCTGCTGCCCGGGGCCACCTCACCGGACCGCCGCACCACCACCCCCTGCCTCCTCCCAGGCGCCCCCCTACTCGACTAGATCGGGGAGGGGCCAGATCCCGCGCCGCCCTGAGCCTGCGTCGCCGACGCCCATCCCCGGCGCCGCCTCGTCGTCGCTGTGCTCTGCCACCTCGTCGTCGCCGCTCCATCGCCTCTCCCTCACCGATGCCAACGCGCCCCGTCGCCCCCTTCCCTGCTCGCAAACACCGAGACCGTCGCCGCTGCTACCCAGGATGACCCGGAGTTGTACCTTGACCTTATGACAACTAGAACCGGATACTTAATAAAACACACCCTTTCAAGTGCCAGATACAACCCGGTGATCGCTCTCTAATAGGGCAACGAGGAGGGGATTGTTTGGTAGGATTATGCTATGCGATGCTGCTTGCAGGACTTCAGTCTACTCTCTTCTATATGCTGCAAGACGGAGGCTGCCAGAAGCGTAGTCTTCGACAGGATTAGCTATCCCCCTCTTATTCTGGCATTCTGCAGTTCAGTCCACTGATATGGCCCTTTACACATATATCCATGCATATGTAGTGTAGCTCCTTGCTTGCGAGTACTTTGGATGAGTACTCACGGTTGCCTTGTTCCCCCTTTTTCCCAATTCTCTACCCGATTGCTGCGACTAGACGATGGAGCCCAGGAGCCAGACGCCACCGTCGACGACGACTCCTACTACACTGGAGGTACCTACTACTACGTGCAGCCCGCTGACGACGACCAGGAGTAGTTTAGGAGGATCCCAGGCAGGAGGCCTGCGCCTCTTTCGATTTGTTTCCCAGTTTCTGCTAGCCATCTTATGGCAACTTGTTTAACTTATGTTTGTACTCAAATATTGTTGCTTCCGCTGACTCGTCTATGATCGAGCACTTGTATTCGAGCCCTCAAGGCCCCTGGCTTGTATTATGATGCTTGTATGACTCATTTATGTTTTAGAGTTGTGTTGTGATATCTTCCTGTGAGTCCCTGATCTTGATCGTACATGTTTGCGTGCATGATTAGTGTACGATTGAACCGGGGTCGTCACAAGTTGGTATCAGAGCCGACTGCCTATAGGAATCCCCCTTCCACACTCCTTGTCCGAAGTCGAGTCTAGACATTGCAAAAACTTTTACTAACATGGTTGTGTGTCTTACGGACCCACGTCGCGATTGGGTGGTACTAGGATCTTTTACTCCTGACCTTTACTCTGGGACTCTGAACTCTCTTCTCTTCGGGTTAAATGAATTTGCTAAAACTCTAACATTAGGTTCTCGTAACAAATTTCTCCCGGAGAGCCACTTATTACATATGATCGCCTGCTGCACCAGAAGATTTCGAAGTTACTCACCGATGTTCTCTCGAGACCTTGTGCCCGTCGCTCTTGCAATGCCCTATCATCGATATATCCCTATGGATAAATACATACACTTGTCGTTCTTACCTTTATTCCCGGTTGCTCTTGTTATTACAAGATACACCGAAAATTCTCTCTATTGTTCCGAGAATACTTTGTGGCTACTGCCTTGCAGTTCTTTGCCACCTGAATACCTCTACGGATAATTTCTCGCACTCATCGAGTATCCGCTGATCCCCAGTTGATTCTGGTATTTCACAAAAGCTTTTGAAATACCATTCGATCTTCCGAAGATCCTCAACAACCTATTGCTCTTGAAATTCTTGGTTGCTTGCATTGGGATTAAATCCTATAAGTCTGGCAATATTCGTTAGTATCCTTAGGCACTGTCATTCTGATCCTATTGATTCAACATGAGTGTGAATGCACGCAATCATCAGTTGATCATTTTGAATTACCTTTCCGGCTCAGACGTCATTTTAAGCATGAGCTGGATCTCGACCAATCCAATTGTCGTTGATTGTACCCTAAGGCTATTCCACTTATCCATCCCTAATCAGAGCATTGCTTCTGGTCCCTTGATTTGGAAATCATAATTCTTGCATTTGAGATTTGAGTTAATCAGTTGTTTCTATAATCTGATCTCCTTGCATTCTTCTTCCTCTAGTTAAGTACCGATGCTCACGTCAGACCCCTTGTGAACCATCAGGTCCATTGTTGGATTTTATCCGTCAGCGTCCTTCATATTCAATAACTTTGTGAGACCTTCCCCTGATACATAATGCCTTTGGTAAATTGTATCCTCTGCTTTGTCGACCATGCTCTACCTCCGAGCTTGAGTTATTTACCCCTGAAGTTGATGGTATACGTTCCTAAGTTGCCTTGATGGGTTGAACCTATGCCCTCCTTAATATGTGTGAACTCGAAAATTTTCACGAGTCATACTCTTCTAGTGTTTTGCTAGATAAAATTTAAACATTACAACTTCTCCGAAAAATGAGAAGTGAATGGAAGGTTATGCATTGAGGAAGTGGGAGTCGACCTTGAACCTTTGTGTTCATGCCCATGGACACGATGTAGATCCTATCATGGAAGCTTCTTGAAATAATAACTATTCCCTTGGTATAAGTTCGTCTTATATCTGGGATTTGATCATTTATGATCGTGATTTCCGACCATGTTCTCCTTTAAATACCATTTCTCGTGCAAGTTTAAGCACTTGTCTTCTACAGAGTAATACCCCAGTCCAACCTCTACTTTGATTTGTCGTCGAGTATTACCCCCCCCCCCCCGGTATCTCAAGATTATCACGGAACTACATAACTTCTTATGAGTTCTTCATAAAGTGCTACATTCTCATTGATTCCAATTGTTCACGGGCTCTGAGTTATTTAACACTCAAAGACACCGATAACTGACTCGAGTCCGCATCGCGATTAAACAACTCTTGGTAACCTTCATTACTTACGAGTATGAACTCAATCACGTCATTCCTAGCATGTTTGGCTATATCCTTGTCATGTCGATTTTAAGTGTGCTACCTGGCCCTTATTCCCAGAGCACAACTTTCGACGATGAGCTAATCTTATGTCGATCTTCCTCGTCATATCATTTCTCCTTGAACAACAAACTTGATTTCGAGTTTGTGTCATACCCATGGTTCCAATAACATTTTGCTTCATCATTCCTTTGACTCGATGTCATCGCTGATTGATTACATCTTCATGAAATCTCTCGACAAATGTGACATGATCATCATCAACATTCTGAGCTCTTCCAGGATATCAATTGAATTCATGATGATAAATACCATCCTTTCCCTCGATGATTGGTATTAACATCGACCACTTTATTGCCTTTCGTTCAACACAAACTTGTCCGTGTTTTGTGTTATACCTTGAGCTCCACGCTATCTAGCTCATGATTTGTTTTACCTTGGAGTATTACCATCTCTTTTTGTCAAGAATGTGGTGAGAATTTCACCACCTCTTAAGAATTCTTGATATAATAATACTTCTCGCCATCTCCGTTCATTTCTTGGTCCCCGTGATGTTTTTAAATGGAATACCGACAATTGAGCTATGACATGTGAATTCAAAACTTCAAGCAACCCTATTGCTTTGAAGTGAATGGGAAATAGTTTCATTCGAAGTCTTTCGATAATTGAATCACCATTCTAACATTGGTCGTGCAACCCAGCCCATATTTCGAGTGCACCTTTCCACCAATGATTAATTGTGTATGTTTTCCTCGAACATACGTCATTATATCATCTGATCTGACAAATGTTATCTCCTTGTTCACCTACTTGTGGAAATCCATTTTTTTTGGAAATCTCGATGAATTATCACCAAGTCCATCAACACCTCCTCATCCTCACTTTGGCATGATGAACTCTTGTTTCAAAACTCGTTTCCATAGTTCATTTCTCGAGAATCTTACATTGTCATCTCGTCAATTTGTGTTGCACCTTTTCTTCTTTGGCATCCTAAGTCAAAGGTATCCTGACACCAATCGGATCTGAAAATCGATCAGATATGATGGTTGGGACATTTCCAAGAGTTATAACATGGGTCTTCATATGACCCGGTAAGGTGATGTCATGCCTAGCACACCTGGCCGGAGGACCTATTGTTATAGTTTCCTTTTTGGCGAGGTTAGTCATTCTTCCGTGAGGAAATTGTAAGACTTATTCTATAAGTTGTTCCTGATGAATCCTTTTTGTTTCCAAAGTCTGATCTTCACCTGTTGACCATGTCAATGCTATCTCGAGGCATGTCTATGGTACTCTGATTTTCAACAGGAGCATTTGAAGCACAATGCTAAATTTTCTTTATCATTTATCCTAACACCGTTGTATGGGTAATATCATGAGATTCCTCCCCCTTACCTAAATGGTTTTCTACTTCCTATCATGTCATGGATATCATGCTTCGCTTGTCCTTGGGAAGGATATACCTTGGAAATATGTGTTTAAACACATTTTCTTTCCATTGTTCTGATTAAAACTGACAACCATTTTTCCTTTCCATTGGTTTGTTCAAACCCTTTTGTGATCTGTATGATATAAGCAATAATATTCCCTGCTTGTGTAAACACCTCGGTGTACAACTCTGTCAGTAAGACCCTGTTACTATTGTTGATGACATTCCGGTAGCCACCGATGGACGAGAACCTTGCCTATTGGTCCGCCTCGTTCAACGAGCAGGAAAATGGTTCTCCTCGTCCCTCGCCCTTGGTACCGACGTTGATGCAAACATAACTGACAGGCTATTCCCCGACATGCCTTGCTATCATGACCATGCAAGATGTCGCTGCCCTCTTACTTTAACCCACATGGTGGGCCCATAACCCACAGTTCCTCAGGGTCAAAACCTGACTCTTCTGTATATTCCTGTCTCCAAAGTTAATTCTCGGGCCTGGCTACATATGTAATTGCCGGGTCACCTTCCTAGTGATCTACTCTGGTATCAGACGCAATACTTAATCTCGTTGCCTAGAAACCTTTCACCTTCTAATTAGGCATCGAACGGTTGCCTATCCGTTTGAAACTTCTCATGGTACCTTCTTACTTTGCTCTCGATGACTTTCTTGAAATTCAACTCGAGAGATACCTCTTTGCCACGTTCACTGAGATAGTCCCCAGGTAACTATCTTGTGTTGAGCTCCGTCCTTCCAGAGTCTTTCCTCCTTACTCCACCTTTTAAATCTCGGGACGAGATTTCTTGTAGTGGAGGAGATTTGTAACACCCCGAGAATCATGCTACAGTAAACTCCCCCTAATGGTGGCCATGTCATCATGAGTACTTTGCAAATTTCCACTTGTCCAAAATCAAAGTAAAATTCATAGTTAAATTGCAAGTGAAATTATTATTTCTTCAAACAGTAAAGCAAAAATGTTCACAGTATTCTATAAATTCCCTTAATCATAGTCATGAATGATTCAACATCATTTGACTCATTTAATTTCCCCAGGAAATTAAACAATTCCAAATCAGCATTTTTTAATGCTTTTCTATTTGTGAACAACCCAAATCCATTCAACTCCTCCCAAAAATTTTGTTGCTGTGCCAAATATCGTAATGTATTTATGTGGCCAAGTCCTACATTTTACAAAGACAAATTGGCACCTCAAATTATTGCAAACAGATTCTGTAAAAGAAAAACAAAGGAAAAAGGTAAAGCAGAGAAGGAGAAAAGCCCCCCCCCCCTCAACTAGGCCGAGTGGCCCAGCTGGCCACCGCCCCCTTGGGCCTTAACCCGCCAGGCCGCCCACCAGACCGGCCCACCCCCTGCCTACACCTACTCCCTCCCCATAACCCTATCCCCGCACGAACCCCACTCCTCCTCGTTCCCCACTCCCCCCCCTCTCTCTCTCTCTCTCTCTCTCTCTCTCCCGATCCCATCTGGGTCGGGGCACCCAAGCCCGCCGCCGTCGTTCGACCCGCCGCGCTGCCCGCCGCCGCCGCCCGGGGCCACCTCGCGGGACCGCCGCACCACCGCCCCCTGCCTCCTCCCAGGCGCCCCCCTACTTGACTTGATCGGGGAGGGGCGAGATCCCGCGCCGCCCTGAGCCTGCGACGTCGACGCCCATCTCGGGCGCCGCCTCGTCGCTGCTGTGCTCCGCCACCTCGTCGTCGCCGCTCCATCGCCTCTCCCTCGCCGATGCCAACGCGCCCCGTCACCCCTCCTTCCCTGCTCGCAAACACCGAGACCGTCGCCACTGCTACCCAGGACGACCCGGAGTTGTACCTTGACCTTATGACAACTAGAACCAGATACTTAATAAAACACACCCTTTCAAGTGCCAGATATAACCCGGTGATCGCTCTCTAACAGGGCAACGAGGAGGGGATTGCCAGGTAGGATTATGCTATGCGATGCTGCTTGGAGGACTTCAGTCTACTCTCTTCTATATGCTGCAAGACGGAGGCTGCCAGAAGCGTAGTCTTCGACAGGATTAGCTATCCCCCTCTTATTCTGGCATTCTGCAGTTCAGTCCACTGATATGGCCCTTTACACATATATACATGCATATGTAGTGTAGCTCCTTGCTTGCGAGTACTTTGGATGAGTACTCACGGTTGCCTTGTTCCCCCTTTTTCCCAATCCTCTACCCGATTGCTGCGACCAGACGATGGAGCCCAGGAGCCTGACGCCACCATCGACGACGACTCCTACTACACCGGAGGTACCTACTACTACGTGCAGCCCGCTGACGACGACCAGGAGTAGTTTAGGAGGATCCCAGGCAGGAGGCCTGCGCCTCTTTCGATCTGTTTCCCAGTTTGTGCTAGCCATCTTATGGCAACTTGTTTAACTTATGTCTGTACTCAGATATTGTTGCTTCCGCTGACTCGTCTATGATCGAGCACTTGTATTCGAGCCCTCGAGGCCCCTGGCTTGTATTATGATGCTTGTATGACTTATTTATGTTTTAGAGTTGTGTTGTGATATCTTCCCGTGAGTCCCTGATCTTGATCGTACACGTTTGCGTGCATGATTAGTGTATGATTGAATTGGGGTCGTCACAGTTAGCACATGCATGGTCCGTTCTCTAATAGCACATTATTGTGCAAATGCAGGAACCATTCTAATATTTTGGTTTTTAACAATTTGGTCTTGCACACGTAGGTCCTTCTATCAGAGGTGTTGACCCACTGTTCGACCCTTTTTACATATGGGGAAATGAGTTGTCCATGAATATCAATCAAATCAAGAAACTCGGAAAGATTGTTAGGATTAGCGACAAAAAACAACAAGATCTTTATCTGCACAATGAAGAAGACATCAGTTCACTACAAGATGGTAGTAACTATTATACATTGCCTTTTTTTATTCCTTTGCCCCATTTCCAATATAGAGAATATATTTTATGCACATCCTTGTTTTCAGGCCTTTCCAAAGCAGTTCACTGATGATTACCTCTCAAACCACCTCTATGGTCAAGAGGAAAGGAAGGTTTTCATACAACACCCACGGTTCAATATTGAAGTGTTCCTGAAGAGGACGAAGGACGAACGGTCAATCATCCACAGGAACTGGCCTAAAGTTGCAAAGACCTTCAACATGAATGAAGGCTCAATATTCGCCTTCTGCTTCAGAAGTTTTCCAGATGAGATGCATCTGTCTATATACCATCTATGATGATAATTTTGAAAGGTTCTACATGTTGCATGTGGAACTTGCTGCTGGTGCAGTTGTGTAATGGGGTAGCTGAGTGCTGAAGCTATATCATGTTGTACTCTGATGTATTTCAATTATGAAATTATGCTTCCCTAATATGGAAATGAAATATATTGTGTGCTTAATATGAAATGTCAATTAGATTAATAAATGGATTCTGAATAATCGGATAATTAGCCTGCTAATTGGGTTTTGCTATTGCAAACGGTTGTTGAAAAAATACCGTGGGCAATGACCTCAGGCAACGCGCACGGTTTCTAGGAATAAACCGTGTTGGATGAATGAACAATCACACATGACTTTCTATTGAAAACTGTTTGCGTTAGGCCACCTTGCACAAACGTTTACCACGTAAAACCTGTGTGTGATGGACAGCCTTTGCCACACAGTTTCTTCTATGGATCGTATGTGATACATTCAATAACGCAAACGATTTAACGGGAAAAATTGTGTGTGATGTACCTGTGAACAGAAACGTTTTCCTTGGAGTGACTGTGTGGGATGTACATACGAACGGAAACGTTTAGCGTGGACTGACTGTGTGGAATGTACTTGCGACCGGAAACAATTTCGCCGTATAATTGTATTTTTAACTCTACTATACGTATTTCCGTATTTGAGCGCTCGCCGGTCGCACACGAACTCATCTTGCTGAGCGTGTGTGCCAGGAGGGCATATCCCCGATGGTTTTTGGGTCGTGTGGGAAGGACCCCCCTATCGCCCACACTCACTTGGCGACGATTCCAAATGTCGTCGCGGAAAGGGGTTAAAAACCATTTGTTTAGGACTGACGTGCACCAGTGATCATTGGAACTAATTTCTGTGATGAACCATTTTCCAATTCAAGAGAAGGTACAATTACCTCATAAAGTTCTACTTTCCTCCTACTCACTTCTTTCGAGAGAAACTCCTTCTCTAGAAAGGATCCATTCTTAGCAACAAATGTCTTGCCTTCGGATCTGTGATAGAAGGTGTACCCAACAGTTTCTTTTGGGTATCCCATGAAGATGCACTTCTCCGATTTGGGTTCGAGCTTATCAGGTTGAAGTTTTTTCACATAAGCATCACAACCCCAAACTTTAAGAAACGACAACTTAGGTTTCTTGCCAAACCACAGTTCACACGGTGTCGTCTCAACGGATTTAGACGGTGCCCTATATAACGTGAATGCAGCTGTCTCTAATGCATAACCCCAAAATGATAGTGGTAAATCGATAAGAGAGATCATAGATCGCACCATATCTAATAAAGTACGGTTACGACGTTCAGACACACCATTACGTTGTGGTGTTCTAGGTGGCGTGAGTTGTGAAACTATTCCACATATTAAATGAAGGCCAAACTCGCAACTCAAATATTCTTCTCCATGATCAGATCGTAGAAACTTTATTTTCTTTTTACGATGATTCTTCACTTCACTCTGAAATTGTTTGAACTTTTCAAATATTTCAGACTTGTGTTTCATTAAGTAGATATACTCATATCTGCTCAAATCACTTGTGAAGGTCAGAAAATAATGATACCCGCCGCGAGCCTCAACACTCATTGGACCGCATACATCAGTATGTATTATTTCCAATAAGTCATTGGCTCGCTCCATTGTTCTGGAGAACGGAGTTTTAGTCATCTTGCCCATGAGGCATGGTTCGCAAGTATCAAATGATTCATAATCAAGTGATTCCAAAAATCCATCTGCATGGAGTTTCTTCATGCGCTTTACACCAATATGATCTAAACGGCAGTGCCACAAATAGGTTGCACTACCATTATCAGTTTTGCATGTTTTGGCATCAATATTACGAATATGTGTATCACTGCGATTGAGATTCAGTAAACCATTTACATTGGATGTAAGACCATAGAAGGTTTTATTCATGTAAACAGAATAACAATTATTCTCTGACTTAAATGAATAATCGTATCACAATAAACATGATCCAATCATATTCATGCTCAACGCAAACACCAAATAACATTTATTCAGGTCCAATACTAATCCCAAAGGTAGAGGGAGTATGCGATGGTGATCTTATCAACCTTGGAATCACTTCCAACACACATCGTCACCGCGCCCTTAACTAGTCTCTGTTGATTTTGCAACTCTTGTTTCGAGTTACTAATCTTAGCAACTGAACCGGTATTGTCGGGGGAAATCGGCCTCCATGAGCACCTATGAGGACGGAGCCCCTTGTCGGTTCGGCGGGGGGCGGAGGTTGCACAAAGAGCAGATCGAGGCGACACACACACAACGATTTTACCCAGCTTCGGGCCGCACGGATGCGTAAAACCCTACTGGTGCTTGTCTGGTTGATTCGAGCTCTTGCTCTGGAGCGCAAGGAGCTACAGTAAGTCGGAGCTGGACGTAGACGAGGGTCTACTGGGTGTCCTCTCTCCGGTTCCCCCGTCCTACGTGCGCCTGGGCCTCCTTTTATATGCTAAGGGGTTTCCCACAGGTAGCGACGCAGGTGAGGGTAAAAATGGCAAGGAACTGCGCGAACAGTGGCCGCACAGTGCTATCGCACCTAACTCTGGCGGCGGGGTTCAAAGGCATTAAATGCCTGTCTGGATCACCCGAACAGTACCGAGGTGGACCGTTGGGGGCGCCTCCGTTTGCCACGGGGGCGACTCTGCCAACATCGCATGCCACCGCGCGCCTCAGGTTGCGCGGCGCCCCGCCACGTGCCTCTGGGGAAGCTCCAGAGTGACGCGTGGTCGGGTGAGCTGGAGCGCAGGCCTGAGGTGGTGGTTTGCTGCGGCAAGTGGCTTGCCGCGGTGGTTGTCTTGCCGCACCTGAAAGCTTGCCGCTCGTCAGGCCTTGCCGGGGCGCGTGGCGCGCCGCGGCGGGCTTTTCTTGGGGTGCCTTGGCTTGGCCGTCCCGGCGAGCTCCTCCCGCCGGGGCCTTGGTGCTTCGGCTTAGTCGTCCCGGCAAGCTCCTCTTGCCGGGGCCTTGTCGCCTTGGCCCGGCAAGCTCCTCTTGCCGGACCTCGCCTCCTTGGCCCGGCAAGCTCCTCTTGCTGGGGCCTGGTCTTCTAGGCTCGATCACTTGGCCTTCGTCCGGCCCAGAAAGGGCCGTGGAGACTCTTGTCGCTCCCCTGGCAAGCCTTGCCGCGGGACGCTACTACTGCCCGTGCACAAGTTCGGGGTACTAAGGTACCCCTACTTTAGTACACCGACAGGAGCCCCGGGTCTGGGCCATACACGGTGCCGAGCGTTGTTGGGCCAGGCCCTAACAGTGCACGGGCACGCGTGGCCTAGGTTGCGCTGCTCCTTAACTCCGTGCTCGTCGCGCCCTCCCCAAGTGGCGCGCGCTTATCGCGGCGTCGGGGGGGGGGGCGAGGCGTGCGAGGCGTGCGTGACGTGGGTGGCGTGCGCGGGGCTTGAGGCCCGCAGGCACGCGTCACGTCGGGCACGACTTCTTTATTTGGAAAAGGCGAAACGCCCGCCCCCACTCCCATCCCCTTTATAAGCGGAGGGGAACAGGGGCAGCTCGCCATTCCGCCGGTTGCTATTCCTCGAAAATCTCCGCCACTTCCTCCTTACTAGAGAAAGCGGCGATTCGCCCTCGCAGCCCCCGGCGCCGTTAACGCCGACAACTCCCCCTCCCATGGCCCCGAAGAGCGACAAGGCAAAGGGGAAGGCCGTGAAGTCGGCCGAGGCGCTGCGGCTGGAAGCGCTTCGGAAGGAGACGGCGACGTTCCCCCCTCAGCTCGATGCGCTGAGGCTGAAGAATGGATACCGCCTCTTCTGGTCGGCGGCGACGCGAGCGCATCCGCGCACACGAGTTCTTCCCGCCATCGCCCAGAAGCTGTACCCGATCGGGTACCCTTTCTTCGCCGTGTTCTTCTGCGACATCATGCACACCTACAGCCTCCACCTCCTTGATTTCACCCCCAACGCCGTTCTGACAATGGCGGTTTTCGCACACCTTTGCGAGAACTTTGTCGGAGTCCGCCCCAACGTAGCCCTCTTCCGCCACTTCTTTACTCCTCGGGTGGAGAAAGGAGAGCCGCTGTCCGGCGGAGTCGCCTGGGTCTCCAGGACTGGCAAGAAAGAGGTCTACTTGGAGGGGGAACTCCGTGGCAGATGGGAGGAGTGGAGGGCCAAGTGGTGCCTGATCGTTGAGGAAAATCCACCGCCGTTCACCGCCGTGCGCCGAACTCCAGTGGTGCGCGGCCGTGACTGGAGCGACCTAGCCCCGGACGATGCCAAGCTGAAGATTGCCATCACCCGAATCCTGCGCCTCAGGTGTGCCGGGCTCACCGTCGGCGCCGTCGGCGCGGATTTCCTTCGCCGGCGTATCGCCCCCCTGCAGGAGAGGGGGAAGCCGGCTTGGGAATTCCAAAACACGGCGGACATCATGAGGCTGCGCCCGGGCCTTAACTACAACTTCACCGTTCTGGAGCTCGTCGGAGTGTTGAAGGAGCTGTTCAGGTACGACTCCGAGCACCCAGAATGGTTCAGGTTGCCGCCGGGCGTCGTCCCCCTGTGCAACAACTCGGCGCTCAGCCGCATCCTCGCGATGATGCCGCTGTGCGACTCGCACGGGATCGACGCGACCTGGCAGGAGCCGGCGGACGACGTCGTGCAGGCCTTCTTCGACAACTTGGAGGAGGTGCCGGTCGACCCCGACGAGAAGAGGGGCCTCACGCGGGACACCACCCCCGAGGAGCTGGCTTACATCGCCTCCAGGATGGAGGAGGCGGCGGCCGCCGCGGCCGCGGGCGAGTCTGGCTTCACCCTGGCCGAAGCAGACGCGGCGGAGGCGGAGAGCCTCGCCGACCGAATGGAGTTCGCCGGCGCGGAGGAACCAGCTGAGCACGGTGGCGCAGGCGAGCCCGCCCAGGACGCGAGCGGCTTGCCGGAGGTTGACGCGCCCTCCTCGCAGCTCCCGGGCAGCTCGTCGCAGGCGGAGCCCCCTGCCCAGCCGAGGAGGCGCCTCCGCAGGGCCGGAGAGGTGGTGCGGCAGGCCGACCAGCAACCGCAGCCCCGCGTGACACGCGCCTCCGAAGCAGCGGGAGCGGGGTCCTCACGGGCCGCGGCTTCTGCTCCTGCCGCTCCCCGTACCGCGGCGGCAACGGGGGCGGGGTCGTCCTCCGTCCCCGCCAAGCGGTCCCGGGAACCCACTCCCCTGTCTCCTCGCGCCTGGGGCAAGCCGGTTTTTGATTATTCCGCGCTTAGCTCCGACGACGAAGAGGAGGACGAAGAGTAAGTTCCTGGTAGAGCTTGTATCTTCTTGATTTCTGTTGCTTCGTCTTGTTTCGCAGCCCACTCATCCTCCCCCGAAACCGTTCCCATTCAGGAGCCTGGCCCAGAGGAGGGCGAAGAGGGCCAAGATCCCGCTGGTCGTCCTTGAGGGCCAATCTCCCCCGGCAACTGGGGAGGTGCCGGAGACGACCTTGCCGGACTTGGCAGCGGGTCCCCAGGGCGGCCCACAGCGCAGCCCCCAGGGTGAGTGCACGGCTAGTTCTTGCTGTTTGGCGCGCGCGTGAGCTCCCCTTCTCTTTGTGGTTGACATGTGGCTGTTGTTGTTGGGTAGGAGCAGAGCAGCCCTAGCAGGCGGCCCCGGGGGGCACTCCTGCCGCGCCGTCTGCGTCGACCACCCCGCCTAGGGAGAAATCTCCGGCAAGGGAGGAGCCCCCGGCAGGGGAGACCTCCCCGGCAAGGGAGGAGCCCCCGGCAAGGGAGACCTCTCCGGCAAGGGAGGGATCTCCGGCGAGGGACGCGGCCAGCGATCCCCCGGCAGCGGAGGCCGCGGCCACAGACCCTGCCACCGGTAAGCCCCCCTGCACGGAAAACTTCCCCTGGCTATCTTTCCTTATGAGCCTTTTTGTCAGCTGTTCGGTTGACTCTTCTCCCCTCTTCTGGCCATCAGACCCGCCCACCGCGGACCCGATGGAGACCGAGGCCGTCGTCGGGGAGGGCGCGCGCGGCGACGCCGACGACGTCGTCGTCATCGAGGAGGCGGACGGCACCGACGACCCCGCAGGCGGCGGGGAGGCTGAAGCCGCCAAGGCCGCCACGGCGGCAGGCGGCAAGGGGACCGGCGACCGTGCCGACGGCCCCGGGGAGGCAGGGGCGTCAAGCACTCCGCCGTCCGGCGATCCCGCTGCTGCCGCCGCGTCGGGCCCCGAGGAGCCCCCGGCGGGTGCCTACCTGAAGGCCGGCGATGGCGTCTTCATCAGGCTCCCCTGGGAGCCTAGCTCCAGGGCGCCGGTCGAGGGGGAGGCCTTGGACGGAGAAGTGCTCGCCTCCGTCGGGCTGACAGTGGTCGACGCGCCAAGCACCAGCAGCGGCGAGCCCGAGGAGGAGTGGCTGCTCCGGAAGCTTGTGTCGCTCTACCGCGCCCGGCAGGCTAAGGTGGAGCGCCAGGAGGCACTCGTCGCGAGGGCCGGCGCGGACATGGAGAAGCGTGCCGGGGAGCTCCGGGAGCTCAACCAGGAGGCTCTCCGGTCTTTGGCGGAGGAGCGGAGGCTGCTCGACGAGGCGCGGACGGCCTTTCTCCTCGAGAAAGCAGAGGCCGAAGAGCAGCAGAGGCTTGCCGCTGCGGGGCTATCCGCGCGGGAAAGCGAACTGGTGCAGCAGAAGGCCAGCCTCGCCAGCCATGAGGAGGAGGTTGTCGCGCGCGAGCAGGCGCTTGGCGGGGCCCTGCAGAAAGCGCAGGACGCTGCCGCGGCCGCCGAGGTCATCAAGGGGGAGCTGGAGACGAGGGTGGCGCAGCTCGTCAGTGACCTCAAGGCGAGCGGCGAAGAGCTTGCCGCGCTCAAACAGGAGCACGAGAAGGGCGCTCACACCCTTGGGGAGCTGCAGGGCCGCTTCGCCGAGAAGATCCGGGAGCTCGACGCCGCCAAGGATTCCAAGGCCGACCTCGAGCTGAAGCTGGACACCCTGGCCAAGGCGCTGGAGAGCGCCAAGGGGCAGGAAGCGACCTTGCGGAAGGAGGTTGCTGACAACGAGGAGCTATTGAAGCGCGCCGCCGTTACCCAGAACGCCTTCCAGGAGACGGTGGAGCGGTGGACCGAAGGCCTCGTCGACATCGCCACCACCATCGACAAGGAGCTGAAGCTGCTGGGGATGGAGGGCCACGAGTACCCCTCCGGTGAGAACGTCCCGCCGAGCGTCAAGCTCACTTCCTTCTTCAAGGGCTTGGTGGGGGTGCTCCAGCATCTCCGGGAAACGATCCCAGAGCAGCTGGCCGAGGAGACGCGGGAAGCCGTCTCCGGGGCCCTCGAGAGGGTGCTGGTGAAGATCGTCTTCCGCAACCCCACGATCAGGCTTACCAACGTCCTCAGGCACCTGCCGGAAGACGCCGACCTGACGGAGATCAGGGCCCTCGACACCCCCATTGTGGAAAGGGTGGCCGGGATCAGGAGGGTCGAGGGCGATCGCGCGGATTAGGCCGCCCACCTTTTTCTTTTCTTCCCTTGTCGCTGCTGAGCATGTCATAGAAACAGCTGATTAGAGCAGCGGCAAGTCATTTTGGAATATAACTTTTATCTTAGGCAGTTCATTGCGCTGTTATCTTCCTCGTTCGACTTTGTGCTTCGTACGTTCGCGCCCTACGCTCCCAGGAACTTGTCGGCGCAAGCCTCCGCCTTGCCACGGGTGCCGAGTGCGGGACATCAGCAACCCGCTGGCGGTGCCTCCACCGGCAAGAAACCTTGCCGCGGCTGGCGCAACTCACTTAAAATGTTGAGCAGGCTCAGGGCGAGGTAAGCGTTGCGACTGCAGTCGCAACACACTTAAGCTGCCGAGCAAGCTCGAAACAAAGTAAGGACGCCACTCTGGATGTAGCACACTTAAGTCGTTGAGCGGACTCGAAACGAAATAAGGGCGCAACCAGCCATGAGCCGGCCCCTCCGCGCACAGGTTTCCCATACGAAGCTCGGTCGTTCGAGGAAGATAACTTAAGGATAAAAAGGAGCTTAATTGCTCAAACTTTGGCAACTTAGCTTTTCTGTTGTTGGCAGTCCGGCAAGGCGCAGCTTCCTCGGGCGACGCCCAACCTATCCTGTCATCCCCCCTTCCCGAGGTAAGGGAATAACGAGGGCTCGGGGCTTCACGGCCCGCCATCGCTTGCCGGAGTCGAGTGCTGCACAATCGTGTCAAATAATGCATGCGCAAAGCGAAGGGGCGCGAAATCGACAAGATGTGCAGGGCACATAAGCTATGCTTGGGATCTGCGCTCGTCTCTGTACCAAGGATTACATGCAACTGCGACAAGACTTGGATAGAGAGGATGGTCGACGGAACGGGTTCCGACTACCGCGCTGGCAAGGTCCCTCCCACGGTCGGCGTCGACTCGTTTGGATCTTGGCGGCCTGGGCGCGCCGAAGAACGAGGTCGCCTTTCCCACAACTTCCTGCACTAACTTCTGCGGCTACGGGAGCGGCGCAGAGTTTGCTGGAGGCGAGAAACTCGCTCAGCGGCCGGAAGGCGGTCCTCCTCAAGGAGCAGCTGCTCTTGCCCGGGCTCTGCGTGAGTGGGTACTCGAGGAGGGCCGTGCACGAGTCCGTGAGGAGGAATGCCTCCGCTCCACGGGTTGGAGCGGAAAGGTACCTGGCCATACCTAAGCTTACCTGTGGTCGCCAAATCTGGTTCGCACAACCTCGACGCCGCTGCACCTACCTGGCGCGCCAAAGATGTCGGGGGAAATCGGCCTCCACGAGCACCTATGGGGACGGAGCCCCTTGTCGGTTCGGCGGGGGGCGGAGGTTGCACAAAGAGCAGATCGAGGCGACACACACACAACGATTTTACCCAGCTTCGGGCCGCACGGATGCGTAAAACCCTACTGCTGCTTGTCTGGTTGATTCGAGCTCTTGCTCTGGAGCGCAAGGAGCTACAGTAAGTCAGAGCTGGACGTAGACGAGGGTCTACTGGGTGTCCTCTCTCCGGTTCCCCCGTCCTACGTGCGCCTGGGCCTCCTTTTATATGCTAAGGGGTTTCCCACAGGTAGCGACGCAGGTGAGGGTAAAAATGGCAAGGAACTGCGCGAACAGTGGCCGCACAGTGCTATCGCACCTAACTCTGACGACGGGGGACAAAGGCATTAAATGCCCGTCTGGATTGCCCGAACAGTACCGAGGTGGACCGTTGGGGGCGCCTCCGTTTGCCACGGGGCGACTCTGCCAACGTCGCATGCCACCACGCGCCTCAGGTTGCGCGGCGCCCCGCCACGTGCCTCTGGGGAAGCTCCAGAGTGACGCGTGGTCGGGTGAGCTGGAGCGCAGGCCTGAGGTGGTGGTTTGCCGCGGCAAGTGGCTTGCCGCGGTGGTTGTCTTGCCGCACCTGAAAGCTTGCCGCTCGTCAGGCCTTGCCGGGGCGCGTGGCGCGCCGCGGCGGGCTTTTCTTGGGGTGCCTTGGCTTGGCCGTCCCGGCGAGCTCCTCCCGCCGGGGCCTTGGTGCTTCGGCTTAGTCGTCCCGGCAAGCTCCTCTTGCCGGGGCCTTGTCGCCTTGGCCCGGCAAGCTCCTCTTGCCGGACCTTGCCTCCTTGGCCCGGCAAGCTCCTCTTGCAGGGGCCTGGTCTTCTAGGCTCGATCACTTGGCCTTCGTTCGGCCCAGAAAGGGCCGTGGAGACTCTTGTCGCTCCCCTGGCAAGCCTTGCCGCGGGACGCTACTACTGCCCGTGCACAAGTTCGGGGTACTAAGGTACCCCTACTTTAGTACACCGACAGGTATCAAATACCCTGGGTTTACTATGAACACTAGTAAAGTACACATAAATAACATGTATATCAAACATACCTTTGTTCACCTTGCCATCCTTCTTATCCGCCAAGTATTTGGGGTAGTTCCACTTCGAGTGACCATTCCCTTTGCAGTAGAAGCACTCAGTTTCAGGCTTAGGCCTAGCTTTGGGTTTCTTCATGGGAGTGGCAACTTGCTTGCCATTCTTTCTTGAAGTTCCTTTTCTTTTCCTTTGCCATTTTTCTTGAAACTAGTGGTCTTGTTAACCATCGACACTTGATGCTCCTTCTTGATTTCTACCTCCGCAGCTTTTAGCATTGTGAAGAGCTCGGGAATTGTCTTATCCATCCCTTGCATATTTTAGTTCATCAAGAAGTTCCAGTAACTTGGTGATAGTGACTAGAGAACTCTGTCAATCACTATCTTATCTGGAAGATTAACTCCCACCTGATTCAAGCGATTCTAGTACTCAGACATTCTAAGCACATGATCACAGGTTGAGCTATTCTACTCCATCTTGTAGGAAAAGTACTTGTCAGAGGTCTCATACCTCTCGACACGGGCATGAGTCTGAAATACCAATTTCAACTCTTGGAACATCTCATATGCTCTGTGGCATTCAAAACATTTTTGAAACCCCAGTTCTAAGCCGTAAAGCATGGTGCACTAAACTATCAAGTAGTCATCATACCGAGCTTGCCAAATGTTCATAACGTTCGCATCTGCTCCTGCAATAGGTCTGTCACCTAGCGGTGCATCAAGGACATAATTCTTCTATGCAGTAATGAGGATAATCCTCAGATCACGGGCCCAGTCCACATCATTGCTACTATCATCTTTCAACTTATTTTTCTCTTGGAACATATCAAAAATAAACGGGGAGCTACATCACAAGCTATTGATCTACAACATAGATATGCAAAATACTATCAGGTACTAAGTTCATGATAAATTGAAGTTCAATTAATCATATTACTTAAGAACTCCCATTTAGATAGACATCCCTCTAGTCATCTAAATGATCACGAGATCCATATCTACTAAACCATGTCCGATCATCACGTGAGATGGAGTAGTTTTCAATGGTGAACATTGATACGTCTCCAACGTATCTATAATTTTTGACTGTTCTGTGTTGTTTTATTTTCAATCTTGGATGTTTTATAATCATTCTATAGTCATTTTATATCATTTTTTGGTACTAACCTATTGACATAGTACCAAGTGTCAGTTGCTGTTTTTTCCATGTTTTTTACATCGCAGGAAATCAATATCAGGCGGAGTCCAAATGCCACGAAACTTCACAGAGATTTTTTATGGACCAGAAGGAAGAAGTTGGGCCCTGGTTGCACCTGGGGGGAGTCCCGAGGAGGGGACAACCCACCAGGGCGCACCAGGAGGCCCAGGCGCACCCTGGTGGGTTGTGCCCACCTCGAGTGCCCCCCGGACCGCCTCTTTGCTCTATAAATACCCCAATATTCCAGAAACCCTAGGGAGTCGACGAAATATTCATCCAGCCGCCGCACAGTCCAGAACCACCAGATCCAATCTAGACACCATCTCGGATGGGGTTCACCACCTCCATTGGTGCCTCTGTGATGATGCGTGAGTAGTTCTTTGTAGACCTTCGGGTCCGTAGTTAGTAGCTAGATGGCTTTCTCTCTCTCGCTGAATTCTCAATACAATGGTCTCTTGGAGATCCATATGATGTAACTATTTTTGCGGTGTGTTTGTTGGGATCTGATGAACTTTGACTTTATGATCAATCATATCTTTTTATATCCATGAAAGTTATTTGAGTTTCTTTGATATTTTTATATCCATGAAAGTTATTTGAGTTTCTTTGATCTCTTATATGCATGACCTCTTATAGCCTCATAGAATTCTTCTCCGATATTTGGGTTTTGTTTGGCCAACTTGATCTATTTATCTTGCAATGGGAAGAGGTGCCCGGTAGTGGGTTCGATCTTACGGTGCTTGATCCCAGTGACAGAAAGGGAAACGACACATATGTATCGTTGCTACTAAGGATAAAACGATGGGGTCTATCTCTACATAGATAGATATTGGCTACATCATATCATCGTTCTTATTGCATTACCCCATTTTTCCATGAACTTAATACACTAGATGCATGCTGGATAGTGGTCGATGTGTGGAGTAATACTAGTAGATGCAGGCAGGAGTTGGTCTACTAATCTTGGACGTGATGCCTATGTAATGATCATTGCCTGGATATCGTCAAAATTATTTGAGGTTATATCAATTGCCTAACAGTAAATTGTTTACCCACCGTTTGCTATCTTTCTCAAGAGAAGCCACTACTGAGATCTACGCCCCCCGGGTCTTCTTTCTCATATATTTGCTTTGCAATATATTTTATTTGCACTTTTTATTCAGATTTATTAAACCAAAAATCCAAAATACTTTGCTGCACTTTATTTTATTTGTGATCTATTATTTCAATCTATCACAACTTTCTCCCCTCCATGCACCGTTTGAGGTGTCGTACCCGAAAGGGATTGACAACCCGTTTAACACGTCGGGGTGAGAGGTGTTGTTATTTGTGTGCAGAGGTTGTTTACGTTGTGTTGCTTGGTTCTCCTACTGGTTCGATAACCTTGTTTTCATATCTGAGGGAAATACCTACCACCCCTGTGCTGCATCATCCCTTCCTCTTTCGGGAAATACCGGCGTAGCTTCAAGCGACATCAAAAGGAATTTCTGGCGCCGTTGCTGGGGAGGATCTTCAACATATACCAGGTTCCTAATCACAAATCTCATCTCCTCGCAATTTACATTATTTGCCATTTGCCTCTCGTTTTCCTCTCCCCCACTTCACAAAAATTTTCCATTTTATTCGCCCCTCTTTTCCGTTCGCCGTTTTCTTGTCGGATCTATTTTTGAGTGCAATCTTGTTGTGAAGTCATCATGGCTCAAGAGAACACCAAATTATGTAATTTCTCAAAAACCAACAACAATGATTTTATTGGCACTCCGCCCTCTCCTCCCGCCACTAGTGCGGAGACTTGTGATATTAATACTGCTTTGCTCAATCTTGTTATGAAAGATCAATTTTCTGGTACTCCTAACGAGGATGCCGCGTCCCATCTTAATAACTTCGTGGAATTATGCGATATGCAAATAAAAAAGATGTGGACAATGATGCGGTGAAGATGAAATTATTTCCACTTTCTTTGCCCGATTCTGCAAAAATTTGGTTCTCTTCTTTGCCTCGATACTATTACGAGGCAAAGAAGAGAACCAAATGATTCTTGGAATAAGTGCAAAGATGCTTTTATCACTAAGTGTTTTCCTCCCGCAAAAATCATTTCCCTTAGAACCCAAATCATGAATTTCAAGCAACTTGAACATGAGCATGTTGCACAATCTTTGGAAAGGGTGGAAATGATGCTAAGGAATTGCCCAATTCATGGGTTAAATCTTTGGATGATCATACAAACTTTTTATGCGGGGTTGAATTTTGTTTCTCATAATCTTTTAGATTCCGCCGTGGGTGTTTCTTTTATGGAAATTAATTTGGGTGAAGCCACCAAATTGCTTGATAATATCATGGCAAATTATTCACAGTGGCATACCAAAAGAGCTCCTACTAGTAAAAAAGTTAGTTTGGTTGAAGAAATTTATGCTTTGAGTGAAAAAGTTGATGCTCTTATGAAATTGGTTGCTAGTAAAAGTGCTCCTATTGATTTTAATGATATGCCTTTGTCTACTTTGATTGAGCAAAATATTGATGCCATAGATGTGAATTTTATCTCTCAAAATAATTTCAACAACAATGCTTATAGAGGTAATTTTAATCCTAGGCCTTTTCCTAGTAATTCCTATAATAATTATGGTAATTCCTATGGAAATCAATCTTATAATAATAATAGGAACACCTCTGATCTTGATAATAATATTAAAGAATTTATCAAGACGCAAAAAGTTTTCAACACTACCATAGAAGAAAAGTTGAATAAGATTGATGATTTGTCTAGAAGTGTTGATAGAATTGCTCTTGATGTGGAAGATCTCAAGATGATTTTTTTTGCCTAAAGTATATGAATCAATTAAAGATATTTATGTTTCTATGGATGAAAGTAATAAAGAACCGTGCTATGCTTAGAGCTAAAAGAGAATTTTTAGAAAAAAGCATTTTCTAGTGATTTCTTTCGCAAAAGTGATGAAGATCTTAAAATGATTGGTGTTTCCTCTATTGATTATTTGTTTAGTAAAGTTAAAATTGATTAAAAAGGGACTAGAGAAGAGTCAACTTTAGGTAGAAGGCATCCAATATTTCGGAGGGTGAAAATCTTGTTGAGAAATTTGATGAAAATGGGTCTGGAGAGGTCAAAACTTCAACTAGTGATGTGCCCACTATTTTGGATTACAAAGACTTTAATTATTACAGTTTCTCTTTGATTGATTGTATTTCTTTGTTGCAATCCATGATAAATTCACCCGATGCCTATGAACAAAATAAAGCTTTTACTAAACATATTGTTGATGCTATGATGAAAGCGCTTGAAGAAAAATTGGAATTAGAAGTTTCAATTCCTAGAAAGTTGTATGATGAATGGGAACCTACTATCAAAGTCAAGATTAAAAATTATGAGTGTTTTGCTTTTTGTGACTTGGGTGCTAGTGTTTCCACAATTCCGAAATCTTTATGTGATGTGCTTGGTCTTACTAATCTTGAAGAATGTTCTTTGAATTCGCACTTGGCCGACTCTACTACTAAAAAGCCTATGGGAAGAATTAATTGTGTTATTATTTTTGAAAATAAGAATTATGTTCCCATAGATTTTATTGTTCTTGATATTGATTGCAATCTGTCTTGTCCAATTATTCTTGGTAGACCGTTTTTACGCACTATCGCTCCCGTGATTGATATGAAAGAAGGCAATATTAAGTTCCAATTTCCCTTGAGGAAGGGTATGGAACACTTTCCTAGAACAAAAATTAGGCCACCATATGAATCAATCATGAGGGCATCTTCTGGATCTCGAACCAAAGATGACAAAACTTAGATCCTTGCTTTATGCCTAGCTAAGGGCGTAAAACTATAGCGCTTGTTGGGAGGCAACCTAATGAATAAAAATTATTTTTGCCTTTTGCTTTCTGTTATTGAGTGTTATAACAATTATGCTAATGGTATGATTGTGTTATTTGTGTTTAAATTAGTGTTTAAGCCAAGTAAAGCCTTTAGGATCTTATTGGGTGATAGTTGTTTGATCTTGCTGAAAAAGACAGAAACTTTGTGCTCACGAAAACAATTCTCATTTTTTATTAGAAAGAGATTTTGCCCTGATTCTTTTTTCAGAAGATTAATATACAAATTACCCTGGTCTTCCTAATTTGGTAGAATTTATGGAGTTCTAGAAGTATTCGCAAAAGTCCGATTGCTACAGGCTGTTCTGTTTTGACAGATTCTGTTGTCTTTGTGTTGTGTGCTTATTTTGATGGCGCTACGGTTTTCTTTGATGAGTTTTTGCCATAGAAAAGTTGAAATGCATTAGATATAATACAAAAACAAAATATTAATTGGTCTAATACAATACTTATAGTAGTGGTTTGCTTTCTTACACTAACGGATCTCACGAAGGTTTTGTTGAGTTTTGTGTGATTGAAGTTTTCAAGTTTTGGGTTATCTTACGATGGATGAAAGAAGGATGGAAGAGCCTAAGCTTGGGAATTCCCCGGCATCCCAAGCTATTATCCAAGAATGAGCAACCAACTAAGCTTGGGTATGCCCCCGAGTGGCATCCCCGCTTTCTTCCAACAACTATCGGTATTTTACTCGAAGCTATATTTTTATTCTTCACATGATATGTGTTTTCCTTGGAGCGTCTTGTATGATATGAGTCTTTGCTTGTTTTATTTTGTGTTTTAAGTCATCAAATCCTTGCTGGACACACCTATTTGTGTAACATCCCAATTTTCCTAAATTAGGATGTTAATAGATCATTCATATGCATATCATATTTTTATTGCATTATTTGCTTTTTCAGAATATTCAAATCATTATGCAACAAAAGGCAATTTAATTGGAGTGGAGATAACATGACTTCTCCCTATTTTAAAAAATGTTCATAATGTGCAGAATATTATTTCCAGTCATCTGATATGTTCTGGTAATTTTTGCAATCTTCAAAATATTTTATTTGATTGTTTTATTGCTGTTTGAGTGGCCTATTGCATCAAAATTATTTTATAAAATTGCATTAGGTGAGGAACTAGTATTCCTGTAGTTTATATTAGCAGTATAGATTTTACTGTATGTCTAGGTATTTTTGTTTAGATTTTTGTGTTGTGTATGTTATTTTAATTATTTTTGTTTCTGTAGTGGTGTTTAAAAAAAAAGAAACTCAGTGCTGCAGCTCCACGCACCCGTGGCCCAGCACTACGCGGACGCAGCCCAGCAACCAGGCGCAGCGCGGCCCAGCAGCCTCCCGTTCGCCCGCAGCCCACCTAGCCGCTACGCGAAGCAATACGCGCCGCGCCGCCCGAACCCGACCCGCACCTGACCCATCCCCTACCCCGAGCCGGACGCTACCGCCGCACGCACGCACGCTGAGGCCGAGCCCGACTCGACCCCGCGCCCCTGGTCAACCCCGTGCAACCTAGGGACACCGCACGCAAGCCCACGCCCACGACGCACCCCCGCACCCCCTGTCTCGATCTTCTTCGTTGCCGCACGCGCTGTAGGGCGAAAACAGATCTTGCCATCGAGCTCGGAGTTCGCCGTCGTTCGCCGGTGGATTTCGTCGCCGTTAGTAAGCCCTGCCACCGCAGTTCATCCTTTTGGATTCCCCACTCGAAGCCGTCGCCGCCTGACATCTTTGTACTGCCGAAGGCGCAGCAGAGGGAGAGGAACGAACTCGACCGCCGCCGCCGGAGCACCGAGGTTCACGTGGTCGCCGCCGCCCGCAGAGCACGCCCCACCGCTGTCCGACTTCACCAGCGCCTCCGTCGCTCGACACCGCACCCGCCCGTCACCTCACCTTAGCCGGATACTCGCCGGAGAAGCTCCACCGCCGACGCCCGACCTGCCGCCGCCGCGTCCCCTATTCTCTGGTGAGCACGCGCGCGCAACACACCTCGGCCAATCGGGCGATGCCACATGGCAAAGTCTACAGCGCCTGCTACAGTAACCGCACGTGCACTGTTCAGGAGTTTTATGTTGCTGTTTTGTTTTTTTTTTCAGATTCTTCCTCTAACTTCAACTAGCTATATCTTTTAACCTATATGTCCAAATTAGGTAATTATTTTTCCTATGCACTCACAAAGATCAGCTCTTTATCACAGTACCAACTTTGCACATGTTTGCATTGTTCAAATTTGAATTTGTTCGAATTTGAATTAAATCTTCCGGAGGCCATAACTCTCAAACCGTTCATCGGAATCAATTGATTCTTTTTGCATTGTGACCGTAGTGCATTTTAGGTGCTGTTAAGTTTCTGATGTTGAGTTTTAAAAATGGTTTTCTTGCTGTTGGTTTTGTTTTGGTTCTATTCGTGTTCCAGTGATTGATTTGTTGAATTGTGTGAAACGTGTAGATTGTCCGGAGTGCGACGCGAGCTATTGTCAGGAGTGTGACTTTCTGAACCAGAACCAAGGCAAGTTACATGTTGATCATCCTTTACCTATTGTTTTCTATGCATGTAGTTATATCACACTATGGAAATATGCATGTATAGGAATACTATATTATTTTGCTATGCTGTTGAGCTATCTTCCCGTTTTTGCAAATCGTGGTAGTTGTAGTTGCTATGCTTTGTAGACGGGGGTGGTTCGTGTATTCATTGAGTTTATGTGAGGATTATATATATATATATATATAACAATTGAGTAGTAACTCAGGATTTAACTCACCTCTGGGCGGAAGTGGTATTGCTTGGTGTTGAGGGAAGGCATCATGGGGTCTTGCACCTTTTCTAAGGCCATGCGCTCATGAGAGTGCACCCTAAGTGGAAATGCCGCCCAGGTTCAAAAAGATCAGACAGACTTAGTGACTAGTAGCTTCCATGTGCGGCCACTGGCTATATGGGCTCTGGCTTAGTTGATCAGTTGTTGGAACCCTTGCCCAGACTGTGTCGACAGATGTAGCATATGTAGGTGGGATGTGGCCGTCAGGTGGTTAAGGGAACCTCTTCTGAAAGACTATGTCTCAATCTTCGGATTGGGTCCAGTGGGTAAAGCGTACAAAACTCTACAGAGTATTAAAACTAATCATGATTAGCCGTGCCCCCGGTTATGGGTAGCTTTGAGCCACTATGCCATTACAGTTGTTGGATGATCTTGACAGATGTGACACTTAATAAATTTATTGGGCAACTTAATAAAGGGTAGGTTGGAGTTGATTTTGCCAACTCAACCTTGTGCATATAATTGTAGTAATAAAAGAACTAAATAATATGACTATTAGGTAGTTATGAGGACAAAATCAGCTTTATGCAAAAATAAACCCTCAAGCCTTCCTTTGTTATATTATGCATATACATGTAGGTCTGCTATATTATTAATCCTGTGTAACTTGCCAATACATTCAAAGTATTGACCTATATGGCTGCAACGTCTCATGTTGCAGGATATTCAGACGAAGAGTAAGGTACCGTTAGGGTCGCGAGTCTGCACTCAGCATCGCCAGTGGGCTATGATGGGACTCATCGTTATTTTCTGCTACTTTCCGCTGTTTGATTGAATAAAGCTAGCCAAGTGCTATGCAGATTGTTTTATTTTATACATTCTGGATCATACGTTGTAATAAATGATGCACTTGCTATTCTGGTATTCATCTATACTGTGTGTGCTAGCGAGTTCGATCCAGGGACTAGCACGGTAAGCACAGAGACTCAAATCCTTCGAGGTTTGGTCGTTACAGATGGTATCAGAGCAGTGTGTTGACTGTAGGACGTGACACTAGAAAATGGATTAGAAAAGCCATAGGAGTGAAAATTATTTTCTAAACTAGCTATACTTCTTATTGTTTATTAGTAAACCCCTCAAGTATCTTGAACAGTTAAGTAGGAACTAGTGTTGAGACCACCATTCATGTTTGTTTTATATTGCAACGTTATCGTGTTAGCGTATCTGATTATGCCCACTTTCGTGGTATGAAGATACTAGATTGTTTGCTTGATTGATAGTTGTTTGTTAAATTGCTTAGTGTCGGAATTATTCGTCTATATATATATATATATAATATTATCATATTGTTTGTTGTTTGTTGTTTGTTTGTTTATTGGTGTTATTCGTTGTTGTGTTTTGTTGGCTTGATCATATTATGCATATGGGTAGAATATATTTATATATACATAGTCTTTAGCCCTATTATATCTATAACTCTTCTATGCTTGCCCACCAGATGCCGCCGAGGCATGATAATAGGCGTAATGCTGCAGGAGGAGACAACAATGGCAATGGCAATGATGTACCGCCATACATACAACAGGTGCTTCAGGGACAGGCTCAGTTGATCCAGTTGCTTATCCAGAACCAGAACAACAACAACAACAACAACAACAACAACAACAACAACAACAACAACAACAACAACAACAACAACAACAACAACAACAACAACAACAACAACAACAACAACAACAACAACAACAACAACAACAACAACAACAACAACAACAACAACAATAACAACAATCCACCGCCACCTCCACCAGTGGATATGCTTACCAGGTTCTTGAGGTTGAATCCTCAGAGGTTCTCCAGTTCCCCTGAACCTATTGTGGCTGATGATTGGCTCCGTGCAGTCAATAGGAACCTGGAGACGGTTGGATGCACAGATGCAGAGAGGGTGAGGTTTGCCTCACATTTGTTGGAGGGTCCTGCTGCAGCTTGGTGGGACAACTACTTGGTCACTTATCCCATTGCTACTATCACATGGCCTCAGTTTCAGGATGCTTTTCATGCTGCACATGTGTCTGCTGGTGCTATGAGTCTAAAAAAGAAGGAGTTCAGCAGTTTGCGCCAGGGAGGTCGCACAGTTAATGCTTATGTGGAGGAATTTAATAATCTTGCATGTTATGCTCCTAATGATGTTAGCACTGATGCAGCTAGGCAGGAGAAATTCTTGGAGGGCCTAAATGACGATTTGAGCCTTCAGTTGACAGTGGCCACTTTTAGGAATTGTAAGGACCTGATTGATAAGGCTATTGTGCTGGAGGGAAAGCAACAGGCCATAGAGAATCGCAAGAGGAAGTACAACAACAATAACAGGTATAATTCAGGACCACAGCAGAAGCCACGCACTTCATATCATGGTAATGGAGGTAATGGACATAATCATCATGGAGGTAATGGACATAATCATCATGGAGGTAATGATCATAATCATCATGGAGGGAATGGCCACAACCATAATGGCCACCATCATCATAATGGGCACAAGAGTAACAATGGCAATGGCAAAGGTAATGGTAATGGTAACGGCAATGGAGGGAACAATAACCAGAACCACCAGGTTACACGTGCGCCAAGGGATTTGAGTCAGGTGCAGTGCTTCAGGTGTAAGGCTATGGGGCACTATGCCACAGAATGCCCCGGGGCGAAGAACTCAGGATCCAGCAAGCCAAACCCCTTCCAAAAGGGTCATGTCAACCATGTTAATGTTGAGGAGGTCTATAATGAACCTGATGCAATGATTGGTAAGTTCTTGATTAATTCAGTACCTGCAGTTGTTCTTTTTGATACTGGTGCATCGCATTCATTTATTTCGAGGGTATTTGTTGATAAACATGGATTGCCAACCAAAACACTTAGTATGCCTATTCGAGTGAGTTCCCCAGGAGCTGAGATGATAGCAGGTGTTGGTTGTCATCAGTTGACTTTGTCTATTGGGAAGCATGAGTTTCCTACGGATTTGATTATATTGAAGTCACAAGGTCTGGATATTATTTTGGGTATGGATTGGTTGCAGTTATATAAAGGTCGTATTGATTGTGCCAGTCGATCTATTACTCTCAGTGCACCAGGAGGGAAGAGGATCAAATATGTGTGTAAGTATAAGCGTAATCAGGTGCAGGTGAACTCTCTTAAGGGGGTAGCCTGGAAGAGGTGCCAGTTGTGAGAGATTATCCAGATGTGTTTCCAGAGGAGTTGCCAGGTATGCCACCAGATAGAGATATTGAGTTTCTTATTGATTTAATACCAGGCACTGGACCTATTGCAAAGAGACCGTATAGAATGCCTCCTCAAGAGTTGGAGGAATTGAAGAAGCAGATAAGAGAATTGCAGGCACAAGGATTTATTCGCCCAAGTTCATCACCTTGGGGAGCTCCAGTTTTGTTTGTGGAGAAGAAGGATGGGACCTTGAGGATGTGTGTTGATTATCGTTCTCTGAATGAGGTAACCATTAAGAATAAGTATCCTTTGCCTATGATAAATGATCTATTTGACCAGTTAGAGGGAGCTACTGTGTTTTCTAAGATTGATCTTCGTTCTGGTTATCATCAATTAAAGATTCGTGAGCAAGATATTCCAAAGACTGCTTTTACTACGAGGTATGGGTTGTATGAATATACTGTTATGTCATTTGGATTGACTAACGCCCCTGCATACTTCATGAATATGATGAACAAGGTGTTTATGGAGTTCTTGGATAAATTTTTGGTTGTTTTCATTGATGATATATTGGTGTTCTCCAAGAATAAGCAAGAGCATGAGGTGCATTTGCGTTTGGTATTGGAGAAACTGAGGGAACATCAGTTGTATGCCAAGTTCAACAAATGTGAGTTTTGGCTGGATGAGGTAGCTTTCCTTGGACATGTTGTGTCAGGTAATGGAGTTGCAGTTGATCCATCTAAGGTTGCTGCAGTTACAGAGTGGGAGACACCCACGACAGTTGGAGAGATTCGCAGCTTTTTGGGCCTTGCAGGTTATTACAGGAGGTTTATTGAGAACTTTTCCAAAATTGCAAAGCCTATGACTGAATTGTTGAAGAAGGAGAAGAAGTTTTTTTGGACTGATGAATGTGAAGCCAGCTTTCAGGAATTGAAGCAACGTTTGGTTACAGCACTAGTTTTAACTCTGCCAGATATACATAAGGACTTCCAGGTATATTGTGATGCTTCTCGTCAAGGACTTGGGAGTGTTTTGATGCAGGAAGGTAAAGTTGTTTCATATGCTTCACGTCAGCTTAAGAATCATGAGCTTAATTATCCTACACATGATTTGGAGTTAGCCTCGGTTGTGCATGCATTGAAGACTTGGAGGCCATATCTTATTGGTAATCATTGTGATATATTTACTGATCATAAGAGCTTGAAGTATATTTTTACTCAGAAGGATTTGAACCTCAGGCAGAGGAGATGGTTGGAGCTTATTAAGGATTATGATTTGAATGTGCAGTATCATCCTGGTAAGGCTAATGTTGTTGCTGATGCATTGAGTCGTAGGAGCCATGCTAATGTAATTAATGTTGATAATATGCCACCCGAGTTATGTGAACAGTTCAGGAATCTCAGGTTAGAGATGGTTCCTAAGGGATATTTAGCAACACTTGAGGTAAAGCCTACTTTGCTTGACAGGATCAGAGAAGCTCAAAAGAATGATAAGGAGATTGCTGAGATAAAAGAGAATATGGCTAAAGGTAAGGCAGAAGGTTTCCATGAGGATGAACATGGAGCCATATGGTTTGAGAAGCGTATTTGTGTACCTCAAGATGCAGATATCAGGAAGTTGATTCTTCAGGAGGCACATGATTCACCTTATTCTATTCACCCAGGTAATACTAAGATGTATTTGGATTTGAGGGAAAGATTTTGGTGGCCTAGCCTGAAGAGGGAAATTGCTGGATATATTGCAACATGTGATGTGTGCCAGAGGGTTAAAGCAGAACATTAGAGACCAGCAGGTTTGTTACAGCCATTGCCTATACCTGATTGGAAGTGGGATGAGATTGGTATGGATTTCATTACAGGTCTACCCAGGACTCGGTCAGGTTATGATTCTATTTGGGTAGTTGTTGATCGTTTGACTAAAGTTGCTCACTTCATCCCGGTAAAGACTACTTATACCAGTGCTCAGCTAGCAAAGATTTATATGTATAAAATTGTTTGTCTGCATGGAGTTCCAAGGAAGGTAGTGTCTGATAGAGGTACTCAGTTCACATCCAAATTTTGGCGTCAGTTGCATGAATCCTTGGGCACCAGGCTGGAGTTCAGTACAGCTTTCCATCCACAGACAGATGGGCAGACAGAGAGGGTAAATCAGATTTTGGAGGATATGTTGAGAGCTTGTGCTTTGGACTATGGGTCCAGTTGGGATGATAATTTACCTTATGCAGAGTTCTCATATAATAATAGTTATCAGGCTAGTCTGAAGATGGCACCATTTGAGGTATTGTATGGCAGAAAGTGCAGGACACCGTTGATGTGGGATGAGGTTGGAGAACGTCAATTCTTTGGACTAGACTTGATCAGAGATGCTGAGGAGAAGGTCAAGTTGATTCGTGACAGGCTGAAGATAGCACAGTCCAGGCAGAAGAGTTATGCAGATGCAAAACGTAAGGAGGTGACATATGAGGTAGGAGACCGTGCATATCTTCGTGTTTCACCACTTCGTGGAATTAAGAGGTTCGGAATCAAAGGTAAGTTAGCACCATGTTTTGTGGGGCCTTACAAGATCTTGGAGCGTAGAGGAGAGGTAGCTTATCAGTTGGAGTTGCTAGAATCCTTGTCAGGAGTTCATAATGTGTTTCATGTATCTCAGTTGAAGAAGTGCCATGCAGAGATGATGGATGTTCCATTGAGGGACACAGTGCCACTTGAGGCAATTCAGTTGGAGAGTGATTTGACATATGAGGAGAAGCCTGTTAAGATTCTGGAGACAGCAGAGAGAGTTACTCGCACCAAGACAATCAAGTTATCCAAGGTTCAGTGGGATCATCATAAAGAGGAGGAAGCTACCTGGGAACGAGAGGAAGATCTTAGGCAGGATCACCCACACCTATTTGCTAGCCAGCCCGAATCTCGAGGGCGAGATTCATCTTAAGGGGGGTAGGTTTGTAACATCCCAATTTTTCTAAATTAGGATGTTAATAGATCATTCATATGCATATCATATTTTTATTGCATTATTTGCTTTTTCAGAATATTCAAATCATTATGCAACAAAAGGCAATTTATTTGGAGTGGAGATAACATGACTTCTCCCCTATTTTAAAAAATGTTCATAATGTGCAGAATATTATTCCCAGTCATCTGATATGTTCTGGTAATTTTTGCAATCTTCAAAATATTTTATTTGATTGTTTTATTGCTGTTTGAGTGGCCTATTGCATCAAAATTATTTTATAAAATTGCATTAGGTGAGGAACTAGTATTCCTGTAGTGTATATTAGCAGTATAGATTTTACTGTATGTCTAGGTATTTTTGTTTAGAATTTTGTGTTGTGTATGTTATTTTAATTATTTTTGTTTCTGTAGTGGTGTTTAAAAAAAAGAAACTCAGTGCTGCAGCTCCACGCACCCGTGGCCCAGCAATACGCGGCCACAGCCCAGCAACCAGCCGCAGCGCGGCCCAGCAGCCTCCCGTTCGCCCGCAGCCCACCTAGCCGCTACGCGAAGCAATACGCGTCGCGCCGCCCGAAACCGACCCATACCTGACCCGTCCCCTACCCTGAGCCGGACGCTACCGCCGCGCGCGTGCACGTTGAGGCCGAGCCCGACTCGACCCCGCGCCCCTGGTCAACCCCGTGCAACCTAGGGACACCGCACGCAAGCCCACGCCCACGACGCACCCCCGCACCCCCTGTCTCGATCTTCTTCGTTGCCGCACGCGCTGTAGGGCGAAAACGGATCTTGCCATCGAGCTCGGAGTTCGCCGTCGTTCTCCAATGGATTTCGTCGCCGTTAGTAAGCCCTGCCACCTTAGTTCGTCCTTTTGGATTCCCCACTCGAAGCCGCCACCGCCTGACATCTTTGTACTGCCGAAGGCGCAGCAGAGGGAGAGGAACGAACTCGACCGCCGCCGCCGGAGCACCGAGGTTCACGTGGTCGCCGCCGCCCGCAGAGCACGCCCCACCGCCGTCCGACTTCACCAGCGCCTCCGTCGCTCGACACCGCACCCGCCCGTCACCTCACCTTAGCCGGATAATCGCCGGAGAAGCTCCACCACCGACGCCCGACCCGCCGCCGCCGCGTCCCCTGTTCTCTGGTGAGCACGCACGCGCAACACACCTCGGCCAATCGGGCGATGCCACATGGCAAAGTCTACAGCGCCTGCTACAGTAACCACACGTGCACTGTTCAGGAGTTTTATGTTGTTGTTTTGTTTTTTTTTTCAGATTCTTCCTCTAACTTCAACTAGCTATATCTTTTAACCTATATGTCCAAATTAGGTAATTCTTTTTCCCATGCACTCACAAAGATCAGCTCTTTATCACAGTACCAACTTTGCACATGTTTGCATTGTTCAAATTTGAATTCGTTCGAATTTGAATTAAATCTTCCGGAGGCCATAACTCTCAAACCGTTCATCGGAATCAATTGATTCTTTTTGCGTTGTGACCGTAGTGCATTTTAGGTGCTGTTAAGTTTCTGATGTTGAGTTTTAAAAATGGTTTTCTTGATGTTGGTTTTGTTTTGGTTCTATTCGTGTTCCAGTGATTGATTTGTTGAATTGTGTGAAACGTGTAGATTGTCCGGAGTGCGACGCGAGCTATTGTCAGGAGTGTGACTTTCTGAACCAGAACCAAGGCAAGTTACATGTTGATCATCCTTTACCTATTGTTTTCTATGCATGTAGTTATATCACACTATGGAAATATGCATGTATAGGAATACTATATTATTTTGCTATGCTGTTGAGCTATCTTCCCGTTTTTGCAAATCGTGGTAGTTGTAGTTGCTATGCTTTGTAGACGGGGGTGGTTCGTGTATTCATTGAGTTTATGTGAGGATTATATATATATAACAATTGAGTAGTAACTCGGGATTTAACTCACCTCTGGGCGGAAGTGGTATTGCTTGGTGTTGAGGGAAGGCATCATGGGGTCTTGCACCTTTTCTAAGGCCATGCGCTCATGAGAGTGCACCCTAAGTGGAAATGTCGCCCAGGTTCAAAAAGATCAGACAGACTTAGTGACTAGTAGCTTCCATGTGCGGCCACTGGCTATATGGGCTCTGGCTTAGTTGATCAGTTGTTGGAACCCTTGCCCAAACTGTGTCGACAGATGTAGCATATGTAGGTGGGATGTGGCCGTCAGGTGGTTAAGGGAACCTCTTCTGAAAGACTATGTCTCAATCTTCGGATTGGGTCCAGTGGGTAAAGCGTACAAAACTCTGCAGAGTATTAAAACTAATCATGATTAGCCATGCCCCCGGTTATGGGTAGCTTTGAGCCACTATGCCATTACAGTTGTTGGATGATCTTGACAGATCTGACACTTAATAAATTTGTTGGGCAACTTAATAAAGGGTAGGTTGGAGTTGATTTTGCCAACTCAACCTTGTGCATATAATTGTAGTAATAAAAGAACTAAATAATATGACTATTAGGTAGTTATGAGGACAAAATCAGCTTTCTGCAAAAATAAACCCTCAAGCCTTCCTTTGTTATATTATGCATATACATGTAGGTCTGCTATATTATTACTCATGTGTAACTTGCCAATACATTCAAAGTATTGACCTATATGGCTGCAACGTCTCATGTTGTAGGATATTCAGACGAAGAGTAAGGTACTGTTAGGGTCGCGTGCACTCAGCATCGCCAGTGGGCTATGATGGGACTCATCGTTATTTTCTGCTACTTTCCGCTGTTTGATTGAATAAAGCTAGCCAAGTGCTATGCAGATTGTTTTATTTTATACATTCTGGATCATACGTTGTAATAAATGATGCACTTGCTATTCTGGTATTCATCTATACTGTATGTGCTAGCGAGTTCGATCCAGGGACTAGCACGGTAAGCACAGAGACTCAAATCCTTCGAGGTTTGGTCGTTACAATTTGAGAGAGCCAAAATAATGTCATGACTTGTTAGAATTGCTCTCTATGCTTCACTTAAATCCTTTATGAGCTAGAACTTGCTCTAGTACTTCACTTATATCTTTTTGAGCACGGTGTGCTTAGTATTTTTGAAGAAATGCCCTCTTTGTTCACTTAGATTTATTTGATAGTTAGTAATAGTTTGAAGAAATTCTCTCTTGCTTCACTTAAATTATTTTGAGAGAAAGAAAAAATTTATGCTGGTGATCGTCACTTATATTTGTTTGAGCTTATGAAAAGCAACACATGAGAATTAGTCCCAAACTGATAGATACTCAAGAAGGATAAAGTAAGGATTTCATGAAGATCATTGGACAAAATAAACTTGATTCTTAGTAATAGTTTTGAGATATGATGATGCGATATGTGAGTTATGTTGATGAGTAATTATGCTTTAGTAAGAATATTGGTGTTAAGGTTTGTGATTCCCTATGCATGCACGAAAGTCAGTAGTCATGCATTGAAAATTATATCCTACTTGCGGTGCATTATTTGGTGTTAATTATGCTTAACGCTTGCTTATGAGATTATTCATTTCTTGGTTGGTCGCTTCTCAATATTTTTGCTAGCCTTCATTTTGCACGAAGTATGATCTCTACTTGTGCATCCAAAATCCTTTAAACCAGTTTGCCACATGAGTCCACTATATCTACCTATATGCGGTATTCTTTTGCCGTTCTAAGCAAATTTGCATGTTCCATCTCTAATTTTCAAAATAAACTTCTCTTTTGTGTATTTTGTTTCGCTCGCGGAACGGTAACGGGTGGCTAATATTTTCCATGCTGGATGTGCTATTCTCACGATGAGTGTTTATTCACTTGTCATTGCACGAGAGTAAGGCAAAGGTCTTAGGGATGCCCAGTCCCAAAATGAAAAAATGAATTTACTTTATGTTGTCAAATAATAAATTCCTTGGAAAGTGTTCGGAACTCTAAGTCATTTTCGTTGGTGGGATGGATACACCTCCCAAAATGTTTTTATCTATAATGTTTTTGCTTTGAGCTCTGGCACCTCTACAAATCCCTATTTCCCTCTACAAAGGTCCTTTCTTTTACTTTATGCAATTTTTATTTTGGATTCGAGTCTCCATCTTCTCTTAAAAAAGCACCAATGAGGAGGCAATATGATCATACTTAAGTATTGAGTGTAGCTAATATTCGAGTGTGTTTCATGAATGGATCAATGTTTGAGCATGATGGGCTAGGGATAACTTATTTAAGCATTGATATTTTGAAAGACATGGTAGCTTGTTGACATGCTTGAGTATCTAAATTATTATGTCAAAATTTTACTATTGCTTTGAATCACATAAAAGTCCAAATGCCCATGCTATAAAGAAAAGAATATGATATGACATGATAAACAACACTCCACATCAAAAATTCTGTTTTTATCACTTACCTACACGAGGACGAGTAGGAGTTAAGCTTGGGGATGCTGATACGTCTCCTACGTATCTATAATTTTTGATTGTTCTATGCTATTTTATTATCAATCTTGGATGTTTTATAATCATTTTATAGTCACTTTATATCATTTTTTGGTACTAACCTATTGACATAGTGCCAAGTGCCAGTTGCTGTTTTTTCCATGTTTTTTACATCGCAGGAAGTCAGTATCAGACGGAGTCCAAATGCCACGAAACTTCACAGAGATTTTTTATGGACCAGAAGGAAGAAGTTAGGCCCTGGTTGCACCTGTGGGGAGTCGCAAGGAGGGGACAACCCACCAGGGTGCGCCAGGAGGCCCAGGCGCGCCCTGGTGGGTTGTGCCCACCTCGGGTGCCCCCCGGACCACCTCTTTGCTCTATAAATACCCCAATATTCAAGAAACCCTAGGGGAGTCGACGAAATATTCATCCAGCCGCCTTAGAGTCCAGAACCACCAGATCCAATGTAGACACCATCTCGTATAGGGTTCACCACCTCCATTGGTGCCTCTCCGATGATGCGTGAGTAGTTCTTTGTAGACCTTCGGGTCCGTAGTTAGTAGCTAGATGGCTTTCTCTCTCTCGCTAAATTCTCAATACAACGGTCTCTTGGAGATCCATATGATGTAACTCTTTCGCGGTGTGTTTGTTGGGATCTGATGAACTTTGAGTTTATGATCAGTCATATCTTTTTATATCCATGAAAGTTGTTTGACTTTCTTTGATCTCTTATATGCATGATCTCTTATAGCCTCGTATTTCTTGTCCGATATTGGGGTTTTGTTTGGCCAACTTGATCTATTTATCTTGCAATGGGAAGAGGTGCCCGGTAGTGGGTTTGATCTTACGGTGCTTGATCCCAGTGACAGAAAGGGAAACGACACGTATGTATCATTGCTACTAGGGATAAAACGACGGGGTCTATCTCTACATAGATAGATCTTGTCTACATCATGTCATCGTTCTTATTGCATTACTCCGTTTTCCCATGAACTTAATACACTAGATGCATGTTGAATAGCGGTCGATGTGGAGTAATAGTAGTAGATGGAGGCAAGAGTCGGTCTACTAATCTTGGACGTGATGCCTATGTAATGATCATTTCCTGGATATTGTCATAATTATTTGAGGTTCTATCAATTGCCCAACAGTAATTTGTTTACCCACCGTTTGCTATCTTTCTAGAGAGAAGCCACTCGTGAAATCTACGGCCCCCGGGTCTTCTTTCTCACATATTTGCTTTGCGATCTATTTTATTTGCACTTTTTATTCAGATCTATTAAACTAAAAATCCAAAAATACTTTGCTGCACTTTATTTTATTTGCGATCTATTATTTCAATCTATCACAACTTTCTCCCGTCCAAACACCGTTTGAGGCGCCGTACCTGAAAGGGATTGACAACCCCTTTAACACGTCGGGTTGCGAGGTGTTGTTATTTGTGTCCAGGGGCTATTTATGTTGTGTTGCTTGGTTCTCCTACTGGTTCGATAACTTTGGTTTCATATCTAAGGGCAATACCTACCGCCGCTGTGCTGCATCATCCCTTCCTCTTTGGGGAAATACCGACGTAGCTTCAAGCGACATCAAATCACTATGTTGATCATATCTATTATATGATTCACGCTCGACCTTTCGGTCTCAGTGTTCCGAGGCCATATTTGCATACGCTAGGCTCGTCAAGTTTAACCCGAGTATTCTGCGTGTGCAAAAATGGCTTGCACCCGTTGTATGTGAATGTAGAGCTTATCACACCCGATCATCACGTGGTGTCTCGGCACGACGAACTGTAGCAACAGTGCATACTCAGGGAGAACACTTATACCTTGAAATTTAGTGAGAGATCATCTTATAATGCTACCGCCGTACTAAGCAAAATAAGATGCATAAAGGATAAACATCACATGTAATCAAAATATATGACATGATATGGCCATCATCATGTTGTGCCTTTGATCTCCATCTCCAAAGCACTGTCATGATCTCCATCGTCACCGGCTTGACATCTTGATCTCCATCATGGCGTCGTTGTCGTCTCACCAACTATTGCTTCCATACTATCGCTACCGCTTAAAGTAAAGCAATTACATGGTGATTGCATTTCATACAGTAAAGCGACAACCATAAGGCTCCTACCAGTTGCCGATAACGGTTACAAAACATGATCATCTCATATAACAATTTATATCTCTTCACGTCTTGACCATATCACATCACAACATGCCCTGCAAAAACTAGTTAGTCGTCCTCTACTTTTTTGTTGCAAGTTCTACGTGGCTTCTATGGGCTTCTAGCAAGAACCGTGCTTACCTACGCATCAAAATCACAATGATTTTTCATCGAGTGTGTTGTTTTAACCGTCAACAAGGACCGGGCGTAGTCAAACTCAATTCAACTAAAGTTGGAGAAACAGACACCCGCCAACCACCTGTGTGCGAAGCACGTCGGTAGAACCAGTCTCACGAACGCGGTCATGTAATGTCGGTCCAGGCCGCTTCATCCAACAATACCGCCGAATCAAAGTAGGACGTTGTTGGTAAGCAGTATGACTATTATTGCCCACAACTCTTTGTGTTCTACTCGTGCATATAACATCTACGCATAGACCTGGCTTGGATGCCACTGTTGGGGATGTAGTATTTCAAAAAAAATCCTACGATCATGCAAGATCTATCTAGGAGAAGCATAGCAACGAGTGGGGAGAGTGTGTCCACGTACCCTCATACACCGAAAGCGGAAGCGTTTAGTAACGCGGTTGATGTAGTCGAACGTCTTTGCGATTCAACCGATCCTAGCACTGAACGTACGATACCTCCGTGTTCAGCACATGTTCAGCACGATGACGTCCCTCGAGCTCTTGATCCAGTTGAGGACGAGGGAGAGTTCTGTCAGCACGGCGGCATGGTGACGGTGATGATGAAGTTACTGGCGCAGGGCTTAGCCTAAGCACCACGACAATATGACCGAGGTGTGTAACTGTGGAGGGGGGCACCGCACACGGCTAAGAGAAGAATTGGTGTGTCTTTGGGGTGCCCCCTTACCATGTATATAAAGGAGGGGGGAAGAGGAGGCCGGCCCTAGAGGGGGTGCGCCAAGGGGGGAGTCCTACTTGGACTCCAAGTCCAAGTAGGATTCGGCCCCCCTTTCCTATTCCAACTAGGAGAAGGAGGGAAGGAGGAAGAGGGGAGAAGGAAAGAGGGGTGCGCCGCCCCCTCCTAGTCCAATTCGAACAAGCCATGGGGGGCGGCCACCCCTTGAGGCCCTTCCCTCCTTTCCCTAAAGCCCATTAAGGCCCACTAACTCCCGGGGGGTTCCGGTAACCTCCTGGTACTCCAGAAAATACCTGAAACACTTCAGAACTATTCTGGTGTCCGAATATAACCTTCCAATATATCGATCTTTACCTCTCGACCATTTCGAGACTCCACGTCATGTTTGTTATCTCATCCGGGACTCCGAACAAACTTTAGTCATCAAATCACATAACTCATAATACAAATCAACATCGAACGTTAAGCGTGCGAACCCTACGGGTTCGAGAACTATGTAGACATGATCGAGAGACATCTCCAGTCAATAACCAATAGCGGAACCTGGATGCTCATATTGGCTCCTACATATTCTACGAAGATCTTTATCGGTCAAACTGCATAACAACATACGTTGTTCCCTTTGTCATCGGTATGTTACTTGCCCGAGATTCGATCGTCGATATCATCATACCTAGTTCAATCTTGTTACCGGCAAGTCTCTTTACTCGTTTCACAATGCATCATCCCGTAACTAACTCATTAGTTACATTTCTTGCAAGGCTCATAGTGATGTGCATTACCGAGAGGGCCCAGAGATACCTCTCCGATACACGGAGTGACAAATCCTAATCTCGACCTATGCCAACTCAACAAACACCTTCGGAGACACCTATAGAGAATCTTTATAATCATCTAGTTACGTTGTGACGTTTGATATCACACAAGGTGTTCCTCCGGTATTCGGGAGTTACATAACCTCATAGTCAGAGGAACACGTATAAGTCATGAATAAAGCAATAGCAATAAAACTAAACGATCATTAATGCTAAGCTAACTGATGGGTCTTGTCCATCACATCATTCTCTAATGATGTGATCCCGTTCATCAAATGACAACACATGTCCATGGCTAGGAAACTTAACCATCTTTGGTTAACGAGCTAGTCAAGTAGAGGCATACTAGGGACACTCTATTTGTCTATGTATTCACACATGTACTAAGTTTCCGGTTAATAAAATTCTAGCATGAATTATAAGCATTGATCATGATATAAGGAAATATAAATAACAACTTTATTATTGCCTCTAGGGCATATTTCCTTCAAGATATTTCACTAGTAAAAAAGTGCATGCGGTGAAGAGATTAATGTTTTGAGTGGAAAGATGGATGAGCTTATGAAATTATTTGCTAGCAAGAGTGCTTCTATTGATCCTAATGATATTCCTTTGTCTACTTTGATTGAAAATAATAATGAATCTATGGATGTGAATTTTGTTGGTAGGAACAATTTTGGTAATAACGCGTATAGAGGTAATTTTAATCCTAGGCCTTTTCCTAGTAATTCCTCTAGCAATTATGGTAATTCCTAACAAAATTCTTATGGAAATTATAATAAGTTGCCCTCTGATTTTGAGAATAGTGTTAAAGAATTTATGAGTTCACAAAAGAATTTCAATGCTTTTATTGAAGAAAAATTGCTTAAGATTGATGATTTGGCTAGGAACATGGATAGAATTTCTCTTGATGTTGATTCTTTGAAAGTTTTATCTATTCCACCCAAGCATGATATCAATGAGTCTCTCAAAGCTATGAGAATTTCCATTGATGAGTGCAAAGAAAGAAGCGCTAAGATGCGTGCTAAAAAAGATTGGTTTGTAAAAACGTCTTCTTCCAGTTTTCGTGAAAATAATGATGAAGATCCTAAAGTGATTGATGTGACTCTGATGTCTACTACACAACCTTCTTCTTGTAGACGTTGTTGGGCCTCCAAGTGCAGAGGTTTGTAGGACAGTAGAAAATTTCCCTCAAGTGGATGACCTAAGGTTTATCAATCCGTGGGAGGCGTAGGATGAAGATGGTCTCTCTCAAGCAACCCTGCAACCAAATAACAAAGAGTCTCTTGTGTCCCCAACACACCCAATACAATGGTAAATTTTATAGCTGCACTAGTTCGGTGAAGAGATGGTGATACAAGTGCAATATGGATGGTAGATATAGGTTTCTGTAAACTGAAAATATAAAAACAGCAAGGTAACTAGTGGTAAAAGTGAGCGTAAACGGTATTGCAATGATAGGAAACAAGGCCTAGGGTTCATACTTTCACTAGTGTAAGTCCTCTCAACAATAATAACATAATTGGATCATATAACTATCCCTCAACATGCAACAAAGAGTCACTCCGAAGACACTAATAGCGGAGAACAAACGAAGAGATTATGGTAGGGTACGAAACCACCTCAAAGTTATTCTTTCCAATCAATCCATTGGGCTATTCCTATAAGTGTCACAAACAGCCCTAGAGTTCGTACTAGAATAACACCTTAAGACACAAATCAACCAAAACCCTAATGTCACCTAGATACTCCAATGTCACCTCAAGTATCCGTGGGTATGATTATACGATATGCATCACACAATCTCAGATTCATCTATTCAACCAACACATAGAACCTCAAAGAGTGCCCCAAAGTTTCTACCGAAGAATCACGACGAAAACATGTGCCAACCCCTATGCATAGGTTCATGGGCGGAACCCGCAAATTGATCACCAAAAAATACATCAAGTGGCACGTGATATCCCATTGTCACCACAGATAAGCACGGCAAGACATACATCAAGTGTTCTCAAATCTTTAAAGACTCAATCCGATAAGATTACTTCAAAGGGAAAACTCAATCCATTACAAGAGAGTAGAGGGGGAGAAGAAACATAAGATCCAACTATAATAGCAAAGCTCGCGATACATCAAGATCGTGCCAAATCAAGAACACGAGAGAGAGAGGTCAAACACATAGCTACTGGTACATACCCTCAGCCCTGTGGGTGAACTACTCCCTCCTCGTCATGGAGAGCGCCGGGATGATGAAGATGGCCACCGCTGAGGAATCCCCCCCTTCGGCAGGGTGCCGGAACAGGGTCCCGATTGACTTTTGGTGGCTACAGAGGCTTGCGGCGGCGGAACTCCCGATCTAATCTCTGTTCTGGAAGTTTTACGATACGTAGGTATATATGGGTGCAAGGGGTACGTCGGTGGAGCTTCGGGGGCCCCACGAGGCAGGGGACGCGCCCCTACCCTCATGGCCAGCTCCCGTATCTTCTGACGTAGAGTCCAAGTCTATCCGGTGGCTTTCCTTCCAAAAATAACTTCTCCAGTTGATTTTGTTCCGTTTCAACTCCGTTTGATATTCCTTTTCTTCGAAACACTAAAATAGGCTAAAAACAGAAAATCTGGGCTGGGCCTCCGGTTAATAGGTTAGTCCCAAAAGTAATATAAAAGTGGATAATAAAGCCCAATATTGCCGAAAACAATAGATAATATAGCATGGAGCAATCAAAAATTATAGATACGTTGGAGACGTATCAAGCATCCCCATGCTTAATTCCTGCTCGTCCTCGAGTAGGTAAATGATAAAAAAGATAATTTTTGATGTGGAATGCTAGTTGGCATAATTTCATTGTAATTCTTCTTAATTGTGGTATGAATATTCAGATCCGAAAGATTCAAGACAAAAGTTCATATTGACATAAAAATAATAATACTTCAAGCATACTAATAAAGCAATCATGTCTTCTCAAAATAACATGGCCAAAGAAAGTTATCCCTACAAAATCATATAGTCTGGCTATACTCTATCTTCACCACACAAAGTATTTAAATCATGCACAACCCCGATGACAAGCCAAGCAATTGTTTCATACTTTTGACATTCTCAGAACTTTTTCAATCTTCACGCAATACATGAGCATGAGCCATGGATATATCACTATATGTGGAATAGAATGCCGGTTGTGGAGAAGACAAAAAGGAGAAGATAGTCTCACATCAACTAGGCGTATCAATGGGCTATGGAGATGCCCATCAATATATATCAATGTGAGTGAGTAGGGATTGCCATGCAACGGATGCACTAGAGCTATAAGTATATGAAAGCTCAACAAAAGAAACTAAGTGGGTATGCATCCAACTCGCTTGCTCACGAAGACCTAGGGCATTTTGAGGAAGCCCATCATTGGAATATACAAGCCAAGTTCTATAATGAAAGATTCCCACTAGTATATGAAAGTGACAGCATAGGAGACTCTCTATCATAAAGATCATGGTGCTACTTTGAAGCACAATTGTGGTAAAAGGATAGTAGCATTGCCCCTTCTCTCTTTTTCTCTCATTTTTTATTTGGGCCTTTTCTCCTTTTTTATGGCCTCTTTTTTTATTTATTTTTTATTTTTCGTCCGGAGTCTCATCCCGACTTGTGGGGGAATCATAGTCTCCATCATCCTTTCCTCACTGGTCAATGCTCTAGTAATGATGATCATCACACTTTTATTTTTCTTACAACTCAACAATTACAACTCGATACTTAGAACAAGATATGACTCTATATGAATGCCTCCGGCGGTTTACCGGGATGTGCAATGATTCAAGAGTGACATGTATGAAAGAATTATGAACGGTGGCTTCGCCACGAATACGATGTCAACTACATGATCATGCTAGCAATATGACAATGATGGAGCGTGTCATAATAAACGGAACGGTGGAAAGTTGCATGGCAATATATATCGGAATGGCTATGGAAATGCCATGATAGGTAGGTATGGTGGCTGTTTTGAGGAAGATATATGGTGGGTGTATGATATCGGCGAAAAGTGCGCGTTATTAGAGGGGCTAGCAATGATGGAAGGAAGGGAAAAGTGCGTATAATCCATGGACTCAACATTAGTCATAGAGAACTCATATACTTATTGCAGAAATCTAGAAGTCATCAAAGCAAAGTATTACGTGCATGCTCCTAGGGGGATAGATTGGTAGGAAAAGACCATCGCTCGTCCCCGACCGCCACTCATAAGGAAGACAATCAATAAATAAATCATGATCCGACTTCATCACATAACGGTTCACCATACGTGCATGCTACGGGAATCACAAACTTTGACACAAGTATTTCTCAAATTCACAACTACTCAACTAGCATGACTCTAATATCACCATCTCCATATCTCAAAACAATCATCAAGCATCAAACTTTTCTTACTATTCAACACACGCATAAGAATTTTTACAAATCCTTTATGCTTAGCATATTAAGATTTTTAAGAAAATTACCATGCTATTTAAGACTCTCAAAATAATCTAAGTGAAGCACGAGGGTTCATCTATTTCTTCAAAATAAAACTACCACCATGCTCTAAAAGATATAAGTGAAGCACTAGAGCAAACAACAAACTACTCTGAAAGATATAAGTGAAGATCAATGAGTAGTTGTATAATTATGCAACTATGTGAAGACTCTCTCATTTTAAGGATTTCAGATCTTGATACTTTATTCAAACAGCAAGCAAAGCTAAAGAAAATAAAATGACGCTCCAAGCAAAACACATATCATGTGGTGAATAAAAATATAGCTCCAAGTAAAGTTACCGATGAATGAAGACGAAAGAGGGGATGCCTTCCGGGGCATCCCCAAGCTTAGACGCTTGCCTATCCTTTAATATTACCTTGGGGTGCCTTGGGCATCCCCATGCTTAGGCTCTTGCCACTCCTTATTCCATAGTCTATCGAATCTTTACCCAAAACTTGAAAACTTCACAACACAAAACTTAACAGAAAACTCATGAGCTCCGTTAGCGAAAGAAAAGAAAACACCACTTCAAGGTACTATAATGAACTAATTATTTATTTATATTGGTGTTAAACCTATTGTATTCCAACTTCTCTATGGTTTATAAACTATTTTACTAGCCATAGATTCATCAAAATAAGCAAACAACACACGAAAAACAGAATCTGTCAAAAATAGAATAGTCTGTAGTAATCTGTAACTAACGCAAACTTATGGAACTCCAAAAAATCTACCGAAATAGTAAGACCTATACAATTTGTTTATTGATCAGCATCAATTGGAATCAGTATTTTATCACGTTCTGGTGATTTTTAACAATTGTTTTAGTGAACAGAAAGATTCTGGAAATTACAGCAAGATCAAATAACTATCATCCAAGAAGATCCTATAGGTCTAACTTGGCACAGACACTAATTAAAACAAAAAACCACATCTAAACAGAAGCTAGATGGATTATTTATTCCTAAACAGAACCAAAAAGAAAGAAACTAAAATAAAGTTGGGTTGCCTCCCAACAAGCGCTATCGTTTAACGCCCCTAGCTAGGCATTATGATTTCAATGATGCTCACATAAAAGATAGTAATTGAAACATAAAGAGAGCATCATGAAGAATATGACTAGAACATTTAAGTCTAACCCACTTCCTATGCATAGGGATTTTGTGAGCAAACAACTTATGGGAACAATAATCAACTTGCATAGGAAGGTAAAACAAGCATAACTTTAAAACTTTAAGCACATAGAGAGGAAACTTGATATTATTACAATTCATACAAGCATACATTCCTCCCTCATAATAATTTTCAGTAGCATAATGAATGAATTCAACAATATAACCAACACCTAAGGCATTCTTTTCATGATCTACTAGCATAGAATTTTCATTACTCTCCACATAAGCAAATTTCTTCTCATGAATAGTAGTGGGAGCAAACTCAACAAAATAACTATCATGTGATTGTAAATTAAGATCAAGATGACAAGTTTCATGGTTATCATTATTCTTTATAGCATAGGTGTCATCACAATAATCATCATATGTAGGAGGCATGCTTTCATCATAGTAAATTTGCTCATCAAAGCTTGGGGGACAAAAATATCATCTTCATCAAACATAGCATCACCAAGCTTGTGGCTTTGCATATCATTAGCATCATGGATATTCAAGGAATTCATACTAACAACATTGCAATCATGCTCATCATACAAAGATTTAGTGCCAAACAATTTAATGCATTCTTCTTCTAATACTTTGGCACAATTTTCCTTTCCACCATACTCACGAAAGATATTAAAAATGTGAAGCGTGTGAGGTAAACTCAATTCCATTTTTTTGGTAATTTTCTTTTATAAACTAGACTAGTGCTAAAACAATAAACAAAAAGATTCAATTGCAAGATCTAAAGATATACCTTCACTTACCTAGCCTCCCCAGCAACGGCGCCAGAAAAGAGCTTGATGTCTACTACACAACCTTCTTCTTGTAGACGTTGTTGGGCCTCCAAGTGCAGAGGTTTGTAGGACAGTAGAAAATTTCCCTCAAGTGGATGACCTAAGGTTTGTCAATACGTGGGAGGCATAGGATGAATATGGTCTTTCTCAAGCAACCCTGCAACCAAATAACAAAGAGTCTCTTGTGTCCCCAACACACCCAATACAATGGTAAATTTTATAGCTGCACTAGTTCGGCGAAGAGATGGTGATACAAGTGCAATATGGATGGTAGATATAGGTTTTTGTAAACTGAAAATATAAAAACAGCAAGGTAACTAGTGGTAAAAGTGAGCGTAAATGGTATTGCAATGATAGGAAACAAGGCCTACGGTTCATACTTTCACTAGTGTAAGTCCTCTCAACAATAATAACATAATTGGATCATATAACTATCCCTCAACATGCAACAAAGAGTCACTCCGAAGACACTAATAGCGGAGAACAAACGAAGAGATTATGGTAGGGTATGAAACCACCTCAAAGTTATTCTTTCCAATCAATCCATTGGGTTATTCCTATAAGTGTCACAAACAGCCCTAGAGTTCATACTAGAATAATACCTTAAGACACAAATCAACCAAAACCCTAATGTCACCTAGATAATCCAATGTCACCTCAAGTATCCGTGGGTATGATTATACGATATGCATCACACAATCTCAGATTCATCTATTCAACCAACACATAGAACCTCAAAGAGTGCCCCAAAGTTTCTACCGGAGAATCATGACGAAAACGTGTGCCAACCCCTACGCATAGGTTCATGGGCAGAACCCGCAAGTTGATCACCAAAACATACATCAAGTGGCACGTGATATCCCATTGTCACCACAGATAAGCACGACAAGACATACATCAAGTGTTCTCAAATCTTTAAAGACTCAATCCGATAAGATAACTTCAAAGGGAAAACTCAATCCATTACAAGAGAGTAGAGGGGGAGAAGAAACATAAGATCCAACTATAATACCAAAGCTCGCGATACATCAAGATCGTGCCAAATCAAGAACACGAGAGAGAGAGAGAGAGAGAGAGAGAGAGGTCAAACACATAGCTACTGGTACATACCCTCAGCCCCGAGGGTGAACTACTCCCTCCTCGTCATGGAGAGCGCCGAGATGATGAAGATGGCCACCGGTGAGGGTCCCGATTGACTTTTGGTGGCTACAGAGCCTTGCAGCGGCGGAACTCCCGATCTAATCTCTGTTCTGGAAGTTTTACGATACGTAGGAATATATGGGTGCAAGGGGTACATCGATGGAGCTTCGGGGGCCCCATGAGGCACGGGGCACGCCCTAGGGGGGTGGGCGCGCCCCCACCCTCGTGGCCAGCTCCCGTATCTTCTAACGTAGAGTCCAAGTCTATCCGGTGGCTTTCCTTCCAAAAATAACTTCTCCAGTTGATTTCGTTCTGTTTCGACTCCATTCGATATTCCTTTTCTTCGAAACACTGAAATAGGCTAAAAACAACAAATCTGGGTTGGGCCTCCGGTTAATAGGTTAGTCCCAAAAGTAATATAAAAGTGGATAATAAAGCCCAATATTGCCCAAAACAGTAGATAGTATAGCATGGAGCAATCAAAAATTATAGATACGTTGGAGACGTATCAGACTCCTATTGAATCTTTGTTTTCTAATATAAATATTAATAAATATGGGACTCGATATGAGTCAACTTTAGTTAAAAGGCGTCCCAGTGATTCGGAGTTTTTAGATCTTGATGCTAAACTTGATACAAGTGGGATTGGAGAGGTCAAAACTTTAGGTAGCAATGAACCCACTCTTTTGGATTTCAAGGAATTTAATTATGATAATTGTTATTTAATAGATTGTATTTCCTTGTTGCAATCCATGTTGAATTCTCCTCATGCTTATAATCAAAACAAAGCTTTTACTAAACATATCGTTGATGCTATGATGCAATCTTTTGAAGAAAAGCTTGAATTGGAAGTTTCTATCCCTAGAAAACTTTATGATGAGTGGGAACTTACTATTAAGATTAAAATTAAAGATTATGAGTGCCATGCTTTGTGTGATTTGGGTGCTAGCATTTCCACAATTCCAAAAACTTTATGTGATGTGTTAGGTTTCCGTGAATTTGATGATTGTTCTTTAAATTTGCATCTTCCAGATTCCACTATTAAGAAACCTATGGGAAGGATTAATGATGTTCTTATTGTTGCAAATAGGAATTATGTGCCCGAAGATTTCATTGTTCTTGATATAGATTGCAATCCTACATGTCCAATTATTCTTGGTAGACCTTTCCTTAGAACGATTGGTGCAATTATTGATATGAAAGAAGGAAACATTAGATTTCAATTTCTGTTAAGGAAGGGCATGGAACAATTTCCAAGAAAGAAAATTAAATTGCCTTATGAATCTATTATGAGAGCTACTTATGGATTGCGTGCCAAAGATGACAATACCTAGATCTATTCGTGTTTTATGCCTAGCTAAGGGCTTTAAACAATAGCGCTTGTTGGGAGGCAACCCAATTTTATTTTTGTTTTTGCTTTTAAGGTTTTGTTTTGCAATAAATAATTCATCTAGACTCTGGTTAGATGTGGTTTTATGTTTTAATTAGTGTTTGTGCCAAGTAAGACATTTGGGATAGCTTATGGTGATAGTTGATTTGATCTTGCTAAAAAACAGAAACTTTTGCGCTCAGGAAAAAAATTCTCATTTTTAACAGAAGTGTGATAAAATACTGATTCTTTTTGCATAAGATTAATAAACAAATTGCTTAGGTTTCCCTAAGTTTTCAGAATTTTTGGAGTTACAAAAGTATTCTAAATATCCAGATTGCTACAGATTGTTTTGTTTTTGACAGATTCTGTTTTTTGTGTGTTATTTGCTTATTTTGATGAACCTATGGGTAGTATCGGGGGGTATGAACCATGGAAAAGTTGAAATAGAGTAGATATTAAAACAATATAAATAAAGAATGAGTTCACAACAGTACCAAAAGTGGTGATTTATTTTCTTATACTAACGGAGCTTATGCGATTTTCTGTTGAGTTTTGTGTTGTGAAGTTTTCAAGTTTTGGGTAAGGATTTGATGGACTATGGAATAAGGAGTGGCAAGAGCCTAAACTTGGGGATTCCCAAGGAGCCCCGGAAGGCATCCCCTCTTTCGTCTTCGTCTATCAGTAACTTTACTTGAGGCTATATTTTTATTCACCACATGATATGTGTTTTGCTTGGAGCATCTTGTATGATTTGAGTCTTTGGTTTTTAGTTTTCCACAATCATCCTTGCTGTACACACCTTTTGAGGGAGACATGCATGAATCGTGATTTATTAGAATACTCTATGTGCTTCACTTATATCTCTTGAGCTAGGCAATTTTGCTCTAGTGCTTCACTTATATCTTTTTAGAGTTCGGCGGTGGTTTTATTTTATAGAAATTGATGAACTATCATGCTTCACTTATATTATTTTAGAGTCTTTAAACAGCATGGTAATTTGCTTTGGTTATAAATTTAGTCCTAATATGATAGGCATCCAAGAGGGATATAATAAAAACTTCCATATAAAGTGCATTGAATACTATGAGAAGTTTGATTCCTTATGATTGTTTTGAGATATGAAGATGGTGATATTAGAGTCATGCTAGTGAGTAGTTGTGAATTTGAGAAATACTTGTGTTGAGGTTTGTGAGTCCCGTAGCATGCATGTATGGTGAACCGTTATCTAACGAAGTTGGAGCATGAAATATTTTTTGATTCTCTTCCTTATGAGTGGCGGTCGGGGATGAGCGATGGTCTTTTCCTACCGATATATCCCCCCTAGGAGCATGCACGTAGTACTTTGTTTTGGTGACTAATAGATTTTTGCAATAAGTATGTGAGTCCTTTATGACTAATGTTGAGTCCATGGATTATACGCACTCTCACCCTTCCACCATTGCTAGCATCTCTTGTGTCGCGCAACTTTCGCCGGTACCATACACCCACCATTAACCTTCCTCAAAACAGCCACCATACCTACCTATTATGGTATTTCCATAACAATTCCGAGATACATTGCCATGCAAATTTCCACCGTTCCATTTATTATGACACACATCACCATTGCCATATTTCTTTGCATGATCATGTAGTTGACATCGTATTTGTGGCAAAGCCACCATTCATCATTTTTTATACATGTCGCTCTTGAGTCATTGCACATCCCGATACACCGCGGGAGGCATTCATATAGAGACATATTTTGTTCTAGTATCGAGTTGTAACTTTTGAGTTGTAAGTAAATAAAAGTGTGATGATCTTCATTATTAAAGCATTGTCTCATGTGAGGAAAAAAAAGAAAAGGCCAAAATAAAAAAAGGAAGGCCAAAAAAAGAGAGAAAAAGAGAGAAGGGGCAATGTTACTATCCCTTTTCCACAATTGTGCTTTAAAGTAGCACCATGATCTTCATGATAGAAAGTCTCCTATATTTTCACTTTCATATACTAGTGGGAATTTCATTATAGAACTTGTCTTGTATATTCCAACAATGGGATTCCTCAATTTGCCCTAGGACTTCATGAGCAAGCAAGTTGGATGCACACCCACTTAGTTTTTCTTTTTGAGCTTTCATAAACTTATAGCTCTAGTGCATCCATTGCATGGCAATCCCTACTTACTCACATTAATATCTATTGATGGGCATCTCCATAGCCCGTTGAAATGCCTAGTTGATGTGAGACTATCTCCTTCTTTTTGTCTTCTCCACAACCACCTTCTATTCCAACTATAGTGCTATATCCATGGCTCACGCTCATATATTGCGTGGAAGTTGAAAAGTTTGAGAACATCAAAAGTATGAAACAATTGCTTGGCTTGTCATCGGGGTTGTGCATGATTTTAATATTTTGTGTGATGAAGATGGAGCATAGCTAGACTATATGATTTTGTAGGGATAAGCTTTCTTTGGCCATGTTATTTTTGAGAAGACATAATTACCTTGTTAGTATGCTTGATGTATTATTGTTTTTATGTCAATATTAAACTTTTATTTTGAATCATAAAGATTTGAACATGCATGCCACAATAAAGAAATTACATGGATAAATATGTTAGATAGCATTCCACATCAAAAATTCTGTTTTTATCATTTACCTACTCGAGGACGAGCAGGAATTAGCTTGGGGATGCTTGATACGTCTCCAACGTATCTATAATTTTTGATTGTTCCATGCTATTATATTATCTGTTTGGGATGTTTTATATGCATTTATATGCTATTTTATATTATTTTTGGGACTAATCTATTAACCTAGAGCACAGTGCCAGTTCATGTTTTTCGCCTGTTTTGGGTTTCAGAAAAAGGAATACCAAACGGAATAAAACCTTCGTGATGATTTTTCTTGGACCAGAAGACAACCAGGAGACTTGGAGATGAAGTCGGAGGAGCCACGAGGCGGCCACAATGACGGAAGGCGCGCCTCCACCCTTGTGGGCCCCTCGTGCACTTCTTGACCTAATTTATGTGCCTATATATTCCCATATATGCCCAAACCAACAGAGGCATCCACGAAAACACTTTTCCGCCGTCGCAACCTTCTATACCCGTGAGATCCCATCTAGGGACCTTTTACGGCACTCTGTCAGAGGGGGATTCGATCACGGAGGGCTTCTACATCAATTCTATTGCCCTTTCAATGAAGCGTGAGTAGTTTACCACAGACATACGGTTCCATAGCTAGTAGCTAGATGGCTTTCTCTCTCTCTCTCTCTCTCTCTCTCTCTCGCTCTCTCTCTCTCTCTCTCTCTCTCTCTCTCTCTCTCTGATTCTCAATACGATGTTCTTCTCGATGTTCTTGGAGATCTATTCAATGTAATACTCTTTTGCGGTGTGTTTGCCGAGATCTGATGAATTATGGATTTATGATCAGCTTATCTATGAATATTATTTGAATCTCCTGTGAATTCTTTTATGCATGATTTGGTATCTTTGTAATTCTCTTTGAGCTATCGGTTTGGTTTGGCCAACTAGATTGGTTTTTCTTGCAATGGGATAAGTGCTTACCTTTGGGTTCAATCTTGCGGTGTCCTTTCCCAGTGACAGAAGGGGCAACAAGGCACGTATTGTATTGTTTCCATCGAGGATAAAAAGATGGGGTTGTCATCATATTGCTTGAGTTCATTCCTCTACATCATGTCATCTTGCTTAATGCGTTACTCCGTTCTTTATGAACTTAATACTCTAGATGCATGCTAGATAGCGGTCGATGCGTGGAGTAATAGCAGTAGATGCAGAATCATTTCGGTCTACTTGACACAGACGTGATGCCTATATTCATGATCATTGCCTTAGATATCGTCATAACTTTGCGCTTTTCTATCAATTGCTCGGCAGTAATTTTTTCACCCACAGTATTATTTTCTATCTTGAGAGAAGCCTCTAGTGAAACCTATGGCCCCCGGGTCTATTTTCCATCATATAAGTTTCCGATCTACTATTTTGCAATCTTTTACTTTCCGATCTATAAACCTAAAATACCAAACATATTTACTTTACCGTTTATCTATCTCTATCAGATCTCACTTTTGCAAGTAACCGTGAAGGGATTGACAACCCCTTTATCGCGTTGGGTGCAAGTTTTTTGATTGTTTGTGCAGGTATTCAGTGACTTGTGCGTTATCTCCTACTAGATTGATGCCTTGGTTCTCAAAGTGAGGGAAATACTTATCTCTACTTTGTTGCATCACCCTTTCCTCTTCAAGGGAAAATCAATGCAAGCTCAAGAAGTAGTGATGACCCACAAGTATATGGGATCAATTGTAGCTCTTTTCGATAAGTAAGAGTGTCAAACCCAACGAGGAGCAGAAGGAAATGACAACTAGTTTTCAGTAAGGTAATGTCTGCAAGTGTTGAAAATGTAAGTAACGAGTAGTTTGATAACAAGATAATTTGTAACGAGCAAGTAACGATAGTAGCAATAAGTATGCAGCAAGGTAGCCCAATCTTTTGAGGCAAAGGACGGGCCCAAACGGTCTCTTATGATAAGCAAAGCGTTCTTGAGGGCACACGGGGATTTCATCTAGTCACTTTCATCATGTTGGTTTGATTTGTGTTCGCTACTCTGATAATTTGATATGTGGGTGGACCGGTGCTTAGGTGTTGCTCTTACTTGAACAAACCTCCTACTTATGATTAACCCTCCCACAAGCATCCGCAACTACGAGAAAAGTATCAAGAATAAATCCTAACCATAGCATTAAACTCTAGGATCCAATCGGTCCCTTACAGAATAGTACACAAACTGGGGTTTAAGTTTCTGTCACTCTCGCAACCCACCATCTATTTACTACTCCACAATACATTCCCTTAGGCCCAAATATGGTGAAGTGTCATGTAGTCGACGTTCACATGACACCACTAAGGGAATCACAACATACATATTATCAAAATATCGAACACATATCAAGTTCACATGATTACTTGCAACATGATTTTTCCCATGACCTCAAGAACAAAAGTAATTACTCACAATTAATCAACATTCTCATGATTAGAGGGGTATTAATATGCATAATGGATCTGAACATATAATCTTCCACCAAATAAACCATATAGTAATCAACTACAAGATGTAATCAACACTACTAGTCACCCCATAGCAACAATCTATAGTTCCGGTAACAAGATTGAATACAAGAGATGAAATAGGGTTTGAGATGAGATGGTGCTGGTGAATATGTTGATGGATATTGCCCTCCCCAAGATGGGAGAGTTATTAGTGATGATGATGACGATGATTTCCCCCTCCGGGAGGGGAATTCCCTTGGCAGAATCGCTCCGTCGGAGGGCAAAAGTGCTCCTGCCCAAGTTCCGCCTTGAGACGGCGGCGCTCCATCCTGAAAGCCTTCTCCTTATTTTTTTTCTAGGTCAAAATGACTTATATACCAGAAGATGGGCACCGGAGGTGTGCCGAGGAGGCCACAACCCACCAGGGCACCCCAGGGGGGCCTGGCGCGCCCAGGTGGGTTGTGCCCACCTGGTGGCCCCCCTCTGTGTGTTTATTAGCTCCAGTATTTCTTAAATATTCCATAAAAAATCCTCGGGGAGTTTCAGCTCATTTGGAGTTGTGCAGAATAGGTGGCCTGACGTAGCTTTTTCAGGTCCAGATTTCAAGTTGCCAAAATTCTCCCTCTTGGTGTGTACCTTGCAAATTATGAGAGAAAGGGCATTAGAATTACCCCAAAAAGCATTATTATGGATAAAAACATTGTAAATATCAGTAATAAAACATGATGCAAAATGGACGCATCAACTCCCCAAGCTTAGACCTTGCTTGTCCTCAAGCGAAAACCGAAATCGAAAAACATGTCCATGTGCTTTGAGAGAGAGGTGTCGATAAAAACAAAATACAGACATAGAAGCATCATGTTGATTATTATAAAAGCAACAAATTTAAACATAAAACTTTTATCATAGAACTTCTATCATACACTTCCCATGAATAAGTAATAGTTCATCACACAATCGAAGTATAAAGCAAAAACTCTATTAGAAACCAACAAACTATGTTCTCAGTCAACTTTGCAACTACAGTCCATCATCTTTTCAAGAAGGGTCACGTGTTGTAGCCTTTTTAAGCAAGTCCACATACTCAACCATCATATAGTCTTCTATGATTGCTAACACTCACCGAGTACACATGAGCAAAACGTTTCAACCGGACACATAGAAAGATAGGGGCTTATAGTTTCGCCTCCCAACATACTCACCTCAAGGGTGATGTCAACAATAATAACTCATGCTATCTATATTCAACTGGACAGATGTGCCTAGATCTTTCCTCACCACATGATGCTTGCCAAAAGGGAAAAATAAAAGGAATAGAAGGAAAACTTTGACTCTTTGCATAAAAGTAAATACATATAAGTAAAAGATTGGCCCTTCGCAGAGGGAAGCAGAGGTTGCGATGTGCTTATTTGTTTGCATGCTCAATCCCTTAGTGCGAAAGAACGTCACGTTACATTGCCCCTTAAGATGACAACCTTTATTATGCAGGTTGTCGCTTTTATTCTTTGTCATCCAAGTTCGTGCAACGCTTAATCTTCTCTTACACTAAAAGATCTCACATATTTAGAAGCAATTTTTATTCCCTTTTTGAACCGATGACAACTTACTTGAGGGATCTTGTTCAATCCCTAGGTAGGTATGGTGGACACTTGAAAAATATTTGGGTTTAAGGGTTTTTGGATGCACAAGTAGTATCTCTACTTAGTGCGGAATTTTTGGCTAGCAAAGATAGGGGGCAAGCATCACATGTTAAAGGATCTATGACAATATGACTTCTTTGTGAATATGAACATACATAAACCATTACGTTGTCTTCCTTGTCCAACATCAACAATATTGGCATATAATATTTTGATGAGGGCTCACAATCACAAAAGATTTCTAGGATAATAATTCTTTGATGAGTTGCATCACCGACCAATGCTATGCTTGCCAATCTCTAACAAATTTTTCTTACTTATACTTTTCCTTATGTGATGCTATCTCCTACCATAGGATTAGTATATGATCTTATTGATATATTACCTTTCTTTTATTTGATTTCTTTCTCTTTTTCTTTCCTTTATTTGCAACATGAAAGTAAAGAAATTAAAAACTCGAACTAACTTTATTATATAACTTGCACACGATAACAATGATAGATCACTATGCAAACTCTCAAAGAAGAAAAGATCGAGCTAAACTTTATTCATCTAAGCAAAAGATTGAACTAAGATAAGTAAAAAGCAAAATATAGTGGGATGATATGGTACCGGGGCACCACCCCCAAGATTGGCGGAAGCCAAGGGGAGTGCCCATACCCGATAATCAGTTCTCCTTTGGTGGTGAAGAAGGTGATGGTGGTGATGAAGCGATCCTGTCCTTAAGGGTTAAGAGATTCTGCAGCCGACGGCTTGACGGTGTCCGTAGGCTCCTCCCTCTTCGTCTCGATCTTCATCAGCCAAGCATTTTCTTCCATGTGGTTGGAGGAGAAGGAAGACATGATGCCTAGCTTGACAAATCTGACCAGAAACAGCAAGGAAAGAGAACATAGGATTTTCTCCATGATACGGTGGTTAACAGGTTCGGGAAGTATATATAGAATTTTTATCTTGCAGGATAAGTATACAGAAGAAAAATAGAGTCCAGAAGGTGCCCCGGGTGGGCACAACCCACCTGGGCACGCCAGGAATTCCTGGCGTGCCCTCGTGTCTTGTTCTCACCAGGGGACGCTTCCTGGGAGTTTCTTTATTTCCAAAATTCTAATTTATTCCAAAACTGACAAAAAATATTTTTGCAGAGTCTGTTTTGACGATTCTGGAGTGTTCTGGCAGGATTCTTTTATGTGCTCTTTCGGTGTAAAAGTTTGGATAATATTGCTTTCAACATTAATAGGCATACCTGAGATATAATGCTTTATTCGTTGCCCGTTGACAACCTTTGGGTTAGTGCCTACAAAATTATTTATTTTGATGGCTCCAGGCCGGTAAACCTCCTCGATGACATAGGGGCCTTCCCATTTGGAGAGCAGTTTGCCTGCAAAGAATCTAAAACAAGAGTTGTACAAAAGAACATATTCTCCGATTTTAAACTCACGTTTTTGAATTCTTTTGTCATGCCATCTTTTAAATTTTTCTTTGAATAACTTTGCATTTTCATAAGCTTGGGTTCTCCATTCATCTAATGAGCTTATATAAAATAACCTCTTTTCACCAGCAAGTTTGAAATCATAGTTGAGTTCTTTAACTGCCCAATAAGCTTTATGTTCTAACTCAAGAGGTAAATGACAAGCTTTTCCATAAACCATTTTATAAGGAGACATACCCATAGGATTTTTTTATGTTGTTCTATAAGCCCAAAGTGCATCATCTAATTTATTAGACCAATTCTTCCTGGACCTATTAATAGTCTTTTGCAAAATTAATTTTATTTCTCTATTGCTAAGCTCAACTTGACCACTAGACTGAGGATGATAAGGTGATGCAATTCTATGGTTAACATCAACTTAGCAAGTATCTTACGAAAAGCACCATGAATAAAGTGTGAACCACCATCAGTCATTAAATATCTAGGGACTCCAAACTTTGGGAAAATAACTTCCTTAAGCATTTTAATAGAGGTGTTGTGATCGGCACTACTGGTTGGAATAGCTTCTACCCATTTAGTAACATAATCAACAGCAACCAAAATATGTGTATACCCATTACAGGAAGGAAAATGTCCCATGTAATCAAATCCCCAAACATCAAATGGTTCAATAGCAAGTGAATAATTCGTAGGCATTTATTGACGGTACTGATATTACCTATTCTTTGGCATTCATCACAATATGAGACATACTTACGAGCATCCTTGAAAAGAGTAGGCCAATAGAATCTAGACTGCAATACCTTGTGGGCAGTTCTATCTCCAACATGATGCCTTCCATAAGCTTCAGAGTGACATTTCCGTAGGAGTTGTCCCTGTTCATGCCTAGGTACACAACGTCTAATAATACCATCTACCCCTTCTTTATAAAGATGTGGGTCGTCCCAAAAGTAATGTCTTAAATCATAGAAGAATTTTTTATTTTGTTGGTAAGTAAAGCTAGGTGGTAAATATTTAGCAAAAATATAATTAGCATAGTCAGCATACCAAGGAGTACTATTAGCAACATTTATTGCAGCTAATTGCTCATCAGGAAAACTATCATCAATAGGAAGTGGGTCATCAAGAACATTTTCAAGCCTAGACAAGTTATCAGCTACGGGGTTCTCAGCTCCTTTTCTATTAATAATATGCAAATAAAATTCTTGTAACAAGAGAACCCAACGAATAAGTCTAGGTTTAGCATCTTTCTTTTCCATAAGATATTTAATAGCAGCATGGTCTGTGTGAACAGTTACTTTGGAATCAACAATACAAGGTCTAAATTTATCACAAGCAAACACCATTGCTAAGAATTATTTTTCAGTAGTAGCATAATTTCTTTGAGCATTTTCTAGAGTTTTACTAGCATAATGAATAACATTCAATTTCTTATCAACTCTTTGTTCTAGAACATCACCAACAACATAATCACTAGCATCACACATAATTTCAAAAGGCAAGTTCCAATCAGGTGGTTGAACTATAGGTGCAGTAATTAAAGCTTTCTTGAGTGTTTCAAAGGCTTCCAGATAATCATCATAAAAACAGAAGGAATATCCTTTTGCAAAAGATTAGTAAGAGGCCTAGAAATTTTAGAGAAGTCTTTGATATATCTCCTATAGAAACCAGCATGACCTAGGAAACTACGAATACCTTTAATGTCCTTCGGACATGGCATTTTCTCAATTGCATCAACCTTAGCTTGGTCCACTTCAATACCTCTTTCAGAAATTTTAGGACCCAAGAAATGCCTTCATTGACCATAAAGTGGCACTTCTCCCAATTCAAGACAAGAATTGTTTGTTCATATCTCTGCAAAACTCGATCAAGATTGCTTAAACAATCATCAAAAGACTTCCCATAAACAGAAAAGTCATCCATGAAAACCTCAACAATCTTTTCACAAAAGTCAGAGAATATAGCCATCATGCATCTTTGAAAGGCAGTAGGTGCATTACATAAACCAAAAGGCATGCGTCTATAAGCATATGTTCCAAAAGGATAAGTAAAAGTGCTCTTTTCTTGATCAGGTTGAGAAACAGGTATTTGTGAAAAGCCAGAATATCCATCAAGGAAGCAAAAGTGTGTGTGCTTAGATAATCTTTCAAGCATTTGATCAATAAAAGGCAAAGGGTAATGATCTTTTTTAGTTGCTTCATTTAATTTTCTGAAATCAATTACCATTCTATAGCCTGTAACAATTCTTTGTTGAATAAGTTCATTATTATCATTAGGAACAACAGTAATACCTCCTTTCTTAGGGACACAATGAACAGGACTTACCCATCTACTATTAGCTATGGCATAGTTATACCTGCTTCCAGAAGTTTTAATATTTCCGTCCTTACCACCTCTTTCATCTTCGGATTTAACCGACGTTGGTGATCAACAACTAGTTTAGCATCAGGTTCCATATTAATTTTGTGCTGGAATAGAGTGGGACTAATGCCCTTTAAATCATCAAGAGTATATCCAATAGCAGCTCGGTGCTTCCTTAGAACTTTCAATAATCTTTCTTCTTCATGTTCTGAAAGGTTAGCACTGATAATAAAAGGATATATTTTCTTTTCATCAAGATAAGCATATTTCAGAGTGTCTGCAATTGTTTTAATTCAAACACAGGATCACCTTTAGGTGGAGGAGGACCTCCTAGAGTTTCAATAGGCAAATTGTGTTTAAGTAGAGGACGTTGTTCAAACATAATATTATCTATTTCATTTATTTCATGCATATGTAAATCATTTTCATGCTCTAGCAAGTATTGCTCTAAAGGATCAGTAGGTGGCACAACAATAGAAGCAAGACCAATTAATCCATCCTTAATAGGCAATTCTTTTTCATGATAATTTCTACTAAACTTGTAAAAATTAAACTCACGAGACTCATCCCGTGTCCGGAAGGTTCTTTCCTTGGCGTAGAAGGCAAGCTAGGCGTGCGGATATTCAAGATCTCCTACCAATGTAACCGACTCTGTGTAACCCTAACCCTATCCGGTGCCTATATAAACCGGAGGGTTGTAGTCCGTAGGACGAACACATCATACCATCATCATACCCATAGGCTAGCTTCTAGGGTTTAGCCTCCTTGATATCGTGGTAGATCCACTCTTGTACTACCCATATCATCAATATTAATCTAGCAGGAGTAGGGTTTTACCTCCATCGAGAGGGCCCGAACCTGGGTAAAATAAAGTGTCCCTTGTCTCCTGTTACCATCCGACCTTGACGCACAGTTCGGGACCCCCTACCCGAGATCCGCCGGTTTTGACACCGACATTGGTGCTTTCATTGAGAGTTCCGCTGTGTGATCGACAAAAGGATCGATGGCTCGCCTGGAGATCAACTGCGACTTCGGCATCTTCGTCACCGGCTCGACTGGTCACCTTGGTTCGACCAAGAATTGCGCCCCGTGTTCGGATCACCATGTTCCGATGAGGGCCTTCATCAAACATCAACTCCGATCTCTATCAAGATCACGGAGGAGTCATCCATGAAGCTCGGGGGCTCAACGTCAACATTGCCCTCAAGCGACCGTGCTGTTTTTCTGGACAGCGAACTCGTATCTGCTGCCACCACCTCCTTGAGTATCGCTTTGACGATCGCTCTGGTGGAATTGTGCGGAATTGAGTCGACAACAACCCTGGAAAATTTCGTCCAGTTCCGATCGAGGAATCTCTGGCAATCCACGATATACCGGAGCCGTGTCAAATCTGGACGGGAATCTGGACGAGTTTAGGGCGTGGTGTACAGCTTCTAGCTCGTACGTCCTTTGGAAGATCCAACCGTTGATCGGCTGCGGAATTCCTATATCTACCACCCCTCCAAATTTCAGCTCGATCCGACCGTCCGAACTCCGGGAACCTTCCGATAAGTGCATCACTTTTCGGATATGTTTTCTGCGCGAGAACGAATCCGACCCGAATTCATCTTTTTTATGAACGGGATTTCGGACATCCTTTTTGAAGGAAGTTTTGTATGGGATATTGTGTATTGTTCCCGAACACATCCCACTAACTTTAAGATCTTTTGAACATGATCTTCAACATCATTGCTGGTGTCGAACCAGCCCGGCAATATCGCTCCACGGCTGTCGACCTGTGCTAGACACGTCGTCACTTTGTTGAGCCGAGCTCAACTTCTTCGGATCATCATCTCGGCAAGCCGAACAAGAGTCCGGCATCGCCGGTGTCCATCACTGTCGGTTTACTAAAGTAGGGGTACCTTAGTACCCCGAACTTGTGCACGGGCAGTAGTAGCATCCCGCGGCAAGGCTTGCCAGGGGAGCGACAAGAGTCTCCACGGCCCTTTCTGGGCCGGACGAAGGCCAAGTGATCGAGCCTAGAAGACCAAGCCCCGGCAAGAGGAGCTTGCCGGGCCAAGAAGGCGAGGTCCGGCAAGAGGAGCTTGCCGGGCCAAGGCGACAAGGCCCCGACAAGAGGAGCTTGCCGGGACGACTAAGCCGAAGCACCAAGGCCCCGGCGGGAGGAGCTCGCCGGGACGGCCAAACCAATGACACCCCAAGAGAAGCCCGCCGCGGCGCGCCGCGCGCCCCGGCAAGGCCTGACGAGCGGCAAGCTCTCAGGTGCAGCAAGACAACCACCGCGGCAAGCCACTTGCCGCGGCAAACCACCACCTCAGGCATGCGCTCCAGCTCACCTGCCCCACGCGTCACTCTGGAGCTTCCCCAGAGGCACGTGGCGGGGCGCCGCGCAACCTGGGGCGCGCGGTGGCATGCGACGTTGGCGGAGTCGCCCCCGTGGCAAGCGGAGGCGCCCCTAACGGTCCGCCTCGGCACTGTTTGGGTGATCCAGACGGGCATTTAATGCCTTTGTCCCCCGCCGTCAGAGTTCGGTGCAATAGCACTGTGCGGCCACTGTTCGCACAGTTCCTTGCCATTTTTACCCCCACCTGCGTCGCTACCTGTGGGAAACCCCTTAGCATATAAAAGGAGGCCCATGCGCACGTAGGAGGGGGGGACGGAGGGAGAGAGGGAGAGAGGGAAGGAGGACACCCAGTAGACCCTCGTCTACGTCCAGCTCCAACTTACTGTAGCTTCTTGCGCTCCAGAGCAAGAACTCGAATCAACCAGACAAGCAGCAGTAGGGTTTTACGCATCCGTGCGGCCCGAAGCTGGGTAAAATCGTTGTGTGTGTGTCGCCTCGATCTGCTCTTTGTGCAACCTCCGCCCCCCGCCGAACCGACAAGGGGCTCCGTCCCCATAGGTGCTCGTGGAGGCCGATTTCCCCTGACATCTTTGGCGCGCCAGGTAGGGGGAACGTCGAGGTTGTGTGAACCAGATCCGGCGTCCGCGCGAGCCAGACTCTCATTGTTTGCGCCGGCATGGCGCCGAAGAAGAAAGCTCCGGAGGTGACCGGTCCGTCAGCGTCGAACCCACCGCCCATGGAGCAGACGGGTGGTGGGGAGGACGCCGGCGGAGGAACAGGCGCCGTCGAACCAGCTCTTGGTCCCGCGAAGTCCGAGCTCGCCCCGCGCCCCTCTCAGGAGGCGCGAAACCAGCAGCGTCATGGTACCCATGGTACCATACGCTCGCTGGACCCAGACCGTGCTGGTGGGTCCCAAGGCGCTCAGGACCAGCATGCGATCCAGCGTGCCGGAACGAGCGTCGCGCGGCTGCCTGGACCGGGTGCTGCTCCTTCTAACATAGTTAGGAGTTCGAGCACATCCCGCTCCTCGCGCCGTTCGCCGCCTCTGCCCGCCACCCCAGCGGAAGCTCTCGCGCGAGCTCAGCTAATCCTAGACTACCCTCCGACGGCGGACAAGCTCGACGACTGGAGGGCAACCATCCAAAGCCTCATCGGTTTCGCCAACAGCGACACTTCGCGGCAGCACAGCGCGTCGCAACCGCGGCCAGTCACCCAGGCGAGAACCGATGGCGCCAAGAATGGCGGAGGTGCGACCACCGTGCACTCCCCGCCCCAGAAGCCGCGGTCGCCGACTCGCCGGGCTCACCTCGACAACGACTCCACCGCGTCGTTGAACCCGCGAACTCGCCGCGACCAATGCCAAGTCCTTCACGAACGAAGGGAAGAAGACGCTCGAACCCGCATCGAGCGCAGAAGAGAGGCACGGCGTCAATCAGACCAGCGCGTTGAGCCCTCTGGAAACATGCACGCACCGGGGGAACCAGGCGAACTGCCGTATTCGGTAGGCTGCCCCGCGTTCACCCGCGAGCTGCGGCAAGTCCAGTGGCCCAGCACGAAGAACTTCAAGCCCGACGTGCCCGAGAAGTATGATGGCAAGTCGCATCCGTCGGAGTTCCTCAGCATCTACACCATTGCGGTGCAGGCTGCCGGGGGACGGGACGACAAGATCCTTGTCAACTACTTCCCACTGGTACTCAAGCCCAACGTCAGATCCTGGCTCATGCACTTGCCGGACGGCTCCATCTCCTCCTGGCCAGATCTATGCCATCAGTTCGTTAGCGCCTTCACGGGCGGCCACAAACCCCATGGCCAGGCAAGCGACCTTCATCTGCTTGTTCAGAAGGAGGGGGGCCTTTGCGCAAGTTCATCCAGAGGTTCAGCCGTGTGCACTACAACATCCCGGACGTCCACCCCGCCACGGTGATCAGCGCGTTCCACCAGAACGTGCGCAACCGCAGGATGCGGGAGGAGATGGCGATGTGCAAAATCAAGGAGGTCAGCGAGCTTTACGCCCTGGCCGACAAGTGTGCACGTGCTGAGGAGGGGAGGAAGCTCCCCGGAGAAAGTGTTGGAGAAGGAGAATCCGACAGTGAAGGTACCGCCCGGCAAGGAGAGGCCGGCGGCGGAACGGCAAAAAGAAGAAAAACCCAGAGGTACTGGTTGTCGAGAAGTCCGGCAGCGAGGGCTCCGTCAAGAAAGCCCAGGCGGGAGGCCCCGGCAAGGAGGTTGTCGGGTGCGCCAACTGCCGGGCGGTGGCTGCTGCCGATAAGCGGGACGGTACCGACAAGAAGTACTGCAAGATCCACCGTACCAGGGGCCACGACCTCCAGAGTTGCAAGCAAGTCGAGTGACTCGTCGACCTGCAGAAGGCCGAGTACACACGATGCGACAAGGAGAGAGCCCAAGCAGGCGGCGGGGGATCCGGCACGAAGCGTCCCGGCCCGGGGGAGCGCCGCGGCAAGGACAAGCAGCGGCAAGCAGACAGACCTTCCCGGGGACGCGACAAGGGCGAAGACGATGACGACGACGAAGACATGGAAGACCCTGAGACCAGCGAGCAGGAGTTTCAGAAAGCCACTGAGGTCTTGTGTGTGTACGGCGGTGCCTCCCTGCACGCTTCCCACCACCAGCTTAAACGGTGGGTGCAGGAGGTCAATGCAGCAGAGCCACCCGTCGAGTCACGCAGACCCTTGAGATGGTCCAGCACGCCTATCATCTTCGACATTGAGGACCACCCTGATCGCACAACCGCGGTCGGGTGCTTGCCGATGTTGGTCTCCCCAACGATCCGCAACCTCAAGGTCACTAAGATGCTAGTTGACGGCGGTTCCGGCTTGAATCTGATCTCCTCTGCTGTTCTCCGGAGACTCCAAGTTCCCGACAGCCAGCTCGAAGAAACCGGCACATTCCAAGGGATCAACCCGGGAAGGAGCAAGCCGAAGGGAAAGATCATGCTGCCGGTAACATTTGGCAGCGAGCTGAATTTCAGGACTGAGAGGGTCACCTTTGACGTCGCCGACTTTCCGTTGCCTTACAACGGGATCCTCGGCCGACCAGCGCTCGCCAAGTTCATGGCGCCTCTCACTACGCGTATAACATGCTCAAGATGCCTGGCCCGATAAGCGTCATTTCTGTCCCCGGCGACAAGAAGGATGCCCTTATCTGCGCCGACCAAATATATCGGGACGCAACAGCAGCAACGGCCCGCGGCCCACTTGCCGCTAGAGCTTCCGGGGGAAAGAAGAAGTCCGGCAAGTGCTCTGGCGCCCACTCCGGCAAGCGCGCCTCTTCGGAGTGCTGCGCTGCCGTCGAGGACGTGCCATCGAGCCCCGCCGGCAAGAAGACGAAGTCCGGCAAGTGCTCTGGCGCCCACTCCGGCAAGCGCGCCTCTTCGGAGTGCTGCGCTGCCGTCGAGGACGTGCCATCGAGCCCCGCCGGCAAGAAGACGAAGCCCGGCAAGTGCTCTGGCACCCACTCCGGCGAGCGCGCCTCCTCGGAGTGCTGCGCTGCCGTCGAGGACGTGCCATCGAGCTCTCCCGACAAGAAGGCCAAGCCCGGCGAATGCTCTGGTGCCCACTCCGGCAAGCGCGCCTCTTCGGAGCGCTGCGCTGCCGTTGAGGATGCACCATCGAGCCCCGCCGGTAAACACAAGAAGACGACGGCTGCTCCACCAGCGACCAAGAAGGTGCCCGCCAAGGAGGACGGCACTGGTGGTACCTTCACCATCAGTGCCACTCTCGACCCCAAATAGGAAAGCGCGCTCGTTGCTTTCCTGCGGGCGAATGTCGATGTGTTTGCCTGGCAACCATCTGACATCCCCGGCGTTCCCAGGGAAGTGATTGAGCACCACCTTGCCGTCTGTCCTCATGCGCGACCCGTCAAGCAAAAAGTCAGGAAACAAGCGGTGGAGCGCCAAGAGTTTATTGCGGAGGAGATCAGGAAGTTGGAAGCGGCAGGCCTCGTCAGAGGCGTGCTCCATCCGACGTGGTTGGCCAATCCTGTTGTCGTGCGCAAAGCAAACGGGAAGTGGAGGCTTTGCATCGATTTCACCGATGTCAACAGATCTTGCCCTAAAAATCCATTTCCTTTGCCGCGCATCGACCAGATTGTTGACTCCATGGCCGGATGTGGCCTGCTTTCATTCCTCGACGCCTACTCCGGGTACCACCAGATTTTCATGACCAAAGAAGATGAAGAGAAGACTGCGTTCATCACCCCATGCGGCACGTACTGTTTTGTGCGGATGCCTTTTGGACTGAAGAACGCAGGCTCGACGTTTGCGAGGGTTGTCCACACTGCTTTCGAGCCACAGATCCACAGAAATGTGGAGGCCTACATGGACGACATTGTGGTCAAGAGCAGAGACAAGGCAACCTTGGTTCAAGACTTGGAAGAAACCTTTGTGAACTTGCGCAAGATCAGCCTCAAGCTCAACCCCGAGAAGTGCGTGTTCGGAGTCCCCTCCGGCAAGCTTCTCGGGTTCTTCGTGTCTCAGCGCGGGATCGAAGCCAACCCCGACAAGATCAAGGCCATCGAGCAGATTGAAGCACCAGCGCGTGTCAAGGATGTGCGAAGACTTGCCGGCTGCGTGGCGGCTCTCAGCAGGTTTATTTCCAGGTCTGCGGAACGCGCCCTGCCGTTTTTCAAAATCTTGAAAAAGGCAGGTCCAGTAAAATGGACTCCGGAAGCGGAGGCTGTGCTGCAAGACTTGAAGAAATACCTGTCCTCCGCTCCTATACTTGTCGCGCCTAGACCGCAAGAGAAGTTGCTGCTTTACCTAGCGGCAACCAATCAAGTGGTTAGTGCTGCGTTAGTAGCGGAGAGGGAAGCTGATGACAAGCCAGCAACCGCGGCAAGCGCGTCCGGCGACAAGCAGGGGGCTTCCCCGACAAGCTCTGCCCCCGGCAAAGGTGAATCCGCGCAAGCGCAAGGGGAAGTGCAGAGGAAGAGGATGGTGCAGCGCCCAGTTTACTTCGTCAGTTCCCTCCTGCAGGGGGCTAGGTCGAGGTACTCTGGTGTGCAGAAATTGCTCTTCGGCCTCCTCATGGCCTCGAGGAAGCTGCGCCATTACTTCCAAGCACACGAGATCACAGTGGTCACTCGCTTTCCGCTTAAGAGGATACTGCAGAATCCCGAAGCAACAGGCAGGATCGTCGAGTGGGCACTAGAACTGTCAAGCTTTGGCCTCAAGTTCGAGAGCACATCGACCATCCAGAGCAGAGCATTGGCAGAGTTCATAGCAGAGTGGACGCCGACACCGGACGAAGAAATTCCAGAAACGAGCATCCCCGGCAAGGAAGCAACCAAAGAGTGGCTGATGTACTTTGATGGTGCCTTTTCGCTAGAAGGCGCCGGTGCCGGCGTGCTGCTCATCGCGCCCACCGGAGAGCACCTCAAGTACATCGTCCAGATGCACTTTCCCAAGGAGCAAGCAACCAACAATACGGCAGAGTATGAAGGTTTGCTCGCCGGTCTCAGGATCGCGGCGGAACTTGGGATCAAGAAGCTCATTGTCAGGGGTGACTCGCAGCTCGTTGTCCGCCAAGTGAACAAGGATTACCAGTGCCCGTTGATGGAGGCTTACGTTGATGAAGTGAGGAAGCTGGAAGAGCGCTTTGACGGCCTGCAAATGGAATACGTTCCAAGAGAAGAGAATGACATCGCCGACGGCCTGTCAAAATGCGCCGCACTAAAGCTACCTGTGGAACCAGGGACTTTTGTGCTCAAGCTGACTCAGCCATCCGTGACGCCATCGACTGGGCCAAGCAAGAAGAGAAAATCGGTCTCCGGTGACTATCTCCCGGCAGAGCTTCCCGAAGCCACCGCCAAGAGAGTCCCCAAGATCGACGCCAAGAGTGCTGAGGAGCTGCCCGCTCCGGCAAGCCCCAGGGTTTGTCCCGACGAAGCAGGCGCTCCCGGCAAGCCATGCCCCGGCAAGCTTGCCGGGGAACGTCAAGCTCCGGCTGAGCCCCAAGTCCTCGCCGTAGAAGCTGATGTTCCCGCAGCCGCCGACATGCCTTTAGTCCTCGTCGTCGAGCCACAGGCTCCGACGTGGGCACAGCAGATCGTCCGTTTCCTCTAGACAGGAGAACTTCCCGAAGAACAAGAAGAAGCGGAAAGAGTAGCCCGGCAGTCCAGTATGTACCAGTTCGTCGACGGCGCACTGTACAGAAGAGGACGCAATGGGGTGAAATTGAAGTGCATTCACCGGGAAGACGGACAGGAGCTGTTGGCGGAGATACATGGAGGCATATGTGGACACCACATTGGCGCCAGAGCTCTTGCCGGCAAAGCGTTCCGGCAAGGTTTCTTCTGGCCAACAGCCCTCCAGGATGCAACTGCACAAGTAACCAAGTGTGAAGCGTGCCAGTTCCATTCCAAGAAGATACACCAGCCAACTCAAGCCCTCCAGACGATCCCTTTGTCCTGGCCCTTCTCGGTCTGGGGGCTCGATATCCTCGGCCCCTTCCCCCGAGCCGTCGGGGGCTTTGAGTACTTGTTCGTTGCCATCGACAAGTTCACAAAGTGGCCAGAAGTGGAACCGGTGAGGAAGGTGACAGCCCAGTCCGCGATCAAATTCTTCAGGTCGATTGGTTGCCGCTTCGGGATCCCCAACAGGATCATCACCGACAATGGTACGCAGTTCACAAGCCACGCTTTCATGCAGTACACCCAAGACCTCGGCACCAAGGTCTGCTTCGCTTCTGTTGCTCATCCCCGGAGCAACGGTCAAGCGGAAAGGGCCAACGCCGAGGTACTGCGCGGGCTCAAGACCAGAAGTTTTGACAGGCTGCTCAAGCGCGGACGGGACTGGATCGAGGAGCTGCCGGCGGTTCTTTGGTCGGTCAGAACGACGCCAAATCGAGCCACCGGCCAGACACCATTTGCTCTAGTCTATGGAGCAGAAGTAGTTCCCCCACAGAACTCGTATACGGGTCACCTCGAGTGCTCGCTTATGATGAGCTTGAGCAAGAGCGGTCGCGTGAAGATGACGCACTGCTCCTCAAGAAGGATCGTCTCCAGGCTGCTGTGCGATCCGCTCGCTACCAGCAAGCTCTGCGTCGCTATCATAGCCGCAAAGTTAAAGCCAGGAGCCTCGAGGAAGGCGACCTTGTTCTTCGGCGCGTTCAGTCGGCCAAGATACACAACAAGTTGACGCCGAAGTGGGAAGGCCCTTACCGGGTGAAACGAGTCACGAGGCCCGGCGCCGTCCGCCTCGAGACCGAAGATGGTACTCCGGTGAGCAATTCCTGGAACATTGAGCATCTTCGCAAGTTTTACCCATAAGGTGCGGTTGTCGGACCCCGTCCGGCAACCAACTCTTTGTACAAAAGTCTTGCCGCAGTTGCATGTAATCCTTTGTACAAAGCCAGGCGCAGACCCTGGCAGCAATGAAGCGCTGGCGCCCCCAAGTTTTAGCATGCATGCTGAGTCGAGTCTCGTCCTTGGTTAGGGTTGATAGTGCCTAACAGTCGCTAACCCCTAACTTAGAGGTCGAGTCCTCGTCTTTTTCCCGTCCTTTCCCTTTGGCTCGCAGGAATTGCATACCCTTGTCGAGCCACTCAAGGACGATGAAGGGGAGAAGGGCGAGCCAGCACCCGCGCCCCGGCAAGCCAGAGTTGCCGGGGGCTGCAACCTCAGATAAGTCTTTACATACCTTATCATGCATTCTCTCGTGAGCTGCGGAATGCGAAAACCTTGCTTCCTCCTAAAAGCTGCCGTGCTCTCTTAAGCGACAAACCCCGGAGCGCGTTCCCGGGGCCCGCTTCTGATAGTAGCCGCGGCGGCAAGAGGAGGAAGCGAAGGGCCAGAACCCGCCTTCTCCCTGCCTCCGCCAAGAGCGTGAGGAGGGCCAAGGGGCGCGGGGAGACGGCAGGGTCCGTTGCCGGGCGGGGAAGTGTCTATCTTAACGATGCAAAGGGTTCGCTCCTTGCCGCGGGGTGTACCCGCGAGACAAATGGTCCGGCAAACACTCCCTTTTCATTAAAAACATTCCACTCAGGTACAGTTCAGAGAGAATGAAAAACATGAAAGATGGGATTACAAGATTTAAACACAATTAAGGCCCGAGGGCTTACAAGATAAAAAGAGATAAGGTGCCCGTAATCCCTTTCTTGTCTCTCTCCTCAGGAGGTAGGGCAAGGAGGCGAGAAGGGCAAAAGGGGCGCCTAGACGAGCTACGGGTGCCAGAAGACGCCAAGAGAGCATCCGGGGCTTCGCCCGGGGGGCTCCGGAGGCTGGATGGAGACGGCGACGCCGGAAGTTGAGCTCGCAAAGGAGACGGCGGGACGTCGACACGCTGTCGAGGGCATCTAGCCCTCGTACTCCGAGTTGACGGCCTTGCCGCCGGCCTCTTCCGCAGCCTCGCCACTTCGGCCGCCCGAGAAGACGAAGCCCCGGCGAGAGGAGCTTGCAGGGCCAGAGAGAAGACCCCGGTGGTCATCGCCGCGAGCAAGGGTGATGACGGCGTCTGGGGCGGAGCTGGAAGATCAGGCAGCGGCCTTGCCGCCCGCCCTCTTCCTCTTCCGCAGCCTCCTACGCCAGCTGCCCAAGGAGACGACCCCAGGGAGTTCACGGAGCCAGCGACGCGGACGGTGGGGGTCGCCGGTGCCACGCGGAGCTGCGACCGGCACCTAGTCGGACCCGTCATCCCGGCGGCCGCTCCCCTCGTCGTTGCTGTCGCTCCCCTCCTCGTCACTCTCGCTCGAAGAGGAGTCTCAGCTGTCGAAGGAGCTATCCACGCAGCACCGGGCCCGGGTGCCGAGGTCCCCGAAGACCTTGACGGAGAGGAGATCACCCTCCATCAGCTTAAAATGGAGGGTGAACCCCTCCATCAAGCTGTGGATCCGGGCGAACGACTTCCACCCTCGGCCAAGACACATCATGCCGGGGGCTCGGGATTCGACGTGGACTCGCGTACCACTGATCCCGCAGCCCCTCATGCGCAGTCTCAGCGTCTCGTGTTGCTCCGCTTCCAGGACGTCCGCCAAGGGAGCCGGGAGGCGGAGGCGACGGCGAGGCGCCCGGCGCAGCCTGATGATGAACTCGCAGGGGTCGTCCGCGAGATGAACCGCCGGGAGAAACAGAGCCGCCGACGGAGGCGAGGCCGGCGCGCCGCCCCGCCCGCCTCGAGCGCCTCGGCCCCGTCCACGGCCTCGTCCATGACCTCGCCCCCTCCCCCTTCCCCTTACGGTTGGCTCCGTCACCACGGGTGCAAGGGGAGGAGGGGCGCGCTGCCTGGCGGCAACCCTTGCCGCCACCGAAGAAGGACCAGGGTTCCCTTTCTCCATGACAGTTGGGGAGAGGGGGCCAGGGATCTAAGAGAAAGAAAGAAGGAGTGCGGACCCTCATCACCCCCTTCCGCTCCTTATAAGGGGGCGGAGTGGGGGCTCGACCGCCCCGCCCAACCAATCAAAGCAGAGGAAGGGCAGGCGACGGGGCCGACCCTCTACTTCAACCCGCATCGGCCCGGTTTCCTGCATCCACCACCGCAACCCCAAGCGCATGGAGGACGCGTGGCGGGCGAGCAGGGCCGAGGTGACAGATGAGGCGACCTCTCCCCACCCCGTGATCATGGGGGCGGGCGCCCCGAAAGCCGCGCCTCGACCCCGTTCGTTCACCAAGCCGCGCCTCCACGTCTCCCCCCCACTTGAAAGTGGGGGCGGACGTTTCGCCTTTCCAAATAAAGGAACCGTGCCCGACGTGACGCATGCCTGCGGGCCTCAAGCCCCGCGCACGCCACCCACGTCACGCACGCCTCGCATGCCTCGCCCCCACGACGCCGCGATAAGCGCGCGCCACTTGGGGAGGGCGCGACGGGCACGGAGTCAAGGAGCAGCGCAACCCAGGCCACGCGTGCCCGTGCACTGTTAGGGCCTGGCCCAACAACGCTCGGCACCGTGTATGGCCCAGACCCGGGGGCTCCTGTCGGTGTACTAAAGTAGGGGTACCTTAGTACCCCGAACTTGTGCACGGGCAGTAGTAGCGTCCCGCGGCAAGGCTTGCCAGGGGAGCGGCAAGAGTCTCCACGGCCCTTTCTGGGCCGGACGAAGGCCAAGTGATCGAGCCTAGAAGACCAAGCCCCGGCAAGAGGAGCTTGCCGGGCCAAGAAGGCGAGGTCCAGCAAGAGGAGCTTGCCGGGACGACTAAGCCGAAGCACCAAGGCCCCGGCGGGAGGAGCTCGCCGGGACGGCCAAACCAATGGCACCCCAAGAGAAGCCCGCCGCGGCGCGCCGCGCGCCCCGGCAAGGCCTGACGAGCGGCAAGCTCTCAGGTGCGGCAAGACAACCACCACGGCAAGCCACTTGCCGCGTCAAACCACCACCTCAGGCATGCGCTCCAGCTCACCTGCCCCACGTGTCACTCTGGAGCTTCCCCAGAGGCACGTGGCGGGGCGCCGCGCAACCTGGGGCGCGCGGTGGCATGCGACGTTGGCGGAGTCGCCCCTGTGGCAAGCGGAGGCGCCCCTAACGGTCCGCCTCGGCACTGTTCGGGCGATCTAGACGGGCATTTAATGCCTTTGTCCCCCGCCGTCAGAGTTAGGTGCGATAGCACTGTGCGGCCACTGTTCGCACAGTTCCTTGCCATTTTTACCCCCACCTGCGTCGCTACCTGTGGGAAACCCCTTAGCATATAAAAGGAGGCCCATGCGCACGTAGGAGGGGGGGGCGGAGGGAGAGAGGGAGAGAGGGAAGGAGGACACCCAGTAGACCCTCGTCTACGTCCAGCTCCAACTTACTGTAGCTTCTTGCGCTCCAGAGCAAAAACTCGAATCAACCAGACAAGCAGCAGTAGGGTTTTACGCATCCGTGCGGCCCGAAGCTGGGTAAAATCGTTGTGTGTGTGTGTCGCCTCGATCTGCTCTTTGTGCAACCTCCGCCCCCCCGCCGAACCGACAAGGGGCTCCGTCCCCATAGGTGCTCGTGGAGGCCGATTTCCCCCGACAATCACGCCGGACTACTTCGACTCATCGACTGGGCTCAAGGCTTCGACATCTCGGCTGGACCGGAGGATTCATCATCTCTTCATCAACCTACTCCGGACACTTCGGCGTCACTAGCCGACCAGCTTCGTCATGATTGGCTGGACCGAGGGCTTTTGCCTCGGCGAGCCAACCTTTGCCAGTATCATCTTCCTTTGGATTACTACAACAAATAAACCAGGTGCTGTTAATCCTAATATTTTTTGCATGTTTGGGTTCATTTTTTCCAAGGAATTATTACTCTGGTTTGTCCATCATATGTACACAGGTCTATCAAATGGTGGCCGCATTAACGATGGTCGCATGGTGGTTCGGTCAGTCTCCGTACATAGTCCGGCGAATGCCGCATCCGGAACTCGGACCGACCTGTGAATTCAGGCTTTGCCACGCCCTTACCGCATCACGCCGACGCCCTGCATCGACATTGACTTCGGCGCCAGGCCATATTTCTTTTATTACTCACTTTGCATAAATTATTGATTATACAACGATTTTTTATTATTATTACTATTATCTCCGGTTTGCACTATTTTTTTTGTGCACAGGAAAATGATCCAGCCAGACTATATCCTTTGGCGTCACCTCGGCTGGACGGGGGGCTTCGTCAACACTTCCTTACCCCATGCAGGGGACTTCGGCATCACTCTGCCAGCCTGCATGACCGTGCTATGTCACCACTTCGGAGGGCCGAGCTCTTCGCTCCGCCACCTCGGGACCAGCTTGGGGGATGGAACCTTGCCCCACATCAAGCTCGGACCGCGTCATCAATACCGAACACATTAACCAGCTAAGTCGCTTTCATGCTCAAAGCTTTAAATTTCTAACTTGTGTTCGGTTCGACCAAGCATTATTTATGAAGTGACGCGCCACCCGCGCTCATTAAACCTGGGGGCTTCTTTCACAAAAGCTTATTTATACGGGCTTCATGCCCAATACATGTGTCAAACTTCCGCATGTACCTTTTCTTCACCATTATATGCATCGATATGACTTAAGCTTTGGCCAAGCTGGGTTGCCTGGCTCCTGTGCTTACCCCTACGTTCCCGATTGTTCGGCTAGGTGGTAAAGGGAGCACCTCTGCGATTGTTACTGCCGGGTCAACCGGATGTGTACCTCAGACTGGGTGAAGCCGAAAGCTAGCGTTCTTAAGGGAATATTCGGTCGATGAACTAAAGATGACCTTTTTCTTATTTATTTATATGCCCCCAGATGTTTTTTCTGCGTTTGCAGTTCGGACATGCACTTTAGGGCATGCCTCCTAGAGAAAGGAACCCCTAACGGAACTATTCTCTCTAGAAGATGTTTCTTACTAACCATGTAATATAACATGACTAGTTGGGCACTTGTCTGATAAAGCACCGATGACCCCTACGCCTGGTCTCCATGCATACCCCGGTTCTTATATAACCGTTAGGGTATTCGGACACACTCCGGACCGTCAGGTCCCGAGGTCGAAGCGAAAAGGTCGGCAACGACAAACGATCTACAATCCGGCTAGAAGGCATTACACGTGTCACTTATAATTATATAGTCACTCTAACTATTCGTATTCCTCTTCAATACCATCTAACAGGCTGTCTAATTGACAGTCCTACTGGGAATACTTTGTTTGTGACGCATAAATTCGAATACCCCTTTTACTTGGGGGCTTCCTTTATGAAGCTTTTCCTGTTGCATATGATTATACTTGTACGGCTTCGTTCTTTGTTCGTGTATTACGCCACAATATGCACCATATTGACTTAAGCGATTTGCAAGCTGGGTTGCCTCGCTCCTGTGTTTACCCCTAAGTTCCCGATTGTTCGGCTAGGGAGTAAAGGGAGCACCTCTGCGATTGTCATGATCGGTTCGCCCGAGCCGGACCTCAGACTGAGTGAAGCCGAAAGCTAGCACTCTTGTAGTTTTCAATGATGGTCGGCACACAACGGAACTCATGAGTACAAAAAATCTATTGCACAAGTCTCATAATAACAATGAGCACCGAAGAAAGGTATCGGTGGGGGTACTATTTTCTTCGAAGATGCTTCTTACTCTTTGCAGTAATATAGCATAACTTCCCTGAGCGCGCTTTGTCTGTTACAGCCTTATGGCCTGATTGCCTGGTTATTGGAAACAGCATCGATATTCTTGACCGATGGAGTACATAACACTTTTTGGTCCTTGACCGAAGAGGGAGAAGCCGACGGTCGGTTAAGACGCGTTCAAAGTTCGGTTGAACATAGATATGATATAAGTACTTCGGTACATGCAATCATTCTCCTACCCAAGTCACTTGGGGGCTCTCAAGTTTATTTGAGCTGTTTTATAATAAGTATTCTTCTTCTTAGTTGTTGCAAAGTTTTATTATTATTATTTATCACTCCTTTTTTTGACACGAGTGTGCGACCACTAGCCGGGGAGCCTAATTTCTCTCTCACAGCCGCTAGAGTTTAGTTTGCTAAACTGGCCTGATGAGAAGTACTCCGCCCTCGGGATAGGAGGTTGAAGCCGTAGGCTGACCCGCTCGAAGTCTTGAGATAGGATGTATCATGTTAAAGCACGACAAAAGCACTTCTTTTTTCTAAGACCAATTTTCGGATTGGCACCGAACACTTGATATTGTTCGGACGTCATGTTTTTACTGACGTTTCTTGGTTTTCCAAGCTTTTTGGCACTTTTAAACTATTTGTGCTTTTCCAGCATTAGTCTCGCAGTGCGACGCCGGACACCTTTTAGGGATTCGGCAAAAACATTCTCAGATATTGCTATATATGCATCGGTTTCGAATTGTGTCTTCGGTCAATAGTTGGGTTGCCCGGCTCCTGCACTTGCTTCCTACGTTCCGTTTTGTTCGGCTAGGCATGCAAAGGGAGAACCACTGCAATTGTGCTTCCAGCTCACATGGTTAAGCACCTTAGTGGAGAAAGCCGAAAACTGACTGTCACAATAAGCGTAAACTGGCCAGCGATCCGATGACTATGTTAAATAACAGGCCGTTCATAACATTGGCCGAGTTGTTTATGGCTTGACCTCGACTGTCGCCGAACACTACCGGGGGCTATTAACTAGCCTCCCAAACTAAATCCTCGATATTTTGCTCTTACATTGAAGCTGAGGTTTTATGATCATGCTTAGCATGACAACCCAAAGAAAGGAACCGATAGCGGGACTATTTTCTTTGGAAGACATTTCTTCTGTTAAATAGTAATATAACATATCTCTCCGCGTACCTTTGTTTATAAAACCGTATGGCCAGATTGCCTTGTTTATCGTAAATCTTTGCCCTCATAAAGGCTTTATAAAGTAAGACAAACACTCCTCGGCTACTGGCCGAGGAGGTGGAAGCCGTTGGTCGGTCAACAAAGTTTTGTACAATGCGGATCCGCGCATTAAATGACGTAAAGTACTTGGATACATAGAGTCATAACACACAATTTGTGATTTTACTATGGATATTGATCCTTAATTCGGCCACCCGTGCCCGCATTAAGGCTCGGGGGCTACTGGGCTTCGGGCTTATTATTTGAACATATTAAAGGGGCATATTGATCCCCTGATCTGGTGTTGCCACCCGACCAGTGTCTCGGGGGCTACTGCATTGCTGGTCCAATGCAGAAAATTTTATGTGCAATATAGTTTCCGAGGAGATTTTGATCCTCAGGTTGGTCGGCCGCACCCAACCTGAGTCTCGAGGACTGAGCACGCCGCTTTTTGTGTCCCGAAGTATTCTGCCGAGCTAGGACTTGATCCTCAGGCCAATTTTGCAAATCGACCTGAGTCTCAGCGGCTACTGGGATCAGTGGTCTTATGTCATCCTTCATGTGCATCTCGGGATTTAGACCGATACCCACCTTGAGGGCTACTGGCTATATATCTCGGCAGAGAATAAATTGCACCAATCAAAAATATTGACAAAAATCAGCCCACATTCGGGGTGGTGCGCCACCTCGGAAGCAGTCCGGTATAAAGCTTGGGTGCTAGTGGCTGGCTCCATAGAGGGCATTTCCGGCATTAAGCTCGGCTAAACTCCTTCAAACTTCTTCGAACCAAGGGATTTACGACACCTCGGATATAGTCCGGCATTGGGGCTCGAATATACAGTCCGGCGTTGGAGCTCAGATACATAGTCCGGCGTTGGAGCTCGGATACATTCCGGCGTTAGAGCTGGGAAGCGGTCGGGCGCTGGAGCTCGGGTGCGAAAAAGATGGATGGGCAAAGGAGGAAGAAGGCATAGGTGAAAGAGGTGGATCTTTATCCCCTTATATAGGCTGATGCCGTTATGCGTCCCCACCTACCTAATAAAACTCGCTTGCCGCTCACACGCCGTGGTAAATGGCGCGGTTGGGTTACCCACGTCTGCATTAATGAGAATCCCGTTAAAAGGGGCACACGATCTCTGTTTCAACAAGACGTGCCAAGGAAACCGCCTCGTTGAACGTGCTGCGGTGGAACAACAAAAAATAATCCATACATAAGGCTTGGTCGAAGTGTTATGACACACTGCGGAATACGTCAGCAGATTTGATTTGTGTTAATATTATTCTCTGTATGGCAATATGTGGAAACTTATTTTGCAGAGCCGGACACTATTCTGTGGTGTTTATAATATTCTTGAAGAACTTGGAGGAGGAACCCGCCTTGCAATGCCGAAGACAATCTGTGCGCCGGACTCGTCGTCATTGAAGCCTGGTTCAGGGTCTACTGAGGGAGTCCTGGATTAGGGGGTGTTCGGATAGCCGAACTATACCTTCAGCCGGACTCCAGGGCTATGAAGATACAAAGTTGAAGACTTCGTCCCATGTCGGAAGGTTCTTTCCTTGGCGTGGAAGGCAAGCTAGGCATGCGGATATTCAAGATCTCCTACCAATGTAACCGACTCTGTGTAACCCTAACCCTATCCGGTGCCTATATAAACCGGAGGGTTGTAGTCCGTAGGACGAACACATCATAACCATCATCATACCCATAGGCTAGCTTCTAGGGTTTAGCCTCCTTGATCTCGTGGTAGATCCACTCTTGTACTACCCATATCATCAATATTAATCTAGCAGGAGTAGGGTTTTACCTCCATCGAGAGGGCCCGAACCTGGGTAAAATAAAGTGTCCCTTGTCTCCTGTTACCATCCGACCTTGACGCACAGTTCGGGACCCCCTACCCGAGATCCGCCGGTTTTGACACCGACAAAGAGTGTTGAACCCAATGAGGAGCAGAAGGAAATGACAAGTAGTTTTCAGTAAGGTAATGTCTGCAAGTGTTGAAACTGTAAGTAACGAGTAGTTTGATAACAAGATAATTTGTTACGAGCAAGTAACGATAGTAGCAATAAGTATGCAGCAAGGTAGCCCAATCCTTTTGAGGCAAAGGACACGCCAAAACGGTCTCTTATGATAAGCAAAGCGTTCTTGAGGGCACACGGGAATTTCATCTAGTCACTTTCATCATGTTGGTTTGATTTGTGTTCGCTACTATGATAATTTGATATGTGGGTGGACCGGTGCTTACGTGTTGTTCTTACTTGAACAAACCTCTTTCTTATTATTAACCCTCCCGCAAGCATCCGCAACTACGGGAAAAGTGTTAAGGATAAATCCTAACCATAGCATTAAACTCTAGGATCCAATCGATCCCTTATAGAATAGTGCATAAACTGGATTTAAGTTTCTGTCACTCTCGCAACCCACCATCTATTTACTACTCCATGATACGTCTCCATCGTATCTACTTTTCCAAACACTTTTACCCTTGTTTTGGACTCTAACTTGCATGACTTGAATGGAACTAACCCGAACTGACGCTGTTTTTAGCAGAATTGCCATGGTGTTACTTTTGTGCAGAAACAAAAGTTCTCGGAATGACCTGAAACTTCACGGAGATTATTTTTGGAAATAATAAAAAAATACTGGCGAAAGAATCAAGGCTAGGGGGCCCACACCCTGTCCACGAGGGTGGGAGGCGCGCCTGCCCCCCTGGGCGCGCCCCTGCCTCGTGGGCCCCTTGGTGCTCCACCGACCTCAACTCCAACTCTATATATTCACGTTCGGGGAGAAAAAAATCAGAGAGAAGGATTCATCGCGTTTTATGATACGGAGCCGCCGCCAAGCCCTAATCTCTCTCGGGAGGGCTGATCTGGAGTCCGTTCGGGGCTCCGGAGAGGGGAATCCGTCGCCGTCGTCATCATCAACCATCCTCCATCACCAATTTCATGATGCTCACCGCCGTGCGTGAGTAATTCCATCGTAGGCTTGCTGGATGAGATTTATCATGTAATCGAGTTAGTTTTGTTAGGGTTTGATCCCTAGTATCCACTATGTTCTGAGATTGATGTTGCTATGACTTTGCTATGCTTAATGCTTGTCACTAGGGCCCGAGTGCCATGATTTCAGATCTGAACCTATTATGTTTTCATGAATATATGTGAGTTCTTGATCCTATCTTGCAAGTCATTAGTAACCTACTATGTGTTATGATCCGGCAACCCCGAAGTGACAATAATCGGGACCACTCCCGGTGATGACCATAGTTTGAGGAGTTCATGTATTCACTATGTGTTAATGCTTTGGTCCGGTACTCTATTAAAAGGAGGCCTTAATATACCTTACTTTCCAATAGGACCCCACTGCCATGGGAGGGTAGGACAAAAGATGTCGTGCAAGTTCTTTTCCATAAGCACGTATGACTATATTCTGAATACATGCCTACACTACATTGATGGATTGGAGCTAGTTCTGTGTCACCCTATGTTATAACTGTTGCATGAATAATCGCATCCGGCATAATTTTCCATGACCGATCCAATGCCTATGAGCTTTTTACATATTGTTCTTCACTTATTTACTTTACCGTTGCTACTGTTACAATCACTACAAAACTATCACTGTTACTTTTGCCACCGTTACCGCTACTACCATACTACTTTGCTACTGAATACTTAGCTGCAGATATTAAGTTATCCATGTGTGGTTGAATTGACAACTCAACTGCTAATACTTGAAAATATTCTTTGACTCTCCTTGTGTCGAATCAATAAATTTGGGTTGAATACTCTATCCTCAAAAACTATTGCGATCCCCTATACTTGTGGGTTATCAAGACTATTTTCTGGCGCCGTTGCCGGGGAGCATAGCTCTATTCTTTGTGTCACTTGGGATTTATATCTGTTGGTCACTATGAGGAGCTTGAAAGGCGAGAAAACCAAAATTTATCCCTCAACTACGAGGGGAGGTAAGGAACTGCCATCTAGCTCTGCACTTGATTCACCTTCTGTTTTGAGTAAGCTTGCGACACCAAAACCTGCTTCTGCTATTAATTCTGATATGTCGCATGTTATTGATGATGCCACTTCTGCTATGCATGATACTTATGATGAAACTACTTCCATGCTTGATACTATTGTGCCACTATGTGAATTTCTGGATGTACTTTGAACTTGCTAGAACTAGAGAGAATGAAATTATTGAAACTGATAATATTGATGAAAGTGATGATGAAGATTCTCCTCCTAAATATGAATTGCCTGTTGTGCTTGAGGGTTATGTTATGGATGAAGAAACTGCTAGAGACTTTCTTGTTTGCAATGATAGGAGTGATCTTAAGAAATTATTAGCTAAGCTTAAAGAAAAATCTCTGAATGCTAGAATGAAATATGATCCTGCTTATGCTACTTCACCTGTCTTTGTTACTGATAAAGGATTATGATTTCTCTGTCGATCCTGAGATAATTACTTTGGTTGAATCTGATCCTTTCTATGGCTATGAATCTGAAACTGTTGTGGCACATCTTACTAAATTAAATGATATAGCCAACCTATTCACTAATGATGAGAAAGCTCACTACTATTATGTCCTTAAATTATTTCCGTTCTCATTAAAGGGTGATGCTAAGATATGGTTTAATTATCTTGATCCTGGTTGTGTGCGTAGTCCCCAGGATATGATTTATTACTTCTCTGCTAAATATTTCCCCGCTCATAAGAAACAAGCTGCTTTAAGGGAAATATATAATTTTGTGAAATTGAAGAAGAGAGCCTCCCACAAGCTTGGGGGAGGTTTCTCCAATTACTTAATGCTTTGCTTGATCATCCTCTCAAGAAAAATGAAATACTTGATATCTTTTATAATGGGCTAACCGATGCTTCCACAGACCACCTGGATAGTTGTGCTGGTTGTATTTTCAGGGAAAGAACTGTTGATCAAGCTGAATTGCTATTGAATAATATGTTGACAAATGAAAATAATTGGACACTTCCTGAACCAACTCCTAAGCCGACTCCGAAGAAAAGGGGTGTTCTATTTCTTAGTCCTAAAGATATGCAAGAGGCAAAGAAATCTATGAAAGAAAAGGGTATTAAAGCTGAAGATGTTAAGAATTTACCTCCTGTTGAAGAAATACATGGTCTTAATTTACCGCCTATTGAAGAAATACATGGTGTTGATAACCCGACATAGGTAGTAAAGGTAAATTCTCTCAGTAGATATGATAAAGCTGAAATCCCTCCTACTAAGTTTGCTATCCAATGTTTGGATGAGTTTGATAACTTTATGGTTAAGCAAGAAGATTTTAATGCTTATTTTGGTAGACAATTAAAACGCAATGTTTATATGATTGAACACTCGAGTGATTATATGTCTAGAGTTAAAGGTGAACTTAAACTCATTAGTAAACATGCTTCTATGGTTACAACTCAAGTTGAACAAGTACCTTAAGCTCAGAATGATTTGCTCAATGAATTAAATAGTAAGAATAATGACTTTGTTGTTAGAGTTGCAACTAGAGGGGGTAAAGTGACTCAGGAACCTCTGTATCCTGAGGGCCACCCTAAGATAATTGAGAAAGATTCTCAGAGAAATAATGTTGATACACCTAGTCCTTCTAAAAAGAAGAAAAAGAAAAATGATTGGACTTTGCATGCTTCTAGTGAACCTGTTGTTGACATACCTGAGAATCCAAATGATATTTCTATTTTTGATGCTGAAACACAATCTGGTAATGAACATGAACCTAGTGATAATGTTTATGATGATGTTCATGTTGATGCTCAATCTATCTATAATAATAATGATGTAGAGATTGAACCTGTTGTTGATCTTGATAACCCACAATCAAAGAATCAACGTTCTGATAAGAGAGACTTTGTTGCCAGGAAGCACGGTAAAGAAAGAGAGCCATGGGTTCAAAAACCCATGCCTTTTCCTCCTAAACCATCCAAGAAAAAGGATGATGAGGATTTTGAGCGCTTTGCTAAAGTGATTAGACCTATCTTTTTGCGTATGCGTTTGACTGATATGCTCAAAATGAATCCTTATGCTAAGTATATGAAAGAAGTTTTTACTAATAAAAGAAAGATACCGGAAGCTGAAATTTCCACCATGCTTGCTAATTCTACTTTTAAGGGTGGGATACCAAAGAAACTTGGAGATCCAGGAGTACCAACTATACCATGCTCCATTAAAAGAAACTATGTTAAAACTGCTTTATGTGATCTTGGTGCTGGTGTTAGTGTTATGCCTCTCTCTTTATATCATAGACTGGATTTGAATAAGTTGACACCTACTGAAATATCTTTGCAAATGGCCGATAAATCAACTGCTATACCTGTCGGTATTTGTGAGGATGTGCCTGTTGTGGTTGCAAACACTACTATTTTAATGTACTTTGTTATTCTTGATATTCCTGAGGACGATAGTATGTCTATTATTCTTGGAAGACCCTTTTTGAATACTGGAGGGGCTGTTATTTATTGCAACAAAGGCAATGTCACTTTTCATGTTAATGGTAATGAGCATACGGTACACTTTTCGAGGAAACAACCTCAAGTTCATAGTATAAATTCTATTGGAAAAATTCCATCGATTATCATTGGAGGTTTTGAATTTCCTCTTCCTACAGTCAAGAAGAAATATGATATTCTTATTATTGGGGACGTGCATATCCCCATTGAGGTAACCTAGTGCTATTCGAAAATTCTTTGATTTCATGCAATTCGGAATGAGTTTGTTAACAAGACTTGATCAACCTTGTTAGTGGATTCCTTTTGATGAGCATGAGATGGATGAAGTTAGAAAGCACAAACTTCTGTACCCTCCTTTTACTTTCTATTATTTAGTTTAAATAAAGCAAAAATAGTATTTTCTGCCTGTTTTCTGAATTATCCGTGCAATAAAAAGTACCCCGGAAATAAAAGTTCTCCAAATGCCCCAAAATTGAAATATGATTTTTTCTGGAATATTTGAGAATATCTGGCACTGAGAACACAGCAGGGGGAGCAAGCACCTAGCCATGAGGGTCCAGGGCGCGTGCACCCCCTGGGCGCGCCCCCTGCCTCGTGGGCCCATGGTGGCTCCCCTCCACTTATTCCAGCCACCACACACTCCTTCCTCCCAAAAAAATCACCAACCAGCTCAAGCACGAGTTCTAGCTAATTTTGCTGCGATTTTCGATCTCCTAGCTCAAAGCTTCACTCACAATACTGCTTTGGGGGATTGTTCTTCGGTATGTGACTCCTCCAATGGTCCAATTAGTTTTTGTTCTAGTGCTTTATTCCTTGCAAATTTTTGCTGCCTAGGTGACCCTGCCCTGCTCTTGAGCTTGCATGACAAATTTATATGGTCCCAAGTAGTTCTAACGCATGACATAGTCTCTAGGCACTTGTGGGAGTAGTTGCTATCAATTTTGTTGAGTTTGGTTCACTTTTATCTGAAGTTACTAAAATTTTCAGAAATTATTCAAAGAAGAAATATGTTTAGGAAAATGTACCAGGGTGGTCCTTCAAGGAAGCAAGGATCCAGTCTTGCAATACGCAATGCGGATGATGAACCACCGAGGGAAGCTCAAGTGCGGGCTTGTGAATGGCCGTTGGAAGACTTTATGGTTCGGGCAGGAATCAAGGAGGAATTTGACGTATATGTGCATAACGCTGATCTTGAGAGCTTCGAGGCAGATAAGTGTCGTCAGTACCACTATCTCACTGATTCCTTTGTGAGAAGCTTTGAATTTTCATCATCACGCAATTCTCAAACTATCCTGTTTGATCTTTATGAAAATTCTTATACTATGGACTTAGAGGATTTTAATACTGCTTGCAAACTTCCACAATGGGGTAGCACTAGTGAGCCTCACAAATCTGAGTTTAGAGATTTTCTTGCTAGTATAACTGTGGGGGAGTCTAGAGATATAGCACAAGCTACCATAGGGAGCATTCATTTTCCTGCTATACATTATTTTGCTCTCTTCATAGGTAGGTGCATAAATGGTAAGGATGAAGCATGTAACATGTATGTCCCTGACCTCAGTGTTCTCAGGAGTGCTGTATTAGGAGATAAACATTATAATTTGGGAGCCATTGTTGCACGTAGGTTGCATAATAATAGAATTAATGGAGATTTCTTTGGTGGAATTTATGCAACCCGTCTAGCTAATTTTCTTGATATACCCATACGTGAGTATGATATCAAGTTGCCTCCTGTTTATTTAGATTATGAGGCTATGGTTCGTCATCAGTTTGTTGAGAGGAACGATCAGTTCCTCTAGTACCGACTAAACTTTGACAGACGACGCACCTATCACGTCACTCTCCCTGCTCCTACTTTCTTTGACTTTCAGGCAAAAGGGAGATATGTTATAACCAGGGAGGAGGCGAATGAGTACGAGAGGAGGACTGGGACAGCTTGCCTCCAAGCTGCAGCCCATGATGCAATAGCCGCTGCATCTCAGTACGACCCTAGTTATAACTTCGGATATCCGCCAGGCCAGCCGTGGCAATAGACCAACTTAGGCCAAAAGCCTAAGCTTGGGGGAGAACGTATTTCTCACTGACATTACATTCATATTCACACACTCATGCTACTTGTCGGTGCTCATACTTTTTCATTGTAATATCCATGCTAGTTTATTTTCCTTTTCTAAGCTTCTTCTCATGTGTTTGAAAAACCTTAAGGAAAAACAAAAAAATTAGTTGTAGCTTTTAGCTAGTTTACTTTCCATGCTTGTAGTAGTAATTAAAAAGAAAACCCAAAAAGATTTCATGTTCTTCTTTTGCTTGTTGGGAGCTTTCCCGTGTAAATAGTTTTATTTCTTTTCTTTTCTTTGGGGGTCGATAGGAGAAGACCATAATGAAAATGTTGTAGTGGCTCTTATATGCATTATTGTTGATTTAACCAAGAGCCCATATTGCCTTGTCTTCTCCTGTTTTATTGAATGCTTGCAGATTCCAGCTTAGTCCAATGCACGTGCAGTATTATTATTATTCACATCGTTCGGTCGTGCAAGTGCAAGGCAATTATGACGATATATGATGCACTGATTGAGATGAGAGAAGCTGGTATGAACTCGGCCTCTCTTGTTTTTGTAAATATGATTAGTTCATCGTTCCTGATTCGGCCTATTATGAATAAACATGTTTGCAATAACAATTAGAGATTATAGTTGCTTATGCCATGCTTAATTAGCTAGGAGTTTATAATGGTTTATCTTGCGTGCCAACATGCTATTAAAATGGTTGTGATGTGGTATAGTAGGGTGGTATCCTCCTTTGAATGATTCAAGTGACTCGACTTGGCACATGTTTACACATGTAGTTGAAACAAAATCAACATAGCCTCCACGATATTTATGTTCATGGTGGATTATATCCTACTCATGCTTGCACTCAATGTTTACTAATTTTAATGCATGTTCATGACTGTCGTCGCTCTCTAGCTAGTCGCTTCCTAGTCTTTTGCTAGCCTTCACTTGTACTAAGCGGGAATACTGCTTGTGCATCCAATCCCTTAAACCCCAAAGTTATTCCATATGAGTCCACTATACCTTCCTATATGCGGTATCTACCTGGCGTTCCAAGTAAATTTGTATGTGCCAAACTCTAAACCTTCAAATGAAATTCTGTTTTGTATGCTCGAATAGCTCATGTATCAACTAGGGTTGTCTGTATCTTCCATGCTAGGCGGGTTATTCTCAAGAGGAGTGGACTCCGCTCCTCACTCACGAGAAAATGGCTGGACACTGGGAAGCCCAGTCCCATGCTTCATGCAAATCAAATCAAAATAATTGCAAACAAAACTCCCCCAGGGATGTTGTTAGTTGGAGGAACTCGTTGTTTCGAGCAAGCCATGGATTGATGTTTGTTGGTGGTGGGGGAGTATAAACTTTACCATTCTGCTTGGGAACCGCCTATAATGTGTGTAGCATGGAAGATATCACCGTCTCTTGGTTGTTATGTTGACAATGGAAGTATACCACTCAAAATATTATCTATCTCTATTTTAAAATCAAGCTCTGGCACCTCTACAAATCTCTGCTTCCCTCTGCGAAGGGCCTATCCATTTACTTTTATGTTGAGTCACCCTCTTATTAGAAAGCACCGGCTGGAGAGCACCACTGTCATTTGCATCCATTACTGTTAATTTATATTGGGTATGACTATGACTGGATCTCTTTTACCATGAATTACAATGTTTAGTCAGTGCTTGATCTTTAAAGTGCTCTGCATTTATGTTTTGCGGTCTCAGAAAGGGATAGCGAGATATCATCTTATTATATCATATTGTGTTTGTTTTGAGAAAGTGTTGTCATCCGAGATTTATTATTATTGCTCGCTAGTTGATTATGCCATTGATATGAGTAAATGTGAGACCTAAATGTTATTGTGAATATGGTTAGTGCATAATCTTTGCTGAAAACTTGAATGTTGGCTTTACATATTTACAAAAACAAGAGCAAAATGAGTTTGTAAAAGTTTTTCTTTATCACTTTCAGTTTGTCAACTGAATTGCTTGAGGACAAGCAAAGGTTTAAGCTTGGGGGAGTTGATACGTCTCCGTCGTATCTATAATTTTTTATTGTTCCATGCCAATATTATTCAACTTTCATATACTTTTTGGCAACTTTTTGT